>CM042092.1:17830217-19030217 GCA_023512835.1 Taxillus chinensis | reverse complement strand
GGCAATTTTTTTAGTTTTTAATATTTATAAAGTGGAGAGCCATTTTATTTGTAAACAAAATTTTAAAAAACGGTTTTGGTAAGTTCAATTAATACTTAATATAAAAAAAAAATCCATCGTTTTCCCGAACACAAGGTAGTGTTTTAGAATGGAGACGTTTAATTAGGTGACATGGCAACAACTTTTGTAATGAGCTACGTACAAGCCTACTACAACTTGGAGTCTTGGAATAATAACCGAATTCAAGAAAAGAAGAAGAAGAAGAAGAAGAAGAAGAAGAAGAAGAAGAAGAAGTTAATGAACAATGAAACAATCAATTGAGGGTTACAACAACAGAGAGAAATGGAAATTTTGCATGATTTGTCACATTGAATCACCAAAGAAACAGGAAAAAGAAGATGAAAAAAACCAATTAAATATTAAAAATATTTATCCTAGTACCAAGACACGAGAAACCACAATTGAAGAAACTGTCGGTGCGTAGAAACGATCTGAAATGAAGCAGCGTCGTCCAAGGTTACTTTAGAAGAAAGAAAGTGGTGGCTATAACGGAAGTGAGCCGCCAACGCCGTCGCCGTATGCCGCCGCCGATGCTTAACTTATCTCAATGCAGGACGTCAGATGAGATCTGACAAGAAGTCAGACCTCAGAAGAGGTTCCTTCTGTCCGATGTTGTAAGCCTGCACCTAGGCGGCGCCGCTCCCGTCCCACTCGCCGCTCTCATCATCGGCAGCGCCGCCGGCGCCTACTCCTCCTCCTCCTCCTCCAATATTCACTCTCCTCTCTTCCACAATCTGGAGGGCGTTGGATGGCACAAGCCTCTCAAACACCGGATTGGAGAAGGTACCCACCACCATCACAACCCGCGTCGCTGCGGTGAAACCTCCGGCGACTATGCCCCCCATAATCTGGCCCAGAGGCCCGACGAACGACAAGGTGATGGTGGGCTCGATGTTGTTGTGGCCTAAGTACGTCCCGGAGAGGGAGGCGACATGGAGGGGGCCGACGAGGCTAACGGTGGAGTGGGGGGCCACGGGGTTGCGAAAACTGATGTTGGTGATCTGGCCGGTGCAGCTGAGGAAGGTCATCCCGACCCGTCGGCGCCTCGCGTAAGCCATCGCCTCCCCGACGACGCTGGAGCCCTCCTCGATCTCCAAGACGGAGACGTTCATTGCCGAAGACTCGGCGACGTCGCAGGAGAGCCTCGGTTTGTTCTTGGAACCCGGCGGCCGGCCGCGAGGACGACGGTCGATACCGCTGTAGTCCGCCATTGCTTTTCTGGAGTTTTCTTGAGAGCCTTTAGAGAGAGAGAGAGAGAGAGAGAGAGAGAGAGAGAGAGAGAGAGAGAGAGAAGTGGATTAATGAGATCAATAAGAGCATCCGAATGGGAAGGAGATGGTGACTATCGGAACTTTATAGGTGGTCTGAGGTGTGGGTCCATCAGGAAAGACCGTACCAGAATCTGGAAACGAAATATTCACCGTTGTCGTTTTACGCAGAGGGCGAATTCGTTTTGGACCCCGTCGTGAATGAAGAGGGTTAAAAAAACAAATAAATTATGTCAACGATAATTTCTCCTTGCAAGGTTATTGCTTAACATGTATAAACATTAAAAGAAATTATTAGTCATTCAATTCCGAAAAACAATTGAGAAAATGTTTGGATGAAACATCATTTGAATTCTAATGAAACTCCGATGGTTTATTGAAGGGTAGCATGCATTTACCGAACCATTAAATGCTTTTTATTTTGTTTAATATTTCTATGTATTGTGTAAAACATAAATTGATGGGTAGCATGTCATATGTAGAGGTGTAACTCTAAACCGCCAAACTGCTAAAATCGGTCCAAACCAATCCGCTGAAATCGCTAATTTATCAAACCGTTGAAACTGAACAAAAATCGGTTTGGTTTGATTTGAAACCGAATAATATATCGGTTTAGTTTGGTTTGAGATTTCAAAACCGCAGTTTAAACCAAACCAAACTGAATAATCTTGTTATTTACTTATTTTATATTTTTATTTTATGTTTTGGATTTATTTATTTAAGATTGTTTGTTAATACTTGATATATTATATTTGTGAATTATATTATCAAATTTTGAGACTTATAATTATAAATTTAATATGTATTAATATTGATATACTTACACACTATTTATTTATTTTTTATTTTACATCATTTTAATTTTAAAAATTTAAAAATTTATGAACTAAACCGACTCAAACCGATCCAAACTAATAATAATTCAAACCGCCAGTTCAAACCAAACCAAACCAAACCGAATCAATTCGGTCTGGTCTGGTTTGGTCTAAGCAACAGGCTTGGTTTGGTTTGATTTTGTCCAAACCAAAACACATCAAATTGGTTTGAAAAATGACTTAAACCAATCCAAACCAAACCGATTTCACCCCTAGTCAAGCTTTACATATCATAAACACACATAAATATTTCTTTATTTAATTTATAACTCTATATTTGTATATTTGATTGAGCTTGGATAATTCAATTGATTTTATCATCCTATAAATTTACAAAATTAAAATGTTTAACTTATATTAGTTTTAGTCTTCGACCATCAATTCACTAAATTTTAATGTTTTTTAATTTTTCATGCACATTTGAAGTTGAAAGTTGTTAGAAATATCTCAGAGAAAATGTCAAGTAAATATAAATTAATAAATATTAATGGTGACTTCTCTTACTACTAATTATTTTTATGATATAAGTGCTTCAGAATTTAATATGATATTAGAATTAAGTTTTA
Source organism: Taxillus chinensis (assembly GCA_023512835.1). Lineage (NCBI taxonomy): Eukaryota > Viridiplantae > Streptophyta > Magnoliopsida > Santalales > Loranthaceae > Taxillus > Taxillus chinensis. Next base: position 19,027,448 of record CM042092.1, on the reverse strand, counting down.
TTTTTCACTTACCATGTTAGCCATGAAAGCCCATTGAACTCTAATAAAAGTATATTAGAAGTGTTTTTTTATATTATTATAAAATAAGTTAAAAATCTAAAATACTTCAAAGGAATTTTTTTTGGGCTTGATAATTTGTTCTTTTATGTGTGTGATGTGTTGACAGTGTTGTTTTGATTTGAAATTTCAACCAATGAAAGTATGTTTAATAATTATGAGATATGTTTATTATTTATGAAAATATAATATCAAAATATTTACAATTTTACTTTTGAAACTTTTAAAAAAAAATCAAGTTTATTTCTGAAAAAAGAATCCAATATACTTTCGATAGATAGTACGTATTTTAAATAAGGTTTAAAGAAACTCAAAAATAAAAATAATACTAAATTTATCATTGATATTTTGAAGCTACTATGTAAAAGATATTTGTATTATATAAATTATAAAGCTACTATGTAACATCTTTAATCTTTTTTTATTGTTAGTTTGAAATTTTAATTTAACAAAAATACTTAAAAGCTAACTTTTCATACTTTTTATTTTAACATAATTTTTATTTTAACATAAAATTTATCATTGTAAACAATAATATTACAAAATTAATATTTACTATTTTCTCTTTACTCATAAATAATTATATTTTCCCTCTGTTTTCACGTTTTAATTTCTCTCTCCACTTTTTCCAATTCAAAGAATAAAAAATATTTGACAAATAATATTTTAATAAAATCATAAAAATTAATTGTTAAAGTAAAAAGACTGAAAGGTGTACTTTAAAAACTTTGTTGTTAAAATAATAAAAGGTATACTTTTATTATTCAAACCAACAAAAATAACTTTTTTAGTTAAATTTTTTTAGCACACTTTTTAGTTTTTTATTTTGGCAATTAACTTTTATTATTTAATTAAATATTATTTTCAAAATATTTTTTATTCTTTCTTTGTGAAGAGAGACGTTTTTTGAAAAAGTGAGAAACTAAAAGAAGAAGAAGGTGAGGAGAATAAATATAATTTTTTAAAGAATAAACGATAAGTTGTTAAATTTAACAGAGTACTATTCATAATATTAACTTTTTTGTTAAAATGAGGAGAATGGAAAGTGAGGTTTTATGTATTATTTTGAATTGACTCATTCAACTAATAAAAGTTAACTTTAAAGAGGTTGCAATGGAATGGATGCTCTTTTAAGTTAAAACAACACAACACAAAGTATTAAATAAAAGAAAATACAAAAACAAAACAAAACAAACATTAGGGAACAAACACATTTTACAACATTAATTACAACCATGGGTCATTAAAGAAGAAAAGAAACAATTATACAAGCTTTCTTAGTTAAAACTTCAAAGAAACCCGTCTCCACAAGGGTGTTTGGTACTATAACGATTCATATTTTTAGGCAATGTTTTGAAATTGTTTTCGTTTGATAATGAAAATATCTGAATGACAATGTTACCATCGATATAATTATTTTAATTATAATTAGGTCTAATATATAATTTGGGGCTCCGAAAAATAGTTTTATAACTTTTGGTGAATTATTTGGATTAGAAGAATAAGTAAATAATCAAATAATAAGATAATGGTTAAGGAGAACTAGTAAATAAAAAAGTATGGGCTGGTGGTTACGTTTTCACTTACATCAGTTCAAGAGGAAACTTAAGGAAAGAAGTGCAAAGAGAATGAGGAAAAGCAAGAAGGTATTGATTCTTATGGATTTTTTATTAGTTATAGTGTTTGCAGGTATGTGATTTTATCCCTCTAAATCATTTTAAGGATTCAAAAATGCATAGATTATGTAGAAATTGAAAATTTGTCATGAACTTTAGAATTTAGAAAAATGAGGATTTGAGATGAAATAGCTAAGTTGAGATTGAATCGATATTAAGAATGATGATTTATATAGCTTTGCTGTGTTGGTTTGGTGACAAATAATCGTTTCTAAATAGGGCTGTAAATGAACCGAGTCGAGCCGAATAGTAAGGTGTTTGAATGTGTTTGTTACTATTCATTAACGAACTGAACCGAATACGAGCCTTGAGCTATGATGTTCACGAACGTTATTCTGTTATTCATGTTCACGAATGTTTACGAATACAATTACAAAATCTCAAAAATATGTAAAGAAAAATTTATACTGTAAACTTATCAAAAAAATACAATTAATTAGTTGTTAGGCTGTGTTATCTCTGTTTAATATGTTTAAATAATTATTATATATAATTTATAAAAATATTATAATAATAATAATAAACAAATAAATCAAAACACATATTTTTTTGTTTAATAGTAATATAAAAGTATATGCTTATTAAATTATATTGAATAAAAATATTTATATTTAAAAAAATAATTTTTATACATATTAATTGATTTGTTAATTTTTCGTTTACAAATAATTTTTACGAACACGAACGATATTCACGAACTATTTGTGAATACTTGTACGTGAACGTTTACGAACATGTTTACGAACTGTTCACAAATGACACTATTCTTTAACAAACAAACATAAACAAACTTTAACCGAGTCAAACATGAGTTTGTTCATGAACGTTTGATTCATTTACTTACAGTCCTAATTCTAACAATTGTAATTTCGAAATTTTAAATTGAGACGTGTTCTTGATGAAGAACACTAAAATTTGGGGTAATGTGATGTGATTAATGGTGTTTAAGGTTTGTTTATATCATGTGATCAACGATGTTTGAGGTTTGTTTAATCCATATGTAGTCATTATAATGCGTAACTTGATGTTTCTAGTTGAAAAATCAAGCACTGGATGCATATTTAAAGTATGTACATGCAAAACTACAAGAAAGGAGTGCTTGAAATAAGCTTCTTCACCAATGTTCAAAATTGTTGACTACTCTGGTGAATTTTGAGCAGTGCTTTTAAATTACTATTCTGAATGATTTTTGTAATGTTTTTTTATGTCTTTTGACCTTGGTGCTTGGATAATCCTATTAAATGATTTAAATTAGTCAAATTGTATTTGATTGGGTCTTTAAGAGGCTTTGTAACGCTCAAAACTAATGAATTTTGAGCATCTCTTTTGAGATGATATTTTAGTTGATTTTTAGATTATTTTTGCTATTGTTTTGACACAGTTTTTACTATAGGGCTTTGTTAACCCTAGGGTAATCATTTGAAATGATTTAAATTAGTTTAATGATATTTTATTAGGCCTTTAGGAGGCTTTATACTTCTTAAAACTGGTAAATTTTAAAACTGGTAAAACTGAATGAATGATTTTTGGGTTGTTTTTGATGTGGTTTGATACAGTTTCGATCATGATACTTAAATAATTTTAAATGATTTAATTGTATTTGATTGAGCATTTAGGAAGAGGCGAGGAGAGGGGCTCCTCGGATTCCCACTTGAAGTACTTTTCAAAAGCCCTTTTTGTATCCTCTCTCCGGTCTCGACACTAGAATGTTAGGTCGCAGTGTTTGAAAGAAATGCCCAGGTTTGCCCCACCACCTCCCTCCTCTCAGTCTCTGACACCCACCAGAGTCCAGCTATGGCCTTATTGGCATGCCATTTTTTTCCTTTTCCACTTTCGATCATGACTTAACATTGCCTATTGCTACACTACACACGATCGACACATCGCCCATCAATTGATCCCCTCCACTAAAGCAATTTTATTTATGTGAAGTCTAAAATATCACAACATTTCTTTTTCCCTTTTTTTTAATAAATAAATAAATAAATAAGTGCGGACCTAGCGGCAGCGAGCCCAAACTCGACCTTTACAACCTTAAAAAGCTGTAAGATTATTTTATGAGTTGACAGGAAAGAAAGGGGGCAAAATTTGTTTAAAAGCTACAGAAAATAAGGAAGAAAAACAATATAAGACAGAAAAACAGAACCAGACACGGCTGTTGAGGTGGGCTATGGTTGTAGACTACCTCAGAAGCTGCTGCCCGAGGGAAGGGAAACAAAAAACAAAGCAAAAGAATCAAACCACCATAACAATCTAGGAAAAATGTACAGTTGACTCCATCCTATGTTTTCCGGTGGAGGGGAACGCCCTATGTTTCTCATATTATTTTTTTAAGGTGAGCCGAGGGTAATGGAAGGATGCTTGTGCCTGTCGGGCGTGCAAAAAACAAACGAACAAGCATGATTACAATTAACAACACAGAGACAAGTTCAGAGCACAACACAAAGTGACAAGTTCAGAGCAAATTAATGGGGACAGAGGATAAACAATCTAAAAAGGAAAAAAAAAAGGAAAAAGGCTCAGCTGCCGTAAAAGCGCCTCAAAAAAAGGCTCGGCTGCCGTAAAACACTCTGGACCCATCCTTCTTCTTCTCAGCCTCCAACTTGCTCTCACTGTTGTGAATCAGATCGCCGCCGACCTCCGGTTTGGACGACGACTTGTTGAGGTCCATCGGGAGCTTCATCTTCCCCAGGGACTCTGTGAATTGCTGCATACTCTTCATGTACATGTCCACTATGTGCTGCTGCATTGCAGATTGCTCTGCCTCCAGGTTGACGCCCACCAATGGAGCCCCGAACACGTGACCCAACTTAGCATCACATTTCACATCGCCGTTCCCATTTCCTTCCTTTGCCTCCTTCTCCTGGCACCCCTTGCTCGACGACGTCGGTGCCGCCGGGCAAGCGCCGATGGGGTAATTCGCATTTGCCCGCGGTTTTTTGTCGGCGCAGTCGGCGGAGTCGGCGGAGTTCCGGTCGTCGCCCAAGCTCGTGGTGGTGGAGCTCCAAAAGCCGCTGCTCTCGTTGGGGGAAACCGACACCGCCGATTCGGCCTCCGGCGGTGCGGATGTCTCGGCCATTTCCTGGTCGGTGTCGGCGGTAGGCGGAGGAGGAGGAGGAGGAGGAGGAGGACAGGCTCCGAGGTGAAGAAACGACGCCGACCCGATCCGGGAACAGAAGTACTCCGTGACCATCTTCTGGTTCTCTCTAACCACGCCCATGTCAGGGAATTCGATCCTGGAATACTCCAGCCGATCCACCGCCGGCGCCTCCTCCTCCGGGGTCCGATGATGGAGCAAGACAACCTCAGACGCGATGGACGAATTGGGTATGGAAGCGGGGGGCGGGGAATTGGGGGAAGGCTTGAGGGAGAGGGTGAGTTTGACGGTCCCGGCGGGGGAGTGGAAGAGGTCGGTGGACGAGAGGCTGAAGTCTTGGGTCACCTTGGCGTTACCGTTGACGGCGACGAGGGAGATGGGGACAAGAGCAAAGCCCAACAGCTGGTCCTCCAACAAGTTCCTGGCCCTGCTTAGCATCCAGATCTCGCATTTGAGGACCGCGTCTTTGTGGGCGACTCCCATGGCCAGCGACTCCTGGAACTCCGGGTTCTTGCCCCCGCCGTTGACGATCCTGGTCGCGATGGTCTCGTCCGGGTTGTAGGTGAGGGAGAATTTGGCGTACACGTCCTGCTTGTCGTAGATGCAGATGTTGTGGAGGTTCCTCGCGTGGTGGACATAGACTTCTAGGATCCCCGAAAATCCGGCTCCGTCCCCGTCGTCGTCCCCTGCCGTCGCGGCGTTCGGGTTGTACCGGAATTCCCGTGTGGGTATGGTAAATGAAGCCATGTGCCTGGAATATGAATTTTGTTTTCAATATACTGAAGTTGAAATTTCCTTCTTTTTTTTTTTTTCTTCTTCAAGGTATGATATGATCTAATTAACTGGAAATCGAAATTTGGGATCTTGAAAGAACAGGGTAGTTAGCTAGGTAGGTAACAGAATGAGAACACAAGAACAACAACAACAACAACATGTTGCGATTTTGAATGTTGGTTGATGCAATGATACGATACAGATTTCCAACAAACGAGTAGAGTTTTGTGGATCAATACTAGATGAGTGCTATGAAAGATGGGGTGTGAATATTGACGGGAGGGCAAGGGACAGGGGAAGGACCTACGTACCTAGGTAGTAGAAGAGAGTGGATACTCTCAAAGTCAAGACTCAAGGCACACACGCATGAGGAGGTTTCTGCACATGGAAGGAGGAGGGGGAGGGTGGAGAGTAGGTGGGGGAGGGAGTAGAGAGAGAGAGAGAAGGAGGAAGAAAGTGAGAGTGGGAAAAAAAAATTGATGACGGTGATGATGATGGTAGGGTTTTTTTTTTTTTTTTTTGGGTGTTGTTAATTATTAACGTTAGTAGTTTTTCAATTATGTTTTGTGACACTTTTTTCTAGGGGGAGAAAGTGTGGTGGTGGTAGTGGTGGTGGTGATGGTGGTAGTGGGTGGGGGATGGGGAAGATTTTTGGGGGGGTGGGGGGTGGGATTATTGCTTTGCTTCACATTGCAGCTTCCACCACTGCCATCCAACGACCTCTCTTCTGTTCCACTAAGGTCGTTGGGGGCGGACCTCGTTTTCATTATCTCCTTTGGAATTTACTCCCCGTGCGTTTCATGGCATTTCTGGTTCTTGCTGTCATCAACCACGTCCCATTTCAAAAATAAAACAGTACCCAAACCATGCCTGATGCTGATAATTAACCATTCTAGACAAAGGTTACCAAAGGTGATACCGTATATTAAAAGAGCCCTCATATTCGTCCGAAATACATTCAAATTTTTGTCTCTGGATAATGACATGGCACAATATTTATGTGTTTTTTAAAAAATTCAACATATATCATTATCCCGATAAAAATTTGATTATATCATTTGTGGACGTAACTATTTGTTAATATTAAAATTATCTTTTTTCACAATAAACCGTGCTACATGATTCAATACTCCAATTGTCGGGGAAAACCATATTATATTAGAGCATTCATATAATAAATAGAAATAGAAACAAATCCTAAAGGTTTCTAAAATAATTTTTTTATATTTTTTAAAAATATATTTTTTTAAGAAAAATTTAAAATATAATAAAAAAAAAAGAGAGAAAAAAAATAAAGTACTAATAAAAATAAGAAATGAGATGTATGATGTTTAAACAAAAAAAAAAAAAAAAAAAAAAAAATAAATTTTAAAAAAAAAAAAAAAAAAAAAAAAAACAAAAAAAAAAAACATTTTTTTCCTCAATTATAACGCAAAATCAATCCCAATGTTAATATATTATTATTATTAGGTCACGCACAATAATTATAATACAGTTATTGTAATATAATTATAATAATACTAAATGTAATTACTGTACAATAATATCATTTTAATGCAATAAATGTTATATGATCGCGTTATCATTTCTCCCCATGGATTGTGTTGAATTTCACTACATTTGTGGTGCAATAAAGATTTTTTTTCTTAAATTTATCTTAGAGCATCCATAATACTCGAAAATAATGTTTTTCTTATAATTCATGGATGAATTATAAAGTTTTAATAAAAAAGAATTTATATCAGGTTTTTCAAAGTAACATTTACCAATTGAGATTAGAGAGAATATTTATATTTAGAAGATCACGTTTAAAATATTTTTTAAAATATTTTTTTACATATATGTACTTTTAATTAGTTATAATAAATATAAAATATAAAATATAAAATAATAAAAATAGAGATGAAAAATTAAATATATATAAAAAATATAAAAGATATGAAATAATGTAATATTTTTATCTTAAAATAAGAAGAAGAAGAAGAAGAATGTAAAAACTGATATGATGTGTACTATTATATATATATTTCTTCAAACTTTATTTTGATAAAAGTTTTATCCAATTAGATTTTTTCCCAGCGTTGATCTTTTGGTGAAATTGTAATTCATTGGTAAATGTTTTCAACAAAATATGTTCGATATAACTATGTCTTCAACGTTTACAAAACGTTACGTTTTGTTTATTTTGTTTTTGACCTTGACAACCTACTTTTGTCGGTTTTCCCTTGTAAGTCACGTTTTCCTGCTGATATGAACGAGGTACACAAACAATAGAAGCCTGCCTTCGTCATACGTGAGCCAAAAAAACAACAAAACAGCTAACCATAATTTGGTGTCCCTCGTGTCTTTTCCTGTTTTTTTCCTTACATAATTTTTTGTCATTGAAGAAAGATGTGACTGCGTGTGGATTTCCACTATAAATTAAAAATTAGACCTTCATTCCAGGGCGTCTCAAATTATTATTTTAAAAAAAGAAACAATAATTATTATTATTGCTATGAAAGCTGTCAGGGACCAAGTTTATGTCAATGTCAAGTTAGTACTAGTGTCACCCAAACACCTCGTATTTTCCATCAGGCAGTTGTACTGTATTTTCCATTATGTAGTTGGAAAAAAACAAATCCTCGAACTTCTTTAAAATGCAAATTAAAAAAGATGAAATGCTCTACTATCATCCTACCACACTTTTCTTCCTTGCAAATTCTAAAGGAATGACACCTGCATAGTATTTTTTTTAATCTATAATCAAAACAACATTATATGATTTAATTACGCATAAATTGCACAAAATAATGTTATTTAAACATTTAAAAATTAACATTTATGGAGTTGATAAGATATAAACTATAATAAATAATAATAAATTCTAACAATCCTATAATCAAATGATTTACATATTCAATTAAGGGTGTGTTTAGTTTGCCGACAATACAAATTCAAGGTTTGTAAAATCATATTTTAGTCTTGAAGCTAAGTTTTACAAAATTAAGTTTAGTTTTAGGTATGTATTATTTTGTCAATGGTATTCCAGTTAATTGGAGCTCAATTCCGTTCGATATATTGAAAACTAGACTGCAGCAAAAAATTATTTAGAGACAAAGATTTTATTGCATCTTCATCTAAATGTTTTTGCAAAACGACCGTCTGTGCTTTATCCATCTAAGCTGATTTTGAAGAAATTTGATGAGAATAGTAATGTAGATGCAAGCAGATTGAAGTCGTCTCAGTCTAGACCTATGCAGAAACAAAGCAAGCCTGCAAAAGCTAAATCAGTTAAGAGAGGATTAAGGATAGTCCCATCTGAAAGGGAACCTGTTTTACCCATTAGAGCACCAAGCTCACAGCAGCAGGAGGTGGCTGAACCTGAGATTGTTGAACAAGTCGGAGAGCCTGCATGATGAAGGGCGTCATACAGTATCAGGAGCAATTTCTGACGATGTTCCTCCATTCAATGCTGAAGGGAAGATATATGACTCGTGGGTTAGCTTCGACAAATAACATGCTGATGTCACTGCTTGATCAGTAAAGACGAGTTGATAACCTGGAGCATTAAGAATGGCTCTCTCTGAAGCTCTGGGGAGTCAGTTAAATTCTCAAGGTAGAAAACAGTTGCAAAAGGAACATGAGGAAGCAACTAAACAGATGCAAGAGGATGTTGCTGATGCGGATGATTTAAACTTCTCCTGGTATGTCAGTGGGAGCCCGTTTATGTTGAGAGTCTCCTGCTCGTGTAGAGATTGACACAGCACAAGGAGAGGCACAAGTTCAGGGGGAGCTAGAGCCGACAGATCCCGTGATTAGTGAGGAACATGCTCCAGAATTTGTTGTTGAGAAGACTAATCCTGATAAGATTGTATAACCTGAAATTTCTCAATCGACTTTATCTGCGAAGAAGCATATTTCAAAGAGCTAAATCTAAAGCTTCAAAGTTTAAACACTTAAAAAGAAGGCTACTCTTGAGAAGTCTGTGGAGGTTCCAGCTGTCACTACAATCACACTTTCTCAGCGTTTGACACCTATTTCGTTAACAGACCAGGGAACCAAATTTTGGACGTATCTACATGTTGTACATGAAATCAAGTTCACGTGTGAGGAGAACTATAGGTCATCATATATATTCTCATTGACCCTCTCACCTTGAGATACATTGAAAGCTTGAAAGAATTTCATAATAAGGATATTGAGTACTATGTCTGTATTCTTCGAAGTTAGCTCCAGCAGACCTGATGTGCTTGTAAATGGTGAACATGGTGAAATATTTCCATATATGTATGTCACAAATACATGTTCCCTCCCTAGATGACAGTCAAGGTCTGATTTATACCAAAATAAAAGGGTTAGCATCTCATGAACTGATGAACAGACACTATATATGGTTCAACATTCAGCAGCACTGCAGGGCCAGCCCTGAAAATTGGGTGGCCCTAAGCGAAAGAATAAAATGAGGCCCTTCTTTTTTGACATAAAAAAAACTACATATCTTAGTTTCTTTTATTGAACGAAAAGGATAATAAATTACAATCTAAAACCACACAAATATAAGGAAAAACCAGCAGATAACAAGGAGCAAAATTAGCAGTCAAACCTTAGGACAGTAGGAAAACAACAAGACTCAAAGAATTTATAACCCTGCACTATAACATTAAAATATACCAATTAAAACATATTAAGTTGAGACTGATAGTATACAATTTGAACATTTTAAAAGGAGATTAATTGAGTTCACGTAGGCCAAGGAAATATTAGTTATTGCCTCTACATTAATTTATATAAAAACATATAGCTATGAAAGTGCAAACTAATAGTTCAAAAATGAACTAGAATAGTTATTGCCTGTCTTAATTTGAAAAATAAAAAGGATGCAGCTATGTTAGTGCAACCTAACAGTTATTGCCTGAAGTTAAGCTCTTATCAAACTCATATATTAAAAAAAGCTCATAGAATCAACCATTAAAAAATAGGTAATATTTGCAGCGTAAACAAAAACTATTCTAAATTCATAACTAAATGCAGGATGGTATATGAGAGAGGGGGAAGTTACCATATCAAACCCTAAATAATTCATTTCATAAAATTAATTTGAATTTATGGACGATTAAAGATAAAGAAGCATGATTCAACCTAAGCTAACATCAATCCATGTTTAAAACATCAATAAATAATGATGGAGGATAGTATTTCCTTATCCCCACCTTTGCTTTAAGATTCAAGAACAAATTGGAGAAGAAGAAGAAGACGGGAGAAGAATCACTCCAGCCGTCCCCAACGCGGTCTGGCAAGCTCAACAACGGCGTTAATTGCCTAGGCAATGCACTTTATCTCTTCCTGCGTGATCCCAATTCCAACATCCATCAAAGTTGAATATGTGAGAGAAGGCTGGAAATCATCAAAGAAGGGACACAGACTTGAAATCACGAAGTCGAAAGTGCGTTCAATTAAAAAAACATTTATTCCTAAAATGCCTTTTTTTTAAAGCCAGCCCCGTAGGGGGCCCTTTCCGTCCGTGGTTGCCGTTCTCACCAGTCACCACAAAGACTTTTAGGCTTCTTTCATTTTTTATTCGCCTACGGGAGGCTTCGACACTATATCCACACTGGCGGAGGAGACAAAGAACAAGGTCGTTTGAGGCCCTCCGAATTTGGAGGCCTCAAGCGGTTGCTTCACCCTGCAAAAAGGCAGGGCCAGCCCTAAGTAGCAGAGATATATACCTCAACAGCATGCTATGGTGCATTCGTCTGTAGCTATATATTATACGGTGTCTACAAAAAGAGGATGGAAAATGGGATGATCGTGTGGACTTGCCTTTTCTTCTTAGTGAAGTTCGTGAACTTTGTCGTTCCATTGGGTGTATATTGTTTCATTATACCACACTTCTTTCCTTCTGATTGTATTTATGTGAGGTTAGTGATTCTGCTTTGTAACTAACTATTATTCTCTTATGTAGACCTTACATTGTAATATTCATAGACTGGAGGTAATATTCATCTTTGTGATTCCGTGATGTGTACTTTGCTATATCTATCTCTTTGAGTTTTTCTATTGCATGCACATTGCAGTTTGTAAGTGTTTGTCTTGACTGTCATGAACACCATCTTCTTGTGTCACATGTTTTGGCACATGACTGACTATGGAGTTTTTATTTATTTTTTTCCATTACCACTTTTATTTTTCTAAAGTTTTTGAGAGATTTTCTTGCAAGATGACAAATTCAAATTTATCAAATGACAGTCGATGTGAAGGAAATAGAATCTAGATATTAATGTGTTTGCATCTTATCGTCATTGATTTTTAAAGAGTGAGGGTTAAATTTTTGGACTACAAAAGAGTTGTAGGTTTTTATTAAATAGAGACAGATAATTGAATCATATATTTGGGATTAGATTAATCTTTATATATTGACAAATAAAAGTCAAAAACAGTCCATACAAGTCAAAGGAAATTAAAAAAAACTTAAGAGTATGATGATAAGGTCGAAGTAGCTAGTGTGGGAGCTAAGAAGCATTATGAAACCAAGATCAAGTAAGCGATGTTTTCGTCTAGATAGAGTGCTTGATCTAAGAGTATTTGACATAAGGATCATGAGCACTTGAGCTAAGAAGATTTGATCTAAATTCTAAGGCAATACTCAACTTAACAAACTTGGGGTTTGAATTCACTGGTGAGTAATGTCAGCTCATCACTGTGGTGATGTAATCTATTTTGACTTGTCAATATTATTTTTAAAAATTGACTATTAGATTAAATATTCATGTAGTGTTTATCATGCATGTACAATTTCAATCAAACGGTTAATTTTTACACCAATTTAATTACAATAAATCTAAAGATAAATAAATTAAAATTAATACATTTATTTTTATATCTTTTCTAATTAATTTTTTGCAAAAATTAACTATTAGATTGATGTGAAATTTTACAAACATAAATACATACTACATGAATATTCAATCTAATGGTTAATTTTTTAAAACAATATCGACAAAGTCCGAAATAAACCAAATCACTACGGTGGTAAGTTGGCCTTGCTCACTAGCAAATTCAGACTCAACCTAACTACTTAATTCAAGTGTAGAGTTTGGCCTAAGCAATCTTACGTAAATGCAAAAGCATGAAGTATTCAAGTTAAACATGTTATAACTGCAAAACTTGTTAACGTTCAGAGTACACTTAATTGATCTAAAGTGTCATGCTTCAATTCCCATCTATCTTGGAGTGGGTGATTTGACTCTTATTTTCAAAAGAATTGCCTGAGTTATGCGAATGATAATGCGATGCTACAAACACTATCAACAATCTAATATCGGCAAAAATGTTGTGATCGAACAATAGTCTTGCAAGTTTTGGTTTTATTTTTTATTTCAATAATTATTCTTTTAAATTTAATTATTTTATTTTATTTTATTTTATTTTACTTTTAAAATAAAACATGAATGCACTCCATATTTAATATAACACCAAGTAAGGTATGGTGGATAGTTATTATGGACATATGCATTATATTCTAACAAACACACGCCATGTGTTTGGCAAAATATTTGAGTGAACTGTTTATGTTTTATTGTTAATTAATGATAATTAACGATACTAACTGAATCACATTTGTTTGTTTTTACCATAAATCCTGATGCTTTATTGAAAATCCTTGTGCATTGAAGAATGGCTGAAAATACCTAAGCCTTTGTTGGTTCATCTTGTCAATATCACCATTGTACAAAATTTAGTACATGGGTTTTTTTTTACACGTCTTGTGTAAATGGAAAGTATACTGATACATACAAATAAAATTTTAATTTCTTGAATTCAGGAAAAAAATATGTATTTGTTATGCACAATTTCTTATGTGTTTGCTTTTGCACGATTCCGGTCAGATTTTGTGTAGACTAAAAATTAGACTGCTTTTTCGTACATGCAAATCCCGAAAATGGTTGTGTTCTTCAACAAAATTACTGACAATGTACTTTCCAATCAATCTATCCCATTTAATAACTAGGCATGCTTCACAACAAGTCCTCACTTCTTGCCTGGGTTTTTTTGTCACCAGATCCCGTTTGTCTACCTCCTGAAACCCTCCTTTATTACAAACAAATTTTCTTGAAATGATACGTCCATCCTTATTCTTGTTATTGTCATCCTTTCTAATGCTAAAGCCAACCTTTGCTTCATAAATCATTGTAAAAATTATAAGACTTTTGTTCTGTATCAAAAAACATGCCAACTCTAGACTTCCATTCATAATCACTGAAGTCATCTTGAACAATCACAAGTTCCATTTCAATTGAATGATCTTTACCTTTCAAAGCAAATACATATGTTTTCAAAATATCACAACTCATATTACATGCATCAAAATATCACGGTTCATAGTACAACACAACATATCCTAGAAGTAGAAAGACAATGAAACATAAACAGTTCACTCAAATATTTTGTCAAACGCGTGGTGTGCTTGTGTTGGAATATAATGCATATGCCTATAATAAATATCCAGCACATTAAATATGCATCGCGTTCATGTTTTATTTCAAAAATAAAACAAAATTAAACTTTATGATTTTAATAAAATAAAATAAAATAAAACTAACCATGAAAAGAGGAAGGTGGCGGAGTCGCTGGACTCTTCCTTGCACAGTCTTCGGCGACTGGCCACTCTGAGTTGTAGCCCATCAGGATCTCCACCGAGCGTTGCTGAGGTCGACGGAGATGGTGGCAGCTGGTGTACTGTGCTGCTGTGGCGCGGCAATGTAGAGACCCGAGAGAGAGAGAGAGACAAAAAGAGGGGAGACTGCTGCTGTAAGCGTTTTCTTTTTTCTTTTTGTTTAAGTGTAAACGTCACTGTTTTTATGCTACAGGCGACGTATCTATACAGCAGAGGATCCGCATCGGCGTTACTTAAAGAATGGCGAAGAAAATAGAAAAATATTAAAGGCACGTTATGTGGACGCTGTGGTGCGTGCGTGCGTAGCTACCAATCTTTTGACATAAGGTAGGGCCTGTCCACGAGCCGACGCCTATCCAGGTAGGGCCTGTCCTCATAAGGGACGCCTTAGCTGGGGCCCCGGGGGGGGCCCCTCTTTCCCGGCGGATTCCGGCGGCCCGGTTCTCGCCGCCCTAATAAGGCCTTGGCCTTTCACCCCCACAACTAGGCTTTTCACCGGGAGTATTCCCGGAGTATGGGTGCCCTTGCACTGTCGGTACCCAAAGACACCGGTGCTTGCACCTCTGTGGATGCGCAGCCTCGGCTGTAAGTATCAGGTGAAGGGAGCCCCCTCCTGACGCCTCTGGTTTGCCCCTTGGCCTACCTTTGCTCCAGTTAAGGAAAACTAAGGAAACTACATGCCATGTTACTCACAATAGAAAGATGTCCCAAAATCAAAGCCTTTCTAGTTGATTTGTCATCCTAGAGCAGCCTTTCATGTATTTTTTCTTCGAGATTTTTTTAAATATGAAGATGGATTTTTTAATCTTATCTCCAGCAATTATCTTTATTTTAATTTTAATTATATTAAAAATAAAAAAATAACAGAAGAAGAAAATATAAAAAATAATATAATATTATATAGATAGTAAATAGTGACCCTTTATTTTTAAATAGTCACCGTAATAAATTTTATTTATAAAAAGTATGATTGCTGGATGAAATTTTTATATTTAACTCTCTATAAAAAGTCTCTTTTGAGTTACCCTTTGAGTTATTTATCTTATTTAAGTCTTTCACCTGTATTTATTTATTTTAAATAATATTTCAAAATTTCATGAATAAAACAAGAGAGATAATTTGAATTTTATCACTTTCATAATAAAATGAAAATGTTAGAGATTTAAAATTTGACAAATATCAACATAAAAAAACTTCATCTACTAATAAAAATCAAGTTTTAAATGAGATGTTTGAAAGGGAGACCGACAGTGTTTGGTTCCTTTCAGTTGGAATACCAATAAATAAATATCAACATTTTAAAAGAAAAAACCTTCATCCCCTAAAAATAAAAATAAAAATCAATTTATAAATGAGATATTGAAAGCGTCATAAAAAAATAAAGAAGAACAGAGAGTGAGAGATATCTCATTTGCCGCGTTCGTAGTCGCTCACCTTCTGGCAACGGCTAGTCCCCGATGCATCGAATCCCTAATATTCCAACATTTACCATCCCTCAATTACAGCAATTCCACGCTCAAATCCTCACTAACGGCTATCTCCGCTTCCCCCCTCATCTCTCCACCTTCCTTTCCTCGTGCCATCGATCTCACGCCCCTCGCTACGCCTTCCTCTTCTTGCAGAGCCTCCCACTGCCCGACCCATCTCTCTGGAACTCCGCGCTTAGGGCTTCGCTCGATCGTCACGGCATTGGCACAGCATTTCTGGGTTTCTATCATGGAATGCTCTATAACAAATTTGTTCCCAACAAGGGTTCTTTGATCGCTATCCTAAAGTCTTGCGGTGCTCTCCGCCAGACCCAGTTGGGGGAGGCCTTCCATTCCCTTGTAATGAAGGTGGGTCTTGCTTTTGACCTCTTTGTGCAAACTGGGTTGGTCGATTTTTATGGGAAAGTTGGAAACTTGAGGTCTGCACGGGGGGTGTTCGACGAGATGACTGACGGAGATGTGGTGGCGAGTAATGCGATGATCACTGCTCTGGGTATGAGCGGGTACGTTGATGATGCACGGGTCTTGTTCGACAAAATGACGGAACGGGACTCCACGTCCTGGAATGCTATGATGACTAGCTATTGCAAGTCTGGTGATGTTGATTCTGCCCGTATTATGTTCGATTCCAACCCGACCAAAGATGTGGTTTCCTGGAATGCAATGATTGATGGGTACTGCAAGTCTAATCAGCTAATAGCTGCTAAGGAGTTGTTCACGCAGATGGGATCAACGAAGAATTCTGTCACGTGGAATACCATAATTTCAGGTTTGGTTCAGCATGGGGAGTTTGGAAGTGCAGTTTCTACATTCAAAGAAATGCAGGCTCGGAATGTGAGACCTACGGAGGTAACCATGGTTAGCTTGTTATCCGCATGTGCCCATCTCGGAGCTTTAAATATGGGCGAGTGGATCCACACTTACATCAGAAGGAACAGACTGAAATTAGATGTTGCTTTAGGCAATGCTCTCATAGACATGTATTGCAAATGTGGGGCCATAGAACCTGCTCGCGATGTTTTCTATGCCCTTCCCTGCAAGAACATCTTTTGCTGGAACTCCATGATTGTTGGTTTGGGAATGCATGGTTATGGCGAAGAAGCCATGAATGTTTTTAACATGATGGAGAGGGAGGTGGTACGTCCAGATGGAGTCACCTTTGTTGGTCTCTTGAGTGCATGTAGCCATTCAGGCTTGGTCTCAGCTGGAAAAGAATATTTCTCCCAAATGCGTGGGTTTTATGGGGTTGAACCACAAGTGGAACACTATGGGTGCATGGTTGATCTTCTGGGTCGAGCAGGCCATCTCAAAGAAGCACTAGAACTCATTAAAGCCATGCCCATGAAACCAAACTCTGTGGTGTTGGGAGGCTTGTTACGGGCGTGTCAAATTCATAAGGATGCCAAACTTAGCGAGCAAGTCACCCAACAGCTTTTGGAATTGGACCCGTCTGACAGTGGGAATTACGTATTCTTGTCCAATCAATATGCATCTTTGAAGCGCTGGGGTGATGTTGACGTGTGTCGAAAGTTAATGATGGACAGGAGAGTGCGTAAAACACCTGGGTTTTGTTCAGTTGAGGTAGGTGGCATCATACATGAGTTTGTGGCAGGCGACACATCACATCCTCAATTTTCAGAGATTACAGCATTCTTAAATGAGATTGCAAAGGAATTGAGCGTGCGTGGACATAAGCCAGATACAACATCCGTGCTTCATGACATAGAAGAAGAAGATAAAGAGAGTGCAATCGGATTCCATAGTGAGAGAATTGCGGTCGCGTTTGCTATCATGAGCACACCCCCAGGAAAGGAGATTCGTGTGATGAAGAATCTCCGAACATGTGATGATTGCCACTCTGCTTTGAAGCTTATGTCTATGATATACAAACGATACGTGATTGTTAGGGATCGGAATCGGTTTCATCATTTCAAGAATGGCTCTTGTTCTTGTAGGGATTACTGGTGACTTATTATTTACATTTTCCTTTTGTTATTTACTTAATACAGGGGAGATCGATCTTTTTAATTGTAGACAGAAACATATTTACAATGATTTGAATTGCCAATTTATTTGACACCTCTGCTTTCTTTTCTAGTTACTTTGATATCCGTAATTGAATGAATTCAAAATTTAAGTAAAATGAAGCAAAATTTAAAATAATAGTCTTTTGGACAATTGTATATAGGAACTGGCCACAACATTTTCGCTGTTATTTTTTTTAATCTGGTTTAACTTGTTGTCTATTGCGCTTAAATGGGTTTTTGATGTTTTAATGTGTTTTGTATAGAGTTGTAGATGGATCGATGTTTAATTGTAACATGTTTATGATGGATTGGTGTTTAATTGTAACATGTTTAATAACATGTTTCTTCTACTTATTATTATTATTTCTTTGAGCTCAGATCCGGGTGCTGTTGTGTCATTTACGCGTTACTTCACACAAAACAGTTTTTTTAAATGTATGGTTCGATTAATATATTATTTATATTAGATCTTCTGGAATTTTTTTAGTCTTTTGTTTGCTTATGCAAAGTTTTGAGTTTGATCTATACTTGTTACTTTATAAAAGGCTGCATTCATATAAGTTTCACGACTATTCTCGATACTTTATAAAAGGCTACATTCATATATAAGTTCCATTCCTAGACATGAATTTGTCTGTTTGACTTGCCCAAATAGTACCGCAAAAGGTGTCTTGTCCTCTGCTTTTCTATGATTCAACCAATTGACGAAACTAACGTTTTGAAAATTTTAATCAAATTTACCTGTACAGTGGAAAATTTCTTGGCATTAGAGTAGCTTCCTGTAATTCTGTAGTTAACTTTGTAGATAGCTTGAATCTGCAATGTCAATAAACTAGTAATGTCTAATCTGTTGGTGTATCTTTAATGCATGAGTGGGAAAAAACATGGCCGTTGTCTGAAATTTGATTTCGTGCCCACCCAGGCGTGCTGCGTGTTCTGTTCTGCTATGGTAGACAAATATGATTGATGATAGAAGTATAAAATATGTGAATATATTTATGATTTCTTTCACATTGGAGCAGCTACGAATTATTTTGCATGCATGTGAAGCAGCTTGGTATATTGCTGTTCCACTTCTTCTGTTATCATTTTCTTCCATTGTAAGACAAATGATCAATAGTTTTCAGATCAATTCTTAATTTTAGAATTATATTTGCAGCTTTGTGCTTTTAGGCTGCTGCTTTTATTTTTTCCTGATATCATATATAAACCGTCCTTGATGACGAATTATGTACTTTCTTTCCTATAAGTTAGAGAAATTTCATTTTTAAATATACATTCATCAAAATTTGGTATACATGATTTTGATGAATTTATTTTATTAAAAATCAATCGTTTATCAACATAATAATAAAACACTAACACTCAAAATGATATGGGTCGATTGGTACATGTTTTTTTAATATTATTTTGATGATTTTAAATCTTTATTGGTTTTTTAAATTTTAGAAGAAAAATATCTGGTAAGAGAAAATGTATTTAAAAAAGTGTATTTTTTTCAATTGAATTTCATAAAAAATAAAATAAAATAAAATATGATTGATCCAAGTAATACAATATAGAATAAGTAAAAAACAAAAAAATAATTTGAATCTCCTACTAAAATTGAATTTAAATTTAAAAATTAAAAGCAGTTATAAACATTTTTTAAACACAATTAAAGGACCAGTAAGTTTTTAAAAATATATTTATAATTTAATCATATTAAATTACTATAGCACCCACATTTTCAAAATTTGAAAATAGAGACCAGGTTTGGATTCTGATTTACCAAATAAGGCTATAAGTATCTTGATATATACGTAAAAACTTACATAATTAAACACTAGACCTTTACTTACTGATAAGATTGTTTGATGGAGAAGAATAATCGAAATAGTACCTGAATCTATAAGTGGGTTTGGTAGACATGTTGTATTCTTTCAAATTGTCATGATCTTATGAATTATAGTTTTGAATAAATCTATTGATAGGGAGACATTGCAAAACAATTATCGCGCAAATTCGGGACTATAAATATATGCAATGTCCAAACATGTACGCACTTGAACGTACATTACAATCCTTACAGTTGATGTATATAGAACCTTCTTCATTTCTTTAACTTCAATATTATTTTTAGGGCACTGATTGTAATTGAACTTGTCTCCCTTAGCGGTAAAAGTGTTAACTAGTTTGTTATCATGCATGTTAAACATTTAAAGTACTTTATTGATATAGTTCATTTATTAGAATTTAAGAATAGCCCAAAAGCAATCTCGATATATTTATACCTCTAATATAAAAGAGGTATCACTAATATCTTTCACCTCAAAACTAATTTACATAAATTTATTGGTTTTATGCATCATGCTTATATTATTTGTGTTAAATAATATGGCATCAATATATATAAACTAAGAACATGAAGTTACTCTCACTAAATTTGTGATATATGCCATTATTAATAGTATTTATATCAAAATCAAATGAAAATAATCACTTAATGAAACTTGTGGTACCAGTAACGAGAAGCCTATTTATGTCCATGAATGAATTTTTTTAAATTTGCATACCATATTATTTTGGGTCTCCAGTTCAAAGCATTTTTGTTGAACTATATAAGTTGTTCCATCAATATCACTATTGAGAAACGATGTATTATCATCCATCTAATGAGTTATTGTCAAAATGTACAAGTATTATGATTGTCCAAAAAGAATCTTTTTATTGAAATTTGAGAGAAAGTTTCTTTAAAGTTAATTCATTCATTTTGAGTAAAATATTTTACTATAAGACAAGTCTTATAGGTTTACAACCAATAGGTTTTATATCTTTTGCTAATGGGATAAATTTTCATACTTTATTATATTGCATAGACTTATACTCTCATGGCATTTAAAGGTCCTAGACAGGTTACTCACACAATAGTGTATAACAGAAAGGGGTGAATCTGTTGTACTAAAAAACAATTCATTTTTTTGTGTACTAAAACTACCAACTTCTCAACGATGGAACTAGGAATTGACTTAATTCAAAATTTGACAAATAACACCACAACATTTAAGTAAATCAAGAACACACTCAACATAGATAGATGTCTTTAGCTAAATATTTACGTACGTAGTTATTTTGATAACATAAATATCTTTATAAATATTTACATTTTGATAAATTATTAAAATATTTACTTAATATAACATTATGATATCAAAATAGTACATGCTAAATATTGATACAATAGTACATTTTTATATAATAGCGTAATATTTACTTAAATCTATAATATTTGTTCTGTTATCAAATAGTACGTTTCTATGTTACACTTTGTTTGAACACAACTCAATCTCACTAGTGATTTGTTTCTCAAGTATGTTTCTTTATATTAGAATTTGGTGATTTGGTTGATATGTAAGATCTTATATTAGATTTAGTGTGTAGTGTGATACACGATGTAGTAAATAAAAAGAGAGACACAATGTATGTGGTTCAATCATGTGGCCTACTCCACGAGTGATGAGGACATTACCGACATCGATATCAATCCATTATAAAAAGTAATAATAGTAAAATTTAAAGTCATTATCATTAAATTCAAATCCGAATAATAATTTATAATATTTAAATAAGGGTAATGCTACATACAGTAAGGGGTGATCAAGAACCAAACTAAACCATTAAATCAAACCAAACCAAATCGATTGGACCAAAAAAATAGTTTTTAAAATAAGTTTGATTTATTTGGTTTTCATTTTTTTAAGAACTTATAGTATTTGGTCAGTTCACGGTTTTGGTTGTTCGGTTACTGAACCGACTAAATATACTATCATACGGTGAGCGTGCTTAGATGTTCATTAATTATTATATTTAATATAGTCTGATAGGTTTATACAACCTTCGCTGCCCCTAGTATGTTGTTTAGTAAGGTCTAAACTTGATAATATTTCTCGTGTCTCGAGTTTTATTTGTTGGATTTTTAGACAGTGATATTTCAAATTCAGATTTAATATCTCGTTTTTTATGTGAATGTCTAATGTTTTTAAACTATTTTTTTTCTTTGTTCATTCGAAGCTGATTGGTGATGACGTTTGAGATGAATGTATTTTTTTAAAATTTATCATTAAAATTCAAATATCGATTCAAACCGATGACCCAAAGATGAACTTTATGCACTGAATCAAACTAAGGACCGATGGTTTTTAACCTTTATTAGTTGGTATTGGTATGATTTAAAAATTGTATACAAACTAACCGAATTGACTGATGATCACCCCTAATATACAAGTATATTGCGCAGGTAATCAACACAGAGACACCCTTATTGTTTTTTTTATATCAATCTAATGACAAAAAAAATGTTATTGTACAAATTACCTACCTAACCTGCCTATAAATTGACTTTTACTTAAAATAAAAAGCAATGTCCAAATTATCTAAATTTCAACAAAAGAAAATTTACAAATATAAAATACACTAATAATTTAAAAGAAACCATGTGGCATCTACCGTAGAGTAAGCTAAGGGTGATACTTGTTCTATTGAGGCAGGGTCAACCTATTACCGTCCTTCGTCTCTGCCTAGGCGGAAGATCAAATTTTTAAACTCTACCCCGCACCATGTGTAGACGGGACAGGGTATTCTGTTCTCTAGCGGGATTGGCGAGGGAGATTACACTGCTTGTATCTCACTACCGCTTCTTATTAGTTATGCTCTTATGAACAATTTTGGTTCGAATCAATTTTTCACGCTATTTTTAACTCAAACATTTAGAAAAACTAATTTAATTTACAATAACAAATGCCATTAAAATATTAAATTTTATAAATAATAATTATAAAATAATTAGGTAATAGCATTTGAAATATTATAAGGTTATAAATATAAACGATTAAATGGAATAAAAAATTATAGGAAGCTTAGGTAATAATTAAAGGAAAAGTTTTTTTTTTTAAACTTTCTCTAAAAACGAGTTTAGATTTTAAACCCAAAAACAATTATAAATGGTTTTTAAAAATAAATGTGGCCCCAATGTGTTTTCAAAACATAATTCAAAATTTCATCATATTAAATTGTTGTAGGATATGCATTTTAAAAAAATCAGAAATAGAAAAACGATTTAAAAACAGTGTTTCAAAATTATTTTCAGAATTTAAACTTCAATTATAATCATAATCAAGATCGAAAAGACCAAAACACAAAAATAAAAACATGTAATAAATGACCATAATATTCTAGATTTTGCGTTAAATGCATCTTGTGGTTTTCCCTTTATGATTGTTTCTCAAATTTCATCTAATTCTCCTTTAATTTTTACTCTAGAAGTAACGGGTACCAGATTATCCCAAAAAATCAAGTCTCATCATTTTACAAGTAGACTCATATTTGGACTTTATAATGTCATTTTACAATTTAATTGGGTCTAGAAAAGACAATACTTGATGGAACCATTCAACAATCTCTTTAGTCTTTTCACCCAAACCCATTCAATCATCTACCAAAACCTCCACTCGAACATTACCTTCAAATAACAGAAAAATTATATCAACTACTCCACAGGCAGGTGAGTAAAATGAAATCATCCTTTTTTCTATTGTAAAAAAAACATTAATTGTAATTAAGTTTTGTAGGTAATAATAGCCCGTTACAGGCCAAGGCCCTTTGGTTTGATCAGGGCCTAATGGGCTTGGGCCTATGTCCAACAACGTGTTGGATCCCCGTTCCCATTTTCTTTCCGACCATCGTCCGCGGACACCAGAGCCAAGGGTGTAGGGTTACCAGTAGCCACAGAGACGGCGAGAGGTCGGGCGGCAAATACCGACGGCTGTCTGTGAGTAGCAGAAGCAGCAGCAGCAACAACAACAAAGGTATGGTCCTGTCTCTTCTTCGGGTTGTTATAATTAATACAAATATACGTGTTGAACTGATAGTTTCCAGCTTCAGCATCGAACTGATAGTTCCAGCTTCAGCATCAACCATGTTTGTTCCTTTCATTTCTTTTGCAGTATATGTCGTCGGACTCAAATGTTCATTATAAATATTCCTATAAAAATACTATAGAAAACGTTCTGAATGTACGTATAAAACAAACAAACCAAAAAACAAAAAGTTGTTTCATATTGTTTCATGGGTTCTGGGAAATTTTTAAAAAAGTTGTTTCGTTCTGAATGTACGTATAAAACAAAAAAAAAATTAAAATTAAAATTTTAAGTTTAAGACAGGTATTGGGTTTGGTTTTATATGGTGGAAATGCCTTTTAAAAATAAATTTGTATCGTGCGTCTTAAAAATACTATATCAACCTTGTTTTGGCTTTCATTTTCTTCAGGTTGAACCATAGTTTGAACGGACACGAGTTGTTTTGCTTTGTTTTTGTTTAGCTGGTTGTTTGTGCTTTCAAATTCTACTGAAGGAATGTCTATGAAGATGGCATACCTGAAGCATAAGTCCATTAATGATCTGAGACCTGCAACTAGAAAACTGAGGGACAATGGAAATGTGGCTGAAAATATGGATGGAAGGAGGAGATCAGGCTTTGAAGGAAGTAACACGGCTCGTGCTAGTAGAAGCTATGGGATTGATGATGACAAATTTAGCATGGGGAAGCATGGTGGGAGGTGGAATTCGAAATCAAGCACGAGGAAAACCAAACCTCACTTTGGTGGGAAAACGGATTGGGAGGAGCAGGAATGGAAGAATGAATCCCCGTCTCTTGCTACTGGTTACAAAAGAAAGAGAGTCTATGCTGAACGAGAGGAGGGGCCCCATGGAAGGAGAGGTGTGGAATGGTATGATGCTAAACATGGAAGCAACCCAAAGAGGGGCGATGCTTGGGGTTCTCAGAAAAATGATGGTCGGAGGAACAATTCACTACAGAAATTTCACAAAAGTGAATTCGAATTAAGTAATCACCATGGCAGGGGAGCCGTGGAATGGTCTCATTCTAAACATAGAAACAACTCAAAGACGATCGATTTGAGGAGTTCTTATAAAAATGATAATGAGAGGAATGATTCGTTGAAGAAATTTTCCACAAACATACGTGAATCAAGCGAGGAATATGATCCCAGTCAGAAGGAGCCTGCTGCTGCATCTGTTTTGAAACCCTCCCAAAGACTAGGACGGGACAGAAAACAATTGGCTGATAAGCCAAAGAGTAGAAAGAGGGTATTTCGAATGATTCCAAATGATATATCAAATAAGCGGCTGCTGGACAACATTGAAGTTGACATTGGTGAGGCTTTGCATACTCTAATTTGATGGACTTTATTACTACCTTTACTTTCACACCTGTAAATGCATGCCTCTATTGTGCCAGTTTCACTGCTAGAATTGTGAGGAATGTCTGTGGCGTCAACAGATGCTTTGATTCCATCAAACTGTCACTACATTCGTTTTCTATCATACCTAAGTTTACCGTGCATCTTGTGAACGCATCTACTTTTAGCTTGTCAAGAATAGTGTTTCCTCTGTGTGTGATTATTCCTTGTTGCAGAAATTTTAGATGTGCTAGCATTTTTTATGGTTCCTTGTCTTGCATGGATTTCAGATATAACTCAAGAAATCAAAGAAGATCCTGAGAAGAAATTGTCATTCAATGCCCAATTTCGTGCAATAAAACCCAGTCCCTCTATCCTTTCATTTGTGGAAGATAATGTATTCTATTTTAGCATGGGCAATACAATTTTTATTTGTTTACAGGTTCCTTCCCATGCTGTAATTTTATGATTTTCTTGACAGTTAATAGGCCGTAGACGCTCGATTCAGTTGCAAAGGGCGGGCTATAACATTGACCTCTCTAGCCCTTTGGATAATATGCCCTTATCTACAAGCAATGAGAGACAGAGAATAGAAGAACCTGTATGTTCACATATTTTGCATGCTCAATTTATATTATATATATCATGTTTATGAAAGGTATTGTGTACTGATAATGCACTTTCACTTAGGCATAATTTCTGTTACTTTTTATTAAGTAGTTGTCCCATAATGATAGAACAGTCTGCTTCATCCATTCTCAAAGAAAGTTAATGGCATTTAAAAAATTAAAAGTTTGTCAATCTTCATCCATTATCTAAGAAAATTTATAGTATTTCAAAAACAGTTCACCCACAATAGAATTTTTGCTGAGTATGACTTTATCCCCTGAAATTAATTGCTAATTTGGCACACAGGCTCTTAGGAATATTTCTAACACACCTCATGTGCATGTTTTATCTTAACAACATAGCTTATCTAACTACTAGTTTATTCTTTTGCAATTATCCGAGAATTATAAGAACATAATCATGAATTTTATTATATAGGTTCAACCAAAACTAATCAACAGTAATGTGGGACAACTCTAACACGACAAATAAATCTTAACACAAACTATATACAAGCTTTAGATCATGCCAGAATATGAAGGGATTAAGTTCTTGTTATTTTGTCAACAATCTTGAATTTGACCTTTTAAATTGGAATTGCTGCCTTCCTGCACTTTTATTTGTCAAAAGAAGAGGCACTGATTTTTTTTCACAGGTGTTTAGGAATAAATTGACATTTTTCGCTGCTGCAAAGATTTCATCCTCGTTTCCACCCGCTAACCTTCCAGAGATAGCATTTGCAGGTAAAAAATAAAAGAAAAAGAAAAGCAGTCACATTTTCTTATGTAATTAGTCTGGTAGGTTGTTTGTTATTCAAACTAGAAAAAAGATCCATTTTCTGTCCTTTGTGTTGTGAATTTTCTTTTGGGGGTAATTTTTATGAGTTTTCAGAAAGTTAGTGTCAAATTCATTCTCTATTGCTTTGCTAGGAAGGTCGAATGTTGGGAAGTCATCACTGTTAAATGCACTAACAAGACAGTGGGGTGTTGTAAGGACGTCTGACAAGCCTGGCCTTACTCAGGTTCTCTCACTTTCATTTAACTAAAATTTCTGATTTGCATATGTTACACATATGGCTCTTTTGCAGACTATAAATTTCTTCAGTCTTGAGAAGAAACTTTGCTTGGTTGATTTACCTGGATATGGCTTTGCGTATGCAAAAGAAGAAGTTAAGCATTCTTGGGAGGAACTTGTGAGTATGCAAACTGGGATTCACATTTCCTGATATTTGCTTATTGAACAATACCTGCTATTTTATTATTGTTTTGTAATCTGGTGATTGCAGTGTTTTTTATGAATCTTGTTACTGATTAAAACATCATGTAGCTACTTGTTGCACGAAGCAAACTACAATCTCATTCAGTGTAGCAGTAGTTTGAAAGTTTGACTTAGTAATATGGTTGACACCCTATGTCTTGTTATGCATATATAATTGGCATGGCATGCATGACTTTGTTATTACTAGTAAGCTTTTCGGTTCCCTGCAAAGCAAAACTGTGATCACCCCCTCTATCTGGCCTACTGCATTCAACAGTTAACACTTGAAATTGTATCTGAATATCATTTTTTTCTTCCTTTTATTAAGTTTAGGTACTGTTAATGCAACAGCTATCTGTTTAATAACTTCAAAATAGGAAATGAGGTAGATTTTCAATTCGCGAAGGCTGATTTACATTGTATAATTTAGCTCGGAGTATGCATTGTGATTTGTGAGTAATTCTATTAACAACTTCTAATAGCTTCATTTGTTCTTGATATTCATATGATGGCTTCTTTTTATCATCATGTTTGTCAGTTACTCTCTTTAGCTGCTCTTTTGAAGCTAGTGAATTCTGTAGGTAAAGGAGTACGTATCCACAAGAGTTGGTCTAAACCAAGTCTGTCTGCTTATTGACACAAAATGGGGTATGAAGCCAAGAGATAATGAACTCATCAATTTGATGGAAAGGTAGGTTCATGTGCATGCCTGTTAGTTGTGACTTGTAGTTTTAGCAAGTAACAACTTAGTTATAATTGATCCATTGTGTTTAACATTGTTGTAGTATGGATGTTTTAAAATATCTAAATGTGTGTTATTACTGATTCACAAGAATTCATGTAAATTAAATCAACGTTTGAAAATACGGGTTGAGATGCTGCCTTGTAGGATATCCGTACTGGAATGGGTGCCCCAAGGTTCCACTCTGTCGACACCCACCTTGAATGGGTGAAGAGGATGCCTTAGCATCCGTTCGGCCGCCTCAGCGCATATACGGGTTGAGGCGGCCATCATGCAACTTCAATCAACAATCAATTCCATAAGTGTCGTTGGTCATGGATTCTCTTTGTCAGTCCTATCGCAAGTTTGTGTCATCATGTTGTTGCCTCATTGTCACAACGTTATTGTGTCGTCGTCATCTATGTGTGTAAGTCAACTCTCATGTTGTCGCTCTACCGTGAACTATATATATTTGGATTAGAATTTTTTAAATTTAGATTCCTTTTAATATATATATATATATATATATATATTATTGTCGACGTTTCTTCTTTGAAGGTTTTTTTAATTATCTTTTTTTAGAATGGTTGTTGAGACATTTTTTTTAAAATATTTTTAATATAATCTTTTATTTGAGGTCGTTAACATTAATTTTGCATAATTTTAATTTTAATTAATTTGTTTTAATTTTTTTTTTATTGTTCACCTTTGATATGCTCATCTTGTCGTACGATTCAGGATCCTTACAATATCGCCTCTCATACTTTTGAATCTTGAATCAAATTTGTCTCCTTATTTGCAAAAAAATAAGGTATGAAGCAAAGAGATGATGGGCTCTTCATTTTGATGAAATGCTAGGTTCATGCCAATGAGTTTGAAAAGAAAATATGGAAAATCTGGTGCTTGAAGTTCTTGCGAAGGGATAATATGAATGTAATTTTTTCTTACAATGAAATTTTAATTATAAGAGGCTGTGACTCTAACTCATGACTTCTCGGTTAGAGATTGGAATAGATCGGGTCGGGTTGGGATTGTGAACACTTCCAGATGCAGACCCAACTCAAATAGGCAAAAACTCAAACAAAACCAAACCAAACCCACGCTTAGTGGTAGCTTGAGGCAGGCCATGCCGCTCCGGTGGTTTTTAGCTTAAATCTTTAAAAGATTTTTAAAAAATTAATGGGTCGAGTTGGGTTGGCAAAGTCTCAGATTTGACCTGAAATCTTGTCGTGGCGGGTCAACTGTGGCTGGGTTGGGACAGGGGTGCAAGGCAGTTTAGGATTGCCATCCCTACTCATTGTCACGTGAGCGTGGCTACCATTACATCAAAGTTTGCCCTTGGCAAGAATTAAACCAAAAAAGAAAAAAGAAAACTAGTTGTCATTGAATCAGTGAGATCCAGTAAGGCTTGTTTTAGAGGGCCTAGTGAACCTAGTGATAATTTGGCAGAAATAGAGGGCCATG
This sequence comes from Taxillus chinensis, assembly GCA_023512835.1. Classification (NCBI taxonomy): domain Eukaryota; kingdom Viridiplantae; phylum Streptophyta; class Magnoliopsida; order Santalales; family Loranthaceae; genus Taxillus; species Taxillus chinensis. The sequence goes on along the minus strand of CM042092.1, from coordinate 18,998,389 downwards.
TCCATGTGTCATTTAATAAAAAAACGTAGAATTAAATGTCGTCCCCTTATTTATTCAACGCACACCTCTTCTAGTATCCCTTCTGGTTATCAACCTTTCCTAATTTTCTTTGTTCTGTTGGTTAGTTCTGGTTATTTTAATTTTTTGATGTTAAGCATGGATTTACTAAAAGAACACATTTTCTTCATAATTTTAGGAAACTAAAATAATAATAATAATTACCTGTTGCTTGTTTGGTGTGCAATTTTGTTAATTAGTTTTCAATTGAATTTGGATAGTGGGTGCTACGTTTCATGTTTAGAAGACAGAACACACTTAAAAATAAATGTGTATATACTGCTTTATTCATTGCATTGCAGATCTCGAACACGATACCAGATTGTATTGACTAAAACAGACGCGGTGTTCCCTATTGATGTGGCACGCAGGGCTATGCAAATTGAAGAGGTGAATATTATGTAAATTTAGTGGGTCCTAGCTTCATTTTCTCCTCGTAATGACACTAAAAGCAGTGATACTTTTGATTTTGCAGCGCCTCAAGGGACACAAATCTGTTATTCGTCCAGCGGTATGAGCTTATATATTTATACTATGGTAAAAACATAATAATAATTATTATTATTTAAGTTTACATAAAGGAGGTAACCCTTGTCTTAAACTTGTTATGCTCAGATGATGGTAAGCGCCAAATCTGGTGCTGGTATTGGAATGTTGAGGAAGGTGCTTGCTAAGGTGCCTCGATTGGTTAAAGTCTGAGACGCAGTATGGTTAGGCCTTCTTTTGACTTGGTTTATTTCAAATATGTCAATACTTTGGAATATGACTAAACCATTAGACTGAGCTTGCAGCCAAAAAAAAAAAATGAACCAATGCACTGGCAAGCAAACGTGTAGGGATCTGCTTCAGCGGCACGAATGCGGGCACAAAAGTACAATTAACGAAGACATTTTGCTGCCAGCAAATTTGTTGTTCGTGTCTTCATCACTTCATAATTTTGCTTTCAAGTTTGAGTGATTGTCCGAATTCTTTTCGAGCCATTGTTTTCATAATTTTTTTTAATTTATTGGAGTTCGAGTTTAAATTTTAAATATGAGAAACAAATTCTGGTCCATAATTGTGTTTTTTTATATTGTGTTTTAAAATTAGATCAATTCGCCTTTCAATTGAAGAAACTATGTTAAACAAATGATCTCTTATTATATCTTGAATAGTGTGTTCATTTAGAGCAATTCTAACCCACTCTGTATTATATAGATGTAGACATTAAAATTTAAAGTTTCTGTTCCAACAGATTCTTCACATCTTGAATATTACTACAGTGACTCTTCATCTGTGAAGAGCCACTGTTCGTTATTTATATTTTATTTTATTGTTTTTCTCTTTCCTCCTTCCCTTTACATCTTTCGTTATCTAGCTCCCATCCCGCCACCCTGTCCAATAACGAACGCCCAGAATCGATCTCAGGTAAGGTAAGGGAAAAGGTAGAAGGCGCAAGTCACGGATTGTCGGATTGTCGGCTTTGGACATGGAGGAGAGACGGCTTGGCCTCGGGCGCACAGCAGCGGGGGTGTCTGTTGCCAATGCGCTCTCCACCACCATGGGCGCCAAAGCTTGAAAACAGAAATAGGAGGCTCGAAGACATGGATCGGTGGATGGAGATGCGTGTTGCCCATCAATTGGCTGGAGCGGCAATTGTCCCGGCAATCCAGAGAGGCTTGGATCTGACGCCGTCGGCATGGGAGAAGATGAACGACGACTCAAACGCATCGGCATGGGAGAAGACAATCGGAGACTCGAACGCGTCGGTATGGGAGAAGATGATCGGCGACTCAGACGCATCGGCATGGGAGAAGACGAACGGCGACTCGACGCATCAGCATGGGAGAAGACGAACAACGCAGAGATGTTGATGGCTGGGCGTAGGGTGGGGTGGAGCGATGGCAATCCATAGGGGATGAAAAATAATATTATTTTAATATGAATACACATAAAATAGAGAATGTTATTGGAGTTAAAATTTAAAAATGACTATATCTAAAATTTTCTTAAACATAAAATATAAAATAATATTTATGCGTGGGAAAAAACAAATTAATACGTGCGCATTCATCTTAATTAGTTTTTTTTTAACGTCTGTTTACTTTTCTTTGCCATTGTCATGACATTAATTTTGTGATAATCGGTTGTTAGTACGTGAGCACAAAACAATGTAATATCACACATACAAATATTATACAAACAATGCAATTTTATGATCAAATCAATCCAATTTGAAATTCGGTAATTAATGTAACGAAGTATGTACGGTTGAAGTGGGTAAATTAAAGATATTTATTATCAATAACAAAGGAAAAAGGGTGAGCCATGTCTAAAAAAACAAAACACGTTTTCTCCAAAAGAAGTATTGAATTAAAAAAAAAGTCAGAAGATGCATGAATTGAAACGAATGTTTTAAAAGAAAAAAAAATCAAGAATAACAAAGTCAAAAGGTACACGAGGATGCATCTTCGGCGGATTTTGTTCTTTGATTTCGTTGGTTTGGTAGGCTTCTAATCTAGCACGATATTTCGCACCACCGTCTTCAATAATTTTAATAATAAATAAATCCTCGTGACTCTACTCCAAAAGGACGAATAGTGAATTTTGATAGGTCTAATTAAAGTATGAGTTTGTTAAAAATAAGTACATTCTCGAGTTCACCCGTATATATTTTTGTTTTGAGAAAAATATACACTCCCACTAAATTAATTATGAGCATTTTTAATATTATTATTTTTGTTTGTAAAGAGTTTTTTTATAATTTTAATTTTAATAATATTTTTTATTTTTATTTTCATTTTCATTAAAATAATATTTATTTTATTTTATTTTAACTTTTTTTTACTCTCTTTATTAACACATGCATAAAGAATAAACGTTAAAAGAAAGAAAAAATAAGAGTAAACAGTTTCACAAATAAATAGTGATTATAATAACATGAAGGATGAAGAGTACTTAGCAATATTTATAGAGAATAGAAAGTATATCGGAGAGATTATAACACATAATATTTGTAAATTCATAATTTGACAATAATAATCTTATGTCTATATCTGATTTGGCACAAAATTGGTGGGGCCATGATGACTCGGCAATGCCATGTCAGTAAAAGTTATTTAAAATTATTTGATTCTTTTTTTCAAATATAGATAACAAGACTCAAACAGTAACCTTATGCAAATAATACAAAATTTATCTGGAGACTCACAAATAATTTTATAATTAAATGCTATAATTATTTTATAATTAAAATTATAAAATTAAGCTACCAATTAATATTTATAATAATTTTAATTTATAATTTATAATTAAAATTATACATTAAAATTTCAAATTTTAAATTATAATGAAATATTCAATTAACACCTATAATTAAAATTTATAATTATAAATTATACATTTACTTTAATTGAGCTTTATTACTTTCATTATAAAATCAATTATAATTTTATAATTAACTTATAAATTTTAGCTACGAAATTTAATTATAGGTTTTGGATATGAGTTTTGTATTAAATTATTCATTAATGATACAATGTGCTTCTACATATATAAATAACTTGCTATATTGTTATATATTATTTTAGTTCAATGGTTTGAAGGCTTTTGCTATTTTAGTTCAATAATTTACTATATTGTTATATAATTTTTGTTGTATAAGTAACGTGTCTTGATATTCATATTTGAGTTTTTTTCAAATAATTTTTTATAACCTTTACAAACGTGATATCACCAAGTCATCAAATCCTTGAAAGGTGATACAAACAGTGAGATAAGAGTTTTTTTTTTGTTAAATTTTAAATAGATTGGCGTATATTTGTGTTAGTATACCTCATCGTGTTATTATTATATTAATTTTTTAAAACATTTTACTTTGTTTGCCATTTTTTTGAGTTAATGACACTCCTCAAGTTTTAGATAAAAATAATACTTCCTAATCAATTTGTTTTTCCTTAAATTTTAACTAAAAATGACACTCCAAAATTTACTCATTTAAAAAAAAATGACATCTTATTCCCTATAAATTCTAAATTCAATTAAAATAATATTTTTATATACTTTCTTTATAAAATATAACAAACTATAAGTTTTTTTTTAAAATAACGAATCCCCAAATATAAGTTAGTATTATTCATTTCATATCTTCAAACCCTATTTGAGAGATCTAAATGTGAATATGTTTTTGAGTTTTTCTCAAACTTTATCTATATATTTTACAGAAAATGAATGTTGAGGTAACCCAATGTAAATACTCTTATTAAGGTCGTTTTAGGCCACTCGACTCATAATCAATTATAAAGCTATCATAAAGCTCGTGAATTTATAGAGATTGATATTATATTAATTAATTTTTATTATTTTTTATATTATTAACATATTATATTAGTATATTAATGATAAATTAAATAATTTAATTTTAAACAAAATAATATTATATTTTAAAAAATATTATGAGTAAAATAACATTGTTATAGTTACCAGTATGGTCTTTCCCTTCAAATTTCCATCTATAAATATAAGTTCTCACCTCCTTATTTCCATACTCAAGCTCACACAAGCTACTCCCCTCATAAAAAATAAGTTTGAGCTAAGACTATGATTCTTCTTCTTCTTCTTTTATAAAAGAGATTTTGGGTCAAAGTAAGTTTTGTTTTTCAAAAGAGGTTAGTGTTGTTTTTTAAGCATAAAAAGGTCCAATAACCAAGCTCCTTGAGGTTTCATTTCCTTTCTTTCTCTTAAAGTAATATATGGATTTAATCTTTTTTAAATAATTAGATAGATTTGGCTCGTTTAAACTAAATTGCAATTGTTTGTACTTTTAAATGTATTAAAATTAGTTATTTCTCATCCTTAAATAAATAATGTGGAAAATTGTTTTTTAATAAAATAAAAAAATGTGTTTTAGTTTTGAATGAAAAGGGGATAACAAAAACAATTAAAAATAAAAACGACTTAGTTTCTTAATTTAGGTTCAAGTGACTTATAAAAATGTGTTGTAGTTTTGATTAAGCCTATGATGTTTTATACTAATTCGTTAAACTAAATTCAATTATGGTAATTGCTTGTTTTCATGAATGTTTTTTAAAATCTTATTTCATCCCAAAATGTTCATTTAGTTTTTATAAAATAAAAAACACTGTTTTCGAACTCTCAATACAAAAGATTTATTGGTCATGGGTTGTAATTTGCATTATAATAGCTTTCCCTACTATTTGCAAAAAACCCATTCATTGTTATGGTATTCCTAAAAATGTTCGTTACTATTCATTAACGAATTAAACCGAACACGAGCATTAAATTATGATGTTTATGAACGTTACTTTATTGTTCACGAACGTTTACGAACATAATTATAAAATCATAAAAAATTGCAAAAAGAATCCTATCATAAACTTATCCAAAAAAATATAATTAATTTACTGTTAGACTGTGTTATATTTATTTAATATGTTTAAATAATTACTATATATAGTTCACGAAAATATTATAATAATAGTAATAATGAACAAATAAATCAAAAAATATATATTTTTATCTAATAATAATATAAAAATATATACTTATTAAATTATATTTAATAAAATATATTTATATTTAATAAAATATAACTTTTATATATATTAATTAATTTATTAATTTCTTATTCACAAATAACTTTTATCAATACGAACGAATTCATGAACAGTTCGTGAACTCTTGTTTGTGAAGGTTTATGAATATATTCATGAATATAATAATAGTATTCGCGAACTGTTCACGGATAATATTATTCAACCAATTTATTTGTGAACATTTAATCAGTCCTCATAAAAATCAACCGACTTTATATACGCGCTCCGTATAGTTTCTGACAATATTTTCCTGCAGGCTGCATCATCATCAGACCCAGCGACTCGGCGGCGTAGCAGGTTGCTCGCTCGTCGCGCTTTAGTATCGTTACCTAACCCTCCGTATAATTGTTTTTTGTTTTTTTTTAATGTTTCTTTGAAGAAAAGAGAGATGAGAACGGGTATAAAATAGAAACCCAAATAAGTATATATACAGCTTGCCTTACATAAACTTTCCTTGACCACCGCGTACAACGCCAATTAAATTTGATGACGGCGTTGGAGTCTACCGACTTTTGGAAACTCCCCTTTCACATAACAGTGTCAGTTCGATGACCTCTTGAATTTTTATTCTTTGTGTTTGTTTCAATTAATTTTAACGTTTGCGGTGTGTATATTTTTAACCAAAATTGAGAGAGAGTAATATACAACCCACCTATTACTATACAAATTTTCTAAGTAACTTTTCTTATGATTAAGAGTAGCGTGATACTGGCATGTTTAAGAGCATTCACATCAACTTTGGTATTTTTATTTCTATTTTAGGGATGAATAATAAAAAATTTACTTAGTTTTCAAAAATTAAACATCTTATTTCCCATTTTTATCTATATTTATATTTAATTCATTTTATATTATTTCTCTATCATCCTTTTATTTATTATAACCAATCAAAAAGTTATCATTTTAATATATATATATATATATATATATATATTAAAAAATTATAGGAAAAACATTTAGGAATAAATAGTAAATCCATAAATATAAGAATTTACTATTCATTCTCTATCCCTATACCTTATTTTAGGGAACCTACTATAAATGAGTTTTTGATGATTTTGTATGTTTTTTTCCTAAATTATAGGAAAGTGAATGCTCTAAGACTAAAATTAGAAAAAAATAATTACTATAGTTTAGGTATATGATGAAGTAATATTATTTTTAATATTAAATAGTAATGGAGGAGAGTAATAACTAATAATCGTTTTGAATATTAATTTTATTCATGCGTGGGTTACCGCCTACCGGATAATTGAATGCGTGCGTCATGGCCCAACTCCCGTGGCCCACCCACTCCAAATACTTTTTCTCACCCACTCCACAGTCCACTCCACCCCACCCCACCCCCAAACCGCGGATTTGACAATACCAATAATAATAATAATAATAATAATAATATATATAAAAAGAGAGAAACAAAACAGTAAAATCAATTTCAACGGACCCTTTCCCTTCCTCTCCCCCCACCCCACCCCTATATTCCTCCTCTCCTTATCATCTTCGTCTTCGTCTCTCAATTCTCAATCCAAAACCCAGGAAGGAAGAACGAACATGTGTCCGCTGAGGCTGATTCTGATTTTCTTGTCGGCCACGCTGGCCGGATTCTTCGTCCTCCGAACCTTCCGATCCCAACCCCAACTCGACAACTCCAACCCCGCCTCCGCCTCCGCCGACGATCCCAACCCGTCGTCCGATTCCACCTCTCGTTCTTACGAGGTTTTCCCCCAACTTTTCTAGGGTTTCTAGGGTTCCTTTTGTCTTCTTCTTCTTCTTCTTCTTCGTCTTTGTTGGTGATTTTGTTTTGTTTTTGAGAATCACTAACCGTGGAGGGTTCGATTTGGGTCAAACTTGTGCAGGTTTTGCCGGCGATCCGTACGGGATTAGGGACCCTGGTGGACATGGCCACCGGCCGCTACCTCTGGACCAACCTCGTCTCTTCCCGCCGCTCCAATTGATGGATGTTTCGTCGCCCTCCTCGCCGCTTTGTGGAGGTTCACTGATTTTCTTATCTCGTTACACTGTCAGTTGAGGTCCCCCACGTTGTTGTTGTTGTTGTTGTTGTTGTGGTTTGTCTGTGTTCTTAATGGTGAATGTTTACCGATTTTTTCTAATAAGGAATGTCTGGCCTTCTTTTGTGTTATTGTTGTTGTTGTTGTTGTGTTTTGTCATCCCTGTTAGGTTGACGTGAGAGGGCTTGGAATGAGAAATTGAGATAACTTTCTTTCTTATGGTTCTGACCCTAGTGGAATTTGGATTGCTGCGTTGAAGATCATTTTGGTCATCAAAGCCTGCACCTCTCTAGTGTTTCTTTTGATCAACCTTTTGGTAAATTTTCCGGCCAACATATGAAGCTACTAGTGTCTGTTTGGAATTTTCCTCGTTCAATGCATGAATGGTGTTGGGTGGGCGTGTTGAATGTTGATGATCTTGATGCAGATGTACATTTTTTATTTTTTAAATTAGGAAAAACAGCTTTAAATCAAAGCAAGGAGGGAGGTGACTTAATATTACTCATCAATACAGTCTTTGCCGTAACCCAAAGCTACATACATCTACTAACAATGCACACAATTCCCCCTTTTATCGCTGGTTGCCATGCCATTAGCAACACCTTCAAATATTCTTCGGTTTCACCTCTGCATAGGACCCAATTGACTGACAACAGGCATGGCAGTCAAAGTTACTCTCAGCAGAGCCCCGTAAGCCTATCTATAGCTGAGTTTTGCGTCCACGTTTGTGATCGCCCGAGTTCTTCTTCTACCATCTACAACATGGATTGTGTCATCTCTGAATATAACCGTTGCCTTGCATTTACCACTTTTGTTGATTGCCCAAGTTTGTTCAATCAACAGCATGGAGTGCGTCTTCTCTATAACGAAGGCATCGCCTTTGCCTTGCGCCTCCTGCTTCTCAAGTTCTTTGATCTTCAATGTGGACCGTGTCATCTCGTTTGGGCTTGGGCTTGGAGGTCTTGGATTTGGAATAGAGATGCATGAATAGTATGTTGTTATTATTAGCACGCTATTCTTAATATTACCTTTTAGTTGGATATAATTAATAATTTTAGAAAATCTACTAATTTACTATACACATTATCAGTATCATAATTTAAATGATATACATGATTTTAAATTCACTTTATTATTAATATTAGAACTCAAAAACACACGTAGCACCAAGTAGCCTTTGCCTCGTCGGACAAGCAGCAGCTCCTTTGACCTTTTTTTTTTTTTTTTTGCTTATGGTAGTAGTACATTCACTACATTGGATCAATGGCGCATTAAACCGCAAATGCTGCACCTACGTTTTCAACGTGCCTCATTCAACGCGGCTGCTTTTATCATTTATGAAGCCAGACATAGCCACCCTCTGACGTAGTCAGTCTATGCTATGGAATTGAATCTGTGCTGTCACGCGTATTTTGTGGCCTTTATTTTGGACGGTCAACAGAAGTAATAGCTGGCAGCTCCCACGTCTGCAAGGCGATTCTGCTACCCATGGCTATCGCCTCCAGTGTCTTATGCCCTGAAGGCGGTGGCGCTCATGTCGACATTGTCGGAACTCTTAATCAGAACTGAAGCGGTTCCTTGTCTGACTGAAACCCTAAACATGTGTTAGAATGAATCTACCACAAACAACCGCTATATGGGCTTGTGATCTCAAATCCAACAAGTACTCACTATCGAATGTGCTTCTATTGCCCTAAAACCCTGATTCCTCATGCTTTTGTTCTCCAAGGGAGTGGACAGCTCTATTTTTGACAACTTTCGTGGTGAATTTGATGCATCCGAGGTTGAAGTGAGATTTTACAAGTTGAATTGTGAGTTTGTCGAGGGTTTGATAGAGTAATATCACTAGAAAGAATTGAGAAAAAAATCTACAAATTACGTACTGCTCGACTTCCTCACTCATATGGCCATATCCCATTTATTATGGAAAATGAGTTTTATCATTATGATACTATATTATCTTTTTTCTTTCTAATTTTTTGATATTTTTCTTAGACTTTAATATACTTGAATTTATTTTTCTATTTACATTCTATTATTAAACTTGGTGTGGGTTTCATAAAATAAACAATGGATTAAATGTTACCTTACTATGTCATATTCATTATCCACTAAATTTAGCATAGTTTCATTTGATTATAAGATTCTTTATAGTTTTCCACAAGTGATTACAAAATTTAGCAATAATTTATTATTTTCATTATGCGATGAGCTTATGCTAGCTGAGATAAACAAAGTTTTTGTCACACCCCAATTTTCATATGCTTTGGAACCGCACTGCCAGGAAGGATTCTCATATCCTTCCCCCTTATGGCACATCATCCTCAAGGGGCACACCGACCCTAATCTTGGCTCCGATACCATTTGTAATAGCTCAAACTATACGTAGCCTAATGTTAGCTTTTCCGCAAGCATACGGATCGTTACAAGTAATAAAGTGGACTCAAAGTCCGGATGTCGAACCCACAGGGAAAGTGATCAAGTAAAAAGCTCATTTTGTAAATCCATGATGTATCTAAAGTTGGTTTTGTATCATTAGCAATTTGAATGTTGTAATTTAATTAAACAAGCAATGTAAATATTCTTATGGGAGAAAATAGGGATTTGGATGTCAATCAATGTAATTAATTAATCTCTTGTTCTTAAGGCATATTAATTCAAACTTCCCCTTTTTGTTTAAAACCCAACACCTTTGCATGTACTAGCCTCTTTCGAGTGATCTAGCCGTGTGTATACCCTAGCTTGGGGGACGGGCAACCCATTATGTGCTTAAGTTGTTTGAGTGTAGATTGGCATCACACCAACCCTAACTAGGTTACAAGCAAGATTACTGGCTTTCGCAAATTATAATCTTAGCAAGTCAAATCTCTTAACTATCCGGTTATCAATGTCTTCTTTCGATCCATAATTGATTAACCTTATACAAGATTTAAGGTGGCCGAACTTAAATCTCTCATGCTAACTCAAAAGATTTGATAAACATAACAGGGAATTTCAAATTAACTAACCAAAAGAAAAGGAATTAAAAACTTACATCAAATCCATCCTCCTCCCATGGAGGTTTAAGCTACCATAGCAAATAAGAAAACCATTGTTCTTACTATGAGTACCCAATACGTTTCTCCCCTCCCTCCCAGAATGAACCGACCCCCCATTAATTACAAATTTTTCCCAATATATTTCCTAATTTCCTGTATAACTGCTGGAAACCATTAGGAACCGTTCCCTCCATTAATTTGAAGTTGTTTCCCTCTCAAAATGGTTGATGGAAGGTCGTCAGATCCTTTAAAGATGAGTTACAGGCCGTCCAGGTGGCATCCGTGGAGGTTCATTGACCCAACAGGTTACGTTGTGCAAACCGCCCGTGGTCAATTCATTTGGTCAACTCAATTTCAAATGACCGTTTCAAATGACCAAGCTCTCGGGAGCTTCTGGTCAACTCAATTGGTCCCGTCATTTCTTTTTGGTCATTTCAAATTTGAAATGACCAGAGCGATTGTCCCTTGCTCCTTCATTCTTTCTTTGGACTTTGTACTTGGCCTGTTTTCCATTCAAAGACAACAAAAACACCACAAAAGGATCTACTAATGCTATGTTAGGGGGTTAGTTCATTAATCATTCAAATTCATCAAAATGAAGTTAAAGATGTGATCTTTTATCATAAAATTCCCTTCATTTGACACTAAAATGTGTTAGAAAAACCCCCTAACAACAACTCCACACTTAGAACTTGCTCGTCCCAAGGCAATTAGAATTATGAGGCATAGCAAAAGTAAGACAATGAATTGATATAAGAGCATGTGAAAGAATAAAACATCCATAAAACATATGGTTTAACTCTTAATATCATGTATGAAGTTTTGTATTCTCAGTCCAAAGAATCATATGTTCTCTTTACAAAAGACTAAGAAGCAATTGAACCACCAACATTCTAAACAAATTTCCTAATTCCTTGCAATCTCACAATGAGCAAAGCGACCTCACTCATAGGGTAATCTCACTTCACTCTCTCTCAATCTTTCATGGAATTAAAACTAAAACAAGTGTCTTCCTAATTCTTTTTGGTGATTCAACCATCATTCCATTACCCAATTAGTTTTTGTCATAGACCACAATGATGGTAAAAGTAACAATGCCCAATACACTTCTTATCTATTTTTAATGTACAAGTAAGTTTTATGTACAATGCATTCGAAAATATACAACCGTAATCTTCGTTTTTTTTAAGGATTATCTTCGCAATAGTCTATATAACCTTACAAGTTTTTTTCTTGATGGATTATACATCTCCACAGTCCATAACCTTCTCTTTTTTTTTCTTTCTTTTCCAAGGCTTATGCTACGGTAGTCTATATAACCTTACAAAGTTTTCCTTGATGGATTATATATCTCCACAGTTCATAACCTTTTTTTTAAGTATACACACTTTATACAACACTTTATACAACTTGGAACATTGTACTTATTCTAAACAAAGTGGGCTATGACTCCAACTCCACCATTCCAACTATCCAATCACCAATGTAGAACTATAGAAGAACTTATTAAAGTTTAATTTCCATGAAGTGAACACTCATCAAAATATATAGCCTCAAGTAAAGTTATGTTCTCACTCATTCAAGGAATCAAGTTATTTATTCAAAAGTTGTCAATTCATTATGGATCCAAGTCTTTGTTCAAACACATGATGATATCATTCCAAGTACATGAGTTTCATGCATGGGATTAATGAGTAACCATTGGTTCCAAAAGTATTTCATTCTTAAACATGCTGTATATAAACATTTCAAAAATTTTCCTCATGAATTCATCTTTTGATCATGCAACTCCTTTCACCATATAACCAAATCTCATATATGAACAATGCATATCATCATTAATTCCATTGCATCTTCACAAACAACTCCAAACTTGGAGTTTTGCACATTCACAAAAACAAAACATACAACCAGAAAAGGAATTGTTCAAACCTTCTTCTTCTTTTTCTTACGAGGAGAGGCTGGCTCACTAAAATAATACATCATTTGAGCCATCAATTCACGAAGGGCTAACTGAAATCGGGTTTGAATTTGGTGCATCCCATTTTCCTCCATGTTCTTGCATGAGAGCAATCGATAGTAACAAACAAAAGGCCCACAGCTTGCATTGTCAACTTGGAGAGGTGATGGTTGGACTGAATAGGACAATTGTTCCTCCTGGTTCCTTCATGCCAAAATGAGTATAAATTTGAGCTATCTTCATAGCCTGATGCAAAGATTCTCCAACCCCATTGCTAACTCTTTCAACGTGCATTATTTGCTCCCAAGGAATCATAGACATGGATAACACGATTCCCCATTGTATACTTCAGTAGGATATAATGATTTGAGATATGAATGGGGATGAGAACGACTTTTAAATCTACCCACGGTCGGAAACCTTCTTCACTCCCTATCATATATCACCAACGCCTCTGGCTTAAAGGGAGAAGAATTTGCAAGCAAGGGAAATACTTCATAGTCTTTACCATGTTTAAAAATCTCCTGGTTCCTTCCTTATCGCATCTCTTAAGGCAAAAATGAAATTACCCAAATCAGGTGACTCAATCCAATTTCGAACACCAACAATTCTCCTCAAGTCCTCTGGCCGGAAATGTTCTAAATGTCCAGTTGTTCTATAGAGTTCTTGATTAGAATCTCTAAACTGGAAATATTTCTCTTTTGATTCGATTGTTTCCAGCCCTGGAGGGATAAGTATGTCCAAAAATGACCATAGAGGAGTTGTAAGCAAATCCAATGATAGCTCAATTCTCTTTTTCTTTTGAGCTCTTGTTGGAGCTCTTCTTGTTAGGGCTCTAGTTTTCTTTGGACGTTTCTGAACAGCACCCACAGGATGCAAATTGCTCTCTATCTCAAATGGTGGGAAAAGTTGTATTGTTAGAGGAGAAGGATCTCTCTCTACCTCATCTTCTGGATTTCGCTTTTACTGTTGGTTCGGTGTAGCCACATGAGTGGCGCCTACTTCTTCCTCGATTTCTTTTGCTCGTCTTGATGCAGGTTGAGCTTTTGTTGATTTTTTCTTCCTCTGTTGCACTCTTTCCAACAATTTGCAATTTGTTTCATGTGGCTTTCATAAGCGGCCTTTACATCTCCTTGAAGCTTAAGTAAAGCTGATTCCTCGCTTGAACTTCGTACATCGGTTTCTTCATCTTCCTCGAAGATTCATATTTCTCAGGTTTTCGTATATTCTCCTTTTCAGTATTCTCTTCCTCGGTTGAAGAAATCGAAGTGGGAGAGCCGAACCATCTTTTACAGGAGATATTTGCTTTGCTCTATGAAACACAGGCCCCACCAATTTAACGGCTCTGTCCCTTCCTCGGTGATACATTTTATAATCAAATTGTTTGGGTAAGGGGTCTTAGCAACAGTTCTATATATACTAGGATAACTGTTGCACCACTTTTGTTAAAATTCGCACAAATCCCCTCTTATCCACCGACTTCTTCCACTCTTGAAAAATCATTTCCGCCTAGTCCATGGATAATGCCTTGATGCTATACATGCATTGTAAATGTGCAACAGGGACCGCATCAATTCCTAGCATTGAGAGAATATGCACCGACCAAAGAGAATAGCCAAAAAACCTTAAATACCCCGAAAATCCTGTTTTCTTATGATATTTCTTCTCATTCCCCTTGGGTTTGGAGTAGTCAAGTGCTTTACTAAATTCCTCTTTAGTTAGGTCAGGTAAAGAGCAACAATTGCTCCGCAAATTGAAGGTTTTTCGAATATTGGCGTCGAAATTACTACCTTCTTTCCCCCTACTTCGTATATATCATGCGATTCTCCTCTCGTTTTCGATTATTATAAAAATTTTCTGCAAACTCCATCAACAGAGGGCAAGGATCGCCACATACCTTGTGCAAGTTTGCCTTCAAGTATTCTTTGCATTTGGTGCCCATGAGATTCTAGGGTTATTCAAGAGTTCCCATGGAAACACCAGTCCTGGTGTCACCTCTCTCGACAATCGCCTTTGATTTCACCATGTGAACCGTCGCAAGAAAATGAGCGAGTACTCAACTTGGTTGGAGGTAATCTGAATCAACAAACCTTTAAGAGATAAGGGAGCCGAACGAGATTCGCGAACCGGAGGAGTGAGCTACGGATTTCGTGCGAAGAAGTTCGCTGAAATATTGACCCTCTGTTTTTAAATGAATATCCTTAGTCAATCGATTTGTCAACTCAATTTTTAATTGACTGAACCCTCGGGACACCTTAATCATTTCAAATGGCTAGGTCATTTCAATTTGGTCATTTTAAATTTCAAATGACCACTTCACCGAAAATTACCAATTTCAGTCTAAAAACAGAATTAACTTCCTTAACCGCACCGATGCTTGGGTTCTCTATCTGAATATTAATAAACTCAAACAAACAATCAAATAATCACAAATAATTCGGGTTGCCTCCGGAAGCCTGCATTTAATGTCAGTAGCTTGACATTCTCCCTTGATTAATTTGGAAATGGAGCAAAGTAAAGAACCTCTTTTACTCCTGCAGGCTCAACAAAAACCTTCAACCTGTGTCCATTAACAGTGAATGCTGGAGAATTATCCTGTTGAATAAGTACTCCTCCCTTTTCAAAAACTTTTTTAACTACAAAAGGTCCAGACCATTTACTCTTGAGTTTTCCAGGAAAAAGTTTCAATCTAGAATTATACAACAAAACTTTCTGACCTTCTGTAAACTGTTTAGGATGAAGATGCTTATCATGCCATCTTTTAGTCTTCTCCTTGTAGATTTTTGCATTTTCATATGCATTCAATCTAAATTCTTCAATCTCGTTTAATTGCATCGCCTAGACTCCCTCGATTTCGAGCATCAAAATTTAAGAAGTGTGTGGCCCAATAGGCCTTATGCTCTAGTTCCACAGGTAAGTGGCATGCTTTTCCAAAAACCAATTTGAAAGGTGATGTACCTAAAGGGGTTTTGAAAGCTGTTCTATACGCCCACAATGCATCATCCAATTTATTGGCCCATTCCTTCCTAGACAAGTTGATCGTTTTCTCAAGGATCCTCTTAATTTCTCTGTTTGAAATTTCAACTTGTCCATTGGCTTGAGGATGATATGGAGTAGTGATTCTATGATGAACTCCATACTTTTTCAACAGCTTTTCAATAAACTTATTACAAAAATGGCTTCCTCCATCACCGACTAATGCTCTGGGTACTCCAAACTGGTAAAAATATTCTTCTTAAGAAACTTGAGTACCACTCTTGAATCATTGGTTTGGGTGGCTATGGCTTCCACCCACTTTGACACATAATCAATCGCCACTAGAATATCCCGATTCTTGTAAGATGACCAGGAAAAGGACCCATAAAATCTATTCCCCAAACATCAAACAGCTCCACTTCTAAAATGTTTGTCAGGGGCATTTCGTCTCTTCTTGTTAGAGTCCCAGATTTTTGGCATTGCTCACAAGCTTGAATAAGACTCCTTGTATCATGAAACAATGTAGGCCAAAAGAAACCTGCTTGAAGGACCTTTGCTGCTGTTTTAGATGGTCCCATATGACCTCCACACTCCCTAGTGTGGCAATGATTCAAAATATTGGTCATCTCATCTTCTGGAACACATCTTCTTATCAAACCATCAGGACAAATCTTGAATAACGAGGTTTCTCCCAAATGTAACTCCTCACTTGGATAAAAATTTCTTCTTTTGTTGTGATGAGAATTTATAAGGGAAAATTCCCCCTACAATGTAGTTTACCAAATCTGCATACCAAGGAATGAGTTCTTGCACAACAAATAGTTTTTCATCTGGAAAATCTTCAGCTATAGGTAAAATTTCATCAGAATCCTTTTCAACTCCTTCTAATCGTGACAAATGATCTGCCACAACATTTTCTGCTCCCTGCTTATCCTTGATTGTGAAATCAAACTCTTGCAACAATAACACCCAACGAATCAGACGAGGTTTTGATTCCTTTTTGGTGATCAAGTATTTAATAAATGCATGATCCGTGAAAACAACTGTGTGGGATCCCAAAAGGTAACTTCGAATTTATCAAAGGCATAAACAATTGCAAGTAATTCCTTTTCGGTTGTGGCATAGTTGATCCGAGCATCATTCAACAATTTGCTTGCATAAGCAATTACATGCACCTTCTTCTCCTTTCTTTGCCCTAAGACAACTCCTATAGTCGTGTCACTTGCATCACACATTAATTCAAATGGCAAATTCCAATCAGGAGATATAATGATAAAGGGAAATAAGAGCCTCCTTGAGTTGCTTAAAAGTCGTTTGACACTCAATAAGAAAATTCAAATGCCACATCCTTCACTAACAATGAACATAGGGGTTTAGAGATTTTTGAAAAATCCTTTATGAACCTTTATAAAATCCTGCATGCCCCAAGAAACTCCGAACCCCTTTGACATTTGTGGGTGGCGGCATGGATTTTATAGCAGCAATCTTTGCACGATCTACCTCTATTCCCTTGTTGGACACTTTATGTCCCAAGACAATACCTTCTTGTACCATGAAATGACATTTTTCCCAATTAAGAATAAGATTGGTCTCTTCACATCTCTGCAAAATCTGAGATAAATTATTTAAACAATCATCATATGAAAAACCAAAAACAGAGAAGTCATCCATAAAGATTTCAATTGTTTTCTCTACAAACTCTGAAAAGATAGCCATCATGCAACGTTGGAATGTAGCAAGAGCATTGCATAATCCAAAAGGCATCCTCCTATAAGCAAAAGTTCCATAAGGGCATGTGAAAGTAGTTTTGTCTTGATCTTCCGGTGCAATGGGTATTTGATTATATCCAGAATATCCATCAAGAAAACAATAATAATTGTGCCCGGCCAATCTTTCCAACATTTGATCAATGTGTGGCAAAGGAAAATGATCTTTTCTTGTGTTTGCATTGAGTTTGCGATAATCTATGCAAACTCTCCATCCGGTGACGTTCTAGTAGAGATTAATTCATTTTCGAAATTCTTGACCACGGTCATACCTCCTTTCTTTGGGACAATCCGCACAGGACTCACCCATGGGCTATCCGAGATAGAATATATAATACCGGCATCAAGAAGCTTAGTAACTTCAGCCCTTACTACTTCCTTCATGTTTGGGTTTAGCCTTCTTGATGCTCAATGCTATTTTTACTCTTGTCCTCTAAGAAAATTACATGCATGCACATGGAAGGACTAATTCCTTTTATATCTGCCATTGTCCACCCAATGGCTTTTTTCCTCTTCCTTAAAACGTCAACAATTGATCTAATTGTTCTCCTTGTAGCTCAGCAGCCTACAATAACGGCCACTCACCTTCTTCTCCCAAAAATACATACTTTAGATGTCTTGGTAGATCTTAACTCAACCTTTGGTGCCTTTTCAATCGATGGGACTGGTTTAGAATTTCTTCCAATATCTTCAAATCCTTTCTTTGATTGAAATTGAATGACCGGTGTGGCCTCTAAAGCATTTCTCACCTCTAAAATGTCTTCATTAATAGTTAACGAAACATTCTCCAAACATAACCCTAAGGGATCATGAAATCCCTTAGCATGATCTTCAATTGCGGTATTTAACATCTCCACAAGACAACCTTGTTCATGTTCAACTTCCTGAGGATTCTTTATACTCTTATATAAGTTGAACTCCACTTTGTCTTCACCAATGTGTAGTTCCAATTTCCCACCTTTGACATCTATGATTGCCCCCGTTGTTGCTAAAAATGGTCGCCAAGAATAAGTGGCAAAGAACCACCTTCTTCCATATCTAAAGCTATCAAGTCAATTGGGACAATAAAATTCTGAATTTGTAATGGTGCATTCTCTATAATGCCATTGCATACTTAATAGATTTGTCGACAAGTCGCAAGGTCACCGACGTGGCCGCAATTTTCCAAGACCTAGCTTGCTACATACCGAAGATGGAATCAAACTCACACTAGCTCCCAAGTCACAGAGAGTGAATCAAAAGTAACGTTCCCTATAGTGCAAGGTATAGAAAAACTTCCTGGGTCTCCCATCTTCTCGAGGTAGTTTCCCTGAATAATTGCACTACCTCCTCTGTAAGTGCAATTGTTCCATTCTCTTCAATTTTCTTTTTGTTACTCAACATCTCTTTCAACATCTTGGAGTAGGAAGGCATTTGAGCCAATGCTTCCAAAAATGGAATGGTAAGCTTTAATTCCTTAAGATGTTCAATGAATCTTCGTATTGTTCATCTTTCTTTCTTTGTCTCAATCTTTGAGGGAAAGGTATTGGTGGAGCATAATTCTTCACCACCTTAGGAACTTCAGGGATGTTCCTCTTTCTTTTCTTCCCTTTCCTCCTCGATTTAGGTTCACCTTCATCCTTTTTGACATGGGTTGTTTCCTCCACTTGAGGAACTTCCCTCTCTGGTAACTCTCTTCCACTTCTTAACATAACGCCCGCACATATTCCTTTGGGTTTGGCTCGGTCTTACTAGGAAGCTCTCCTGGGTTCCTAATAGTAAGAGCGTTTGCTATTTGTGCAATTTGAGTCTCTAACTTCTTGTTATGAGTCTCAATCCGTCAAATCGGCTACCAATATCGGTTCAATCTTATTCAATCTCTGTTCAGTTCTCGCTGCCATCTTCTCAATTGCACATTCCCAATCGGCCTTTCTTTTCTCACCATATCCAGCTCCTTGTTGTTTAGGTTGGAACCGCCTATTGAATTGCCGATTGTTCGATTATTTGGCACTTGATTTGCATTATTTCCACCTTGATTACTCGCTGATTATTCTGTCCTCCCCATGAAAAATTTGGATGATTCCTCCATCCAGGATTGTAGGTATTGGAAAATGGATATTATTCTGTTCTGTTTTGGTTAGCTATGTAGTTAACCTCCTCATTCATATTAGTGAATATCCTTCCACTGTTTCTCCATATGCCTTTAGTGGACACTCATTCGGAATGTGTATGCCTCCACATTCTTGGCAAGCAGAGTTAACCTTTGCTACTCTCTGAACATTTAATTTTTCCACCTGTTTTGTTAGAGCTTCCAACTTAGCATTCAGCATTGTGGAATTATCCACCTCAATTAAACCAGGTTTCTTCACAGCTACTCTCCTAGAGGGCCACTGAGCTTGCTCTTTTGTCAGTTCCTCTATAATCTCTTTAGCTTCTTCTGCAGTCTTGGCTGTCAGAGCACCTCCCTTCGCAGATTTACCATGTATTGCTCCTCACTGTAAGGCCTCCATAAAACACCTCAATAAGTAACCAATCTTCTAAGCCATGATTGGGACATTTTCTCTGAATTCCCTGAATCTATTCCATGCTTCACCAAGTGTTTCTCCAGTGGTTTGGGTAAAAGCGGTGATGTTGTTTCTCAACTTCACCGTTCTTCCTCTTGGGAAATATTTAGTGAGAAATTCTTAGGCACAATCGCCCATCTGGTGAAATGTCCCTCTCGAAAAAGAATTGAACCAGGATCAAAGCATCCTCCTTTAAAGACCAAGGGAATAATTCCAATCGATAAAATCCTCCTAGGCACTCCTTGTCTTCTCATTGTTCTGCATATCTGCACAAACGGCTAAATGGTGGTGAGGATCTTCCAAAGGTGTGCCCCCCAAAAGCGCTTCGCACTACTAAATTAATAAGTTGTGGAGAGAACTCAAAATTTTCTCTCAAGAGAGGTGGTGGATAGATTGGGTTTCGATATCGAAACATCAGGAGTATGATGCTCCCTAACCGGCCTGAGATCGACCCATTATCTTCCCGTTGCTGCTTGTTGTTGTTCTTCCATAACCGAACACGATTCAACACTTTCTTGTTCCCACAACAAATTCTGCAAATCAAACTCTGGATTACTCCAAAATCCAGGAACGAATTTGATTCTTCTTCAATGCTTGTCGATCGTACACTCCTTTGCTTTCTCAATCTAGCAAAGAATGTACGTTCGGCTCAGGATCAAACAAATCTTCAAACGTTGATGAACGCTTGCTCATTCATTCGCACTGTAAAAACAACAATGAACACATACCTAGCATAATACCGCACACGAGTTTGGTAATTACAATAAGTATGCTTCCACACTCAATCACAAAATGTACTTTCAACTTTGTTACTTTCCCCGGCAACGGCGCCAAAAACTTGTTAGCTTTTCCGCAAGCATACGGATCGTTACAAGTAATAAAGTGGACTCAAAGTCCAGGATGTCGAACCCACAGGGAAAGTGATCAAGTAAAAAGCTCATTTTGTAAATCCATG
This sequence comes from Taxillus chinensis, assembly GCA_023512835.1. Classification (NCBI taxonomy): domain Eukaryota; kingdom Viridiplantae; phylum Streptophyta; class Magnoliopsida; order Santalales; family Loranthaceae; genus Taxillus; species Taxillus chinensis. The sequence continues at coordinate 18,977,491 of CM042092.1, read as the reverse complement.
ATGTATCTAAAGTTGGTTTTGTATCATTAGCAATTTGAATGTTGTAATTTAATTAAACAAGCAATGTAAATGTTCTTATGGGAGAAAATAGGGATTTGGATGTCAATCAATGTAATTAATTAATCTCTTGTTCTTAAGGCATATTAATTCAAACTTCCCCTTTTTGTTTAAAACCCAACACCTTTGCATGTACTAGCCTCTTTCGAGTGATCTAGCCATGTGTATACCCTAGCTTGGGGGACGGGCAACCCATTATGTGCTTAAGTTGTTTGAGTGTAGATTGGCATCACACCAACCCTAACTAGGTTACAAGCAAGATTACCGGCTTTCGCAAATTATAATCTTAGCAAGTCAAATCTCTTAACTATCCAGGTTATCAATGTCTTCTTTCGATCCATAATTGATTAACCTTATACAAGATTTAAGGTGGCCGAACTTAAATCTCTCATGCTAACTCAAAAGATTTGATAAACATAACAGGGAATTTCAAATTAACTAACCAAAAGAAAAGGAATTAAAAACTTACATCAAATCCATCCTCCTCCCATGGAGGTTTAAGCTACCATAGCAAATAAGAAAACCATTGTTCTTACTATGAGTACCCAATACGTTTCTCCCCTCCCTCCCGGAATGAACCGACCCCCCCATTAATTACAAATTTTTCCCAATATATTTCCTAATTTCGTATAAGCTTTGGAAACCATTAGGAACCGTTCCCTCCATTAATTTGAAGTTGTTTCCCTCTCAAAATGGTTGATGGAAGGTCGTCAGATCCTTTAAAGATGAGTTACGGCCGTCAGTGGCATCCGTGGAGGTTCATTGACCAGCAGTTACGTTGTGCGAAACGCCCTGGTCAATTCATTTGGTCAACTCAATTTCAAATGACCGTTTCAAATGACCAAGCTCTCGGGAGCTTCGGTCAACTCAATTGGTCCCGTCATTTCTTTTTGGTCATTTCAAATTTGAAATGACCGCAGACTGATTGTCCCTTGCTCCTTCATTCTTTCTTTGGACCTTGTACTTGGCCTGTTTTCCATTCAAAGACAACAAAAACACCACAAAAGGATCTACTAATGCTATGTTAGGGGGTTAGTTCATTAATCATTCAAATTCATCAAAATGAAGTTAAAGATGTGATCTTTTATCATAAAATTCCCTTCATTTGACACTAAAATGTGTTAGAAAAACCCCCTAACACCTAATATTGTCCAGAAACCCAATCTCCATTTTTGTTTCTGTAGGAACACAACCCCTAAAAGGTCTTATGCTAAGAGTGGTATCCATACCTCATTAAGAGGATGTTTCCTTTCTATGCTCTAGCCAATGTGGGACAATATCTAACAGACACTGCTGGGCAGGATCCTCATACCCACACTCAGAGAGTCAAGGGATTGGTGAGTTATACTTGAATATGGGTGTTGTCCAAACCCATATAACAACCTATACACAATGAGATATACAATTGTTCCCACAACATTCCCACAAACATACAAAGGTAGTAATTATATAGAGCATCATAGAGACTTAAAGTCCTACTTCATACTAGTCATGAGAGAACTCATAGTATACACAATTGCTTAAAGGTTTTATAATCCAAACCCACTAATACAAACATTACAAGGTTACTCAAAATTTCAAATAAAAATACAATGAATAAGAAAATATGTAGTCCACATGCTAGAGAGATCTTTTATACCTCGGGTCATCTACCTAAATAAGTAATGATCAAGTTTTTCAAGTCCATCCCAATATCCCTAACACGTCCTAACACGTATATGTCAAGTGTATGTAAGTGCTTGTATCATGAATTTAATGAAAATAACTTAATTATACATACCATTCATACACTTACCATTACCCACATTAAAAAGCCGAGGACACCTCGCCCCCACCATGACATATCATATCACACCAAGCAAATTTTGCATTTATCCTTTTGAAGAATGTAACATTTTCCACCCAAGTCAAATATGATTATCGCCTCCTCAAATGCTATATCCACCCTTGGAAATGGGTGTAAACTTAGTCCACCGCTATAAGTATTTCATCGTTCCTTATAAGAGGCCCCAATGCTCATTCAATTGACCTAATATCAATCTTTTTCAAGGGAGCTCCTCAATTTCATACAGGGAATTTCTCAGTTCCACAAAGGAAGTTCAAGGTAATAACTACATTATAATATTTATAGTAGTTCACAACACAGAGTTATCACAGTACAATCTTAACATGATAATAACCTAACACATTTATCATGCATTTTCATCATACAATAGCATAACCCATCTCTTTCTCATTTGTATAGATACATGAACTCATATAAGCATGTTTATCAGTAACACACAATTATATACCCCCACTTTAGTCTCTAGGGTAAAACTCATAGACTACATGACATAATCCTCTATAATTGACCTCCCAAGCAAGCTAAAAGGAGTTCCTCTAAGATAAGCCTAACCAAACCGTTGAATACAAACAAAAAAGAGTGGAGAAAACATTAGTAAGGTAAAACAACGGTCAAGAAAATTATGCTCGACCCTTTACCCGATCAAGACCGATTCCATTTTTAAGAGATAACTAACTAAAAAGTATTTATTAAATAAAACTAATTTGGGCCAATCAAAGTTTTGTAGAGGAAGTTAATGTTTTTTTAAGTTGAGGGAGAAAATTGCACAACTTGATAGTGTGATCAATCCTTTTCTTTTGTTATACTGTTGCTAGACTATTTACTCGACAAAACAGGCTTACCCAGCCATTTTCCCAACCAACACCCAACCACCAAAACTTTCATCGAACCTCCCATCAAACTCCTCATCAAAACTTCCCTTTTATCCGACTAAACCTGTTTACTTGACCAAAATCTCACTTTACGAGCTTAACTCAGAAAATCATTGTGCAATGTCCTCTAATTAGATCTGAACTTCACCGGTTGGTTCCTAACCATTATTAAAGGCCTAAATATTCCTATGAATGCTTCAAATCCTTTTTTAATCTAAACACAATGAATCTAAACAAGGTTTTGACAAAGAATTCCAGTACACCATAAATATATATATGTTCAACATAACATAATGGTATATTCTACAAAATCAACAAAGGTATCCATCTTGATAGGTTAAGAACAAAAAAATCCCATTTACATTCATTTCTAAATAACATAGGGTTTTTTAACCTAGTTATGAATCCTTTTTTAATCTAGACATGGATATTATGATCATGAAGCAGAACCAAAAACACAAAAACAAGAGATAAATGCAAAAGAATAGAATCCCTACCTCAAACACACGCGAAAATCAAATTTTATTTGTCCAACGTCTTAAAGAGCTCTCTCCACCAATTATATACTCCACCAATTATTTATTTAATTAAAACAATTATAATGCAAATTCTCAAAAAATCCTTAGGGCCTTAAATTTCAAATCGAACTCAATTACAGTAAAAAATTTCCACTTGGCGAGGACGCCATCGTAGTGATATTTATTTCCTAAAATAATAACTCTATCATAAGTCTAACTCCTCAAGCCCTCATAGACGGTATTTACATTCTTTTCACTTTAAAACTTTTCATCATTAAAAAGACAATTTTAGATAAAACCAACCCAACCATATAACCACCATTATTGCATATAATAATAACCACAACTTGCTAACATTTAACATATAACATCTATATGCAAACCATTGCACGTAATCTTCAAACCACAACTATGCAATAAATCAAATACATAAGTGTGAAGAATCAATATTTAAAATAACAAATAAAATTTGAAATTAAATCAATTATAGAAACTTAATTCATAAAAAAACAAATAAAGTGTGCATAAGCAGTTGCCTCTGCGATTCTGGGACTTCTCTCCGATCAGCTCTCTTGTGACACCTACTGTAGGTATCTAGTGAATGACTTGAATTTACTGAGGTAGAGGTCCGCTACCCCTTTTAAATATTGTGGATGAGGACTAACTAAAACTATAATTTAATACGTGACACGCGAATGCACGTGTGCGCGCGTGCACACACCTAGTCTCAATTAAATATTTTTAATCACTTATGCAAAATTAGTATTAATTTTGGTGAATTTTTATTATTAATTTCATTATTCCAATTTTGATATAAACATTCAATCTTAATTAAATAATTTTAATCACTTAACAAAATAAAAAATCGGCCCAAAAAATTAATATTAAAATTAAAATAATTAAATTAATAATAAAAACTAACCAAAAATAATATAAATTTTACATAAGTGATTAAGAACTTTGAATAACTAAAATAGAAAAAATATTATAAAAAAATATTTATTTTATAAAATATTATATTAAAATTAATAAATTAAATACATATTTTATGACAAATTCTACCATTATTATTTCTCTATTGTGAAATAGGGATCCTATACATCAACATTTTATTTGGCACCATTTAGGATAGGAGATCTAACCGATGCGAAGATTATTTCAATTTGTTTATCTTCAACGTCCTATTCCTTATCACTAATTTTATTCTTTTAAATATTTTTTTCAATCTTTCATTTACTAATATAATTCAAAAGTCCACATATATGAATAAAAACATAGAAGATTATAGATAAAGTGTTTGCAAAATGAATAATTCACCTTTCCTAAAAACATTAGCAGCAACGTTTTCATCGTTTTTCTTTTAAATTTAAAATTTTAATTATTCCTTCTATAATTGTTTTTCTTAAATATTCCTTCTATCGTAAAAATAATATTATTACTCTTATTTTTATTATTTATATCTCTTGATTATCACTTTTTTGACTAATATAATTTAATAATGATATGAAATTAACACTGTAAAGTAGAAGTTGATTTTTAAAAAAACTAAATATCAAAAACGCAATCTAAAAAACAAAATATCAAAATTGGTATGGTGAGATTCGAAGCTGTGTGAGACTGCTTGCAGATTTACACCAAGAGTCTCCCTTTTCTGCAGACTTCCAGCCCTGCCCTGAGCCGGTCCGTTATTCTTGGCCCAAACTTAACCCCACCCCACCCAATGACCCAATTCCTTCCCTGGAAGCCAAGCCCATCATCAGCCCTAAATTCTAGCCCAAACCCTAACCCAAATCCCACATCCCCCGGTAGCCCACTCCATCTGTTGTGCAATCCTTGATATCCCGGCACAGAAGACATGTTTGTTTCACTTATTTTCTGTTTTTGTTTTCAAAATATGATAATTGTTTTCGAATATAAAAAATATAAAAGTGAAAACAATAAAATGTTATTTTTAGACATAAAAAATCAAAATAAGTTTTTATTATTTTTAGTTTTTAATTTTTATATCAAAAAATAACTATTACATTTTGAAAACAAAAATAAAAAAGGCACGAACCCTGGATTGTCTCTCCTCGAGCACCGTCGGAAGAAAAACATCCTCCGCCGGCAGTTTCGGCTCCTGGCGCGCGGCAGAGTCGGCTGGGCTGGGATGGCATATATCTTCTTCGATCTCGGCTCCTTGAAAGGATGAGAAGCCCGATGCTGCGGTGGCGGTGGTTGTTCAGGCGGCCGCCGGATCTGGCCGGTTCAGAGGCCCATGCTTCTGTGGACTGGACGCAGCCGCCCCTTTCGGCGGATGCCTGTGACCTGTCCTTTTTGTCCGTCTTCATCTTTCTTTCCCTACCCCGATAGCCAGATCCTACCAAATCTGGAGAAATCTGTTTTTTAGGTTATAATACATCCTAATATTTTACCATCACACAATTAAGTAGTACATGATGCATTCGATTCGAAGCTAGGGGATATAAAATGAACTCCCGGTATACAAGCCCGCGCGAGTAGATCAAACTATTAAATTTCTTGTTCATTTCCATCACGGATTAAATGAACTGGCCTAAATTACAAATCCGCGTGAACGTGAACTATCACTTTTTTTTTTTACTCATTATTCATGCTATTAGTAAGCTAATGAATATTTAAAATTAATTTTAGTTTGTTAAAGTATTATTATCTAATGTTATATTAATTATATTTTTATTTTCTAAAATTACCATCATTCTCCATATTCTAAAATTCAAACATCTCGAATCTCTAATTACAGACAACAACCCCACGACATCATCACATGAATCACCGCGTCCACCAGTACGTCGTTATATCCTCCTCTTCGTTGGGAGGTGGTGGATTTTCCAAAATTGGAATTCATGGCTTCTTTAATGGTGAATTGAATTTGAAATGGGAACAAGGATACAAATTTAGATCTGGCTGGACCGATTAAGAGGGTACCTGATCAGAACAAAGTAGGGAACTGGGAAACGGGGGTGACGAGATGGGAACGAGGGGGGAGACAGGGACGGGAAAGGGAGCACTACGGAATTTCATCTTATCAGTAAAAATTATATTTAATTTTTATTTTTACACATAAATTATTATTAAAAGATAATTTCAGTATAGCTAATAGGGTTAAGGTAAGGTGGAGATGTTCTTAAGAGACATTAGACTGACATATTTTTTACATGGCCTTAATATGGTGGCATTACTTAGAATCAAGTGAGGCTCGAGTCGAATTGAAAAAAAGGAAACCCATTATCCCGTAACCTTTTTTAATTAATTTAATATTCATTACAATATCCAGATACAAATATTAATTTACAAATAAAATTAATTTTATTCGTAATATTAATTTTACAAATAAAATTTAGATACATAAACTATTAAATATATCTTTAAAATTAAAATTGTAAAAGATATTTGATAAAAATTAACTTATCATTTTAATGCAAAATATAAAAAAAAGTTTGAATTAATCTTTAAATGATATTATCCACTTGAAGTGGCTAGCTCTTCATGTGACTTATGTACTCAACATTTTCTTTACTTTTTGGACACCCTAACATGCTTAATTTTGATGATTAGCACTTAATAAAAACTATACAGTGGGTGCTTGTCTTAAACAACTATATAACAAAGATACTTATGTATTTTCTGAAGTGAGAGCAAAATAAATTAATTAACCCAAACACATAATAGATACCACAATTAAAACCATGTTACATCCGTGAAATTCATATTTTTCATTACAATATCCAGTCAAAATACAAGAAAAGATAAGAGTGTATGAATAAAATTATATAATAGATAAAAATCCGTCAGACAACAAGGGATAATGGCCTCTGCTCAAGCTATAGGATATACCTTGTTTTTTGTCTGCACCGGTGAGCATAATTTTGACTTGTAATTTCTTCCAACCAAACCTAAGAGCTACATGCAAGATGTATGTTTGTTCTTGTGCAGTGAATAATGCAGCAACAGATTCACCCAATAAACACATAACCTATTGTTTTTTTCAGCCTGGAAAGTAAGGACACCTCACCTGTCATCATTTCCCTAATTCCATAGGACCGGAACCGTGTATGTGCCTTTCCCATCAAAAACGTATATATGAACCAAGTTCAACAAGCTAAATATCCAGTTGTCAACTTGGTGTCTACCCTTAGGTTGTCAGCATCCCATAAGAGTTTTGTGAATCAATTATCTTTTGTATCTATTTCTAATAAAGTGCATGACGCCTTGAAGGATCCAAAGTGGTCAAAGACGATGGAAATTAATAGAGATGGAAGCCCTTGAGAATACATGGGAGCACATGGGAGCTGCAGGTACCTTTACCTCATGGATGTTGGGCACAGTTGCTGCCACGATGAGAGTAGAGTTGCAGCAGCGCTCTGGCGGACGCAGAGAGATGGGAGGGATGAGGGATACACCATTCGTCTGTGGTGGCCTCTGGTGGGCTGGAAATTGAGCGAGAAGACCGTTACGAACCAAAAAAAAAAACGCAAACGTGCGTCTGGCTCTTTTTTTTTTTTTTTTGGTAAATATAAAACTAACCGTTAACCTCAAAATCGTTAATTAAGCTGTCGATCAGCTTTGGTGATCCATTCAATATGTAGCCATGCAATCGGAAACGGTAAAAAGGGTCCAAATATTAAAAATACACGAAGACGACACATATTAATGTTGATTTGAAAACCAACTTATTTTGAGTTTACTCGTGTATCCTCTGATCACGCACACTTAATTTGGGGCGACAAAAGAGTAGGTTAATCCCACTAGTAAAATATTATACCAGGATCATACAAAAAGAAATAAAGGTAATTAAGGTTTTTGTATCTAGTATAAACCGACAGGACCCGTAAAATCTGCATCCCACTTGAAAGGTTAGTTTTGAAAAAATTGCGTGTTACTGGAGAAATATGGAAAATGCTGCATGCGTACATGCACTCATTAGAAAGCAATTTTTATCATGAGTCTAATGGAGAAATATGGAAAATGCTGCATGCGTACATGCATTCATTAGAAAGCAATTTTTAACATGAGTCTAATAAATCCACGCCGTGTCAACATCCTAGGTAAGAGTTTAATAAACTGGTCAGCCCAAATCGCCTGAAGCCGAAGAACACGATATGCCTGCAAAACGTGTAAGCCAAAACTTCGCACCAGTCCATGGCTTCATTTACTCCTAAATTGATTAATATAGTTTAATACGCATTTCTAATGTGGAACCAAATTACCAAAGCACTCGATCGGAATATAATTTGACAGTGCCCTTGTGTTTTGGGATGTCATAATATATATATATATATATATATAAACTACGAAGTACAATTTTCTGTCTATATATGAAGGATTGATGCTGCACATAATGTCTTGAAACAAAGTACATGAGTTGGTGGTAGAAAGAAAACTTTCTATAGCCATTAAAATCTAGGTGGGGTGATGACCACCACCCACACTCCAGGCAAAAGAATGTGTTCATGAATGCCTGCAATTGCAGTTTGGACGGATTGTGGCAGTGACATAAACAGTAGGACGAAAGTAGGCAGAAAGGGGCTTCAAAAGTAGTTCAATTCATATCATCCTTGGGCATTAAATGACGGTGACATTGCAACTATGTCCTGTCCTGGTTTAAATATAAAGTAGTATAGTAGCAATGATGAATATTAACCGAGACTACCAGTTGATGAACACACATACCAACCATTCTAACTGAAAATACTGACAAGCATACTCATGCAAATCCGGTAGATTCAGAATGAATGACGGTTGTGATCGGTACATCCCCAACCTATATTGGTCTTTCATGAAAAGGGGTCGATGGTTCGATACACAAAACTGATCGAGAGTACCATACAGATACAAAATTAACCATCATGATGATTGATGTGGCCAAGTTTTAAAATTACGATCTCTCTCTCTCTCTCTCTCTCTCTCTCTCTCTCTCTCTCTCTCCTAATGATCAGTAAGTTCGGTACTGCAATTAACACTACATATCTCGACCATCAAATAGAAACTGTTTCCAGCAAAGGAAATTGAACGCACACAAGAAAGGAAAAAATGATTTCCATATATCATGTGATCGTGTTCTTCCATTATATAAAATACCTGTTTTTATGGATGCATAAAAGAATAAAATTTCACTATATATGTGAAATTTATGATCAAATGCTCTAGGAGTGACAGCATATAAATAAAATGAAGGAGTCTAAAGGCATAAATCCAAGTAAGATTGCACACACACACTTTAAGTATTTAGAACGATTCGTTGAAAGCCATTGAAAATTTGCATTAAAAGTGAAAAGAAACGGACTACAGAAGAAGTGGAACAACCATATACCATATCCCATATCCATCCCATTACACATGCATGTACATAATTTGAGTGGCACTAATTAAGCACTCCAACCCCAGAAAGCATCAACTATTCAAATTATTATTACGTCCCATCATCAATTCATTTGGTTACCGTAGCCCACGGCGGAGCCTCCGAACAAAGGTCCGGAGGAGGCTACGAACACATCGGCGGCTACATCGAGCGTGGGTGAGGACGACGATGCCCCATTATTCCTCCCAGTCCCACGGCCGCCGCTACCGCCCCCTAAATGGAGCACGGACGTGTTTGGATAGTGATCGTCGTCGCCACTACCTCTCGCGTGGACTCCCTGATCGTACAAAAACCCCTTGAACACGTGGCCGCCGATCTTCACCGCCGCCTGGTAGGCAAACTCGTCTCCGCCCTCCTCCACCGCCGTGACCCTCACGCACTTGAACACCGCCGGCGCTCGCACTTGTACCGGCAGTGTCTCCTTGAACCCCGCATCTGCAACATACATACATACATACATGCAAAACATGTGAAATTGAAAGCGAGCGAGAGAGAGTGTGTGAGTGAAATTGGAATCGAATTGAAATATTAACCTTGGTGACTGGAGCTGGTATCGAAGCTTCTGGGAGGAGTGTTGTTGGAATTGGAAGTGTGAGAAGTGGTAGTGGTCTGTGAGGTGCCGGCCAGCCTCGGCTTCTTGGCGGAAGATGTGGACGGGGAAGAGCCGCCGCCGCCGGCCATGCGGTCCCGGCGGCGTGCGGCCGGGACCCAAGTGCTCTTCACGTGGGTGGGGCAGTCGTAGCCGCGGTTTTTGCAGCAGGTCCGGCACCGGCGATGGGTGCAGTCCTTCTTGGACTGGTTCCCGCAGTCCTGACACGTGGCGACCACCGACATCTGTCCCGACGCCACGGAACCTCCGCCGATGCCGGTTTGGAGCAGGTTCATGGAATTGCTATTGTTGTCGAACATGTTGTTGAGCTTTTTGGAATAGCTGTACGGCCTCTGGAGTTGGTTCTGCCAGAACTCATAAACTCCATTCCCATTTCCGTTCTCGTTTCCGAGGTTATTTCTGTTGTGGTTGGCTCTACCATTGTGCGATAACTCGGATCCTCCGAGGTTGACGCCGGGCTGGGCGAGGCACTGGGCGGTAAGGAGAGGGATGACACCGACGCCGCGGGCTGCGGCAGCGTTGGAGTCATTGACGGCGGAGGCGGTCTGGTGGTCGGGCATCATCGGATCTTCCTGCTGCTGCTGCGAGTGGTGGAATGGGGCGACAAGGAAGAGGTCCCGGAGGCCAACCACGCCCATCTCGTTTGAGAGGCCATAATTGAGGTGGGGGCGGGCTGACGGAGGAGGCCATATTCCGGGGGACGGGCCGGCTGTCGCGGCAGGGGCAGCATTGAATCCGAGGGAGAGGTCTTCAGCGCGGCCGGTGGCTGCCGCAGCGGAAGAGGCTATCCAATCAGCGAAAGCGCCGGAGTCTGACGGCAGCCTCCTTGCAGTAGCCACAACTGCTATATCTCTAATTCAGTTGCCGAATCCTAAAAAACAACCAAACCAAATTTGTGTTCTAGCGAGAGAAACAACTAGAGACCTCGATTTTTGTTTTTTTGTTTTTTCGGGTCTCTCTAAAAAACCAGCAATCACTGAAACAGTGACTTCGAACTTGTTTTTTTTTCCCGGCCGGCCGGGTGAGGGCAAAGTTGCTGCAGATGTAGAGAGAGAGAGAGAGGAAGAGAGGGGCTTGGATTTTTGGAGCAGGCTGGTGTGCAGGGAAGGCAGAGAGATACAGAAGCAGATTTGGAGCAGAAACAAAAACAAACAAAATTGCAATAACTACTTGATCTCTCTTTCACTATCTCTACCTCTATCTATCTATCTATCTATCTCCATGTCTCTCTCCTCTGCAGCGCCTTCCGTATCACCTCCTTCTCTCCCAGCTATAGAAAGTGTGTTATATTTTCACTTCTTTGTCTCTCTCTTCAATAATCACACGTCAAATACATCACAGGCTTCACTTCACACACACACACACTCGGAGAGGAGGGGGGGAGGGGGGTCTATAAGGCTATAAAGAGGGGTCTCTTGTCCTTTGCAATTTTATGCACATGCCGCCCCAACCCCTCACTCACTCACTCACTCACTCTCTCTCTCTCTCTCTCTCTCATTAGGGCACAACCTTTTTTTCTTATCCACTACACTCTTATTTGACAGTCTCCTCCTAAGTCCCACTCTCATCAGCGCGTGGGAAACACACCGCCTCTCTGGAACTCCTACAGTACTGTGGGACCCATTCACCGGCACCAGTTCATTCGCTCCTGGCGGAGCGTGACGCTCAAGTTCGATTACCTTCGCACTCACACGACATTAATACAAACCCTATCTATAAACACACCATGTAGAGATAGGTGCTCTGGACTGTACGAAACATTGAATTTCGTGGTTTCTAATTTTTGTTTGGTCCAAAATAAATAAATAAATAAACGATTTCTCGGACATGACACTACACTTGATTAATTACTGTGACTGTTTTTATTTATTTATAACCGTTAGATAAATGGATGGACCACGCAATTAGAGCATGTGGTGTAATTTCAGATTGGAGATTGGAGCCCATACTACTTTTTTAACTTTGTCCCAATCACAATCAGTTGGAACCAATAAGTGGATTGCAAGTTTAACGCGTCCTTTTTCCTTTCCAAACTTGGTTTAGACTTTTGGTGTCCGACGAATAATTTATTGTCAAGTACCTCTCAACGGGGATAGCTTGGAAATTGGTTCGGAACCATAAATTGGGTATGTTGAAATGGAATCGTATAAATTATAAATATAAGGTTTTGAGCATTGGTTTAGTTTATTTGTTTAAAAGTTAAAAAAAGGATATATTATAGTTAATTTATTAATTTATACGTAATTTCATATAAATTCAAAGATTTTATCTATGTCAAATTTTGTGTTAATGAATAATAAATTGTTTCATATTGATTTTATATTTATTTATATTTAATTAATATATTTTATAGCATCTTCTTGATTAAGCATTAACGGTGTTCAAAAATGAATGAACTAAATCAAAAATTAATGATCTTTCAGTTTTATTATTTGATTTTAATTTATTATTTTCTTAACATTTAAATATTTAATTTTATTTTAAAATATTACATAAAGGAGCATCAAAATCCTGCAAATTAGGATAAATTTGATCAGTTGCTTGATTAAATTGTTAAGACCGAAAAAAATAAAAAAACCTAAGTGCATGTTTGGTATGCGAGAAGAAAAAAAAAGAATCAAATTTCATTCTTTTCCCGCGTTTAGTACACAAATAAGAGAGTAATCAACAATTCATATGAGAATGTTATACCCCCAAATAATGGTAGGTTGATCCCCCTCTTACCCTAGGTTTACAAGGTTACTTTACATTAGAAAACTTTTTTATCAGTTTTGCCCTTTCCTTTCATCCCGCAATGCACGCAACAGATAAAAATGGTGACCTCCATGGCCACAACAAGCACAACAAACTCCAGGCCACAACAAGCACGACAACAATTCCATATGTCCAGATTCCAACAACCACGTCCACAACAAGCGGTATAGCATGGCACGACACGCTTGGCGATGACAGATCTGAGGTGCATCAACCTCCATGGATACGATGATAGGGCAATGGCTACCACTGTGGTGGTGGGGGCGACGGAGTACACAACGTAAGGCAACGATTGCTGGTGCGGCTTGGCGAGGACAACACACTTGGTGACAGATGACACAACGGCAGGTAGGGGTGTGCATGGGTCGGGTGGGATCAGGTGGAAGGCTAAATCATCAATCGACCCGTTCTTAGCGAGTGACTAATTCTTCCACCTTTCAACCGACCCATCAACCTCAATAATCGGCGGGTTTATTAATTTTTTGGCAGGTACTAACCGGCGGGTATGGCGGATAGAGCGGGTGTCAACCGCAATTTACTGGTATATAATTAGACGACATATGCTGAAAAAATTAAACGTATAAGCTCTAAAATAATTATAATCAAAAGTATATTATTTTATTCACTAAGTATTTATAGTTACATATAATGAAATATATCAGATTTATGGATCACAGCATCACAAACTCACAATTATAGGCATTGCGCCGCATAACTCTCACCTCTCGCAATGGGAGAGACAATAATGAACTAATGTCTAATGGATAGATGATAGAGTTTACTTTATTTTTATAATGGGGTGCGGCGGGTCGGGTTAATAGCGGGTTTGAGCATTCTCACCCACCAACCGACCCAACCCACCAAAAATTAAAATTTTCAACCGACTCACTCATTTATATAATTTTTATTCGCGGGTAGCGGATAGGTTCGGGCGGGTAAAGCGGGTTGGGCGGGTAAGATGCACACCCCTAACGGCAGGGACAGCAACTATTGTTGCTGCTTGGTGAAGAAGACATGCATACTTCGCGAGGAACAAATTGGAGGAGAAAAAAAAGGTCATAAAATATATTTTTATAATAATAAAATATTTTATGGGGATATTTTTGACATTATATTAAATTATTATTTTTTGTTACCTTATATACCAAATGCCTGAAAAATAATAAAAAATTCTATTTTATTTCTAAGTCAATCTTATTCACTTGTTTATTCATTACTTTTAAAATTATTCCCACCTAACAAACAAACACGCTCATCAAGTCAAATTTAGATTTTTTTCTTCATGTAAGTTAAAAAAAACAAAGAAGAAATTTTGTTATTGATAATAGTAAAAGGAAATAACACACAACACACAGGCAGTGCTTTGACAGCCCTTCCTTCAAGTTAATAAAAAATAATGTTTATTTCAAAAACACAGGCAGCACTTGTGTTACATTTGTGTAGCCAATGAATACCTTGACACAGTATAACAGATAAAAAAACTTACAATCCAACCCGCTACATCTTCTCTGAGCAAAAAAATGTCAAATTTTTGCGTCAACTTAGCTGACATGTTTGCCACGCTGGCGACCGAAATCCTAGATAACAGGAGATTTGAATGAGATTGATAAATTGATGTTTAGACGTGAAGACAAAAAAAATCACCCTTTGATGTGTGGAACGCTTAAGGCCGTGAGTTTAATATTTTATATGATTAAATTACTCTTTTTCACTTATCATATTAATAATATATAGTTTTCAATAAATCTAAAATTTTGTTAATTATTTTTTTTTAAAATATAAGAATACTATAACAAACAAAAAAAATATATAACTATTTTATGTATTCAAATAAAAAAATATAACTGTTTTGAAAATTCGAACCAAACACCTCCTAGTCAGATATATTTTTTTTCCAACTTCCCATAGCCAGTGAGATTTTTTTTTCTTTTTAATGCAAGATCTGTTTATGAAATTGAGGCCATCAGCCTCGCAAATTCGGGTATGCAAATTAGCCGCCAGAGCCTACCAGGTCTCGATCTGCTCTCTGCTTCCATGACCTAGCTCCCATGACCTGTTCGCCGAAGGGCGGGCTATTGGCGTGCTTTTACTTCTGCAGCAGTACCACTGAAAGGAAAACTAGCTTTTTGTATCCGCATTTAATTAGTGGAGCGTTGAATCTGAAAATGCTTCTTCTAGCTAGATGTAGAGGATGGGTTTTTAGTGCACTCGCACTCGGGGTGGGTGGCAGCTTACATGCTCCGGGAGCAAGCGGCACATGTTGTTGTATGGGAAGAAACATAATCCACGACAGTGATGGCCCGGAAACTGCCAAGGATCGATAAAATCGAGTCGTTGTTCAAAAAATAGGATTAAATTGTTTGTTTTGTTTCGTGTAGAGCTGAGGTATCATACGATTACAACAAAAAAAAAAAAAAAGAAGGTATCATACGATTACAACAAGCAACTTATAAAGATTTGTACAAATTCATATTTTAATTTATTTATAAATAATTGATTCTTAATTTTTCATGTACATATAATTGTATATAATAATATTAAGCTTGTTTAGTAGAACTCATTTTATCTATATATATATATAGTGCAAATCGAACTTATAAAACAAATGTTATATATATCATCTCAATTATGTGTTTTAAATACTCTTCTATTATTTTATTAGCTGAATATAAAATTGCATCAAATCTATTTTTTGATAATTTTAAACAGATGACTTTTACAGATATTTTTAACAATATATTGAAATCCTTATTCAGAGTTAAATTCTAAAAATTTGTAAAATTGAATGAAATTTTTATTGAAAAGGTAATTAATCACAATACTGAAAAGAATTTTACAACGAATAAACTAATTTTTTGAAACTGGTATACAATAAGATACAATAAAAAATTATTTATTCATTTTGTTATTTAGATACAATAGGATGGGTTATGTAACACATAAGGTCTCCCCAACTTGCGCCTAACAAAAATTCAATTATTGGATAAAACTTTATGGGTTTGTTAAGCTATTATCCATTTAAAATAGCTGGCAAAGAGGCCATGGTAATTTGGGCAAGGACAAAATTGTCCGGATATATTGGACATTATAATTTCAAGTCCAAAATTATAATTTGGTATCTTTATATGCTTGTGTTTTTTTTTATATTAGAGCACTTTAAGACTTTGTATTTTATTTTTACATTTAAATAAAATTTTACATGTGAATAGTTATTTGTTAAGTTTAACTTTAATACTAATCTTTATATTATATTTAATTTTATTAAAATATTTTTTATTTTTTTATTTTTTTATTTTCTTTCTTCGAGGGATTTGCAACTGTGTTCGCAACACCTCCATAGTGATCAAGTCCAAGAGAACCAACGAGCCTCAAAAGTTTGTGGCATCGTGAGCGGAGATGGCTTCCAAGATGATTCCGACATCGTCGGATCAGATGCATACGTTGGTAACGCTAACGGTAGCGATCCCCCACGCGAAGCACCAGACATAGCATCGAAACATGTCCACCATCCACAAGACCACCAACAGCGGCGGCCAACCCATCTCGCAGTATATGATATGTGCAATTGAGTTGAGGTATCAAACTAATAATAATATAATTGTACCTTACAGGCACTACATAGCTCTTCCGTAATGACCGATATTTACAATAATAGCAAAGTTGCATTTATGCAAGAAATTCTTCTAAAGCCAATTCTTTTTCCAACAATACGCTCAGAGTTTCAAACTCACAATCAGCTAAGTATTTTTTATGATTCATCTCACAACAGAAGATCTACGCAATAGAGTTGAGGTAGGCGACGATGTTGGGCCAGCAAAGAATGGTAGAGGGAGGAAAGAAAAAAAACCAAAAAAATAATAAAATAATATGTAGATAACGAATAATTACTCTATTTGTTAAGAGTTACCATAGCAATTTTCACATGTAAAGAATTATGTGAAGAGCCTATTACAGTATAAATTTAAATTTTTACTATCTACAGATAAATAAAGAGTGTTGAAGTTTCTTTATAATTTATATGTATTATATTTTAAAGTTTTCATGTATTAAAGTTATAAATAAGTGTGTGTGTGTGTGTATTGTATATATTTTTTTAGAAATAAAACTATAAAATTCCAATGCAATACCTATAACAAATTTGTGTATATAATGGATGTATAAAATAGATTTATGTATATAATATAAAACATATTTGTGTATACATGCTTGCATGCATAGACAAAGCACTTATATATATGAAAACACATTTTATATAAAATTTTATTAATAGAATTATTTTTTTATATACTATAACAATATGAATTATCTCATTTAATTTAAAATTTGTTTTGAAAATAGTTGTGAGCTTTTTTGGTACCAAATATAGTATCCATTAAACACTTTGAAATCGTTACATATGTGAAAATAAAATTAGAGGAAAGAGATTACGAATGAAATGCAATAATGTTTATAGCAGGTGGTGGATGAGGGAAAGGATCAGAGAAAGGAATCTTTCCCACACTAAATGAACCATAACCATTTTAACATTTTAGAAAAGGAGGGCCGGGAGAGAAGCTTCTATTGCTTAACGACTTGTATCCTGCACCTATGCCTACGGTGGTACAAGCCTCAATATCACACAGACATTGGTTTTGAAAAACCCGTATGCTGTCTAGGTATATATAATAATAATAATACGACTGTTACTCACTCCCCTTGGTCACTCTAATTTTTTAAATGAAAAAAAAAACTACTTTTAATCCCAGTTTAAAATATTACTATCATATATGAGGCAGCTGTCCACAAATTTGTCAAACATCCACCAATTAAATCTTCAATGTCTATCAAAATTTCAATATTCATCCCAGAAAACAATGTACGTAGAACACATTTTATGTCACAAGTCAAATTAAGAATGGATTTGAATATATGAAAACCACAAATAGTAGCAATTTACATGTTTTATAATGAAAAAAAAAAATCTAAATGTTGGTAAGGGATCATCATACCCATACTAATGTGCTTTCTTTAAAAGTATTTCTTTCTTTTTAAAGATTAATGTTATGTATAAATTTTTTTCATATAAATGTTTTAAAAAAAAAATTAAAAGACCTTCTCACGCGTGCACAGGTTCACCGAAATGGCCGACATTTGTATTTTGTAGTGATAGTGAAGCATACCCGTCTCATCTAACAAATCTCTCAGACAGTATAAAATAAAACAAATATTAACACATAATAGCTAGCCACCAGTCCCAAAAATCAATTATCTTTCGATTTTAAAACCCAAATGATTGATTACTATGTACTCCTTGTTTTTTTATAGGCAACGAAGCAAAACTAATATTAATTAACAATAATATCGTGGGAACTTTATAAGTATTATTAGTTGGTGCTTCCCCCCTGTGCATAACTTCACTTAAAATACGATAAAGAAAAGATTTCATGATCGCTATGAGCAATTATTTTAAAATACAAAAACATATGAATAATTTGAGATTCACATGGAAGCCGACACCCAACCATTCCAAGAAAAGAAGAAGAAAAAAACGATTATGTTGACAAGTGCACTCCTAAATAGTAACCTGGGATTTGGAATCCGCCCCCCTACCTGATAGAAGTGATGCTTGCATTGACTTCTGAAGGTATTTGTTCTCCTGATATCAAGTTTTTGTTTTTTTATTTTATGTAATGATCGTTTTTTTTTTTTGTTGGAGTTTCCTTTCGTATCATCATCTGTGAAATCACCCAACCACACGTCTATATATCGATGATCGTACGTTATTTTCAAATTCGTTTTTATCAATTAATTAATTGAATTGTGGCCAGAAGAGAGAAGGGCCCAGATCGTGCATGACAATAAATTAACTGAACGCCCTTGAATGATCAATTAAGTCTATTATACAAATGTGTAATTTACAAATTCTTTGCCCATAGATAGATGTAGTCCTTCCTGCGATAATTTTTTTAAAAAATTAAGTGAACATTTTATATATAGATAAGAAAAAGTTAATTACTCATTGTAAGACGATATTTAACTAGACTTATAAAATGCTTATAATTTTTTTATAAGACTAAAAATGTGTTGAAATAATAAAGTATTTATAACTCATATGCGAGTGAAATGATAATAAGGATGCAAATTTTAAATTTTATAAAGATATAACAGACTTCTAATGAATTAAAATTTTACATATAAGTCATAAGTACCATTCATCTCATCTATGGTTTATAAGCAGTTTTAAATTAAATAAATAAATAAATATAATGTATAAACATATTAACAAACACTAAAACACTTTCAAGTGCTTATAAATACTTTTTAAGTTCAAACCAAATAGGGGTAAGACTTGCAAGTGGCTATTAACTCAAAATAGAAAGAGAAATATTTGAATAATCAAAGATTTTAGGATTACATTTTATTGAGAAATGAATTTTAATTTTCAATGTGTCAATGCTAACATCTAAGCTTGTTAGGACAAACTTACATGAGAGTATGGCATCCATGTTTGACACATTATTTGTTTGAACAAGTTGGTTATTGTCATTTATGTGAGTTAGGTTAATTGGATTAGCTTGTAAACAAGCAAGTTGAGCCTAGTATAAATTACCCTAAAAGCCACATGTTAATGTATGCCTATATATAACGTCTAGTGCAAATAATAATAAGTGATTTATATTTATATTATTTTATATTTCATGGTATCAGAGCTAAATCTTATTATATTGCATCATACTCTCATCGTCATGAATAATAAGACATTTATTGCCTCACAATCTACAATGCAATTTAAAATATAAGAATCTACAACTTAAATAATGCTTTTATAAGTGAGGACGTTTTGTTATGAAATTAATGATAAAATTACTTATGAGCTTTTTAAGAAAATATAAGACTAATAACATTAAAAGTTTTTAAAATACTCATACAGTTTGACAAATTTACTATTGTCATCAATCTTCTTCGGTATCTTATATGACCCATACTTCTTTTGTTTGAGCTTGCTATTTGCACTTTGTGTGATCTTCAATTATTAAGGAATGCAATGTAGAAGCCCTAACGGATTTTAGCTTTATGTATTTTTTTTGTTTATTCCCATTTAATTACATTTTAATTAGCTATTAATTTCTCTTATCTCAATCGTAAACTTGATGATAAGTGTATATAAATATTAGAATTGTGATGACACAATCAATAATATTATTGTTATTATTTATTGAAGTTTTCAATTTTAAAAGTTTATCGATAATACTTCTTTTGTTCGAGCTTGCTATTTGCACTTTGTGTGATCTTCAATTATTAAGGAATGCAATGTAGAAGCCCTAACGGATTTTAGCTTTATGTATTTTTTTGTTTATTCCCATTTAATTACATTTTAATTAGCTATTAGTTTCTCTTATCCCAATCGTAAACTTGATGATAAGTGTATATATAAATATTAGCATTGTGATGACACAATCAATAATATTATTGTTATTATTTATCAAAGTTTTCAATTTTAAAAGTTTATCTTAGTTAATTAATTATATATTGATTGATTGATAGATACCGCATCATTAATTATGAATCAGAAAACTTGGACAAACAAAAATTTAAGATAAAGTTGAAACAACAATGTAAATGGTCATGTCACGCTTTGGATTTCTAACCCACAAGAACTTGTTAGTAAATCTCCATGCTCGCACCCGAAGGAATAAGAGGTTGGTCAAAACACCTAAAAATGGACCTTATCATGGGTGCTATCCATACCTATTCATCATACCCAACATCCACCAATAACACAAACAGAAATCTCATTTCAAACAATCCGGAACTTTGAAATCCAAACTAACTCTAGATCCGGATGTCAAACTTGGTTAAATACAGAATAAGCCCAAATCCAGATGTCAACATGGTCAAATCCGGAATAAGCTCAGTAGATGCAGAATAAGTCCAATGATACGGAATAAGCCTAGATCCAAAAGTTAAACTTGGTTAAATCCAAAATACTCAATGATACAGAATAAGCCTAGATCCAGAGGTCAAACTTGGTCAAATCTAGAATAATCCTGGAAGATGCGGAATAAGCTTCTAATAGTCCGAAAATCATCCCCATGATGCCGAATAAACTTCAATAATGCGAAACAAACTCCCATTGGCCCGAAAATCATCCACATGATCTGGAAAAACTCTAAGATAACTCCTCCACAGGTCTGGAAGCGACTCCAAAGCATCGAAAATATAAAAAATCCAGAAAAATCCTTTTCTAAGTCCATTAAATGCAATGGGTGTCTTGGGACTCCTTTTTCAAAGCATTAAGGAGTTTCTGAAAATTAAATTAAAATGCCTTGGAACTCTATTTTTAAGCATAAGGATAGTGAGCCTTCATAATTTAATGTCATTTTAATGAATAAACTCCTCGATACATCATAGTTGACCTATGAGACTGCATAATCATTAATACCCAACGACACCAATATATCCAAAAATTCATTCAGTATTTACCCACCAAAGTGTCCAGATATGACATAATTAAAATTTACCTCAGATAGAGAGAGTTAAAATAAATTCAGGTGCAATTTTATTATTTTTGATGCGGCATTAATTGACTTATGAGAACTACAAAACATCTTATTAATACTTGGCACCGGCTATCTCCCTTTAACGCATAGAAATAGACTACCCCATAAGGCGAACAAGAGGAGAGGAGGCTATTCCAAAAGGGCATGGATTATCTTCGTTGGGTTGAAAATATATATTTTCAAAAGGCAGATACATTTCTTTTTTTAGCGGGAAAGACATCTAAAATTATTCTTTGTCTTCTAACGGAAAGAAGTACAACTAAAGGGGACGTTCCAAACCAAGAAGGGCGCATTCTGGAGTCATGGAAAATGAAGGCATAAAGTAGGGAAGGAAAGCTGTTGTTTTCTTTCCAACCTTTTTTTGTTTTCAGTGAAACTTCTGGAGGAAGATCTCCAAGTTCGGTCACAAAAAGATCACTCAGGTTCTTCTCCTTAATTACTTTATATTTAAACTATTAAAACTTCTTTTCTCACATGTTTTGAAGTGAAACGGTTTATTTTTTAATTCTCATTCCTTTTTTTTCCAAAAAAATAAAAAGGGACAAACGAAAAATCATATTTTCTATAAAAATTAAAACAAGGCCTGAGTAGTCATGAGGGTTAAACCCTAAATGTTCATACCCTAGTATGTCTGGGTCAATATTAATTGTGACAGTATATCCATAGTTGAGTTCAAATTGTTTTTATTTATTTTTTCTAAAAAGGAAAATTAGTTTTGTTTTCCTAAAAACAAACGCAATACTGTTACATGGGCCTATATACCACATTCTTTTTTCTAAAATTAGAATATCCTCTTTTATTTACTTTAAAATTCTTTTTTATTTTTCTTGTTCTAGATCCTAAAATCTCCATTTTCTTTAAAAATCAAAAATACAAAAATAACTTTTTAACAAAGCAAGCAAACATCCACAGATCAATACTAGGTATCAATAATGGGTTCGATCTGTGTGAGCCTTATGCAAGAATTAACTCTAGAATTAACTGAATGAACCGACATTAAGTCCTTCACAAAGCCAGTACTGAGCCCGGTCAAAAATGGGTGATGACACATACATAGTTATTTCCCCTCAGGGTTACATCATGTTGTTATAGTCTCAAAGTCTAAACAAGAAAATCAAAGAGCAATAGTCTCCACTTCGGGTGAACCTCCTATCTCTTGTAGGTACCTAAAACAAACAAGACAAACTTACAATAAGAGGAGTGACCAAGTATTGCTCAATAAAGATCACATCTCTATAACCCATCCTAACTCAAGTTATATCCATATGTAAAGTGTAGACATATGCTTGTGTAGTATCACATCTAATCTAACCACATCATTATTCATTATTCATCATCATTTATCATCCCTTAACCTCTCAGGCCCCAACGTAAGTCATACCTCTTAGACGCCATCATACGTCTATCACATAGGCCTCAAGTACTACAAACATCATATAATAAGACATCGCATGCATCAATCATGGCATTAGATGCAACACTCAACTTAAATCATGATATCACATGTAACACTCAAAATAATCATGACATCACATGCAACACTCAAAATAGTTATGGTATCACATGCATATCACAAATACTACAAGCATACATGCCATTACATAATAAACCGGAACACAATCCCATAAACGTACTCTTAGCCCCAAAATATGCACTCAAGGTTACTTAGGCGTATCTATGACCCCTTAGGACTCAACCTAGGTCAAACAATACTTTAAATAGACCAAACAGGCTTAACACATAGAACCAACCACAACGGACCCTATACCCTATCCCAACCATAGTAGATCAACATTGTAATACTCTGACCAAAACATCATGTCAGCCAAGGCGAACGCCTCACCGGCCACAACCGAGACCCTTTCGGTCGGGGCAGACACCAAACCAGGACGCAACCAATTGGGTCAATGACCCTAAAAACACCCTGTCGGCCGCAACCGACCAAACACCAATTGTGGCCGGCCTCCCCTAAACCACAATTCTAGCCACTAAAACTTCTGATTTCTGACACCTCACACTCCAAAATCACCAAAAACAGTCCCTAAACACTTCCTAACATGTTATAGGTACACTACCATAGCTTAAAACACATTAAAAACACTTAATTTCATAATCAACATGTATATGGGTCATTCCACCCATATACCTCACAAACCACGAAAATCATCATTGTATAAGTTTAATCACTACCAAATGCTAAGAAATAGGTAAAAAGAAGGTCTAGAGCACGAATCTGTACCTTAATTACAGTTGATTTGATTTCGAATCGTCCAATTTTCACTTGCCCCTTGCTTTCTCTCTCATCTTCTTCTCTCTTTCTCCCTTTAGAAAGTAATAACAGGTTTAATTTGGGGATTAGGGTTCTTTCCTCTCCCTTTTATATTTTTTACTCCAAAAATACCACGAAAAATAATAAAAATACTTTTCCAGGGCTCCAACTTCAAGTCGGACTCAATTACTATCAAAAAGTTTCGTTTAACGAGTACATTATTATACTGATATTAATTTTCCCAACTAAACATCCCATCACATGACTAGATCCTAGAACCTCAAACCCGAATCATTACAGGTCTTGTAAGATTTTACCAATGATAATCTTTAAAGAAGATAATGTCAATTAGGCAATTAGCAAATATATCTATTTTGTGCGAAAAAGCTATGAGTATTCACCTTTTTACCTAATGAGACTTGTCAATTGTGTTTTAAAATTTTGTGGTCTAAAGCTTTGACCTTGATTGCTTATAGGTTATGTTGGTTATAATGTCATATTCAAATGTCGTCGCCCGAATGAGGATGATACAATTTTATAAATCATTTTAGAAAAAGAGGGGAAGAAACAATTTTAATGTAGGCATATGTGTGTGCATACCGATATCCTCATCGTTAGTTTACTTTTTTAAAAATAAATCAATAGTCATAGTATTGGTATAAGCACATACTGACTTGCACGTAGCATATCTCTTAATAAAATTTAGAACATTAATAATTAGAAAAATAAAAATTATTTGATCATACAAAATATTTCATCAAAAGAAAAAATATCAAATAATTCGCTTAATTTATTACATTGCATTTTTCAAAATAAAAATAATATATTTTTTACAATACTAAAATTATCTATAATTAAATATACTAAACGACTGAGAGACAGGCATTAGTGGGCTATCTTAAAAAAAATCTATCTTAAAAGAAAACAAGCCGATAAGGAAGGCATGGCCCCCATTGCTCCCATAAAGCTCTGTCTGTGGGTTAACCATTATTCAAAAAAAAAATGAAATCAAGGAAGAAGCTTAGAGCGTGTTTGGTTCCTATACTTGTTTTTGGTTTTCTGCACTTAAATATAGAAAATACCCTACTGCACTTGTTTGGTAGCTGTTTTCTTTGGGTTGTTTTGAAAACAAAACGTTTTCAAATGTAATAAAATGAAAACATCTTTTGGATGTT
This sequence comes from Taxillus chinensis, assembly GCA_023512835.1. Classification (NCBI taxonomy): domain Eukaryota; kingdom Viridiplantae; phylum Streptophyta; class Magnoliopsida; order Santalales; family Loranthaceae; genus Taxillus; species Taxillus chinensis. The sequence continues at coordinate 18,952,471 of CM042092.1, read as the reverse complement.
TCCTGATTTTTGCTTTGTTTTCATTAGTTTTCCGGCGACCCGCCGCCTACGCGCCCACCCACCCCCTGCGCGACGGCCCCCCGCCCGAGACGCCCCCTACGCCCGATCTTCCCTCTGCGCGCGACGCTTACTACGCGCGACGCCTCTACGCGCGACGACCGCCCAGGGCGACGCCCGATCCGCCGCCCCTGGCCCTCCTCGCCCCGTGCACGACGCTCGCCCGCTCCGACAACGCTTTTCTAGTGGTAGAGGGTGATGGATCCAGCGTCGTGGAGTTCAGATCCGATGGCGTCGAGTTCTCCTTCCGTGCTGACGCCGGCTGAACGAAATACAAAAATGAAAAACAATAACCAAACACATAAACGAGTTATGGATGACAAATTTTGAAAATAGCCGAGTATAGGTTTTCGGAAACCGAAAACCAAAACACGCAACCAAACATAGCCTTGTGCTCGTCATGTAAACTCTCTCTTCCTCTCTCTAGCACAAAAATAGTGTGTTTTCTCAAATTATATTAAAAATAATAATGGGGCCATATAATAAAATAAAAGAAAGAAAAACTATTTTTAAAAAAAATAGTAAATTGGTCTTCACACTTATATTTCAAAGTAAAAAAAACATATTAAACATGTTGTTTAAAAATACATACTTTATTTAAATCACGATTTAAATAAAATATAAATTTATTCAAAAAACAAATATATTAAATATAATTATTGACTGATTTATGTTTTTAAATTTAGAATGCCAAATAAGCTATGAAACATTAAAGATTTATTTTGTATGAGTTTTAGTTTCTGTTTTCATTATTTTGTCAGAATTCATATAGAATTTTAATATGAAAACAAATTATGTAAAAAAAATATGTATCTTTTAAAAATTAAGTTTTATTAAAAAAATAATATCATGTGCTCAAATAATAAAATAATAAAATTATTTCAATCTTCAATTAGAATTTGGTTTAGATTTTAAAAAATAATTTTTAAAATTAAATAGTTTTAAATTTATATAAATTCTATAAATCATTTAAAAAAAAAAAAAACGAAGAGCAGCCAATGTGCAGCTAGAATATGAGGCGTGGTCCGTGGGGTGGGCTTTGCTAATCGGCAAGTGAATTCCGCACACATTTTGAGATTGAGTGATCCAGAAACCAACATCGCCCCAAAGAAAGTACCTCGAAAGTCACACAGCTCGTCAGAAACATTGCGAAAAAGGAATGCGGCGCTCCTCAGAAATTTCAGAACCCCCGATAACGAAAGACGCGACACGACACGACACGACGCCTCTGTCCCTGCCCTTCCCCTGTCTCTGTACCCTCGCCACACCGCTCTCCAATCAATCTCCTCCCTCCCTCCAACCGCACGCTCACGCCGACCTCCCTGCCCAACACGCTCGCCCCGCGACAAAACCTCGCCCCCCGAACCCGACGAGCACGCGCCTCCGTTGATCGTGCGGGGCGTAGCGTGTGTAGGCCTCCACCCCGGAGCTGTTTTTCAACCCCGACCGTCCTTTGCTCGGCTGATATTGTGGTACAGCGCAGATCTTGGTCACCGCCCACAACGCTTTTCATTTAATGCAACGTCCGCTTTTCCATTATTTACTTGTTTATTATATTCACACGGCAAAAACTGTTATCATGTGCTGTGGCCGTAGTTATTTTTAGTGGATTTCTTTTTTAAATTCAAGTTCAATTTTAATTTAAAATATTATTTAAAAAAGTAGTTTACAATTTTAAAAAACATTATCATTTAACTTTTTATTCTCAATACTATTTTATTTAAAAAGAAAAAATAATAATTACAAATAAATAGTTAAATGTCACAATAGTAGCAAAAATTTATTTTAGCTCATCGAAAACATGTCTATTGGGATTTTTTTGTTATAAAAATTTAAACAAAAAAACATCAGGTTGGCACGAAAATATAAATTACTTATACATGTTCTAAGAGCATCTCCAACCATGCTCCCTATGTATTCTCCCTATTTTAGGTAAAAGCTATTTTAGGGAGTTATTTTTATCTTGCCTATTCCAATCATGCTCCCTACTTTTTATTTTAAATATTTTTTCCCTTAGAAATTTATTTTAATGTACTTTTGCAGTAGAGAAATAAATTCATTCACTTCATTGAGATGGTCATGGTCCCGGGGGGGCATCCCCGAGCTCAACCGCAAAAAAAAAAAAAAAAAAAAAAGACGGACGGCCCTGACCTCCATTGGGACAGCCAAGAGCAGTACAGACGGTCCTCATTTGGGGTAGTCAAGAGCAGTTGAGGGTGCAAATGGGACACCACACCCTCACAAAAATATGTTTGTTGGGGGCGAGCCCACAAAATGCAGTACTAGTTGATGATGGTGAATGCTAAGAAGGGTCAGGCGGGGGCTGGAGGGATGGTCTTTCGACGAGTGGTTGGAGGTGTTATTTGGTTGTCGACATTGATGCACAAGCCTGATTTTGTATGGGGGATGGAGACAGATCAGTGGGGAATTATATCGAGCAGTTAGAAGGCACAGCAAGTGACAAGGTGACAAGGGATTCCAGTCGCCGCACGCCAAGGTCGCCTGATCCAAGCTGCACACACTAGAACATTGCTTGCGTCAGCCCGAGGAAGCCGCAGGCCCGAACGCAGAAAGCAGTCATGCCGATGAAGGAGCACCGCGGCGACCAAGTTAGAGCATCGGGGAGGACGAATTCGATTGTAGGAGGCCCGATCGGACCAGCCAGAGCGTAGGGGAGACGACAAGGGAAGTGATGCCGCCATCCTCGCCGTGCCAACCTCGCCATCGCCGCCAGACAGAGCACAGAAGCAGGTGGATGGAAATTGCCCAGATCAGGCCATGAGACGGTGAGCTATAGTATCGTTGCCGTGCGAACCTCACCATCATGAGCTAGAGTATCATCGTGGAGCCAGAGAAGAAGACGAAGGAGGGACGAGGCGATGAAGACGACACAAATAAAATAATTAAATTATTGATAGCGAGCGTTTACAGCTCGCTACATATGGCGAACGTAATAGCGAGTTACTTATTTTAGAGAGCCATTTAAGGAGACGATTGGAGAAGCTACAGTATGCATTTAACTCCCTATAATAGGGTAGAGAGCCAAATAGGGTATGGGTTGGAGATGCTCTAACTCATACAAAGATGTGTCGTGAGGTTCCGAACAGTGACACTGCGTTGTCCTTGTCGGAACCGGTCCTGACCTTTGACAGCCCAAAGTGTTGGATTGAAGCTCCAATTTATGGGGACCAAAAAAAAAATTAGGGTAATTGTTTTCCCTCTCGCTCTCTCACACCTCATTTCATGCTTCTTCCAGTTGTCTGCTTCACATAGTCACGGGATGTGACCTCCTTAGCATAATGTTTCGCTTCGGGCCTCTGGCTTTCAGCTCTTCCCACTTCCCGGTTAGTCCAAATGGTCGGTCCAAACACTAACAACGCCTCTAGTCCTCCCTCCGCCGAGTTCACGCCTCAAGTCTGGCTCTCCTAACTCCCCATACGAGCTGTTCATACTCAGATCCCAGTGACCCAGTCCCCCTCCGTCTAACTCCCCATACGAGCCGTTCATACTTAGATCCCAGTGATCCACTACAAGTTTAGAAAATTATAATATTGACATAATCTACTAGCTTATTGTTGGTCTTAACTCTTAATATAATGGTGAGTTTTTATTTATTTATTTTTTTAGAAGATTAAAGGTAAACTTAATAAAAATCTCATTTGATCATTGATAATGATGATAAAATTTTGATTTACTCATATTATTATAAGAAAATGTTACTGTTTTTTCTTAAATTTTTTATTTTTATTTCATAAGAAAAAACTTTAATAAGTATACTATTCTAGAGAAGCCTCGTTCTAAAACTTCGCTTGAAATCACTCAAACTCCAAGGCTGGTCTAACCCTTGTGTGCTACCGTTGCTAATGAAGTCCCCGTGGCACATGATAATAACCCTTCACCATACACACATTAATAAGGAGTAAATTATTTCTAAAATATTTTAATTTATTAACTCTGTCAGTAATAAAGTTTTTAAAATTTAAATTTGATGTAAGTTAATCTATAAGCACTATAAAAAATTAATAATGAAACTGCCTCCTGGGCCTAATTTGTGTACTTAAAAAAGGCATATTTTAAAGACTATTTATGTGAATCGTGAATTTTCGATTGGATGGGGTGTGTTTGCGTGGAGGTGGTGGTAGTGTGCTGGCGATGCTGGAAAGAGTGACCACCGGCCCCTCCCCTCCCGCCGTACATTTTTGTTGCTCTCCCCAATCACCTGTCCCCACCCACTACAAGAACCGCACCTCCCCCTCGCGCGCGCGTCAATCTACTCGCTTTATATATATATATATATATTATATTATATTATATTATATTATATTGTTAAATGAGCAATTAATTACTGGCCATTAAATTATTGATTAAGATAAGAAAAAAAACACACGTGTTGGTTGAGAATTGAGATCATCAAAGATCATTGGAGTGCGTGTTCATTGCACGCCAATTGAATTATTGAAGACAGTATTATTATATATTATTATTATTATTATTATATTATTATTATTATCATATTATCATGTATATGTATGATGAATTGTTGTCGAGGACAAGCTCGGGAAGGAATGAATAATTAAATATTTTCGTCCATGCACGAAATTAACATTTTTTTTGCCCGTTCCAAAGGTGCTCATCCAGTTGCGAGAAATTTTTTTAATTCATACGAAATAAATAGTTTTATAGGAAAATAAAGTTATATCAAATCACATGACTCATCTAAACTTTATTTATATTAATAATTTTAATATTTTTATAATATTATTTAAAATAAATTTTCCCTTATGCTACAACTTCAACCTCTTTCTTGTCGATTTTTTTTTTGGGGGGTGGGGGTCATGCAGTCAATCCTGTTCTCTCTCTTTCCCGCACTTGATTTTCTTCTCTTGCAAGTTGCAAAGAAGGATTGGTAAGTCGGCCTTTCTTCGTGCTTGCATTGGACACCTACGATCTTCTCAAAAAGGGCACGAGTACAATATAAGGAAATTATTGTAATTATAATTAAGACTCTTCTAAAACAACCCCCGGCCCTCTCGCCTACATTACTGCAATTGTTACATTATGAAACAATGTTTTATCTAAAATCAACACCACATTACTGCTATTTTTTGTTAGGAGTATATGAAATGAAAATCACATCAAACTTAGCAATCACACTATTTGTGAAAGGTTGTAATGGTTTTTTAAATCTCGGACGGTATTTGTCATCATCTAATTTCGTCTGAACTCATTGTTAATTCATGAGTCAATGAGATTGAACATAGTTATTTGAATTCTCATAGTATAATGGCTCATAAATAAAACATTACACGACAAAAAAATTAAGAAAACAAATTAAAGGTACAATTTATTACCTATGAGGTTTATGAGTTTGGAGAATAATGTTTGAGAGCCAATTATGTGTGGAGAATTTATGACTACAATGCCAAAAAAATTGTTACATAATCTTAATGAAAGTTTCTATTGTTTTAAGGTTTTTAAAATCATTTTATTATTACCATAAGAGACATCTTTTATTAAAGAAAAAATATGTAGACCCAAAAGTTTCTTGTGACAAAAATTTAAAAAAAGGAAATAAATTTTAGCATGTTTGAATATGATCTAAAAATAAGTAAGGTGAAAATAATTGACACGATTGAATTTTAACCTAAGCAAAATAAATAAGATTTATTTAAACTTAATTCGGATCTCTTTAGAAGTTTTTAGTTTCTAGTAAATAACTAATGACTTCAAATTTAAGCATTGAAGAAAAACATGCTAGTAATCAAAATTTGGTAAATGAAGACAACCTCTTAATGAAGATAAGATAAACAAAGAAGAAACTCCTAATAAATACTTAGTAAATGAAGAATATTCTTCTAATCAAGACGTGGTCAATGTGAATGAGAATAAGAATAATTAAAATGAAGATGGAAATAAAGAATATGAACCTCCATTATGTTCAAACATTGATGATCCGAGCGAGTAGAATGTTGTTAATCATAATTTTACGATAACGTAGAAAAAATGGGTTGTATAAAGAAAGATAATACTAATTTTTTGATAAATGAGAATAATAGACATTTTTCGTTAGCCCATTACATCTGACATCTGCCAAATAAAGAAAAATTGATGGGAAATGACTAGTATATTCATATTCATACACTAGTCATAGAATATATTGCTTTTCTTGTGTGTTGTTCAAGAAAACTGAAAACAGAACTTAATTGGCTAGTGAAGGCTACAAAGACGGAAAAATATTACTTATAGACTTAAATCTCATGAATCTAGTAGTGATCACATTACTTGCACGAAAAAATGATTAAAACTCGCTTTGAGATTGGAGAAAAATAAAACAATTAATAGACATTTACAAAAACAAATACAAAGAGTGAAAAAACACTAGAATCAGGTATTATTGAGGATTATTGTTGTGATTAGGACTTTAGCCACACATAATTTACCCTTTTAATGGAGCTATGAGAAGACATATAAAGAAAGTAATTGAGTTTTTTTTTTGGGCATAATTAAAATGATTGTTGAATTTAATTTAGTAATGCAAAAGCATTTTTGGCACATTGAAGGTACTGAAATTCATTCTCACTATCTTAGCTTACCTGGAGCCCCAACTCCAAATTGGATCTATTCATAGTCTTAATTTTCCATTCAATGCCTACAATGTTGTATTGTTATTGATTCCTCAAAATATCTCATTATAATGTTAACTTTTCAACCCCTAAACACAAGTCATTACATTGACCGACAAAGTCCTACACGTAATTGTATCCACTCTTTAAATACCTAAGGTACGATAAAAAGTTGATAAAGGGAGTAAAAAAAAACACACTGGACGATCTTAATTTCTCCGAGCTAAGTAACGCAGCGAGAGTATTATGAAATCAAGTGTGAGAGGATGTCATTTCCTGGCCCGAAGTTTTGGGAGGTCTTTTGGTGGCATGACCCAAATTGACGGTCATGCTACATAAGGAGGGGCAGTATGAAAAGCATAGCTAATGCGCAATGAAAAGCTCCAAGATAGTTCGTGTGGGAGAAATAGTAGAACTCCTTTAGAGTTCAGATATGCTGACTCGATTAAGGGCATAAAGCATACTACTAGTTGTGAACTTAACGATAAAGAGAGGATTTGATCCATTTTTACACAAATTGGTCTCCCAACGAGTTCAATGCGAGGCAAAACCAATCTATAGGTGTCCCCAAAAAGTAAATTGTGCTTAGATCGATCTTCTCTTACAATGTGACTAATTAAGCGTGGTATAAGTTGAAAAGCTTGTCCCATGACAATTTGCTTTCCTTTTTTTTTTCAGAGGAGAGATGAGAAATAATCAGAGGAAAGAAAAGAAACTCAAAAGGGAGACAAGTGTCTAAGACTAAGAGAGTGAGAAACTGGGTGTAGGTGTCTAGTGCATGTCCATAATTTGAAAACCCTCTAAATTTTTGGGTTTTGAGTGGCCGTTTCACCCTTTAAAATGACACGGCTGGCCCGACTTCTGATTTTAGTTTTTATATCAACCTTTTAGACAATTAAAAATTTTGTTGTTTAATTCTTATATGGTAACCCATAACCACCCTTAACTTATAAACATGATTCTGTTTCTGGTCACTGCAACCATCATCACGGTTGTTTTTGTATGTTGCTTCGTTTGTATTATTATTCTTATTCCATTTGTCTACAGATGCCACGATCTTTTGCGGAAGAAAAATTCATTATATGAAGATTCATTCGAGCAATTGGATCCAAATGATGCTTCACCCGAACCTGTGAGACACTGTGAGTCTCCAATTTTAAGACTACTAGCCCAAAAGAGGAAGGACACGGGTGTGGGTTAAGCCCATCCTGAGAATGAGATTCGTTTTCAATTTTTCATGAAAACAGAACAGGACTCAAGTCCTAAAGGCTACAGAATTTCTCCTTTGTCAAATCCATTACCTTGTTCATATATTGATTCGGCCATTGGAGTGATGAATTGAGACCCACCTCTATGAGCTTTCGTTAACGGGCTATTATTAATCAGGAGGAACCGAAACTACTTTTTCGCGGGCTTTGTACTGTGAAGCCACTGTCAACCGAAGATCAATGGTCAACTGACTCGGCTGTATCAAAAAGTCAAAGTCCTACTTACTGGTCAAATCCTTAGGGGATGTACGGTTTTTTTATTTTGAGGTTTTAATTATGTATAAAAGAGAATAGAGAATGTCTCCTAGCTAGTTTTATTTTTAAAATTGGATACCACTAAAAAAAACTATGGTAAACCTGCATAAGAAAAATATGGTAATTTCGCGTATATTATTGTTCACTAGTATATTGGTCTTATTTATTAACCCCCTTGAGCTTTGGTAATTCCGCGGTTTAATTTTTATGCATCATTTACTCTCGACCTAAGATAAATTTTTAATGAAATTCTTGATTTAGTTGTATGTTTATGTCTATTAATAAAGCAATAATGCTATATGTAAATATAATTTTCAATCATTAAATCACATCATGTTTATGTGGCAATAGATACGAGGGTGAAAATTATAAACTTTTAAAATATCCGTTCTTTATTAAAATTCCTGATGATTTCTTATTTATTGACACCTATTGTGATTGGACAAAAAAATATTTATACATAGCATTCTTATTGATAAAGACACGAATATAAGCTTTTTTACACCAATCTAAATCATAATATTAAATTTTAAATTATGAAAAAAATGAACTCTTATTTTTATGAAAAAAAATAACATTTTTTTCTTGAATCTTATTTCTGCGATTATTACTGTTAACGTCCTTTAGAGAGAAAGATTACATTCATGTCGTAATTGAAGCCCCGAAAAAAAAACAGTAGAAAACAAAAGGAAATTCTCAAAGGCAACAAATTATAGGTTATATATTTAGACCCATAAAAACTGGTTGCTATTATTTGCGGCGAAATATTTATGTTTATTGTTTATTTAATGTGATTTTGGCCATTCACGAGATTATGCTTTCTTCCGAAAATGATTATTAATAAAATTAAAAGTATTTTTTTCACATAAAACTATAGTTACTCTTCCTTTTTAAACCAATTTTCATAGTTTTGTTTTTACTATATTATTTATTTTACGATATATACGTACTAATAGTTCTTGAATTATGTAGGCATTTAATTAATTTCAAAAATATTTATCCAGTATATTACTTGTTAGGGTCGTGTTAAGGTACAGACTTGTCCGCATGTCACAATATTATCTACTTTAGACTTGACACATTGACATGCACAACTTTAAAACGCGTTGTGACAATTTAGCCTACTCCACCTTATTATCTCAATTATTTCATTGTGAAATAACTTTTCAACAACTTTGATTCCAACTAACAATAAAAGTACAAAATGTGTAATTGCACAAATTATCTCACTTTACAAGACACAGAAGATCTAAAATTATCAAAAAAAAAAAAAGTCCCCATATTTATCCCAAACTGGGGCTACATGATGTATTCAAAGAAATTTAACAAATGTACTGGACAGAATTTATAAAATTGCTTATGTAGCATCATATCTCTATAAACTATTTATATTAGTCTATGTTTGAAAATCACTTTGCATGAAATTTAATGGTTTGTCTGAGAATAATTTTGTGTATCATGAGATATTTTATGTTTAATTAGCCAGGTACCATGTTTAAAACAAAAGCCACTATAATTTCAACCACTTTTACATGTCTTTGCAACGAGTATACCATTATAAGATTTATATATATATATATATATATATAAGCCTTATACATAAACATGGCAAGCCCACAACCATATAAGCTTAGTATAAGGCGCTAATAATATAATAATAAAACAATAATATGCATGTATATATCAAATCACCAGCCTTAATTACAGATATTTGTACGTTGGTCATTAATTTGGAGGGGATACGAAGTAATTGTATCTTCTACAAACGTAGTCATTCATGAGAGAAAACACGACAAGCTATCCTGGATGATATCTTGTTTTATTGCTAGACCCGATTTGAGAGCAAACAACTAAATTTTTAGAATAACTTGTTGTTTTCGGGTCTCATCTCTCCTACCTTTTTTTTGCTTCCGGTTTGGTTGCTGTATACATGGTATCTTTAAAGATGATAACAGAATTTACACAAATTATAGTCCAATAAAATTAAACAGTTAACTAGAAATCGATTGTTAAAAACTCTAAAAGGTTATAATTTAATGCATAAATTTATATCAAATCTAGCAATTTGAACTTAAATAACTTAGAAATTTAAACTTTTCTGGCCCTAAAATAATTCATATAAATTAACAATATAAAAATTAAATTGTAAGACAACAAATGTCGCAAAACTAGAAACTGTCATAAACGTCGTATATGACACTTGCACGAAACGATTTCTTCAGCATGAAATATCATCTGCATGAAAGGCCTTAATCACAGCTACACAAATTGAGCTCAACCTAAGACAAAACCTTTTCGATCATCCACACAAATTGCAGCTTACACATAATATTCATGTTTCATGCACAACGCATCGTGCTATGCTTTTTTGAAGGATTAATTTCCCATGAAGTTCACAATTCTCATCACTTTCCTACATAATTTACCATTTTTACTATGAAAAAGAAGATGAGGACAAAACCATTGGCCGCCATAGCGATAAAGAACATTAGGTAGAAAATGTGTTCTTAACCTAAATCCTGATGACGACATTTACTCAAATATATGGAAGGGGCCCTTAAGGGTCCTTGTTTTGCAGTATTCATGAGAGTTTATAGAATTGTATGAGATAAAATAGAGAGCAGTATATAATTAAGGTAAGACTTGACCGAATCATTTAAAAAAAATTAGGGTTCCATATCCATCACGTTTTCAGTTTACAGATATAGCTGATTTCATTTTTTCTTTTTTTTTTTCTTGCTATATTGTGTGAGTTTATTCAGGAGTTTGAAGTTGCTAGTTGCATCAATCTAACCATATAAAAGTAGTACCTATAACAATGAATCAGCAACCAATACGGTCACTTATTACAATATGAATTAATTAACTGCAATCTGTAATATGGAAGTCTAGGGTCAAATATCAAATCAATGCGAGATATATATTAATTAATCCTGTATGAACATGATGCCAAAAAGTATATATATGTAACAAACTATAACAACTATGTCTATATATAGTTATATATATCTGAGCTTTTTACCCCTTTAATTAGCCAACCTCCAAATTGTTTGGCAAATTATATATACGTCTCACACTCACTATCTACTTTTTTTATTCCACAGCTCCAACCTCAATAACCTGCACGGCGAAGACGACCTAATCTGATACTCCGATATGGGTTCCAGCTTGGGCGACCACACCTGAACTTTGGACGACCCTACCAGCTGATCGTAGTGCTTTTTCAGCTCCGGCGTGCTGCACAGAAAACCCGGCGGCGGCTGCGGCGCCTTCGGGGCCGCACTCGCACTCTCCACCCGACCCCCTTCATCATCTCTACTCCCAATCAACCTCGCTATGAAGTCGGGCAACACCTTGATCACGACCCTTCCGCTCTTGTCCTTGACGTACTCGAAGGGGCAGTCTCCGAAGTCTATGGGGCTGCCGCCCACCTTGCCGCTGCTGGGGCTCCTCCGGAGGGCGGCGAACGAGGACGCAGACAGGGCGGCGCCGCTGCGGCCGCACGCGTCGATGGGGAGGACGAAGTAGGTCTCTCCGGGGACGAGGTGGTCGGCGATGGCGAGGGCGGGAACGGGGCGGCCGAGGAAGAAGGAGTCGGCGTGGCAGACCATGCGGTTAGGGAATTCGAACATGATTTCTCCAGCAACCACGCGCCGGCCTATGACCGCGCGCGTGTGTCCCTCCCAGAAAATAAGCTTGGCCGACCGCGAGTTGCGGCGGATGCAAGGAGGACCGCCCAGGGCATTGCCCATGTGATCGATGTGTGGGGGTGGTGGGAGAGGGTCCGTCTTCAGGGCCAGCGCAGTTGAAATTTTGAAAATATGGTGGTGGGTTGGGTGTGCGTGGGAGAGTACTAATCCATATATATATATATATATATATGGAGGGAGGGAATTGACCAAGTTATAAATAAATAAATAAGTCTGAGTTTGTTTGTTTCTTCTTTTAGGTTGCATTTGGGTGGGGTCGTCGGTGGTCAGACATGCCGGCCGGTTTTGAACTTCCAACCTGCTATCTTCTCGCATTGTCACCAAGTAATACTAAAACAGCTGCAATCTAGCTACTGCAATCAGGCTGACTTCGTTTCTAATTGCATGGTCTCCATTCTCCAACACGTGTTATCATTTCTTTTTTCTTTTTCTTTGTTTTTTACATCTGTTTGTTTTTTTTAGGAATGATTTTTTTGTTTCCAGCATCGTATAGTCTTTTTCTCTTTACAGTTAATTATATATACGACAGAAAATAGCTTTTTAAAAAATAAAAATTAAAAAGTTCCACAGTAAACTATAGTTTATATATATATAATTAAAATACATGACATAACGGCGGGAGCTGTGAAATCGTGAAAAAGAATATATGAATAATACAAACATCGAATTTAATTAAAAAAAATTATTACAAAAACAAAACGTAAAAATAAGATAACTTCAAGACGTATTGATTAATGTCAGAGAATATTTTAAAGTTTATACATATAAACCATTTCTAAGCCTTAGAGCATGATTCTCTATAATTTAACTTTTTTTATAATTAAAATATATATATATATATATATATAATTATCAAAAACTCATTTCCCTAAAATAGAATATATTAATAGAAAATGAATAATAAATTATTATATTTAAAATTTTACTATTCATACCTAAATACTTTTCCTATAGTTTTTTTATATATTATTAAACTGGTAACTTTTTGATTAGTTATAATAAATGAAAGGATGGTAGATAAATAATATAAAATAAATTAAATAATAAATATAGATAGAAATGAGAAATGAGATGTTTGATATTTTTAAAAAATAAATAAATTATTTACTATTTATTCCCAAAATAGGAATAAAAATACAAAAATTATTATAAATGCTTTAATATAGACAATAATAACATGTATATTCCTCCCTTTCATGGCCAGGTGTGCCACAACCGGAGGTTGTGCACCAAAGACTACGCTAGCCCGATGCACCCTTATTTCTTTTTCCAAATAATAATTCTATCTCCTAGAGAGGTAGAATTATATGATTACTTAACAATATTAACATTAAATTTGGCAATCAAATTTTTCATATAATTTTAAAAAATTATACAGATTTATAAAAACAACATTTACATTCAGTTATCTAAAATAGAATATATGAATAAAAAATAAATAGTAAATTCTCATATGTAGAAATTTACTATTCATCTTTAAATATTTTTATATTTTTATAATATATATTTTTATATATATAAATTTTTGATTGATTGTAATAAATGAAAAAAAAAGTAATAATAAATAATAAAAAATATTATCTAAAACAATAAAGATAGGAATAAAGAATGAAATATAGCAAGTTTTAATGGTTAAGATGAAAAAATCAAATCTGATATTAATGGATGGATTTTATTTTGAAAACCAAAATTTGTAGCGCTTCATGTCCTTCGCACGTGGAATTAATTTTCTTTGGACCTAGGTATACCCTTTGCGATGGAAGATACCCGTTGTCATAAAAAAAAAATTCACGCAACACACTTTTGTAAGTTTTGGAAGAGCACCACTTGCATTTCATTAAAATTTTTAGAAGTCTACAGTACATTGCTTCAGTAGATACGGTATTGCGTCATATGTATCATTATCTAAATTGCATTAATTGCATTGATGACTATAACAAATTCATCAATACTTGATAAGTTGTATAATTTATATCATTATATTTCATCATTAACATTCATTCACATTTGTACTCATTACATAACATGCATTCATTTCAACTGTTAGTATTTAAAGTCTTATTCGTGATGGGTGACCCAATCCATAGTTTTCGGTCCAATTTATGAATTAAATGTTTATATCCCTAATTAGCTATTCAGAATTTTGACCTTATACCTTATCCTGCCTAGATGCCCTTTTCATATTAATTATTTATCCGTCACCCACCATCTTCAACCATAAGAAGGTAATCTTCCAACCTTTGCCGTGCATTATAAAAAGATAGTCTTCTAACCTTTTTATATTAACGCATCATAAGTAGATTCTAAGATTTTTTGAATGATTGCATCAAAGACGTGTTATCCTCTAGAGTCTAGCCTTTGCAATGCATCATTTCCATTCCCAAATTTCAGCCCTTCCTATCCTCAATAATCCTTCAGCCACCCTTTTTCTTTGTTCCCGCCCACGCCACAGCCCTTCCTCCCTCTTCATCTCACCGGAAAAGCCTACCCCAATAATTTGCCGGAGAAACCAACACCAAGAGCTGCTACAAAACCATGCACTCACATCAAGCCAAACCACTTCAGGCATTAAGCTTAATCTATAATATTAGTCAAGACAGATGATTTATAAATATTAAGTATAAGTTACCTAGCTCATAATATTAGGCCAAACCACTCATAACAAATAGAATTGATAGCATGGAATATGTCATATGTGAAGTTGAGTTGTCTTTAGTCTAGAGAGAGTTATGATTTTTTTTGCATTTTGACATGAAATTATAAGAAATAATGAAAATTAAATAAAGATAGAATAGATGTATTTATAAATATCATCATATTATAATTTATACTATTTTTAAAATTCTTTAAAAATGACATAACCGTAAAAGTATTAAATTTTAGACTGTTTTTAATTAACTTTTTTAAAATTAAATTTTAATGACAAATAGAGTGAATACAAGGAAGTCTTATAATATTTTATATAAAAAAAAGATTTAGCATGCAAGATTCTTGCCTTTATATATGCACATTCAGCTAATGATCTATTTTGGCAATACAAAAGAAGCTATTTTTAATTGTGTTTGAAAAAAAATTATTGTGAAAAGAAGAATGTGAATATTTGATAAATTATAATTTTAAAAATTATTAAGCTAATATGTGTTTGGTAAATAAAAGTAAAATTATTATGAATATTTAAAACGATAATTAAATATCCTTAAGGTTATAGATAGGAGATAGGAGATGTGTTGAGAAGTACTTTAATGATGGTATACTAAAATTTTTAAAATTATTTCTTGATAAAAAAGCAATATTTAAATTATTTCTGTTTTTTTTTTTCGAAAAAAAATATATAAATATTTTTTATCAAATACAACTGAATATTTTTTTATAAAATAAACAAAAATAATTTCTCAAAAAGCATTATCAAACTTACTCAATATACCGAATAATGCCCCATCAGTTATTAAAAAAAAAAAAGCTAATGTGACATGCATCAACCAAAATCCTAGTGCTCAGTAGTATTACTCTTTTATACGGAGAAAGGTAGAACCTATTTACCATTTTTTAAAAAGGGTAAATAGATTTTTAAGAACAGGAGAGAATCGAAGTGGGAAAGCAAGAACTTTTGCCCCGAAAGCCAAGAAGCAGGTATACCTTTAAAAAATGGCATGCACAACAAAGCCACAAAAGTTACAAAACCCCTCGAAGGAAGACACAAATAAAATTAAAACATCCAATCAGCCATTGATTTTGGGGTAGTGGCAGAGGCGTACTAAGAAGAGTTCCAAATAGGCCTTTAGCCTGTATATATTTCAGACGTACATTTCAATACGTGTCATTCTATTTCCACGCTCGTGAAGTTTTTGGTATATGCATGTTATTCAATTTTGTTTCTTTTAATACATATTTTATACATAATTTATAATAGCATACACAGGTACAACTTTTATTTGTTACCGTACGGTTTGGGCCTTTGGGGTTTGTCGGACCGTGGTGCTGGTGGGGTGGGAGCCCCGGAGAAGCAGTGGCCATGTGTCAAGGTGGACTGTGGCGGCTGGCTAGAGAGGCGGCGCGGCAGTGCTGTTTCGTAGCCACTGAGAGCTGCAGTGGGGACGCCGCCGCCATGACTGGGTGTAAGGGAGGGGGGGGGGGGGGGAGGGGGCGGGGAGAGGAGAAGGAGCAGTCGGAAAATTAACTTATGATATTGTCATAAAATCGTAATAATTTTTATTCATATTTCTTTAGTTTTTTCTTCGCATAATTTACTATGTTGTAACATTATTATGATTATATATTAATTATTAACTCTCTAATATTATGTACCATTAAGTTTTTATTATTTAAGACAAAACTAGGTATTAATGGGCGTTTCATTAGGCTTGTTTTATTTTAAGATACTGACGTGTTTACGGTACTTTACACTCATGAAGATTCACTTTCAATTTATATCATCTATAGAATAATTTTAAGTATCAAAGCAAAGCAGATTTATCATAGAATTGTTTGATTATGATTGATATTATGGTCTATTTTGATAATGTTTTGCTTTAAAAAAAAATTATTTTTAATTGTGTTAAAAAATAATTACTATTAAAATAAATATATAATTATTCTATAAAATATAATTTTAAAAGTATTTTAATATTTAAAAGTATATGATAAATATTTGATAAATTAAAATAAAAGTATTATAAATATTTAAAATATAAAAATATTTTTTTATTGTAATATAATCAAACATTAAAAAATATCCTCCCCCACCCAAATCCTCTCGGCCCCCATCCCTAGGTATTCGAATCGGAACTCTTCCTACATTAATGAGGCTATTGAGGATAGCAAACTCATATCTCTCGTGAATATTGCAGCGGCTCGTGTTTTAGTTGTGCTGAAGAACTGGCCGGCAATGAAGGACAGTAGGGCAGAAGCACGTGTGCTAGCCCCAAATCTGCGTGGCGTGGCTAGGATAAAATTAGTATTTAAAAAAATTTAAATTCTTTAATGAAAAATTAATTTTTAGAAATAACCTCTAAACTATTTACGCTTTTAACTTAAAATTTTTTTATTATAAATACTTTTTTAAGTTTATCAAATATGGTTTACTATTTTTAGTAAAAATAACTTTTCAACAGTAATGCCAAATTAACTGTTTTCTTATTTTGCAATGCAAATTATTTAATGTCAATACTTATATTCGGTTCGATAAAAGATCGAAGATCGTTTGTGTTTGTTTATTAAGAAATATTATAATTTGCGAAGAATTCGCTAATAACATTATAATATTTGGAAACATGCTCACGAATAGTTCATAAATATTGATTATGTGAAAATTATTCGTGAATAAGATATTAGTAGATTAATTAATATATATTAAAGTTATTTTATTAAATATAAATATATTTTCATTACACATAATTTAATATACTTTTATATTATTATTAAATAAAAATATATATTTTATATATTTATTTATTATTACTATTATTATAATATGTTCATAAATTACATATGGTAATTGTTTAAATATATTAAATAAAAATACTATAACCTACCATTCAATTAATTATATTTTTTTAATAAATTGAAGGTATAAATTATTTTTATAGATTTTTATAATTTTATTTTTAAACGTTTGTAAATAAGTTTTATGAGCGCTCATATTATTTATGAACAATGTATATATTCAATTTATTAATAAATAATAATAAATAAGTTCTAATAGTTTAATACTAGACTCGTTCAATTCCTTTGTAGTTATGTCAATTATTTGGTATCGCCGAATCTCGCATGGTGGGGTTAATTGGAAAAGAAAACAATTTTCCCAGCCGCCATTAGAGAGAGAAGAATAGGAAATTAAAGCCGGTCGTTCTTATTAAGGATTATTATTAATGGATGTTAATGATTGTTAACAAGGGGATCGTTGCCCAAATTTGTTTACCAAATTCCAATTTAATGGGGCCGTATTCGAAAATATCTTTGTTCGAAAAGTCACCAAATTAGTAAAGTCACATTTATTTTTCTTTTTTGACTTCTTAATGCACGTAATGGCAAGGTTATGAATAGTGACTGTGTACGTTAATAGTTTTTTTGACATAAATAAAAGAATAATGTGACTTAAGTTTTGCAAGTAAATTATGCATGACGAGTCTTATATATATTACCGTTGAATTAATATTAATTTGTTTTTATAACAATCAACAGTAGGAAAATTATTACCGCACGAAATATCTGGACAGATAAACTTTTCCACATGACCTTTATACTTAGCAAATTTTTATGTCCAACTAAATTGTACAACAATACTCTCCCCACAATTGGATTGATTTCATAAAAAAATTAGAAAATTAATATTAATTTAGCAATAGAAAGGATGCCTGTACAGTTTACTTTTATAACATAAGCATTGCTCAAATGGTTACCATTGATTGTGTCTTTCGAATTACGTATGAGAATTGATTTGTATGGTGTATACTTATTTCCCTGCATAATTAATAGAAACCACAAGCCAATGATATACATGTTTTTTGATGTTTTTTTAAGTGATGGGCATAAAAGAATTGCAAAATTTCTTAATTCTAATTACCCACATTTCTAATTCCGGGTAATGAGAATTATGAACTTTGCATGTGCTAGCTGGGGCAAGAAAATTAATCCTGCTTCAATGAAGTCTATGATTCTGGATTGTATAAAATTATTTTATGAAAATTTATTTGTTTAATTTTGCAGGAAATAAAATTATATGCATAGTATGGTTTAATTTTGTTTGAAAATCTTAATATATCTCATTAAAAAACTTGTACAGTTAAACGTCCATGGAATGAAAAGCTTATTAGCCGTCAAAATAATCTAACTTATTAATATAATTATATATATTTAATTATACATTTCAATTGTTTGTATGTAATTATATGATCCAACAATTGATGATTACGTTATTTATTATAATGACTTGTAAATAAACTAAGTTAATATAGTTATATATCTAAAGTTAACATGTGTATTGACTTAAATGTGATTGATAGTCTGTTAAAGTATGCTTGTAATGTCTCAATCTAAATAAATGATTTCATGTGTCCGCGCTCGCACCCGAAGATTGATAATTAACATTTTAAGAACTTTATATATATTAGGTGCTGTCTCAAAAACTGCCACTTGTACAAATATTAGAGGTTTTCATGTAGAAGCATAAGGAACTGCAAAATAATATTGTTCAAACATAAGTCATACACAATTAGTTGCAACTGTTGCATGCCAAACATCAATCAAATAAAACTTATTTGTCAATCAAATAGATACAATTGTCATAAACTAATATCCGGAAAATCAAACAAAATTAATTAGAAAAATAAATCAAGGGTTTACATCAAATGAGAGTTGAAGGTTTATTGTCCTATGATACTAACTAGCTAGTTTCTTCTAGAGTATTTATAAAAAAGATAAATAATATAGGGTAAGCACGAATACTGAACATGACCTTCATCTCCACATTACACGTAAAATATAGATGCTAAATGTATGCACATAATAGTATAGTATGGACCAATGCCGTCCGCCAACAATAGTTAATACCAACAATTAAACCATCATCATCACTAAGGGCGACCAATGCTAACCAAAAAAACTAATAATCCATAGATGTCAAACACAATATACCGGCAATCCAAACAACCCAAGCCCAATAATGGATCAAACAAGAGCAATAAAATCAATATTATTAATTCATGGATGCCCCCTAGGTTAACCTAAGTCTCATCATCAATACTCTATCGAGAAAAGCAACTAAAATAACCAAAAAAGAAAAATCATCCAAAATCACCAAAGTCAGCCACGTCAACAGGGTTCTGATCACGACACCCTCCATGGTGTAACAACAGGCTTCCTCTAGGTGCGGCCATATGATGACAAAATTCCAAAATTTTCAGTTTATTCCAATTGAGTAATGTTAGGTACAATCGGAGTTGAGTAGTCTTTGGATAATCGTAATGACGTATTAGCCTACCAATTTATCGAATGATGAGGGAAAAAGAAAAGAAAAGATCATAACCTTTCAATTCCTCGCAATTACGTAAAGATGTCACAAGTCAGTTGCACAAATATTTATTCATTCCAATTTTTTCTATTATTGTAAAGATATTTATGGTAATTTTGAGTAAGCACAACAAAGAGTAATTTGATTTTATGCTATAGCACATTATGCTATAGAATGTAGAATGTGATGATTTTTTGCGTGAGAGTTGAAAACATTCACGCATCAAATGCCCAATTGTGGACGACAGCTAGCAATTACGATCACGGAAAAGAAAACGCCGCGGTTGCGATGGGACTTCGTCGTACAAAAACACTTTCGGTGTAATTATAACCTTCGTTGACTTAAATGTTTGATTTTGTGTTTTTTAAAAAACACACACCTGGTTTGGTGTCCGTTATTACTATGTGCTAGTCGTACTCAACTGTTTTTTAAACCCGCTGATGAAACATAACAAACCAAATAATAAACATATACCAAATAATAGGACATGTGTTTATCATTAATTAAATTATAAAATTTTGCTTTTAGCCTTAAATCGACCAAAATAACAGTCAAGATGACGCCGATGCCAAAGTCAATGCTGATGCAGCGATGCTTTGAAATTAATAACACTTCAATATGTTCACCCCTTTTATGGTACGAGTATTATTTACATATATACAATAATCAGATTTATATTCAAATAGAGTTCAATATACAAAATATATTAATAGAATCAAAATATTTATGTTGGACATTAAGGTTGTTGTAGTGAGCAATTGTATTGTTGAGAAAGTATTTTATAATCTAAAACCATTTTATGGCTTTTAAGGTTGGAGAGAGTTTGATAAATATATGTTGAAGTTTAAACATGCATGGAGTTATTTCAACACTGTCATTTAAAACCTAATGATTATCATTTTAACTGTTGAGTATTCCCCGTACGGTTACATTTGTGAAGTCTTTGGTGGATGCTATTGAGCTGAGGTGTTTGGTCTAATGAGCGTCTGCTAGACACAATATTAGTCTACTCTTGCCTGCCATTGAGACTAAGTGTTTGGTCTAAGGAGAGTACCAACCAAACAAGATAGTCAACTCTTGCTCTAAAATCACTTTCTTTACTTCATGCTATATATATATATATGTGTATGTGTGTGTGTGTGTGTATTTAATTATTAGATGAAAATCACATAATAACTGTTGTAAATGATAGAATAAAATAAATTACGGAAGTTTACTCATATAAAATATGTTGAAAAAAATAACTCATGCAGTATTGTTAAATTAGAAAAACGAAGAATACTATAAATTTGTTATACTTTAGACTAATTTTATTTTTAAAGCTTATAATAAAATGTAAACTGTTAGTAGAATCAGTCCTTTTAATTTATTATTTTTTTTTAAAAGCCTCAAAAAGTTGTTTTCAATTATTAAAGCTTAATCAGGTTTTTAACATTCTTCATTCCACCACTAAGTAAAATTAAGAAAGAAAAAGAAAAGGAAAAGTAGTAAAAGTAAAAGGCAGGCACCATGATAAGCTTCGTTGTTAATGAATAATTGTAATATTCAATGCTAACTGGCCGGAGGTAAATATCGTCAAGATTCAAGTACCAGTAATTAGTACGGTGTACCTGTCCGGTACATGGTATCTGTTCCTTGGGTCAACCGATACAGATCCCCCGTATCCTCGATTTTGATACTTTTGGGTCAACACCTTCTTGCCCTTTTTTTATGTTTTTTTTTCTTTATCCTTTCTTTCTTTCCTTCTTTCCATTTCTAAATGTACGTACATTGCCAACTCAAACACAAAAAGCATACCCTATTACAACTAGACTAGTCTTCAACGAACATGTACGCATTCTCAGCTCCTATCAGCCGCGCGAAATCACCCCCCAACGGCTCACATAAATTACACGTAACTTACTTTAATCAATCAAATATAACGTCAGTCAAAACGAAGTCTATACAACCAAAATATAAAATGTCATCGCTTTATAATGATTAATTGATTATATTACCTTGACGCTTTTGATGCAGCTAAATAAATATAAATTTATACCATATTATTGACTTATTAAGAGCATTAACATTAAATTTATTAATTTTTTAAAATTTATATATACTCAATTAAATATTAAATATATACGTGATTATAAAGTGTTCTCAAAATATATATTTAATTTAACTAAAAATTTTATCAAATTAGAGCAACTCTAAGAATCTCTCTATTATCTACAAATAGATAATCAAATGTTAAAAATAAGCTTTAACAAACTCTTCGTTTAACTCTTTACATATACAAAAAGGCATAGTGACTTTTTATTTTTAAAAAGCTACTATTTATTTATTTTTTATTATTTTTTTATTTTTATCTTTTCTATCCTTTCTCTCCTCTCCAAATAAAAGTTTATCGTATTAGAAATATAAAAAAATATTAATTTAATAAAAAAAATTTGAAATGAAGAGTGCATGTTGTAAGAGTTATAAGCAAAAAACACTCTTCAAAAATAATAAATTTTCTACATGTAGAAATAAAATACATATTATTGTTGGAGACACTCTTATGACTTTATTCTATTGGTTCTCTACATTTAAAAAAGCAATAAAATAAAAGTCATAATTTACTAAAGTTTTTAATTAAAATACATATTTTAAAAATACTTTATTGTCATATGTAATTAATATTTAACGACATATATACAATTTAGAGAAAATGTGATAAGTCCTACTCTAAAAATAAGATTAAAAGTAATGTTTGGAAATGTATTAAATTTAAACATGAGGGTCGTGTCAGTATTGTGACACTTCGTAAACATCATATAAATAATAATAATAATTATTATTATTAAACATATATAACATTATAACAATATTTGTTATTTATAATAAATATAATTTTAATTTATTTTACAATATTAAATTGTTTATTTTTCAAATACATTAAATTTAATAAAAAAACTATTTAATTCCAAAAAATACCTAAGATATATGATGATTGTTTTGTAAAAATAAAATATATGCCATACACAAAATGGTTTTAGCATATTGAGTAATCGCATAGATTGTTATATCCTAAGAGCACTCACAATGGAATAGCTAAATGTTTCAATAAATTTACTTACGTGAAATAATATTGATCACAAATTCGACTCGAGATATGTGTATTAACTAAAATTTTTATTAAATACCAAACTTCAAAGCACTGGCTATACCAAAATTTTATATATCCATTGTAACTCACCAAATAAAGCAATATTATAGATTATATCCCTTTAAATGCACATTAATATGCTCTTTGGTATGTATCCATGTGCATGTTTGAGGTTTAAAAAAATATATATGTTTTTTTATTTGAGGAAAATTATCATAAAAGTTTCTAACTGGCTAGCTTTAGGAAAAAGTGCAAATAATCACCAAAGTTTCTCAAAAATATAAAAATTACATGAGTTTTGCTAGAATTATAAATAACCATCCACTATTAAAAAATTATCAAATTATTCTTATAAGAGTATCCACACCTGCTTCATAATTTTCATGTCTATAATAGGAATTTAATAGCATACTATTTGATATATTTTATTTATCATTCACATCTCATTTTTTATCTTCATCTCTATTATTTTAAATTATAAATTTTTATTTTTTTCATTTATTACAACTAACTAAAAGTCCACGTATGTAAAAAAAATATATTTAAAAAAAATACTTGGATGATGGATAGTGATCATCTAAATAAGCAAATTTTCTCTTCGATATCTATTTTTAATCCCTAAATTGTGCAATTTAGAAAACCTGATGTAATGTTGTTTTTATCCAAAAAAAAATGTCTGCTAATTTTTTTAAATATATTTTAGATGAGCTAGGGTTGATGCTCTAAGAGCATTGGCACCCGATACATCAAACATCAAACATTTGACGAATATAAAAAAACACAACATTAGTATCATCAAATACCAAATCTGTAACTTTGAGTTACAGTAATCTTACTTTTTTCGCCAAATTTGGTGAGGTATTATAGTCTCATCAATGTTGCTTGCGTTCGCTACCACATGTCGAATGAGGGCAAGGGGGAGATGGGTTGTTGCCGTGCAGAGGGGGGGGAGAGAGATGAGTCATCGTTGGGGTGAGAAATGGATCGACGTTGTTGGGCCAAGAGGGAGATGGGCCGTCGTCGAAGGGGAGGGGGAGTGGTGCTTGGGATGGGTCTCACTGGTCGCCGTGAGAGGTGTGTGGGATGGTTGACAGGCATAGGGGAAAGGTGGAGGGATGGGTCTCGCCGAAGGTGGGGGGATGGTTGATGGGCATAAGGGGTAGTGGGAATGATAAAGCCAATGCATATATTTGAGGAGAAATCATGAATTTTATATAAAAAAAAATCTTCATCAAATTTTGACATTGCCTTGATGAAGTCAATGCCAATGCTTTAAGATATCAAATAACCAACGAAATTTATGAGAAGTACAAATAACTACCAAAGTTTTCTAAAAGTATCAAAAACCTATCCAAGTTTTATTAAAATTATCCAACAATAACCAAGTATCATTAATAAAATTAGCAAGAAAATATGCCATTCAATAGAATTATGAGTTTACTTGTATGCTTAAAACAACTATTTCATCCATTAAAATTTTAAATTTTAAATGATTTTAAATTTTAAAAATACCCATAAATATAAAATTAATTTATTTAATTTTCATGTTATTTAAAATGGATGAAATGGTTATTTTACGCATGTAAAGATTAACTCAAATTTTTATTGACTGATATTTTTTCTAGTTGGTTTTGTTAATGATAAGTTGTTTTTTTTATAATTTTAATAAAACTTGGGTGAGGTTTTAAAACAACAAAGTGTATTAAAACTTATAAACTAATAAATATATGTCATGTCAGTTAATGATGCACACAATAACCAAATGACGATTTTATGTAGCATAACTCTTTTAAGAAAATAAATATTTTTTCAGTCGACTGATGCATCATTAAAACTTGTAAATCAATAAATATACACTATGTCAGTCGACGACCCCCAATTGCCAAATGACAACTTTATGTGATATAACTCTTTAATAAAAGAAATATTTTTTGCAATCAACTGATGCATTATCACCATGATTTAACATGTATTTATTGGACCAATAAAGTATAATAAAACTTATAGAAAAATAAATACACATCATGTCAACCGATGATGCAGTTAATTACTTATACTTTTTAAAAAACTTTATTACTTGATATATTTTTAATGATAAGTTGGTAGCTTTTTAATAGTGGGTGGTTTATTGATTGTTTTAGCAGAACTTTGGCGATTTTTTTTTAAATAATTTTGATAAACTTTGGTGGCTACTTGTATTTTTTTTTCAAAATATTATTACTAATTATGATAATTTCCCTTTATTTAATTTACTTTATTGACTAAAAGTTGTAGGTATGGAATGTGGTTTGACAGGGGTTTATTTACTGTGTATTGTCTAGCTTTAGCCTATATCCATGACACTTTTGTAGGCAACAACAATTTCAGGGAAGAAATCATTTTCTTCAACAGATAGATTTAAAGTTCTCTGAGAAAAATAATTTTGGTAGATTTGTTGCTTTTGTTTTGAAAGCTTTTATATTTAAAAAAGAAAAAGAAAAAAGGGCTTCAAGATCAAAATTTCATATATTCACAATCGTAATCAAATTTCTAATTAGTTAATAAAAGTTTTTTTTAGATTGTTTGAAATCCTTTTATCTTGCTCATTGGCATAGACTTTTCTTCTTCTTCTTCTTCTTCTTCTTTTATTATTATTATTATTATTATTATTATTACTACTACTACTACTACTACATAGCATCTCCCATTTTAAATTAACTATATATTTTGTATCTTTATTTGCTCTATTTTTAATCTTTATTTTATTTTTAAATTACATATGTATATTTTTGTTCTTCTCCATGAATATGTGAAACATCAGGAAATTGTTTTTTTAAATAAAATAAAAAGGAGACCTAAAAAAATAAAAATCGCTTCAAACCATTACTATCAATTTTTGAGCAGGATATTGAAACTCTAGATGCCATTTATCAAAATATAGACTTTTTTTGGATCCCTTTTAATGACAATTTATCACACCCAAAGATTTCTTTTTCTTTTATTTTATTTCATCACCATAATCTCAATCCCAATTAATGCACTAAGGTGAATTCTAGGCAATAATAACATATATTAAAATTAACTATATAACTATATATATAATTTTAAATTTAGGTATTAACTGATTGACCTTCCATTCTTTTATTTTCCTTCAGCAGGCAGCATGGCAGTTCAAGTGCTTGAGTTGATTGGCCATATATTGTTACATATAAAAATATCGTACGGAAAAAATATGCTAGGAATTAGGCGATGCTCGTTTGTCGTTTGGACCAACTATTATTCTCACTCCCTGCACTTTATTAGTCATATCATATATGCAAACATAAAGCTTGATTTCAAAATTAAAAATAGGTTAATCCAACCAATTTTGTTTGCACAATGTAAAGAACTACCGGTTTATCTCTCCATCGAATCAAGTTGGCCAAAGGTGCGCATTCACGAACCCGTTATTTGTTGTTATGTCATTGTCGTTGGACCTCCTGTTGATGCCGTGACACCATCTGTTGTTATTTCGTTGTCATTGGACCTCCTGTTTGGATAAAACAAACTTATGATGTTATTCCATTGTCATTGCCCTTGTTGAAATTTGATCGTTTTAATTCCGATTGAATGAACCAAATAAATTATATATTTGTCTTAATTTTTTAAAAAATTGATGTCTTGGCCCCGAGATTATTTTTTGCTTCTGTCCTGTTTCGCAAGGTTGAACCAATATAATATATATTAGTGGTCCTCATAATATCATTTTCATACTCCTCTTATACTATTGACGTTTAATTATATTGATCAACACCAACCCTCCCCCCCTCTCTCTCTCCCCCCTCCCCCCCCCCAATAAAATAAAATAACTGTTTTTTAATGTAGATCGGTCCCTTTTCCTCTTATATCTACATCTAATAGTGTAAAATAGTCCCGCCTGCACTTTAAATGGGCTAGAAATGGCCTTAGCCCAGAAATAAGTGTTTGGTAACTCAAATAAAAGTGATTATAAAAGAAGTTTTTGCTTTTTTTTTTCTCAAAAATAAAAGTAATATAAAGATTGCTTATAAAAGCTGTTTTTTCAAGAAGCAGTTTCAAAAAATTAAAATACCAATATTATTCCCGTAAAAGCCACAACATATCACGCAACGCAGTTGGGGAGAGGGGTAGTGGGGGCGGCGGCGGAACAGGAGAGGGGATGGAGGGGCAGCACAGGGGGGCGGTGGCAGCACAGGAGAGGGGATGGAGGAGCGGCGCAGGGGGTCGGCGGTGGCACATGAGAGGGGATGGAGGGGCGGCGCCTAAAGGGAGGGGATACACAGGGGCGGGGATAAGGGACTGCGGGGTGGTAGGGGTGGATCGAGGGGGGGGGGGATAGAGGGGGGCGGCGCAAGGGGTCGGCGGCGGCACATGAGAGGGGATGGAGGGGCGGCGCCTAAGGGGAGGGGATAGGGGACTGCGAGGTGGTTGGGGTGGATCAAGGGGGGGGGGGGATGCACATGTGGGTGGTGGCTAAGGGGAGGGGACGCGTAACAATTTAAAAAAAAAATAATGCTTTTAAAATTAAAATTGTAATATAATTAAAAGGTTATTTTTGTCTTTTAAATCTTCACAATAATTTTATTTTTAATTTACCAAACACTTATTACATGCTTTTAAAATTAAAAACACTTTTAAAATTATATTTTACCGAACACTCACTTACTTATTTTTAAAGTTGCTTATTTTTCTAGCACAATTAAAAGCAGTTTCTTTTAAGAGCACAACATTGTCAAACTAAGTCCTTGTCCAGTCTCGACTGCATGGGCTGGCCCTCATTTTTTTATTTTTTTATAAATTTTTTAAATATAAAATCATTTAATATACAATTGAATGAGAGGAGTAATAGTGAGAATTTTTTTAAATATATTGTAATATTTTATTAATTTAATCTAATTAAAAATTTTCTTTACAATTGCCCGAGTAACGAATATGTTAATATTTTGATATTCACTTATATAATATAAAATATATTATTATATTATGCGTAATCAAATTTATATCGGTAAGTCTTCTTATATGTTTTTTAAAAAACTGTATTATTTGCATAAAATATGAAATATGATTCTTCGATTAAAATTTCATAATATAATATATAAATTAAAATTTTAATATATTTAGATATAAAAAAACCAACAGATAAACTCGTTTAAGTCTGCATTTTAAATGAATTTGAAGCTCACTAGGCTGCTTTAGAGCAACTCCAAGAGCCTCTCTATAATTTTCTTCATATATATAGAATTTTTCACATGTGAAAAGCTATTTTTTAACATACACTCCAACGCCAATCTTCAAATTATCTCTATTTTTATTAAAATATGAGAGAGGGGGCATCGGGGGTGGGGGGAGGTGGGCAGCGTCGGGGGGCATTGGGGATGAGGAGGGGGAGGTGGGGGGGGGGGGGGGATGGGGCGTGGGATAAGGGAAGCGTGGGTTGGTGTCAGAGAGGGAGGCGAGGAGAGGGGAGAGAGGAGAGAGAGAGAAAGAAAATAAAAAATAATAAAATATTATATAAATAATAAATAGTGGTTCTTCATTTTTGAAGAGTTACTATAACAATTTATAAATGTAGAGAGTTTGATGAAAAGGTTGTAAAAGCTTATTTTTGATATTTGGCTCTCTATTTGTAAACAATAGAGAGCCTTTTGGAGTTGTTCTTACACTTGTATTAATATCTTTACCTCTCCAAATTATAAGATCCGGATCACAACAAATTTTAATCCTAACAATTAACGGTAACAAATCAATAAAAAATCTCACAGTAATTAAAAAACTCCTCTTATTTTTTCTTTATCGATTTCTGAACCGCCATATCCAATTCCGATGTGTATTTAAAGAAATAAAGAAAATCCAATGTGTAATTAACTTTGAAAAGCTTTTCCATATATTTTCAAATTTAATATATCTTAATTTAACTTTTATCCCAACATAACTAACGTTAATTTTAACTAGCTTTTTCTAAACCAAATTAGAAAACAGATTGGTAATAACATTTCCAAACCAGCTTAACAAATTCTTACGGACTACAATAGTTAATTAATTATAACATTAAAATTGTTTAATTAAAATTGATACAATAGACGAGTTTGATATAAACCATAATTTGAAATTGTTACAAAATGAGTTTATTAATATAAATGAGAAATTGGAGAATCTATTAGCGATTCACCGATCATGCATAACACAATAGAATACAGTTATACACATGCCTTAGAGTATTTCTAATATTACTATTTAATTTTTCTTTAAATGTATTTTTTTCTTGTGTATAGTCATTGTATAGTATTTTTTTCATGTGTATATTGTATAGTCATTTTATAAGTTGAACTTCAATATTACTATTTATTTTATCTTTATTTTATATTAAAATAATATTTTTTTATTTTATTTAAACTTTTTACTTCCTTTATTAACTCATGTAAATAAATAATAAATGTGATGAAAGAAAAATATTAATATTATATAATATATCAAGTGCATAGTCATTTTTTACAAATGAAAACCAATTATAACATTATTTAAATGTAAAAAGGTAGATAAATAGTGTGTTGAATCAATATTTTGGATCTTGACTCTTAATTGTATTTAGGCCTGTAAATGAGCCGAGCCGAGCGAGTTTGGCTGAGTTCGAGCCGAGCTTGTACAGTAATCGAGTCGAGCCGAGCCGAGCGATAGATGAATCGAGCCGAGCAGCTGATAAAGAACGAGCCGAACTTGTACAGTGTCGAGCTCGAACTCGATTTGAGCTTAGTCGAGCGAGTATCGAGCGAGCTGTCAAGTGTGTCGCTTATTTAAAGGTAAATGTTCGATAAATTTATAAACGATTCGAGCCGAGTCGAGCTTTATATTACCAATGACTTTATATTACCAAATAAATGATAGATTTATTGTGTATGACCTTGATGCAGCAACTGGCCCGATTCACTAACTTGCTGATCCAGGCAACCACGTTAAGGTACATTCAATGCTTTTCTTGGCTCAAGGTCCCACTACATTGAGCTCACTTTATAGTTACACTGTAGTATTATACTCCCGATCAATATTTAAAATTCAAGATAATTTCTTAATTTGTTGTTGTTGATGAAATTTGAACTCCTAAAATCTTTTAATAAGTGTCTTATGAGATACTTTTGAGCTAATTTGATTTAATTTCAATATAGTTTATTAGTATGAGGAAAAAAGGAATTTTATTTCATTAAAATGATTTTAGATAATTGTAAATGAGTAAGTCTTAAGTTTTAAATAGAGAAATGCATTTTATACTTGGAAGGTGCATGGTCGTCGTCCAATTGAATGATTTGAGGTACATTCATCGGATACAACAAAATATATTAAAACTTATAAGCTAACAAATACATGCCAATTAATAAATATAAGATAAATTATGCTGCCTAATTGATTTTAAGTTTTTTGTTTTAGAAAAGAAAAGTATTAATATCAATGCAAGTGAAATCAAACCATACGTTGTGACGTGGCAACACGCGATTAAGCGTTTTTGTGGCGTCGCACGGTGGCCTCATCTGGCTGTTACACAAAGAGGGACGACGGACATAGATAACGTGAAACTCTTACCCTTTCCGAACGACTAATCATATTGTGCCACGTCTAAAACAAACATCACATTTGGTCGTAGACCAATTGCCAGCCGCGAAAGTCCCGAGCCCTCACCATACACCGTTAGGGTGCAGACACTGGATATCTCTCTCCGTCTCACTTCCCTCTGCTCCCTTTCTCTGTGTTAAAACCCTATTATATCTGCGTTGCAAAAATCGTCGTCCCTGTTTCTCTGTCTCTCTCTCTCTCTGGATCGACAACGACGAGGACGACTACGAAGTACGAGGAGCTTGTGTCCTGTCTTTGTGCGGAGAAGAAGAGAGAGAAAGGGAGGATCGATTTTCTGTATCTGTTATAATTTCAGGTAGTAGATGTGTTTTTTCACAGTTGTTGAATCCCCTTTCCCTTCGATTTTTGTATGATTGTGTTGTTCCTGATGATCTGTTGAAAACCTTTTTTAAAAACCTTTTTTTTTTCGTATTGTTGAATTCCTGTTCTTTTTTAAATTTTGACTTTTTTGTGCGATTGTGGATCAAGGGTTGGGTTTAGATTGTGACTTGTAAAGTCGTTAAATTGTTTCTGCATTTTTGTCCGTTGTTTAAGTGGACTACATAGGTTCCTAGCTTAAGATGTGTTGCATATAAACATGTTGAATTTGTTTTCGTGTTGTCTCTTTGTGTGTGTTTCAATTTTGAGTTTTATTAAATTGGACGGCGCATTGATAAGTTCTGCTTTGATTTGGTCGGTTGTAGGGTTTCGGATAGTGGAAGATATTGGGTTGCAGGAGATTTTGCTAGTTCTTGTAGACAGCAAGGTTTTTATTTATTTATTGATTCGGAATACATACAATGAAGAACAGTGAACGTGTTGCAAATGTGGCTCTAGCAGGTTTGCTTTCTTTCGTCCGATGATTCTGCAATTGGGGTTTTCCTGCACCCCTCATTCATAATTCCTATAGTTCATAATAAATTTGGGAAAGCGCATGATTAGTTCAGGGCAGTGTTTTGTAAAATTTTAATGGGGTTGGTATACTATTGGCCCTGTCCACTTGGAACCAATAAATAACTGATGTGGTAGGAAAAAAACTGATGATATGGCTCTTGGGTTAAGCCCGGGCGGGCACATTGTCACATTGCTTCCCAGTCCTAAAAATTATGTCCATCCCTGTTGGAAAATCTCCAGTGAATAGGACAGGTAAACTGAGGATAGTTTTTGATTGTTGACTGTTTGCATCTGTTATTGTCCCGATTTATGTTGTTTACTTCGCATTATCGTTCTAACACACAAGTTTTTGAAGTTATTTCTTTGTGTTGGTGTCTTTGTTTACGAAGAATTGAGTATTATTAGAAGAAAGAGCATGATGTTTTTTTATTGCCTCTAGGGTTGTGTTGTGTTGTTCATATTGTTGGGTTGGGTAATTGAGTTTTGTGCAGAAAATTTAATTGTTAACACCTAACCTTTTTCATGCTATAACTATTGAGAGTTTTAATAGTCATTTACTCTGGCCATAAGTTTTTAAGAGTAATGAAATATATTAGAAGATTAGAAGTTACTTGAAAAATCAATCTGCAAGGATAAGATACTTTCGTCTGAAGAGTCTTTTCTTCTTTTTTCTCTTTTTTAGGCATTGCAAGTGCCTTGTGGAAACTGTTCTCGACTCCTGAATAGATATTATGCTTTAGTCTTGGACTTTGATATCCCAGTCATAGCCTTCGTGATGAAGCCGATGCCTATATTTGAGGAGAATTCATCAAATTTATAAAAAAGTGATCTTTCTTCATCAAATTTTGGCATTGGCTTCAACGCTCTTAATCCCTACATCTTACAAGATGAAATCCTCCATCATCCACTTTGTGAAATCCTTTAGCAATGAAACCCTCTATCTCTTGATCTTTGCCGTTTGTTACCTCCATTTATTATTTTGACAGTTTTGTCTTTCGCTTGCTGTTTGATGTTTACCTCCGTCATCATTGCTGTCAGCCTCAATCATATATCGTTTGTGTTGGGTTGAATTGTGCCAGATTAAGAATCTACTTTGTTTTTCATCTGCGTTGAGTTTGCCATGCTGATCCTTCCTCTGTAATTGTGTGTTACATAGTGGTTTTTCTTCTTCTTCTTGTTAAGTCTGTGCTCTTTTCTTTTTCTTGGAGTTTTTGCTGTTTTTTAAATTAAATATATTTCCTTAACCAATATGTATCTCTCTCAAGGCTCTTGTCTCAGCATGTTTTCTTAATTTTTTGTTATTTTGAAGTCTTTAGATTCTTCTTTAAATGCTAGAAAAAGAGATGCCTTGTCAGTTTTTTTAAGCACACATGCACTCAATCTTTTTAAAAAGGTTTTGTAAATTTTTGTTCTACATTATCTTCATAATTTTTTTGAGTATGAGTTCGAAGGAACTATTACTTCAACTTTTTAACAATAACTCTAATACTAACAATTATTTTGATAGGAATGTTTAATTTTACAGTATTAATAGAAATAAATTGTTACATTAATAATTAAAAATGACTTTTAACATTATCGATTAGATTAATAAGAATGTTTGATTTTCCAGTATGAATAAATGGAACATGTGCAAGGCATATAATTTTTTTTATACATCATTCACTTTGTCAAGATAAAACTTGCATTTTTACTTGGTACTTAAGCCTTGGGAATTGGGACTCCTTGGTGCTTTAGGTGTGCCTGCGCATTTAACAACTATTGTTTTATTGAAAGATTTTGTATTACTAAATTTAAAATTCGTCTAAATATAGTTGATCCATTATATGGACATTTTAAGCCTTCAACTTGATGGTTTAGATCTTATTTAGATGTGACAATGAATTATAACCATATGGCACTCAGTTTTTTTTCTCTGGGTTTTCAGGTTTAACGTTGGCACCTCTTGTTGTAAATGTTGATCCAAATTTAAATGTCATTTTGACTGCATGTCTTACTGTTTATGCCGGTTGCTATCGGTCTGTTAAGCCAACCCCACCCACAGTGAGTACTGCCCCTTTCTATGTTATGCTTCTTTTTTTTCTATATCATGTGCCTTTTTCTTAGATGTCTCTCCACATGCAGGAGACAATGTCAAATGAACATGCTATGAGGTTCCCCTTCGTTGGTAGTGCAGTGCTGCTGTCTCTTTTTTTGCTCTTCAAGTTTCTATCGAAAGACTTGGTTAATGCTGTATTAACGAGCTACTTCTTTATACTTGGCATCATTGCTCTCTCGTACGCTTTCTTGACAGAAGCTACATTAATGTTGTAACTGACTGAAGTTTGAAATTAATGTTGTTTTTCTTGATTCATCTTCTTCGCTACATCCAGGGCAACATTGCTACCTGCAATTAAACCTTACATGCCAAAGCATTGGAATGAGCATGCCATTATCTGGCACGTCCCTTATTTTCATTGTGTGTAATCTTCTTGGTCTGCTATCTTTTCATTCAATGCTTTTCCATGTAATCGTTTTAAAAAATGTACATCATTATGTGTCAGCCATGTAAACTACCTATGCAATTAATATT
The DNA here is from genome assembly GCA_023512835.1 of Taxillus chinensis. NCBI lineage: Eukaryota > Viridiplantae > Streptophyta > Magnoliopsida > Santalales > Loranthaceae > Taxillus > Taxillus chinensis. Next base: position 18,918,355 of record CM042092.1, on the reverse strand, counting down.
GGTGATCCTAACAAATTTTCTGCTTTTTTCCCCTGTAAATTGTAGTTCTTGAATATATTTACTGGGTTGTGTACAGGTGTTTCTAAGTTAAGTGTGCCTTTTTCAAACTAATAATAATACTTGCATCTGTTTATAATCATTAACTTTGTTATCTTCTCTGTTAAATGTCTTTTCCCTTTTCATTTTTTTTATTTTTTTTTCAAATTCGTTTTTTTAAGGTAAGATTGCAAATGAATAATTGAATACAGTTCAATTAATTTATTTGCTTCTAGATGAGTTCCTGTATTCATCTTGTTTCTTTTGATATTATGTCTGGGCGCACTAAGAACTGTTTCCTGAGTTGCCTCCTCTAGTTGCAGGCGTTTCACTTGAAGGGGATCATGGCGATTTTGTCTTCTGTGGCTTTCTTTTACGTGTTACTGGAAAAACATTAAAGTTGATTTTTCTTTGTTCTCTATCTTTATGCACCCTGCGCTATTACAACTAGGGTTTTCTAAAGCAATCATGCTCATGCCCAGTGAAATAATTTACAATCACATTCACCAGGGATTGCAATTTTGCAGTGAAATTTCATTGTCTGATCTTGTAAAAAGTCATCAATGTCATGAATAGATTAATTTGATATTTAGTGTTAGGTGGCTAATGTCCTAAGAGTACACCCTTGATCTAGTGTTACAATTACAATTCACTATTGTGATTTGAAAGAAACTAGTCACAAAATGGCATTTTAAATGTACTCAGATTATTCAACGTCAACTGATTCAAGAATTTAATGCAATGGCCTTAAATCTTCACCGTTTTGCTGTTTGCTTGTCTACATTGTTCTGAAGGGCCCTTATGATTTGTCTGATATTGAGATCTGATTTCCATTTATAGTTATGTTAAGAAATCATAATGCCTAACTAATTCATGTTGTGTGAATGAAAACTGTTCATTTTAATGTATTATTGGTTTGATAAAAAATGGTATTATTGGTTATTATGCCCAGGTGATTGATACTTTGTATGTCACCTTTATACTTTTGTATAGTTTTTGGCAGCTTGCCTATTTTCTGTATGCTTCAGAAAACTCTACTTCCATATTAGATGGAAAAGCAGACTACTTTGTTTTGGGATGTGAAAACCATATGTTGATATGGTGAGCCAGCGATTTTTCATGTCTTCAAATAATTCTCTAGACATTTTTATGTATTTTCTTCTTATTTTTTCCGTTCTGATTTAATCGAGTTGACATTGTATTTCGGCTATCATGCAGAATGATTTTTTTACACCTTTCTTACACAGCTTCGGAAATTGAGTTTACAAGGTCTCAGCTTATAGCTGCAATCCCTGGAACCTTTTTCTGTGCATGGTATGCTTTCAAGAAACATTGGCTGGCCAACAATGTGTTAGGGCTTGCATTCTGCATTCAGGTTTGCTACAACTATCTAAAAAACAGTTTTGTTTTCATTAGACTTTGTCCAACATTTGTTTCTGTTTAGTCTGCATGCAAAGTGCTATGAACTTCTGACCTATAATTTGCTTACTTTTTGTAGGGTATAGAGATGCTCTCACTCGGATCTTTTAAGACAGGAGCTATCCTACTGGTAAGTAATGTATTCTGTGATTTTCTCTAGAGGTGATTGTTTTATGAATAATCATGCATTATGATAAAATCCAAATTCCATGCTTTTGGTTTTTTAAGCTATCATTCTTGCCACCCCATCGAGGCTATTGAAATACAATGCCGAGCCCTCAAATTGTATGTCTAATTACCATGTGATGATTTATGAGTACAGAGCTCTACAGATTGATCTTCGGTTTTTCATCTTAGGAGGAACTGAAATATATAAGTGGAGCAATCTTGTTCATGATGATGCCTTTTGAGCAAAACAGTCATGTAATTTTTGCTTCTTGGACTTTATAAATTGTAGGCTGGGCTTTTTGTGTATGATATTTTTTGGGTATTCTTCACTCCAGTTATGGTTAGCGTCGCCAAATCTTTTGATGCACCAATTAAGGTCAGTACTTCAGATTCATATGGATGTTTCTTCTTGTTATATCATTACAGTTGATTTGTTGTATAATTCTGATTGCCGTCTATTAAATTTTCTGTAGCTTTTGTTCCCAACAGCAGATTCTGCTCGTCCATATTCTATGCTTGGACTTGGTGACATTGTAATTCCTGGTAAGCTCAAAGTATTTGTAGTACTTTAAGATACTGCATCATTTTTTTGTAATTGAGAACATTCAATCCCTGCACAAAATGAGAACCGCTTTTTGAAATCTATATAGCATATCACATGTTTAAAACAGAGCAAACGTAAGGTTGCTTTGTTGTGCTCTTGGAAAGTGAGTTCATTGATATAATGTTTTCATGCCGTAGAGATCCAAAATCATTGTGTCTGTGATCAACATTTTGTGTTTCTATCAATGTGTATTAAGTAAAAATGTCACGAAAATGATGAGCTTCTGATCCAATATTAAAATGCTTTTCCTTAGGTATTTTTGTAGCATTAGCATTGCGTTTTGATGTATCCAGAGGGAAGGACTGCCAGTATTTTAAGAGTGCATTTTTGGGGTACTCAGTTGGTTTGGTCCTCACCATTATTGTCATGAACTGGTTTCAGGCTGCACAGGTGATTATTTTTTCAGTCTCTAAAGTCTTGTTTCTTGAGGGATTTATCTTCTTACCTGATCTATACTTTCATGTTTTCTTTTCAGCCTGCCCTTCTATATATTGTTCCAGGCGTTATTGGATTCCTGGCTAGTCATTGCATATGGAATGGGGAAGTTAAGCAGGTGTGTAGTCTCTTAATTTTTCCTGCTTTTTTGGTACCTTATGTAATGTATATGCTGGGTGGTCTGCTGGCACACGAATTGTCATTTTCTGTGGATCTCATTGGATGTGAACTCCATACTGACATTGTTACCATCTGCAGTTATTAGCGTTTGATGAGTCGAAGGCTGCTACAGTGTCTCCCTCGGATGATAAAGAAGGTACCCAAACGAGCAAGAAGACTGAATAAGCGCTGTTTTCGGGCTCAACTCTTTGCCATGAGTAAGAAAATACCATTGTTTTCTCATTAAGGATCCAAACTGCCAGTCTAACCATGGCTAACTTATGGGATGTCAGAGTATGATGCCCGTGTAACTGATTTTGAATCTAAAGTAAACGGGGAAATATATTAACCAGCTTATAACTACAGGCCGTTAGACACTTTCATTGGCCCATATTATCACATCTGATATTGCTTTTCCTATAAAATGCACCCACCCACCCTCCCTCATTTTAAAAATATATGATATTTATATTAGTATATACTATCTAGAACTGTAATGTAATATATTTTGCTGATGCATAAGTTTCTGGGGTTAGGATATTTATAGAGTTTTGGTTATTTATTTATTTATAAATGTAGATGATTTATAGAATTACAAATTTCTGTACTAGTATGTTGTCACTGATTAAATAAATGGTTACATCTGAATAACATAGGTGTACACATTCTAGAAATTTTTTGGGTTTTCTAGAAATTTTTTGGGTTCTCTGGTATGAATGCTGGATGCAGATGTGTGTTCTTGGCAAAGTTTTGCTGATCGCTGATACGATAAGCAAGGTTTAACTTAGAGTTAAGTCAGGCACTCGGTCAAACCTTTTTCCTCTTCTAGCTCCGACATTATAACATGAATTTGAAATGCTCGATGTGGGATTGTGGTTGACAATGGTGTGGAGTCCTTAAGCTTGGTCTCAAATCAAAGTTGAGAAGGTGAGGATTATGGATGTTTGATGTCTAAACGAGTTGAAATGTGGCAATGGCAAATCCTAAATTGCTTCCCTGAAATAGGGGAATGTTTTTAAATATTATTTTGTCAAATATCACAATATAACACATTCAGTCCCGCCGGGAGCTGAGCTTAGGTGGTAAAAACGTTGAGCATGCATCAAAATTTATATTATGTCTGTGTTTGTTTTCTTTTAGAGAAGTGGTAAATAGGAATAAAAGTGGGGAGTAAGCATGCGGTACACTTACATATGTTATGTTGCACAATGGACTCGGATTAACAAGTTTCTTCAGCATCAGAATATGTTTGGTTTAGGATTGTAAACAAATCATTGGGAGCGGAACGGAAAAATCACTCTAATCACGACGTCCACGTCGGCTGTGATGTCCTATCTCACGACGTCAACAAAAAAAAAATGAAAAACCGTGATTAAACGAAATTCATTCTCAGTTTAACAAAAAGATAATTTTTAATTATAATTTTTAAAATTGGTTTTTAAAAACAGGAAACGAGAACCGTGACGAAACATGGCCAGTTAGAATGACTCCACTATGATGACGGGTTGTGATATTTCATTTCCGATTTGCTGGAATTTCCAGATTTAATCTCATATTTGACACATTTTTATATATATATATATATTATAATAGAAAAAAATGTATAATAGATAGTTGTAATTTGTTTGTAATTTTAATTTTTTACTCTCATGATTATGTTATATTAACATGGTTACCTATAAAAAAATTATTCACTGAAATAAATTAATATTAAATAAAACTTCAAAGGTATTTTTATCAAATCAAATATAATTATATCAACATTTTCTTTAATCAAATTCAAATGTAATCGGTAGTACATTTATTCAAAAGTTTTTTAAGGTCTATGTTGAAGTGTTTTTTTTTGAGCACTGCGTGTCCTTCCTGTATGCTAGCACCAACATGTTAAGACTTAAAATCATATTGTGATTTTATATCTTGAATTGGTTATGGCCATTGCGTTGTTAATGAACTGGACAAACTTGAACAAATGTTTAAGCTCCACTCAATATTATTTCTTAATGAACCAAAAACATAAGTTTAAATTTATTGTGTTTGAACTTGTTTATTAGTGTTTACGGATGTTTGAACATTTTCATGAATACTTGTTAACGGGTATTTTTATATTGATTTTGAATATATTATGTTTATTTGTTTGTAAATTTAATTATTTGTTTATTTATTTTATTATTTATGAGCAAAAACACTTATTATTCTAATTTTGTTTTTTAAAAATCAAAATTAATATTTGAAAACGTATATCATTCTCCCAAAATGTTACATCTATTTGCTAATTTTCATAGATTCATCACCTACAATTACAATCACAAATTTAATATCTAAAACTAAAAATAAAATGTCTATTGTTATTTAATTTGCTATTTGTTAGGTCTCAAGGAGATTGGAGTGAATAAATCTCTTTTTAAATTTCGTGGAAGTAAATTGCTTAACAAACTATTTTCTTGATTGTAATAAATATGATTTGTAAAGACGATTGTTATATTTGAATATGAACGATAACGACAAATTAAACACAAAATATATCACAAAATGCAAAAAAAAAAAAACAATGAACAACAAGATTTACATAACGGGAAAAAACCATGAGCGTATAGGATAAATTTTACTATAATCGTAAGGAGTACATACATGGAGTATATGACAACTTTTTTTTTCTTAAGTCTAATGACAGCTCCAAAAACATGTATTTATAGTGTCATAATTTGGATAAAATGAATTTTACATAATTATATAAAAGGAAACAAATAAATAAAATCAGAAGAAACAGGAAGCTGCCATATGGGAATTTAGATCACTGTTTAACAAATCTTCATATTGGCACAAATTTTGTTGATGTAAACATAAACTCCAAAAATAATCTCTGATAGAAAAACATACACTCCACCTTTGTCATAAAACCACAAAGGGCAATCACTAAACATTGATGAAGTCCAAGCAATGCTCAAGCTTGGCTAGTCGAGGTGGCTTTGTCATCGTATTCATAAGATTATGAAGTGCTAATTTTGCTCACAAAAATATTATCACGAGCAATAACATCACATACAAAACGATAATGAAAATCAATATGTTTCATTATTTTATGATACATTTGATATTTCGTACGAAATATGACACTTTGATTGCCAATGAATAAAGAAATGATTTGCACATATTCACATAGTTCATGAAATAGTTCTTTTAACCAAAGAATTTATTTACAAGTCTCATTAATTTCCATATGCTTTGCTTTAATATTAAATAAAGCAATGTCCTCTTGGGTGTGGACTAGTTGGTGAGTGTTGAAGCAAAAATTGATTGGTACAAGCGTCACATTACCTACCTCACACTTGAGGGTACATGATATATATTCATGGATGAATGGATAGATGGGGCATAAAGGTTATGACTATTATGGCAGAGATGGAGTGATGTGATCCATTAGTTAGCCAACTTGACCCTAGTGAATATTCAGAGGTATGACAAAGTAGTTTTTCCACGAGTTATAAACTAATTTATAGATATCTATTTGGAGGACTTAGTTAACTTACCTCCAAAGATGGATGTAGAGTTCGTCATTGAATTCTTACTAGGAATATCATATATTAGATTAGCAGCCTATAAAATGGCACCAACCTAGAAGAAGGAATTAAAGAAGCAAGTACTACAAAAGGTTTGATGGGGATTTCTTTAGGTTAACAGCACTACTAATTGGGTTGACCCAAAAGGGGGTTCAATTCCAATGGACTAATGTGTGTGAGAAGCATTTGTGGAGCTGAATGCTCGTTTGACCTCAATACATATCCTTGTACTCACATAGATGGGTGTTCCTTTTGAGGTATATTGTGATGCCTCACAAATTGGTTTGGGTTATGTATTAATGTAATAACGGGGAGTGATGGCTTATGGTTATGGCATTTGAGGCTTCAAGAGCAAAATTATCTTACTCATGACTTGGAAACAGTATTTATAACTTTTTCAGTTGACATCATTATATCCTTAGGAAGAAGTTTATAATGTATATTGACCACAAATGTTTATAGTATATATTCTTCCAAATGGATTTCAAATTAGGCAATGACAATGGGTGAAATATCTTTAATAGTTCCAGTTCAATGTGTTATATATGACTGTGAAGAATAATATGGTAGCTAATAATTTAAGCAGGACAAGCATGGCTGTTGTCACCCATTATGCTATCAAAGAGTGAGAAATGATGGGGTTTTTCGCTATTTTGAGATTGCAACCAGTTGACAGTGGCAGATGAGGTACTCTTTGTGCCATTGTGGTTATTTACGAGCTACAGCAATGGGTCATAAACAACCAATTAAGAGATATAAAATGAAATCTAACGATTTAAATTTAAAATTCTTATATTAGATTAGTTTGATGCTATATATAGGGTAATAGTAACCCAAGTATAAAAATATTATTTATTTTGTATATTTAATTTTATTTTAGAAATCTGTATCTTATTTTATTTTTTTTAAATTTATCCCTATATTTTCTAAAAATAAAAATTTTAAAAATCTAATGTAAATATTTAACATACGTTAGAACCAGACCCAATGATATTTTTTAAATTTAAAATAAATTTAAATTTAAATAAATTAATTTAAATTTTAAATTTTAGAAGAAAAAAATGAAAAAAAAACAAAAAAAAAAACGACATTTTTTAAAAGACGGGGACTGATTCATGAAATAAAGTAAAATTAGAGGATCGAACAGGAAGGAGTCAAAGAACAAGTCCTCGTGTCCAATTATAATGGGAACTCTCAATGTCCCCTTCGCCTTTCTTCGTCTTCTCCCCACAGCTTCAATCTCTCTCAGGCATCGAAGCCTTCATTCACATCACAAACGCTCTGTTTTTGCTGCAATAAGGGTTCTCATTTTCTTAAATGTGGGTCGTCTCTTTAAAGGCCGGCGATTTGTCCAGCAACGGGAGGTGAATCTAACCTCTGGTTTCATTGATTCGCGCGCCATGGAAGAAGGTATCACTCGCTATCATCATCTCACGATCTTCGGTTTAGAACAGAGGTGTTATAGTTCGTCGTCATACGATTTTTGCTTTCTATCTAAGTCCTTCTCTGATACTCTGATTTGTTGTTCCTATGCGGGCTCGTCTTCATTTGGGGGTTTTCAATGGGGTTGGTAAATTCACAAAATCGTTTACTCGTCGCGAAACATCTTCCGGGGACGATTTTCTCGTACCCTTTTTCGAGATATAAAATCCCGAAACCGTTGATTGGTCAAATGATTCAAATCCCTGAAATGAGTTTGTTGTGTGTTTTGGGGCTTCAGATTTGGAATTGGAAGCCTCGGTGGGTCCTCAAACTTTTTCCGGCAAGCAACACGCCAATGGTGTTGGGGACCATATTTTAGTTTTTAAACCTTAAATTGAAGAACAAAAATGCATCCCAAATCGCGCGCGCGCGTTTTAATGCAGCATTGGAATCGTCAAAGTTTCTTTGCTCCCGTAAAATAAGTTGTTATATTTGTTCGTTGATGTTTTAGGTCTCCCAAGTACGTTGCCTTTGTTCTTCGTGTTGTGGTGTTTGCTATTGCACGAATGATCAATCTGCAATGAGCTTGCTATATTCAAATCTATGTACCCTTTTTACCGACATCAATTAGTAGTTCTCTTAATGCATCCCAAAATTTAAGATGTGCAGGATCCGTTAACCTTTTACTCCAAATAATTTTTATTTTGATCACTAATCTGCAGGGATTTTGGATGAAATACAAGGATAGTCTGGTCCCTGATATCTTACCATCTTGATATTTGATATGCACAACTTAACATGCTTGAAAAGTTAGGAACCTCAAACCATTGATTGGTCTTAAACTATACACCTTATTGTCACTCTTTGTTGTTGGTCCACTCCATTTCTGTGTATTTTTAAAGGTAAACAAACTAATGTATCATGCATGGATAAGGGGAAATGGCTGATGAGCGACTAAGCGATTCCCAACGGTTTTACCGAGCAATTCCCACTAAGCGATTCCCAATGGTTTTACTAAAGTATAGTGCCTGAATATAAGATGGGGTTAGTAATAGCATTTTGTCATTGGGTATTTGAACATCATGAGAAATTTTTAGAATGCTAGAAATCTTCCTAGTTGTTTTTGAGCAATATTTATAGACTATATCTCAGTGATTTCAGATGCATTTCACTTTCTTCATTCACAATTTTATTCTCATTTCTTGATTGGTGATTCAAAATTTTGGAACAAATCCTGTTGTCTCTTTATTTTAAAAATAACCCAATAGTTCAAAATGACTGACTTAAAGGCAATCAGTATAAACTAGTCTTTATCTCCTTGATAACTATTTTATCTTTTTTTTTTTCAGAGTCAGGTGAACTGCATTCAGAGGAGAACAAAGTTTCTACAGAAAAAACAAAGAAAAGAAAGCTCAAGACACCGTCCCAAGTTGAGGCTTTAGAGAATTTCTATAATGGTATTGAACACTTTGTATTATGTTTTGGCATATTATTGACTTCAATTTTATTTACATCTTAAGCTCAAAGCTATCGCTTTCTGTTTAATCGGAGATTAATCGTTAATAGGTGGATTAATGAAAAACCTGGTACTATGTATTTTTTTAAACACCGATTAATTATCGATTGATCAGCTAAATGTTGATTAATTACTGTCTAGCTGATTAATCTCTGGGTAATCGTTGCAACATGAGATTACCTGTTTATTTATTTGTTATTTTAAAAGTAAAACTTTCTCAGCAAAATGATGCTGTTTTGCTGAAGTGTTATTGGGAAAACAATTCTGTGGTTTAAAGAGGGAGGACAAATAGAATGTCGTATTAAACAAAAAAAGGTGCACCCCTTGGTCTTCTTCTCATGCAGTGGCAGCAGTCTCTCCCTTCTTGGCTTCATGTAAGAGCAACAGGCAGCTGAAAATTGAAGTATAGGACAGGGCTATCTCTCCACAGCAGCTGTGTATTCTTCTAATCTTCTCAGGCCGTGACTTTTCTTCTCTAGTTAGTAATCTACTCCAATTCTCTTCTCACAAATTCATGAACTTGAGTTCTGTTTTATAATTTCTGATAACCCCTAAAATTATTAGAAATCATAAACTCATGAATTAGTTAATAATCAAGATAATAATTAATAGTTTACTAGTATACTATATTGTATGATACCCATGAATTTGTTCTGAGAGAGAGGTGCACTTGTTGACAGAGGCAGGATGGCGTTGAGGAGAAGTGATTTCTTTTGAACCTTTCTTTAAATCTAGATCCCACCCTGATTGTACCCTTATCTTTCTGATGAGCCGCCAGAAAATCCAGATCAAACTTTGACGACTTTGAGACTATCAACGATAGAGGATGGGATGATGAAGGCATCCGATCAGACAGAGGATGACCATTAGGTGGTACTAGTTGATGATATAGGGATAGCTTCTACAATGTTAGTAGATATCTGAAAAGGATTCTCATCTTTAGAAATAACAAAATCAAAGTGTAGGCTTACGTGGTAAAAGGTGGAGTTTCAGAAATAATCAATTAACAGGAGAAAAGATGAAAGCAGAGATAGCCCTTTTGGGGTCATGAATACCTTGAAAATATGTAGTGAAAGGCATGAGGATCTAATTATGTAAGGATAGGATGATGATCCTGTACATAATAGACACAACCAGACTGGCAAGAAGGTAGAGAAAGATGGTTCAGATACAGAAGAGAGTAGGAAACAGCCCCGCCCATTATGGATGAGGACATTTGATTAGTAAGGTAATAGGCTATTAAAACAACACCAGCCTAGTAACTTTTGGGGACCTTTGTTTCAAATAATTATGCCCTAGGAATCTCCGGTGTTTATTTTTGCATTCAACAACACCATTTTGCTGTAGATTGTCAAGGTAGGAAGTCTCACCTTTGACACCATGATATTGTGAGAAAGTGTGAAAATCACTAGACAAGCACTCTAGAGCAATGTTTTAATATAATAGCTAAACTAAGTACGAAGAGGTAGCAAAAATAGGAAACAATTCAGAACAGTTGAAACCAAGGTACACAAAAGTGATCATTAGTAATAGTAATTAAATACCAAATGCTATTATGAGAAACAATAGAAAAAGGACATCAAATATGAGACACATAAAAAACATGATAATCTTCGGCTAACACACAGAACTCAACATAAGACAAGTAAAAATGCAAAGAAGGGAGAAAGGTTTTCAGACTTGGAAGTGGGAGACAATCCAGGCAGCAATGCATTTGGAGTGGGGACATTTGAGTAGTTGCAACAACATAGATTGGAACATCCTTTGAAATTTATGGGCTAGCATCATCACAACAAGTCTTCCTTGAAGCTTGTTTACTCGGAGTTGTAACAACTTTATGTTCTTTTGATGCTTTTGTGGCCGATGGTCACTGTCGTTGGGGTTCTATCATTTAATGAGAGGTGACCTTTATGCGCTCTATGCAGTATTGGGAGTTGAATTTTTTTTTTTCTTTTTTTGACATGTTGTATTAAGCTCATCCTGCGAGGTCTGCTGCAGATAGGATGTGTTGGCGCCCCAATCAGGAGTGCGGCTATTAGGTCCGAAGTTTTTACTCCCTTCTCATGCCTACTCGAATTGAGAGTTTTTCATGGTGGGGTGTCTGGAAGGCGCGAGTTTTATCTAGAGTTGCCTTCTTCGATTAGATAGTAGTCTTGGACAAGATTCTGACTACTGATCATTTGAGGGGAGGGGTTTCGCTCTTGTTAGGCGGTGTTACATGTGTAAGGCTCTTTGTTATTTTTTTCGTTCTTTGGGAGATTGGTTGTATGTTTCGGGTAGTTACATTTTTCTTATATGTGGGATGTTGTAAATGACTGTTCTTTTGAGCTGGCTGTTGTAAGTTTTCTCTTTGTGTACTTCTTGTGTAATTTTTTTCTAATAAAACTTGTCTTATCAAAAAAAGCATCATCACAACAAGTCCCAATCTGTTTCCTTATTTGCAGATCGTGAAAAATACATTTAGATGGGTAAATGTTATCAAATAATTGAAATTTTAGTTATTTGGCTGGTAGGCATTAGATAGTAAACTCATATAATTAGTTTATAAATGGAGAATAATCTCTGCACAGTTCCAGAGCTGACTACAGTAGATACCTTCCCATTTTCCATGGTCAGTATAAAGACACCAATAAATCAGAAGTACCAAAGCGACCCGTCATGTGATTAATAACACCAAAGTTAATTGCTTAACAAGGGCCACATGTAGTCAAACACACCAACGAATCACCAAATTGAGCTAGATTGATAGAAGCAAATGAAGCAGGTTGATTAATTTGACTCTGCAAGAATTGTGCATGAGCTTCTTCAAGTACAAAAATGAGATGGTCCAAAGGATCAGTAGTTGGAGCACTACTAGACTTCAAGGAGTGAGCCAAGTAACCACTTCATATGACAATACTCCTTGCACTAGTGGTATAGATGGTCCTGACAACGGCTGCAATCAGAATCTCCACAACCTCCTCCACGACTGCATCTATAGCAACTACCATGAGAAATATAAGATGCAAGTGTAGAGGCCTTAGTAGACTTAGGAATGGCAATAGTCATAGAGAGGGTTTTTGTCACTAGAAAGAACATAAAAGTCTTGCAATCTTCTTAGTCTTGCGATTTGGAGGAAGAGCAACACACCATTGCTCATACGTGTAGCTATTACGATAAGATCCAAAATATTCAAAATGGGTTCGGGAATCCTTGGTATGAATATAGATTGGTCAGATTTAATGGATGGGCTAGATTGTTCTAAATTGAGGATATAGTCTCTAATGTTTTTCATAGGAAAGAGATAGAGCACAAATGAGATACCAAATCCTATTCGAAGTCCTCCATCACATCATACATCTGAGAGAATATAAGATTGTCTTCAGACTCTTCACATTCCCATTGCTCCTGGGGAATGTCCATACGTTTAATGCTTGTCAGATGGGCTGCTCGCTAACCACTCCAAAGAGTCATCTCAATCAATTCCACCATTGATAATAATTAGTTCCATATAGTTTCAGACCAAATATTCTAACATTTATTCTAATAATATATTCTAACAAAAAGGAAAAATGATGTGAAAAAATTAAATAAATGACATTTCAGTCATCCACAACAAACAAGGTTAGGCATAATATCGACTGCTATTTGGCACATAAGTATTTACATTAATTATAGGTAAAATTGACCTGACTGTGTAGTTGGATGGAAACACTGACCTTTTTGTGTTCAAGGGTAGAAATAACTTTTGGGCCCCAAGGATGGGTTGTTTTTACGCTTATGCCATTTTAATTAATCACATTTTTTTATTTGTCTTTACTCTTGAATGTTTTTCAGAACACAAGTATCCCACTGAATTATTAAAACTGGAGCTTGCGGAAAGAATAGGTTTGACAGAAAAGCAAGTCTCTGGATGGTTTTGCCACAGAAGGTTAAAGGACAAAAGGTTATTGCAAGAAGAAGCATGTGGCAATGGAAAACAGGATCGCTCAAGTGGTGTCATACAGGATCGTGGTAGTGGACTGAGGCAGGATTCATGTGGCAGCACGAAGCAAGGGGATTACAGCTTTGTTGAACCTAAGGAGGTTGAAAGTCGGAGGCTAGGTGGGGAAGCTTTATTACCTGCAGACCAGACTTATGAGCAGAGGAGGCACTACGGGGGAAATTCAAGCAGCACAGGTGATTCTTCATCAGAAACTAGCTCTCCCTTGCAAGACAGGTTCATTCCTCAGAGTGGAACCCTTTGTGATACTGAAGCTCCTAGATACATTACACCGTATGCAACCACTGCGCCAAAAGATGCCAAGAGTGTTAAGAATAGGGGACATATCAGGCCATCGGGATATTTGAAGGTGAAGGGAAACCTTGAAAATTCTGCTATTAGTGCTGTTAAGAGGCAATTGGGGATGGACTACCGGGAACATGGTCCACCACTAGGTGTTGAATTTCAGCCACTTCCCCCTGGTGCGTTTGGGTCACCCATTTCAGATTTGGATCCAGTTTGTGGTAAGAAGTTACTCATTTTGACTGCTATAGTAAATTGTTTGTTAAGTAGTTTGCTGCTAAAGTATATATTTTGACTAAATTTTCCTTATAGATTAACTTCTTGGCTTTGTATTTTTAGAAAATTTATGTTGATGCAGTCATAGATTAGGGTCCTTTTGTTGCTTTATTTTTAGTCTGTGCTATCATTATATTGAGAGCAAGGATTCTCTTTTCTGTTTACAGATCCATGTTTTTGCCTTCTTCCATTCCTAAATATATTACAGAGTTAGTGGTGAACAGTTGTTGATGTCATGTGAACTATGCTTTCGCATAGTGTAGGTTTCATTTGCATTGGGTAGCCTCTCAAGATTTGAATACATGTTAATGTGAAAATAAGAATTGGCCCGATATATAATCATATGAAGATAAGAGAAAGAATTAAAGATATCCTAAGGCTGGTGAGACTAGGATTATCCCAATGTTTAGGACTTTAATTTCCCTGAAGTTGACGTAGGATTTGATTCTCATCGTTTACTATTTTTTGGGGAAAAAATTCATGGCCCATGGGTTGGTGTAACATTATGACTTGCATTTTGTTTTCACCATGAAATAAAAAGCAACAGAAAATAAAAGGGTTATGAACCATTATTTTGGGGAGGACAAAACAAGGGTGAAGTTAGTGCTGTAGTGGTTCTATTTTATCCCGGTAGTCTTTGGCTCTTTTTCTTAAATCCTAATAATTCATTTTGTGCCTAATCTGTCTTATCTATGTTTTGCAGCAGAATCATACAATGATGGCGATTCCATTCTGTGGCATTCTTCAAATGAACCTGGAATCCGCAAACAACCTAATCTTAGTGCGGTAGGTAAAGTTGTTTAATTTATTATAACATTGGTATATTTAAATAAGCGAAAACCGGCTGTTATTTAATATAGTAGAAAATTGATATGGCTTATATATTAATTTGAGACATAAGAAGGTACCAACTGTCACTGCATAGTGTTACTTACCTACTTGCCACTTCATAATCTGGTTGTGCTATCTTTTCTGTGATATAGTGTTTGAGTTTATTGTAAGATTGTTGTCCGGTATCAACATGAAAGAAAGCATGTTGACTGGCATTAATTAGTTGATTTTTTTCTCAATAATATTGAACAAATCCTTCTAAGACTTATCCTGGCCTAGACGCTTAACATTATGGCGTTTAGAATGCTGGCCAGAATTCCTGCTATATTTTTGTTGTAAACATTTTCAAGGAAATGCAGTCCACCCTTTTAAAATGTTAAATCTACTTATCTACATCTGATGGAAGCTAAATGAATTCATAGAAGCAGATGTCAGTTAAATCTTTATTTTGATCTAGTTTTATTTAATTTTCCAACTAGGCTCCTCATAGACTATGCATTTGATAAACTGGGCGTTCATCTGTTCTTCATGCATTAGCAGAGATATGAAGGGCTATGTTCTAAGAGGAGTTCCTTGGATTCTTACAGTGGAGTTGGTATCAGAAGTGTGGATGGGCCTGAACATTGGGCTGATTATTCTGGCCATCAATCAAAACAGAAGCCTTGTATGTCCAATTATGGTAAGCTGTTCCGTGGCAGAAGTCATTCTCCAGATATGAACGAAGATCCTTCCAGGGAAGCACCTGCCTACAGTGGTAGCAGGAATTTTTTGGTTAGGTCTAATCATGGCGCTGAAGTAAAAAGATTAGATTCCATTTCTAATCATAATATTCACTCCTACGATGGAAATATACCTAATGAACAAAAGGTTTCTTGGTCCCACAACTACGACAGTAGCATCTCCAAAAATGCCCCCAGGGAGGAACGCTTTGGTTCTAGAAAACCTTCCAACGCTATGTTTGTACGCAACAAGTTTCTTGCTGAGGAGAAAGGGCAATCCAGAAGAATGCCCAAGGTTTGTTTATTATTTCACCCCTTTCTTCTGGTCTGTACTGTAGAATTATTATATTGTGAAGGTTTTGGTAAAGCTATGCAGTTGATTTTTCTGATTTTTCATTCTCATAGGAAAATAAATGTTATGGTGAACGGAAAACAATGAAAGAATGGCATGATTCATCTGGAGCTAAGTCATTTTCAATGAGTGAGAAGGTAAGTTTCTTCACTGCAAAATTCTGTGGGGAGTTTATGGTTCCTTTTTTTACTTTGATTGTTTCCCATTTTACTGTGTTTTGAACTCTTGATATTTCCTGAATTTCTGAAGGTTTCTAGGAGAGCAAGAGAAGAATATCCGCAGCCAGATTTTGTGACAGAAGCAGACTTTTTGGATATGCCACACAAAAATCAGATCAAAGAGTTAGTACTAATGCATTCACACTTTTTTTTTTCTACTACTCACGTGATTGAACTTGTGGAATTTTGAAGACATGCATTCCAACCAATGGGGGTTCAGGCTGAGCAGAGGTCTAAGATGGAATATGTGAAGTGCTTGTGTAATTATATAGATGGAACCTTATCTATTAAAAAACTATATAGATGAAGCCACTCCTGCAAAACTTGCCCTAATAATAGCTCTATTTTTAGTTGTCAACCAGTTGAAGAAAAGCTGGTATTCTAAAGTATCACATATGTCCGTGCATCCATGGCATATTTATACCCAGTACAGGTACAATACATCCACATAGGATGTAGGACACTTCGGTATCTCAAGCCCTTGATTCTATTTTTTATTTTTGACCTGATGGTATAGCGTGTGTTGTGCTTTGTAGGATCTTAGGCTCTGTCCCATGTAGGCTAAGAGTGTGGACTTGAGCACCTTAGCTTTACCTTCAATAGCTAGCTTGTTGGTGAGCTTTTTCAACACGCCCAACTTGCTATCCTCAACATGCCCAATTTGCTATCCACTGTAGGTTTTGGTAAATGAAATGGTTGTCAGACTGTATCAGGTCAACAATGCTCGCATGGCGCATTTCCCCCCTTTTCCTTTCTACATCATGTTGTGATGTCATTCTGATAATGATGGATTCCCTTCATCCCAATGCTGGGGGTATGTGGAAGTACCATCACTCCATTCCAAGGGTCTCCTTATCTCTCCACCGGCATTGCATGAAAATCCCCTTGTATTTAGGGCAGTGTGACAGTGTGGTCACATGGTTTTGGGTGATTATTGGAAGGCAACCCTCAGGCTATATGCTCGCGCAGTCTGATGGTAAACTGTGTGAGATGAGGGTGTCTTCTGCGTTGAAATAAGACTATAAGAGTAGACCACTCACTATATGGTGACCTAAACTCCAGTGCCAGAATATTCAGTAGTTTACGTTTTAGAAACTCTACCCTTGCGCATTTTTGTGTAGAAAATAGTCCTAGAAATAGGGCATCTGAACTGAACACATATTTTATGGCCCTACCTACCACTCCATGTCTTTTTTTTGTTCTAATTTTTCCCCTTCTAGAACTGCCAAATGCAACCTGCATTGCTACCAAGTGCTGATATTTCGTAATTTATGATTTAGATCTGCTGTGGATATGCCATCTAGTTTCAGTGAGGATGAAACTGCCGAAACCAATTCTTCCATGGACTGAAGGATGAACGCTTCAGGGTGGGGCTTTCGGATAGTTTTTGAGGGACATGCTTTGACCCAAAAGTTGTGGGTTTGAAAGAAATGTGTATGGTGTCGCATGCCACTCCCAGAAACCACATCCACATTAATTAATTTTGAACGTTGAGGTGAACTGTTCCCCGGCATATGTTTGTCTACCAGCGCCCTCATGTTCATACGTGTAATTGTTTTTTCCCCCATATGTGATATGAGTATGTCTGTACAGGGTGGGTTTAAACAGACAATTAACACAGCACATTCAATTGGATTGACATGACAGTTGACAGTAGAAGTTCTTTCTCTCCAGCCTTAGGTTGCGCTCAAGTCGCTGTTTGTTGTACTTTTAAGGTGTTTATTTATTTAATGTATGTTTTAAGATTGTTTGTTGGAGAACAAATGTGAGATGTTCGGTGGTGGGTCAACGATAGAACGTGCTGTGTCTTACTTTTTTTTTTTTTTTTTTTTGCCTTCCTCCGCCGAAGTTGCGATAACGTTCATGAATTAAATGGTGGTGACTGGTGAGCTTAGCTTTAGTCCCCCCCATCGTCAGCCTGCGTGGGCCACCATTATCAGCAAACCCCCCTTCACGTGCTGAAAATTTTATGATGCTTTTGGAAAAAGGATATAAAAGTGTGTGCGATGGTGTGGTTTTGTGGCCTGTACTGTACGCGCTATGCCTGATCTTTTCATTCATGGCAGGGACATGAATTGGGGATGATGGGGAGTGCAAAAGCATTGAAGGAGTGGCCCAAAATTTATATATATATATATATATATTTATGTGTGTGTGTATTATTAAAAACTCTCCAATATCAATTCTATTTTACCGGAGGAGGTGGGGATAGTAGTAAGAGATTTTAATTCGTTTGACTGTGATGAATTTCGGTATTGCATGACATCTCAATCCACCTAAGTGTGGAGTAGGGACTCTACTGCTTTTGGAAAAGTGTGCACCCTTCTTCATCAGTCATTTTATTTCCATGGTGTAGGGTCGCTATCCAAAGGCCCTAGTAGCCTAACCTGTCGAGGCCAATTTGACATTTGCGTCTTCTTTTTATTAAGCATCTAACTCTGTAATACTAAATTTCTACTTTACACGCATACATTCTTATGCATCTAAATCTCATCACGGCCTCTTCTCTTTCCTCCTGATTTATTTATTCGTCTAATAAATGTAAGCGCGAGCACAGAGTTTTATTTTTTCTTTGCTGTTTTTTTAAATTATATTTTTTAAATTTTCGTATTAAAAAATAGTAATAATAACAATACAATCGTGGACATCCAAGGCAATTGATTTTATTCTTTGTTGTTTAAACGGGGTGTGTAAATAAATTATACGTTTGAAATTATTACTAATAAGAATGCAGGTGAAACAAAGGCTACATCAGAGGTTGACAACAAACTTTAAAAACACATTTAAGGGTGTTCGGATCATTGTGCAATGTCCGAATCAAATGCTAATAGGAATGTTCCAAGCTTATGATCGTAAGTGATTTCCTTCATCAGAATGAAATTCTTTATGGAATCGTATGCCGTGTGACACGTATAGAGCAAGTCCGTTCTTAACCGAAACTCAAGTGAAGTTACGTCTCGAAACCTTGTTGGAGTAAGCATCTAAGTCTAAGAGTGGTTATGAATAAAGAATAATTTAGATACTCTACTATACTCAAAAATTGACACCTATTTACAATTGAGATGTTTTCCTACATTTGTTCTTGAAAATGCATTAGTGTGTAGTAGGATGCTTGGTTTGACAATTGATATGACTAGGAATTCTTAATGGCAAGACTTTTCTTTTTTAAAACAATTTGAGTTTTGAAAATAAAATTTCTTTTTTGAAGTTACTTACCAAAACACTCAAGAAATCGAAAGTTAAATTTTTTTTAAGCTATCTACACAAACCCATGTCTACACACCTTGCATATAACTTTGCAGGTAACTTTACATGTAAAAAATGCAAAAGTATTTTTAGTTGAATTAATATGATTATTTTTGAAAAAAGATTGCTCTTGCATGAATTTGTTGGGCGATCTATTTGTATATAACATTGTGTATATAGTAATTTTGCAAATAATTTCTTATTTTAGTTAATAACTTGCATTACAATGGTAACATATTCCCAACGACACTTTAGCGACCGAAACGAAAATGTGTGTTATAATCCACAACGTTTCGCGTAAACTACTTTAGGGAGCAATTTTATTATTTTCAGCGATTGCAAAAATTATATATATTATTACTGAGTAGACAATAAACCCAGTACATTACCTACAGTTATATGTAAAAACTAGGATTATTATATAATACAAAGTTAACAATTTTGGAATAGTTTCATTCTTCACCCGAAAATATAGTAGTACTGAAAATATATAGTTTCATGCTCATAAATATATAACTGTAATGAAAATGGTTTGAAAATCATTAAAATCAACCTTAAAAACACTTTCTTAAAAACACAGTTAGCTTCTACAGTTATTATTTGTAGTACTGTACTTGCATTAAAATCAACCTTAAAAACACTTTTTAAATTTTTTTGTTGTTTTTTTCTCTGTTTCTGACATTTTCTAAGAGTTATTAGTGTAATATTTCGAAAACATTAATTATAATGTTTGTTTTTTTTTTTCCAACAAAGACATGAACCAATTTCAGAATTAAATTCAGTTTTGGCTTTTGGTTCTGAGGAACTGACAGCATCCCTCTTGAAGTTGAAGCTCCGATTCTATCTACTTCTCTCTCTACACTTCACACTCTCCGTCTCACACAGCCATCAATCTTTAGTGTTACCGGAATTCCCAACTCATGCTTCATGGATCCTGGGCCCTCAATCTCCAATTCGACGCCAACCACTTGGAACCGGGAGAATGAAGATTCAGGAAGACGTAAGAGGTATCGGATGCATTTGATTCGTCTTGTCGTCTCACATTTGCTATAGCGGTGTTCTAAAGCAGCTCAAGGTGCTTGTTCTTGAACTGGGTGGTCATCGGTATGGTGAGTTAAAGCTTGGAGGAACATTTTTTGCTTTGAGCTTTTCAATTTCTGGGGGTGTTTCTTTCTATGCGTTGCCGTGACACCGTTGATGAATGAGGATGTAGATTTGGGTTTGCGTGGAACTGTTCGCTTGTTGAGCTCGCGGATGGATAAGCTAGCTGTAGATCATGCCAGCCTGGGACACGTCGAGAGAGACATCGAGCAGGTAAATGTTTTCGTTTCTCAGGGAGTTTTTATATAGTGGTCGGGATGATATTTTATGGTTCTGTATGTATTGATTTTCAATTATTTACTTTTTTTTTAATGTGATTTTCTATTTTAATTTTATGTGCAAGCTAGTACAATGAACTCAGTTTTTTTTTTTTAATTTTTTTTATTGAATTAAATTAAAATAGAATAGGTTGTGATGATAAGTAATATTGTGTACAACTTCTGGTATGTACTATGTAAGGCACTACTGTGAATTTGCCATTCGTGATTTGCTTGAGTTCTGTGGAGGCAAGTTTACGTCCAACTCGGAGGCTATGCCCTTTATATTATGATGCTCATGGTTGAACATGTTCAGAAAGTCTGAGTTTGTTACTTCATTATTATATTTTTGTTGGCTTTCAAGAAGTGGAAAGCTCAGGTGCCATCTAGGGTTGCTTTCTGCACTTGGACAGCGGTTTTGGGTAAGATTCTGACTGCTGACACGAGGTTTCGTTATTGTCAGTAGGTATTTCATGTGCAAGGCTTCGTTGGAGTCCGCGGATCATCTTTTCCTGCATCGTCCGTATGGTCGGGGGTTGTGGGATATGGTCCTGGGCCTATTCGGCATCCAGTGGGTGATGCCTTACTCTCT
Organism: Taxillus chinensis; assembly: GCA_023512835.1. Taxonomy (NCBI): domain Eukaryota; kingdom Viridiplantae; phylum Streptophyta; class Magnoliopsida; order Santalales; family Loranthaceae; genus Taxillus; species Taxillus chinensis. The sequence continues at coordinate 18,897,183 of CM042092.1, read as the reverse complement.
TTATGCGTTGTTTGCGTGTTGGCTAGGGAATGTTGGGCGGCGTTTGGAGGTGTGGCGGGCTGTCTCTCATTGCCTCCTATGGTGTCTTTGGCGGGAGCGGAACGAGCGGGTGTTTGAGGATCGGGAGAGGCCTCTCTCCGAGCTTTCTTGTCTTTTTTTCCGTTGTTTGGGGGATTGGATGTCTGTTTTGGGTGGTGTTCGTTGTTCTTTATCGTGGGATATTCTTAATGTTTGTTCCTTTTGAGTTTGTTTTTGTCTTTTTGTTGTAATTTTGCTTAGCTTGTATTCGCGCGTTTCTTGTGTGCGATTTTTCATTTAATAAAATTTGACTTACTTATAAAAGAAAAGTAGAAAGTTTTTGATGTAAACTAGACTGAGATGAAGACTGAGTGTCTTATGTTCGATGGCAATATTGAACTTTGTGTTAGTGATGGAGTGGATGGAAGATTTTTTGGATAAACTCGATAACAATGTTTGTTTCTTGATTAACTATACTATTCTTATTCTAGAGGCATCGTCTATTGGACTCCTAGAAAGTTGTGGTCAAGTAGCTTTTGTATTATTTATTATCATGAAGATAGCAAACTTGTTCGAGGAGCAATAAAGTGTTTGTTTGTTGGTTATATTGAAAATTCACCTTATTTTAGTTTTTTTAAGAGCATTTACTATAGCTTATTCAAGTTTAATTCTTTAAAATAATCAAAAGTATATCTTTTTTATTTTAACAATCTAAGCACATTTTTTAGTCTATCTATTTTAATTATTTATCAATTAAAATTTACTTTTTAAATATTTATTTATTATTTTAAATGGAAAAGTAAATATGAAAAGAGAAAAAAAACAGAAAAATAAATATGTTGAGTGAAAATATAATATTTTATTAAATAGAGAGTGAATCATATTTGATTAAATTTAAAGAGTTACTATTTATTTTGTTAAAATTTTGATTATAACAGAAAGTTTGAAAAATATAGCTTTAAGGTATTTTTGTTAAACTAACTCTTCAAACTAAAAAAACACAAATAAAGAGTCTTTAATGTATGCTCTAGGTATTACTTTTAATGAAGTATCTCTTTTTTGCTAGAGGAAATTTGTTGAGTTTATAGGAATGAAGAGCATGGAAGATGTTACTTTTAATGAGCCTCTTTGATTGCTCAGAAGATGTTTGTAGAGTCTATAGGAATGAAGAACATGGATGTTTCTATTGATAAAGTGGAGCTTGTAGGAAGACATCTCAACATGTCATTGGGCAATGAACTTTTTATATAGATAAAAATGTTACTGTGGAAATTTTAGAGCATTGTTCGATACATATGTTGACCAAATCAGTCCCAGATAACAAGTTCAATCATTTTTGGACTTGTCTAACATTCTTATTAGATTTTGTTGTCCTGGTGGGGGTTGTAGCTCAGGTGGAGCTTTGTTGCCATATTGGGGCTTTGCTATCTTGTTGGGAATTGAATCTTTATTGGACTTGTGGCTTTCCTTGTTGGACTTGTATCTATGTTTAATTTTAACTGCCCTTTTTGGACTTGTAGCTCTGTTGGAGCTTGGCCGTCCTTGTTTGGACTTGTAGCTTTGCTTTCCTGTATGGACTTTGTGATGGGAAGAGCATGTCAAGTTGTGGAGCTCAAAGTTGTTTCTAAAGTTTATCATATTCCTCTAAAACAATTCTTATTTCTTACATTGGGTTAATTCACGTAAGCTTAGATATGTTTGGGGCAAGTGTTAGTTTTTTTGAGACTCTCGGAAATTAAGAAGCTGAATATTTGTTAAATATGTATTGATTTTCAATTATGCAGTTTCCAATTTTGATTTTGTGGCAAGTAGGCTATTTATTTTACTTTGCTTATTAGATTCAATTAGCATATTTAAGAAAAAAATCTATGCTTATTTTTAGTAGGATAAGTTGTTTAGGAAATAAATATTATGACTTATATATAAATGTTATGCCCATTTATTTTGAATGAGATTTGTAGTATGAGTCTGACCTAGGATCTTGTGCACTCAAATACTATGTATCAAAGTTTTCCATCTTGTGAGAAGTCTTCTCTTTAGTGAGAGGTTTTTTCTAGTGTTTAGTTGATAAAAATTTTGTTTGCTATTTTTTTAATATTGCTTTCACCAAAGCACACTTAATGCTGAAGTTCTAATAGAATTGGGTGCTTAGTGTTTGGTATAATCACACTCTTATGTTTGCAGTTGATTGTTATTATTTTGGTTGGTTGCTATTTTGTTATCCATTGCATAGGGCTTCTTATTTAGGTAAATCAGAACCGAATAAATTATTTGGTTCGGTTCTTGAAAAACAAAATTAGCAAAAATTAGAACCTATAATTGAAATGAATTAGTTAAAAACCAGAATTGAAGAACAAAAATATTTTGGTTCGGTTCTTGAAAAACAAAATTAGCAAAAATTAGAACCTATAATTGAAATGAAGTAGTTAAAAATCAGAATTGAAGAACAAAAATATTTTGGTTCGGTTCTAGAACCAAACCAAAGAGCCGAATTGAATTTATAATATTGTATAGAATAAATATTTTAAATTTTCAATAAGTTATTTAAATACAAAATAAAATTTAATAAACAAGTCAACTGTCAAACTCTAATTTTAAATTTTCAACTCAAAAGTAAGCTAAAGTACAACATATAAAGGTGTGTATATATATATATATATATATAAACAAAAAAATCTAACTAATTTGGTTCATCATGTATCGGAATTGTGTTTTTTTGGAACCAAAACCAAACTGAATAATTGAATAAAAAATAAAATTAGAATAGAAATTGATCCTAAAAATCGAAGAACCAGCCTGAATTTTCAGTTCAGTTTGGTTTTCAAATTCTATTTTCGATTTCCAGTTATCCTAAACACCTTTAGTTGCATTTTTTAGAACAGGTTCTATGTTGGGAAGTGACAAAAGAGGCACATAGTCAAATGGGTCTCTACTCTTTATGATGCATCTTAATTCAAAACGAAAATTATTATCTTTTGTGTCTTAGGCCAAATTTGTTGCTCGGAATGTTAAGACATGCACATTGCCTATATAGGTTGTTTGATGCGAGCTTTATATGGAGTTATGTTCTCTTTAAAACTGCTTTTATGAAAGACTTATCCAAGGGCAATAGCAAATGTTATCAGAACTTGCACAATACATCTTAGCTGTAGGTGTACATTGTATGTTATGGATGGATAAGATTTAGTTGAGGGTGTAGGGAGAAGGAATATAAATCTATAGAGTATAGACATGAATGAACCATCACTGATGGACATTGGATGTGACGCAATCAGTTTGACTCAAGGTCTGGTGATAGGCAAGCAAACGAAGCGCTGTTGTGTGTTATAGGATTATTGTACAAGTTCAAAGCCATTGATGTGTGGTTTCATTGATATTACTGTGTTTGGCCATGACTAATGGCTTGTGCAATGCCAGTCCACGTGATTGCTAGGGTTGCAGTGTATGGTCTAATGTCCCTACCCTTTGGGGAGTTAAATGTTGGTTTCTCCAACTGCTACCTTTTAGGGGGTAAGTTCTCCTAGATTATAACACATTTGTTCACAAATGAGGATACAACTTCAATGTCACCTCCGTGTCTTTGCCAGTCATATAGATGTTCATTTTAATGTTTCTTTGTACGTCTATCTTTACTTTGCTGTGTGCTGGTATAGTGTTGAAACATTTTTTCCCCTGACTACAAATTCACTGTATAGGTTTAATTTAGGTTCTTGGCTGTTCTTTACAACAGGCCATAACTGCTCTTAAGAAAGGGACATATTTGCTCAAGTATGGAAGAAGGGGGAAGCCCAAGTTTTGTCCCTTCCGGCTGGCTAATGTGAGTTGTATTTAACACTACATTTGCATAGTTTTTATTTTAATAGAAGGAAAGAAGCAGAGCAATGGATTTATGTAATATTTTGTTATCAGAGTTTCTCTTTGTCCTGTTGTTATCATCATCATCTATAAGGAACTTTGTCTTTTACATATGATGGATCTTATCAAGAGTGGTTTTAAAAATTATTATTTTTAAATGTTTGATTTCTTTCAGGATGAGTCAGTTTTGATATGGTTCTCCGGGAAAGAGGAAAAGCAGCTTAAACTTAGTCATGTGTCCAAAATTATATCTGGGCAACGCACTGTAAGTTTTTTACTTTGAAGACATCTTTCTTATATATGTTACACATGTAACACAAATGCATTAATGAATCATGTTTTACTAATATTAGAATATACGATTTTGGTTATGCATTGATCTATCTGCGGGCCTATTTTTACAGCCAATCTTCCAACGGTGTCCACGACCTGAGAAAGAGTACCAGTCGTTTTCCCTTATACATAGTGACCGCTCACTAGATTTGGTATGGTTATAGATCCCTCTCTCTCTTGGAAGGGTGAGGGTTTTAATTCAATTGTTTCCTGTTTGAAATTTTTTTCTATGGTTATTTTTCTTGAGGTTCTTTTCATTCTGATGTTATTGATTCAGATTTGCAAGGATAAAGATGAAGCTGAAGTATGGTTTGGTGGTTTAAAGGCACTAATATCTAGGGCCCGTCACAAAAGATGGAGAACTGAATCAAGGAGTGATGGAATACCATCTGAAGCAAACAGTCCTAGAACACAGACGCGAAGAAGTTCTCCTTTGCACTCTCCATTTTCAAGCAGTGATAACTTTCAAAAAGTACTTTCTTCAGCTGCTTAACATGTTATCTCAATTCTAGTTTTGTTTATTGATAGTAGATTATTTTTTTAATCCCTTAGGATGGTCCAGATCTCTTGCGCTCTTCCAGTCCATATGGGAACCCCCCAAAGAATGTAGTAAATAAGGCATTTTCAGATGTGATGAATTCTTTGCAGCCAAATGAATTCTTTCCCTCAGATTCTACCAGTGTTTCTGTACATTCTCTGTCATCAGGTGGCTCTGACAGCATACGTGGTCACATGAAGACAATGGGAATGGATACATTTAGAGTAAGTTTATCAAGTGCTGTCAGCTCATCAAGCCATGGTTCTGGAGATGGTGATGCTCTTGGGGATGTTTTTATATGGGGGGAAGGCACTGGGGAAGGTGTTTTGGGTGGTGGAACTCGTAGGGTTGGTAGTTGCTTTGATGTCAAAATGGATTCTTTATTGCCCAAATCCTTAGAATCTGCTGTAGTACTAGATGTGCAAAACATAGCTTGTGGCAGGAGGCATGCTGCTATAGTGACTAAGCAAGGAGAGATATTATCCTGGGGAGAGGAATCAGGAGGCAGGCTTGGGCATGGTGTAGATTCTGATGTTTTGCATCCAAAGCTTATTGAATCCCTTGGCAGTACTAACATTGAGCTTGTGGCATGTGGTGAGCACCACACTTGTGCTGTAACACTTTCGGGTGAACTTTATACTTGGGGTGATGGTACATACAACTTTGGTCTTCTTGGACATGGAAAAGAAGTGAGCCATTGGATCCCCAAAAGAGTAAATGGGCCTTTGGACGGTATACATGTCTCATCAATATCCTGTGGACCCTGGCATACGGCTATTGTTACATCTGCTGGGCAGTTGTTTACTTTTGGTGACGGCACATTTGGTGTTTTAGGGCATGGAGATCGGAAGAGTCTTATAAAACCCAGAGAGGTGGAGTCACTCGGGGGTCTCCGAACTGTGCAAGCAGCATGTGGTGTTTGGCATACTGCTGCTGTTATTGAAGTCATGGATGGAAATTCTAGCTCCAGCAATTGCTCATCAGGGAAGCTGTTTACATGGGGAGATGGAGATAAGGGCAAACTTGGACATGGGGACAAGGATGCAAAACTTGTGCCTACCCGTGTTGCTGCTCTTGTTGAACCCAATTTCTGTCGAGTTGCATGTGGACACAGCCTGACTGTTGCACTTGCGACTTCAGGCCATGTGTATACAATGGGCAGTCCTGTTTATGGCCAGCTAGGAAATCCTCTTGCTGATGGGAAACTCCCAACCCATGTGGAAGGAAATATTGCAAAGAGTATTGTGGAGGATATAGCTTGTGGTGCTTACCATGTTGCTGTTTTGACTTCAAGAACTGAAGTTTACACATGGGGCAAAGGAGCTAACGGTCGATTGGGTCATGGAGATTCAGATGATAGAAATTCCCCTACATTAGTTGTGGCTTTGAAGGACAAGCAAGTGAAAAGCATTGCATGTGGTGCCAATTTTACAGCCGTTATATGTCTTCATAAGTGGGTCTCGGGTGTTGATCAGTCCGTATGTTCTGGGTGCCGCCTGCCTTTCAATTTTAAGAGAAAATGTCACAACTGTTATAATTGTGGGCTTGTGTTTTGTCATTCATGCAGTAGTAAAAAGTCTCTGAAAGCTTCAATGGCACCTAATCCCAACAAATGTTATCGTGTGTGTGATAATTGTTTTGGGAAACTAAAGGCCATTGAAATTGATAGTTCATCTCACTCTTCTGTGAGTAGAAAAGGAAGCACAAATGAGGTAACAAATGAGCTGATTGAAAGAGATGGAAAATTGGATTCTAGATCTCGCGTGCAGCTTGCTAATGTTAGATTGGAATCCTTGATACAAGGAGAGAGACGATCTTCAAAGAAAAATAAGAAACTGGAATTCACTAGCAGTCGCGCTTCGCCTGTTCGAATTGGTGTTTCCCAATGGGATGGCCTTAATATTTCTAAATCATTTAACCCTGTTGTTGGATCATCCAAGAAGTTCTTCTCGGCCTCCGTACCTGGATCAAGAATTGTTTCTCGAGCAACTTCTCCACTATCAAGACGACCCAGTCCACCTCGTTCCACAACACCGATACCAACTCTAGCTGGTCTTGCTTCACCAAGGATCTTTGTGAATGGTTCCAAATGGGGTAATGATGACCTTAGTCAAGAGGTTTTCGAATTAAGAGCGCAGGTGTTTTCTTTTATCTCAATCTTCTCATCCCTAAATTTACTCAATTGCTTTTCTACCTGATGTTTCTTACACATGAAAATATGGTGTACAAGCTGGAAAAAGTATCAAAGTAATCGAACACTCAAAAGAGTAAATATTGAAACCCAATGAATTCATCTGAGATTTGCAAGCCTTTTGAGCCAATCACCTTGTCAATGTACATTGCATATCTGTAGACAAACCAATGGTCAGACTTTTCATATAATCTGTGCATGGTGGCTTTCCCTCTCCATGCAAATATTTGTAATTTGATGGTTCATGTTACTCATGTATGTTTAGTGCGTTTTCATGGACTACATCCATTTTGCAGGTGGAAGATCTCACTCATAAAGCCCAACTGCAAGAAGTTGAACTGGAAAGAACAACCAAACAACTGAAGGAGGCCTTGTCTATTGCAGGGGAAGAGGCTGCTAGATGCAAAGTTGCGAAGGACGTTATCAAGGAACTTACTGCTCAGGTATGTCTTAATATCAATGTTAACTTATGGCATTCCTTTTCTTTTTTTTTTTCTCTCTTAAGAATTAGTTATTCTTTTTTGCAACATTGTAATGGAGTTCAATTATTTGCTAACATTCAAAGTGGTTTCATTTGGTAGATATATGGAATTATTATCAAATTTCAATAATATAAATTGTGTAATCTAAGGTAGTTATTATAAATTGTGCAACATTCAAAGTGGCTTCTTTTTGTTTTGGTTCAACACCCCCCCTTCTTTTGTTGCTACACTGCTTCATTAGAAAGCATTTCTTTGTGTTTTAGTCACCAACTGTTCTCCTGGGGTGTTCTGAGGCCTATTACTTCAGCAAGTAATGATGATCCTGTTTCCGTGGGAGCAAGTAAGTGTGTATTTATGTTTTAGGCAATTCAAGTAACTGACAAGTTGAAATATAGTATGCCCCCGGGTTCTATCTTCCAGTCCCTTCGTTGGTTGGTTTAATTGCCAAGTTGTGTGGTGAGGCATGCTTCATTAAGTTAGCAGCGATGATTTGCTGCAAAATCTCCACTCATAGTTGACAATAGTTTAAAATATAAAATGTGATTTTGTTATTTGTTCATTGGTAATATATATCGAAATTGATCTCCTTATTGTCATTTTATGCACAATAGTTGAAGGACATGGCAGAAAGGCTGCCAGTAGGGGCAGTGTGGAATACTAAATCACCTTCGGTCACATCCTTCAGTTCCAATTCTGTCTCTGATGATGTCTCTAACACCCCATTAGACCTTTTAAATGGTCAAATTACTTGCTCAGATATGGACCCAAATGGATTGAATGGTCAGTTGCTTTTCAATGGGCCATGTATCATCAGTAACCGCAGTTCAGGACATAACAGACTAGGCCATACCGAAGCAAGAAATGGAAATCGAACGAAGGAAGGTGAATCCCAAAATGAAGGTGAATGGGTCGAGCAAGACGAACCTGGGGTGTATATTACATTCACCTCATTACCTGGAGGTGTCATAGATCTAAAGCGAGTTCGCTTCAGGTATTTTATTAGTCTTTAATTACTTTTTGAATAATATTATTTGCAATCTAAACCAGGCATTGTATTGCCTCTTAATCTAGTTATTAGACAAGTATGGTATCTCAAATATTACCCTCCCAAAAGTTAACCTTGGTCAATCTAAGCAAACCTAAAACCCATTTTTATGGCAAAACTACCCTTTCATAGACATAGCATTATTGTTCTTTAGAGTTGATTATAATGTTAGAATACTGTTTGATTACAGCCGGAGGCGCTTTAGTGAGAAGCAGGCAGAGCAGTGGTGGGCAGAGAACCTTGCCAGGGTATATGAACAGTACAACGTGCGCGTGATGGAAAAATCAAGCGGTGCTGAGAATGAGGATTTAACTCAGTGACTTGTGGAGATAATTCAACTGTAAATGAAATGTTGCAATGTTGTTTTGTAGATTTTGTGGTAAATTTGTTTAGTTAGATCTGGGTTTTTATCGGTAGTTTTTGAAATCTATTTCTGGATTTGTATAGGGTGAGAGGGAATGGGAAGTATTTGCTTGTGGGTGGGTAGTGCTTTTATATATACATGTGTGTGTGTGTGTTTTGTGAAAAATACACTTGTATGTTTGCCTGAGCCCGCATGTTTTTCATCTTAAATATAAATTTTTAGGGTAAAATTATTCATTTGTCTTGGGAATTAAAAATGTTGCATGAATTAGTCCTGTTTGGGGCACGTGTCGGGAAAAAGATGGTGGTATAAAATGAGGACTGCTATGGCCGGACCCATTTTCCACAACGTGAGCATTTTCTGCTTCTGTAGTCCAAGATTTTCCTGTGTTGAAGAAGATGTTATGTTCTTGACTGTATCTTGGAGTGTATTTTTATTACGGACAAGGAAAACTAAGTGATAATCTTTTGAATTGAAAATGACATTCTTCCTATCTCGAAAGAAGGTGTTTGACATTGCTTTTAATAAAAGATGTTTATGACTTACAAGTTCTAAGCTAGTTTTAGAAGTAGTGTTTGAATGTTTGTTTAAGAATTTAGAAGAAAATAAAAAAAAATCCACTCTAGCTTCCACCTCAAACAAATTTAAAAAATTTCACGGTGATTAGACAAGACTAATTTATGGAACTTTTTTAATTCATGAGACAAATGAATAATATTGTCCTAAAAATTTATATTTAAGGTAAAAAACATGCATGCTTGGCCAAGCATGAAAGTGTATTTTTCTCAAAACATATAAAAAAGAACAACAAATATAAGCATTTTCTCATATGCTTATAACTTATACCTTTAAAATTATTATAAGACTTAATGTTGATATCTTTCATTTTCCTTATATACAAGTCATGAGTTATTTACTATATAAACATGTTACTTTGGCTAATAAGTAATACTATTCAAACATATTCTTTATAAAAATAAGGCATGAGTTTTTGTTTTTGTTTTTTACAAAACTTCTTTTGCATATTTTGTAAGTAATGTGAAAGCCTAAAACACTCATTCAACTTACTTGAAAATCGAAATTCCACTAAAAATGAATAGTAATCATTCATGCCATGTATCCTAAAATTAAGGATATGTGAAAGCACTTGAAAAGGACTATGAAGTAAATATTGTCTTAATATGTTCATCAGGAGGTTTTCTAGGTTATGAGCTAGGACAATAGTGTCCCTTTTAATAAATAAATACATTAAAGGAAAACAAGAGAACACATGAGAGCAAGCTTGCTGCCATGGTTAACCCTCAAAACATGGATCCCTAATTTTGGGTTGGTCATTGCATAGGCTAGTTGACCATTTACACATGCAACATATTAAAGGAAAACATGTCAAGCATTAATGAATAAGAAGACAACAAGAGAAGCATACTTGTTTCCATGGTCAGCCCTCAAGACTTATATCCCTAATTTAGGAAAAAAGAAGCTACTTACTCTCCCTTGGCATGGTGTACTCCCGAGCTTCTATAAAAAGATAAGGGAAGCTCAATATTGACGACACATAAAAATAGAGGAAAAAAAATACTCAGAGAGATATAATACATGAAAAGAAATGAAGGACACAGGGAAGAAAAAAGAGCGCAAATGATTTCTATATACATATTTTCATACTTACAAAAAAAAAAAAAAAAAACAGAGAGCGAAAAGAGACTAGAGAGAATGAGGGTGTTTCTTACACTAGGAAATATCTTATTGTATCTTAATTGTACTTTTTTTCTCTATTATTGTAATACAAGAATAAAATATTTATTATAAATCCATTTATTCCACTAAAATCACTGGTGCTTCTTCCTTTCCCTAAATCAGTGCATGTATAAATACTTATTAATTATATTTTAATGGCCATCACCACCTCCCCCTTCATTGCCGCCCTCGTCCCACGCCCCCCATCCTCGCCGCCCCATCCCACGCCTCCCCCATCATCGCCACCACCGCCACCCGTATTTGCCACGGCGCCTTCTCAACCACCGCCGCGATCTGACAGCTATAGACTCGGCAACATGATGGTTTTGAAGAATAGGTATCCATTGTCGAGGATCGATGACCTGTTTGATCAGTTTCGCGGTGCGAGGTGGTTTTCCAAGATAAACTTGAGATCTAGATACCATCAGTTGAGGGTTAGGGAGGCAAATATCCTTAAGACCACGTTTAGTTGTCGTTATGGGCATTATGAGTGGCTTGTGATACCGTTTGGGCTCACGAATGCTCCAGCAGTGTTTATGGGATTGATGAACCAGGTGTTTGCTCCATATTTAGATATGTTCGTTGTGGTGTTCATCGATGATATTTTGGTCTATTCGGCGACCAAGAGGGAGTATGAGGAGCATTTGCAGGTTGTGTTGCAGACCTTGCGAGAGCACCGGTTGTATGCGAAGTTCACAAAATGTGACTTCTGGTTGCAACAGGTGCACTTCTTGGGGCATGTGGTATCTTTGGAGGGTATCACAGTGGATCCTGAGAAGATTGAGGCAGTCATGTCGTGGAAGAGGCCCACGAATGTGTTTGAGATTCGTAGCTTCCTTGGTTTGGCAGGCTACTATCGGAGGTTCGTGGAGGATTTTTCCCGATTGGCAGCTCCTATGACACACTTGACTAGGAAGGGAGTTCCTTTCGTTTGGTCTGATGCGTGTGAGAGTGCTTTCATGGAGCTGAAGGCACGATTGACCTCAGCACCTATCTTGATCCTCCCACAGGAGGGTGTGCCTTTTGAGGTGTATTGTGATGCTTCCAGGGTGGGACTTGGTTGTGTGTTGATGCAGACTCGGCAGGTGATTGCTTATGGATCTAGGCAGTTGAGACCACATGAGCAGAACTATCCCACGCATGATTTGGAGTTGGCTGCAGTGATCTTTGCACTTAAGAGCTGGCAGCATTATCTCCTTGGGGAGAAGTTTGTGGTGTATACGGACCACAAGAGCTTGCAGTATATCTTCTCTCAGCGAGATCTAAACCTTAGGCAGAGGCAGCGGGTGGAGTACCTACAACAGTTTCAGTTTGATATGATGTATACCCCTGGGAAGGGTAATGTGGTGGCAGATGCGCTGAGTAGGAAGAGCAGGGCCGTGGTTGCCCATTGTGCCATTAAGGAATGGGAAATGATGGGACAGTTGGTAGCGATGAGGTTGCAGATGGTGACCAGTGAGGGGCGGGGGGCCCTCAGTGTTGTTGTAGCAGTCCCCAGAGATGCAACATAGGATCATAGAGGATCACCTGGGGGACGTTGATTGTGAGGTAATCCGCGACCGGATTCAGACTAGGCAGGCACCTTCTAATTGGACTGAGGATGCAGAGCATGTGCTGCGGTATAGGGGTAGATTGATAGTTCCCACTTCTCTTCAAGAGGAGGTTCTTCGGGAATTTCACCAGTCGAGGTTAGCTGTACATCCTGGTGGGACCAAGATGTACCATGCCGTGAGGAGGCAGTTTTGGTGGCCAGGCCTGAAGAAGGCTGTTGCTGATTTTGTGAGGAGGTGTTTGACCTGTCAGCAGGTCAAGGAAGAGCACTTGGGATCAGCTGGTGAATTGCAGTCATTGCCAGTGCCAGAGTGGAAATGGGACCACGTGACCATGGATTTTGTCACAGGACTTCCTCGTTCCAGGGGACACGACACAATATGGGTAGTTGTTGACCGGTTGACCAAATCGGCGCATTTTATTCCGATTCGAGAGACAGACCAGTGAGGACTTTGGGACAGAGGTATATTGATGTTATTGTGCGGTTGCATGGAGTCCCATTGTCTATTGTATCTGATCGGGATGCGAGGTTTACATCTCAATTTTGGAGATAGTTGCAGTGAGCTTTGGGTACCAGGGTGAACTTGAGTACAGCTTTTCATCCGCAGACAGACGATCAGTCGGAGCGGACGATTTAGACGCTCGAGGATATGTTGCGTGCCTGTGTCCTAGATTTTGGAGGTTGTTGGGAGACTCACCTTCCTTTGGTGGAGTTCTCTTACAACAACAATTATCAGGCCACGATTGGGATGGCTCCGTATGAGGCGCTGTATGGGCGGCCTTGTAGGTCACCCTTGTGTTGGGCACAGATGGGAGAGATAGCAGCTCTCGGTCCCGATATGGTTTGAGAGACCACGGAGATAGTGCAATTGATTCGACAGCGCATGTTGACAGCATAGAGTAGGCAGAAGTCCTACGCGGATCAGAGGCGTCGACCCTTGCAGTTTGAGGTGGGGGACCGTGTATTTTTATGGGTTTCGCCGCGTCGAGGGCATCGGAGGTTTGGACGTGGGTCCAAACTTTCCTCTCGTTTTGTGGGGCCGTTTGAGATTGTTGCCACAGTAGGCGCAGTAGCTTACCGATTAGCTTTGCCATCAGAGTTGGCGCGAGTACATGATGTGTTCCATGTGTCTCAGTTGCGACGATATCACCCAGATCTTTCTCATGTGTTGGACTATCGCGAGATAGACTTGGCTGATGATGGTGCCGTTGTTGAGATGCCGACACAGATTTTGGACAGGCGGGACCAGGTCTTGCGAGGCAAGACGATCACACTAGTTCGGGTGTTATGGCGACACCGAGGCATGGAGGAGCAGACTTGGGAGAAAGAGAGCCAGAGGCGGGTTCTTCATCCTGAGCTGTTCGAGGACGATCAGTCCTGAGGTGGGGAGGATGTGAGGACCTTCCCTGAGGTATGAGTTATGTTTTATGCATTTGTTTTGCATATGTTGTTTGAGATGTGGTTTAGCTCGTTGTTGTTGGATTTTGTCAGCCCATTTAGCTTGTTGCGAGTTACATTGCACATGTGTGATCGGTGATCATGTTTTATGTTTTGTTGTTGGGACATTGAGCTTGAATTTTGCTATGTCCTTTGGGCGTGTGTTTTATTTTCAAGGACGAAAAGTCCTAAGGTGGGGAGGATGTAAAAACTCGTATTTGGGTAGTCTTGAGAGATAGTCATTCTATGGGAATGTAACTATCTGGACGGTAGTGTAGCCATCGATGTGAGCATTTTGACTGTACTTGGGCCCAATTCCGAGTCGGGGCCCCGTTTGACCCAACTGTTGACTTTTTGGGGTTTATTGGTTGACTTTGCATTTGGACGGTCATTTGGGTGTAATAATATCTGTTTAGTGTTATGCTCGTCATTTCGAGCGTTTTGACTGTAGTTTGACTCAATTTGGAGTTTGGGGCCTTAGAGGTCAATTTTTGTGTTGGGAGGTCAATTATTGACTGGATCAATGGTTGACTAGGTCAGTTGACTGGTAGAAATATAAATAGCAAAAAAAAAAAGAAGAAACTTTCACTTTACGTTATCACGTTTGTGCGTTTGAGAGAGAGAGCTTGAGAGAGCTTGGAGGCCTTGGCGATTTGAGGCGATTTGGGTTTGTGGAGCTCAAAGATTCACTTCAAGTAGGTGTCCTTGAACTTCTTATCTCTTTCTTGTTTTGGATCTGCACGAATTTATCATGATTTATGAAATTGAGCATGAACCATAGAATTTGGGGAAAACCAATTTTGGGTTAGATCTAATGGTTTAGCATAAGATCTGTGGTTAAGAACTGTTTATTATCATTGTGGATATATGTTTATGTGATTTTGGGGTTGATTAACTGTGTTTTTCATGAGGGTTAATAAGTCAACCATGGAAATCTGGGTTTAGATCTAGATTTCTAGAAATCTAAAATTTTATACGTGTTTCTATTGTTTCTGCGCGATTTAGAGGCATTCTGGATGAGTTTTGAGGTAAATATCGTAGTTTGTTGCGAAACAGGGTTGTTAGTGAGCGTCAGGGAGTTTCTGGGTGCGTTTCAGACGAAGAACGGGTGAAAACGACGACGAACAGTACCCTGGGCGCGTTCCTGGGTTGAAATGATGAAGACCCGAAGTTCTAGGTTGAAGGGTCGAAGATTCCTAGTTCGTAGGGTCGTAGTTCCTAGACCCGTAGTTCGTAGCTCGAAGGTTCGTAGTTCGTAGGGTCATAGTTCGTAGACCCATAGTTCGAAGGTTGAAGTTCGCTGCCTCGTAGGTCGAAGGTCGTAGCCTCGCTTCGAGTCTTCGAAGCGCGCTGCAGCTCCGCACTCCGCAGCTACGAGTCGCCGTTCCGTAGCTACGAGTCGCAGGTTCTGAGCTACGAGTCGCAGCTCCAACAGTGTAAATGGACACTGGACAGCACTGGACTGGACGTATTTACATTGTAACCTATAAAGTATTATACTTAAGTTACAATGTAAATAACAAAATACCCCCCCCATTTGGATTCAAAGAAAAATACTAGAAAAATTAATTCCATTCTTTCAAAATGTAAAAATTGGGATTTAGTGTAAAATCTCAGAAAAACTCAAAAAGTTCGTAGAGGTAAATTTTTGGAAAGTGGGGTTAGACATCTCAGAAAAATCCCCAAAAATCAGATTATCTTATTTATGATATGAGAACCCAATGCCGGGACTTTTGATTTCAAGAAAATAGCTGCTATGGGTACTTCCTTCATAAATCAAGGATTGAAGATTAACTTGTGAAGACTGACTACAGTTGTCACGCCCCGGATTTCCAACCCGAGGAAACCGGTACGTGACTCCCCTTTTACCCACACGGAGGGCAAAGGGGTTAGGATACAAACCAAGAATATCACATTTTAAACATCCACAACATTCAAGAAAGTAATGTTCATTAAAAACAATCCAAACCAGTTTATTACAACAAAATCCTTTCCCCACTGGGGTTACATCAATTCCCATAAGAAAAACAAAACATAAATGGAAGAGAGTAAAAATAATTATGGTCTTCCACCTTGGTGTATCCACCTAACGCCTGTAAGTCCCTGGAAAACAAACACAGTAGGAGGGGTGAGCAACCACAGCTCAGTAGGGATCATGTCTCCCCAACCCATCCCATGCTCCTAGCATCTACATGCCTTGTGTACAAGTGCAGTGTCGTGTTACAATAATTTCAACAGACATAATAACAACCACCTCAACAATTACAATATTTCACTGCCACACAGGCTAACAAAACACATCTCAAGCAAGTAGTTTAACCGCCTCTTCAGGCCACTGATTTAACCGCCTCTCAGGCAAAGTAGTTTAACCGCCTCTTCAGGCCACTGGTTTAACCGCCTCTCAGGCAAAGTAGTTTAACCGCCTCTTCAGGCCAGATAACACAGTCATGCACACAACACACACCACAGTCACCCAAGCATAAAACCAAACACTTGGTGTGCACCCGTTCACAAGTGCACAATCCCAGCCATTCAGGCAATAGAGCAAACACCCAGCATACATACATACACTAAATCACAAGTCCAGCCACACAGGCATATTACCAAACACGTAATGGGCATATACACACAGCTATATTCACACAGGCTTTTCATCAAACATCTAGCATGTAATCCACAGAATCACACCAAAATGCCACTGAAGGCCAACATCCATATAGGAGATCACACCTATATGGATTACATATATATATAACAGATATAACCCATAATCTGCCCTGGAACCCTAGGACAGAGGAGGGTTTAGGAAGAACAGAACCCCTACCTCAAGTAAGACGCAACAACACAAAGAATAGTCCGATCCCACGCCGAACGCCGTCCACCCACGAGACTCGACCACCCACGCAAGATGCCCCAGGAAGAACCAGGAGCTCTCCTACCCTCTCTCTCTCTCTCTCTCTCTCTCTCTCTCTCTCTCTCTCTCTCTCTCTCTCTCTCTCTCTCTCTTGCGACGGCTAGTGGAGCAACAAACCCTAAACCTAAAACAGAGGAGCTTCTCCTCCTTATATAGACAACACAACATCAAAACGACGTAGTTTTGATTAAGTGAATCCCAGCATCAAAACGACGTAGTTTTGATTACACAAGTTAGCACCTTTCCGCACCCATATAGGCCAAAATATTCAGAATTTCAACATGGTCCTTTGGAGAAAGATGATTAGAATGGCAAAACCAAGGTAACCATGCAAAAACATGCCTGCACGCCAATTTGCACGTGAATTCCCCAATTCACGTGCAACTCCCAATGCACTCCAAATGTGCTCAAACTTCACCCCTAGCCTCCTTGCATCATGTAGAAGACAACCACACTTGCACGTGAATTGGACCCATTTCACGTGCACCTCACATACACGTCCGTTTGGCCTGAAACTTCTGTGGTAGATAGAGGACATCATTCTAAGCATCTTTCCTTTTGCACGTGAATTCATTGGAGTCCATTCACTAGGTCAAAATCTAGAAAAACTCTACTTAGAAGGCAAAACTGTGACTAACTCAAGGTACGGGTCCTTACATGCACTAACATCCAAGGTGTTTGTGGTTAACTTCTTACACACGGGTTACACACGGGTCATTACAACAGTTCCAAAGGAAATGTTGAGAATGACATGCCATACTAATGTTAGTATGTTGGTGTGAGGTATTGGGGCATGGACTTCGTGACTTGTTTGGGTTCTCACCGTGATACACCGATGGTGCTATGTGGTTGACGTGGCAGGCATATGCACCGATGGCAGGCCTGTGTGGCAACTGTGGCCGAGCATATTGCATTGTGGACAGGCTAAGGCCTGAGTTGAGCCATTGAGCTCGTGGAGCTAGGGCTGAGTGCCCTGAGCTGGGATCCCATGGAGGATCGTGGACAAGTTGTCCTTTGTGGGCAGGTTGAGTCCTGATGTTTGTTTGCAGGATGAGTCCTGATGATTGTGCACACTACACGGTGCACGAGTACACTGAGCATATAGTATAGATTTATATATGTTGCATGATGTGGAGTTTTAGGGTCACCTACTGAGCTTGTCGCTCACCCCTACTTGTTGTTTACCCTTTTCAGGTGTGACCCGAGACTAGTGGGGGACTTTCTTCCAGGAGGACGCTCACTACTTTGATGTATGATACAGTTATATTTTGTAGTGTTTTATGTGATATTCCGGACATGGGTCCGTGGACAGTTATATTTGCATACTGTATGATGTGATGTATGTATGATTGTTTGACTCATTGTATGCATGATGATATATAGGAAAGTATAGGATTACCCTTGATGTGTGACTGTTGTCATGACCCGAGCAGCGTGGTGCTGGCGGGACGTTTCTTAGTGGCACGATTCAGGAATGTATTCGTGTTACGTAAAGGAGAGGGGTTGGTTGAAAGCGTAGATGGTGCCAGGAAGGTTCCAGGCGGTTCATGGAGGAAAACGGATGGAACCCCTTCGGAGTTCGGACGTGCCGACCCGGTGAATGCGAGGGAGCACGCCCTAGTCGAGGACTTGACGTTGAAGAAGGGATTTGGCCACCCCCCATCCTTACACACGGTTGGGAACCGGAGCCGTTCTCCGATGAGCCCGGTGGCGGGTGAAACCGGCCTACGTGCGCTTCAACCCTCAAAGGCTAAACTTAGCGGACCGTGGATAGAAGCTAAGTGCCTGCAATGGGTTGAGAGGCGCAGAAACCGACCCCGTGACAAGTGGTATCGAGCCGAACCGGCCCGTATTCCCGAAGACTCGCCGAGCACTCTCTCGGAGTAGCGTGATCCCAAGGTGGGAGCTCACCAGAGGTGAGTCGACCGATAGTGTCTTGCACGCCTTGCGTCCATAGAGTTGGAGTATCCTAGAGTGTGATACGTGGGCAAGGGAGTACGAAGGAGCGCGTCGGAGCGATCTTGGAAGCCTCCTATCCTTTGGACATTGGGCGAGTGGGCGAGCATCTTGGTAAAGGTGTTGCAACTCGCGGGGAAGCGATGTCCAAGCGTCGACATTGGGCGAGTGGGAGGGCGTCGAGGTAACGATGCAATCGCTCGCGGGGAAGCGATGTCGACAAGCGCAACGAGGACGTTGCGAGGATTGGGTAGGAGAATGTCACGACCCGACGCGTGGTGCTGGCGGGACGTTTCTTAGTGGCACGATTCAGGAATGTATTCGTGCTACGTAAAGGAGAGGGGTTGGTTGAAAGCGTAGATGGTGCGTGCGCGGAAGGTTCCAGGCGGTTCGTGGAGGAAAACGGATGGAACCCCTTCGGAGTTCGGACGTGCCGACCCGGTTGAATGCGGGGAGCACGCCGCTAGTCGAGGACTTGACGTTGAAGAAGGGATTTGGCCATCCTTACACAAACTGGGTTGGAACCGGAGCCGTTTTCCTGGATGAGCCCAGGTGGCAGGGCGAAACTAGTCTACATGCGCTTCAACCCTCAAAGGCTAAACTTAGCGGACCGTGGATAGAGAAGCTAAGTGCCGCAATGGGTTGAGAGGCAGAGAACCTGACCCCGTGACGTACAGGGTTGCATATTTTAAACCAACGACAAGGTTTAGTCTCCATTGGTGCTAGTCACTAACCCCTTGACCTATCGGGTGCGGGCAAGGAGAAGTCATGTACTCGGTTTTGGGTTCCCTGGAATTCGGGGGCGTAACATTCCTAGAGTGGAGCGTAGGCCAAGGAGCAAATCAAAAACGTTAAGAACAAGCTCTCTTCACCCGACACTTATAATTACTTACGAAGGTACAAACACCAACGTAATTAAATACCAACAAATACAAATAACACCCATACTTCACTTCTCATAAGCCTAATTATAGAATAAAAGGCCCAATGCCTTTATTGGTGTTGCTCTAGAGTGCCGTTTACTTGTATGAAAAAAAGTTAGAAAGTAATAAAAGTTTATTTAATATTCCCACGCGGCTGCAACTAATGTTCTGCCGTCACCAGGGATGAGCGTAGTAGACACAGCGAAGCTCTTGTCTTCCTTACGAACATGCATCGATTCGAAGCTACTGAGTCAGGGGAAGCTTCTCCACCAAAAAATCGTCTGCCTCGGCCTCCAAAGCAACGTCCCCTTGTCCAAGAGCCTCATCGACCTCTACTTCTCCTGCCACCTCCACACCTCTGCGAGGCTCGTCTTCGACGCTGTCAAGAACCCGCTAGACGCCTCTCTTTGGAATGCCCTCATCGCTGCTTACACCAAGAACACCCTCTTCGTCCACGCCCTTGCCGTCTTCCAGGGCCTCCTTGGATTCCCTCACTTGAAACCCGACTGCTTCACCTACCCAAGTGTCCTCAAGGCCTGTGGCGGGCTGGGTCGGATCGGGTATGGGAAAATGGTGCATGCTCGTGTTGTTAAAACTGGGTTTGTCTTGGATGTTGTCGTTGCCAGCTCCGTCGTGGGTATGTACGCTAAATGTCGGGTTTTTGGGCGTGCCGTCCAGATGTTCGATGAAATGCGTGAACGAGATGTGGCTTGCTGGAATACTGTTATTTCTTGCTATTACCAAGATGGGCAGTGTAAGAAGGCGTTGCAGGTGTTTGAGGAAATGAGGCGGTTCGGGTTCAACCCAGATTCAGTGACACTCACCACCATTATCTCTTCCTGTGCGAGGCTTTTGGACTTGGAGAGAGGGAGGCAGATTCATAGGGAACTAATGATGACCGGGTTTTTACATGACGGTTACATTAGCTCCGCTCTGGTGGACATGTATGGGAAATGTGGGTGTCTACACACGGCTAGGGAGGTGTTCGAGAAAATCCCCAGAAAGAGCGTGGTCGCCTGGAATTCCATGATTGCAGGATACGGCCTAAGAGGTCAAAGTGATTTGTGCCTTGAGCTTTTCCGGAGGATGAATAAAGAGGGAACCAGGCCAACATCAACTACTTTAAGCAGCTTACTAACGGCCTGCTCGAGATCAGCAGAACTGCAAAATGGGAAATTTGTTCATGGTTACATAATCAGGAACAGAATAGAAGCGGATATATACATTAATGGCTCTCTGATTGATCTGTACTTTAAATGTGGAAATTCCAGATCAGCTGAGATGATTTTTAAAAATTTGTCTGAGATTAATGTAATTTATTGGAACCTCATGATTTCTGGGTATGTGATCCTAGGTCGATATCTTGAGGCTCTTAGACTGTTTGATGAAATGAGAGAAGCTGGCGTGAGACCTGATGCCATCACATTCTCCGGAGTCTTACCAGCGTGTTCACAATCGGGAGCTTTAGAAAAGGGCAGGGAGATTCACAAGTGTATTATCCAAAGCAAGCTTGAAACAAATGAAGTAGTCATGGGTGCAGTCCTTGATATGTATGCCAAATGTGGTGCTGTGGATGAAGCTGTCCATGTTTTTGATAGATTACCAGAGAGGGATTTTGTCTCATGGACTTCAATGATAATGGCCTATGGGTCCCATGGACAAGCTCTTGATGCTTTGAAGCTTTTCCATCATATGCAGCATTCTGATGCAAAGCCGGACAGGATCACTTTCCTTGCATTAATGTCTGCTTGTAGCCATGGAGGACTAGTTAAGGAAGGCCAATATTATTTTGATTTAATGGTCACACAATACGACATCAAACCCTCAATTGAACATTACTCATGTTTGGTTGACCTTCTTGGGCGTGCTGGGAGATTACATGAAGCCTACAATATTATACGAAACACCCCTGACATACAGGATGATATTGGGTTGTTAAGTACGCTATTTTCTGCTTGCCATTTACACAGGGAAATGGAATTGGGGGTTGAAATTGCAGGGTTGCTAGTTGAGAAGGATCCTGATGATCCATCAACTTATATAGTGTTGTCCAACATGTATGCTTCAGCCAAGAAATGGGATGATGTCCGAAGGGTGAGACTAAAGATAAAAGAGCTCAGACTGAATAAGAATCCTGGGTGTAGCTGGATTGAAGTTGACAAGACAATCCGGCCCTTCTTTGCAGAAGATATTCCACACCCACAAGCAGGGGTATATTTGGAATGTCTTGCAATTCTTAACAGACACATGGAGAAGGATGAAAGTGTCATGTTAAAAGACATAAGTAAGGGCATGTACAATATTATATAGTAGGGGTACCGAAAAGTTGTATATCCTTTTATTTTTTCTTTTGATAAAGGAAAAGATTTATTTATTAAAATAAAAATAACACACACAGTGTGCGCTAAATGAACATATAACAAGCTTAAAATGAGTACTCGTGAACAATATCAAAAATAAACGAAAAAGACAATTTGTCTAAAGTAAAAAGTCATTTTTGTAAATCTCGAAAAAAGATAAGATATGATCTTTGATGGAGAATGCTCCCTATTTCAAAAACTTAGGCATTCCACTTATGCCAAATATAACAAAAAAGATAATGAGAGATAGCTCTCCATACCACCGATTGCCGTCCCACGTTCCCGATTTAGCACTCAAACAACTCACAAAGGGATAATGACATTATCCAAAGAAGGCCGAACAAGCTCATAATCATATTATGCACTCCCTAACATACAATGAAAAAATAAATGATCCACTAATTTCATTGAAGACTTACACATGAAACACCGGCTAACAAGAACAAAACCTTGGCGTCACATGTTATTAACTGTAAGGATCTTGTCATGCCCCGTAGTCCAAGCAAAAAAGGCAACTCGAGATGAAACTCACGCCTTCAACACACTTCGCCACGAGAATATCACTGGCCGAGCAAGTGTCAAAAGAGAGTACATGCTCTTAACCTGAAAACCACGAGCCCGATTGGGCTGCCTACAAAGCCTATTAGCCTCCAACTGTGCTGGATCAACCAAATACAATCGATCGAAAAAAGATAAGAAAGTCTACAATTTCCAACCATGGGCAGCCTGCGAAAATAACACCTCCCACTGAAAAAAGTTGTATATCCTAGATTTGTTAGATTTCAAATATGGATTGTCAGATATTAATTCTGCGGTCCAAATCTCAATTTACATGTATTAATTATAGAAAAAAGTATTAAATTTGGATTGCAAGATCTAGATCTTGATCTCATTGTAGCATGATCTTATATATGCAAATGAAATGAGGTTTTTTTTTAAAAAAAAAGTGGATTTGCCCTTTAAAGCAGACAATACATTTGATGTATCTATCTATCTACAGGGTAAAGATGTTGCCATGTTAGTGTGTTGTAGCATGAATGTGGGGGCATTCTTGGCATTTAGCCTCAATTGATCCATATTTCATTCTCCAATAAAGTCTTCACCCTATTCTAAATAACTCTTTCTCATAATTTCTCACATTATGACTTATCAATTTTATTTATTTATAATTTAAGCAATCTTATATATTATCTTTATTTTTATACAAATGTATTAAAGTACTCTTTCTCTATTCATTAGATATCTTATTATTCTACCAAATCATTTTAATTAGGATGGTCAATCACTAAACCCCAAATTCACCAAAAAAAATTTAAACCTTAATAGGAATCACATTTGTGCCTACTTTTTTTTTTTTCTAGTATTCATATACTGTAAGGTCTCTTTAACTTTACTTGGTATTATCCTTTGTAGGAAATCACAGTTTAATTCTTTTTGGCAGTATATTTATATCACCACATCCTAAATACAGGAGCCATTGAAGAGCTCGTTAAGATATCCATTTCACTTTTCTTTAATATCAGTATTTTTCATTAAAACCTTGTGATTGCGGTCCCCAATATACTACATAATACTTATGTCTCTAATCTTCTTCTCCCTCATTCAAATAACTCTATATATACATGTTTTTTCTTATTTGGACTCTAAACGCTTATGCAAATCTTGATATACTATGACTCGAGTCTCTTTCATAGCTTTCTTGGTTTATTTTTTTTTTAGCTTATTTTTTTCAAAATTCACTACATATCTATCTTTGGCAAGACTTCTATAACATATCTGTTTATTCTTAATAGTTCTCTTTACTTTCTTGTTTTATCATGAGGTTTTCTTACCCAATAACACCCTACCTTTAGATTCACCAATTTCCTCTTTAGTTGTCTGTCTAATACAATGTGCCATTTTAGTTCACATCACACTAGAATCGACCTTATCTTTTTAGTTTGCCTCATTAATTAATCTTTTACGGTATTTTTGATTGTCCTTTACTAACTTCCATAATTTAATCCTTCAATTTAGAACTTATCTCTATTTTCTATACACTATATGAATATCTTACACTAAAAGTTTGTATTGTGTTGCTACTTGCTACACATTCCAGTATAACCTTATAGTCTATGCAATTATTTCTCCCTACTCTCCTAGTCAAAAAGAATCTATTTTATTAGTATTTTCTCTACTTCTATCGATCAAATGAGAGTTTAATTTCTTAAATCAAGTATTCGCTAAAATCAAATCATATACAATAAAGTCTAAGTCGTGTTCCCCAAGTCATTTCTACCCCTAAAGTCAAATTTTTCATAAATATTCTCAAACCTCCTACTACTATTTCATATGTCCATTAAAGTCTCCATGAAAATCTTTTTCTCAACAAATATGCTTTACATTACTATATGATCCCTCAAAACTATTATTTACTAACATCATTCAACCATGTATCTTTTATCTAATCTAGTATTCCAATTATGTGCTTTAGTAAGTCTTTTCCTTTGGATGTCCGTAAACTCGGGCGTTATATGGTTTCACCTAAAGAGTTTTGGGGCAGCAGGACGTCTGTAGTTTTCCACCCCTTAAATATATCATTCATCTTCGTCATCGAAGCATTTAAGTCCTTAGCTTGTTTAGAAGCCTCAACTGACGTTGGCTTGAACATAGCTGTGGCTAGGAATTTTGGCTTGTTGGGTTCACCCTTCAAATATACATCTCCTGGTCATTCTAGAAGGCCATAAAAAATGTAGACTATTTCTTATCTATGAACTTTGTTCTTTTGTCCTCTTCAGACACAAGTTTATCACCCTTTTGCTTGAGCGTTGTCACAGCAGTGGCTATTGTCCTTGGAGTTGGTAGTGAAGGACCGCACAAAATTGAAGGTAGAGGTTTTTCCAGGATCTTGGTTTCACCCTTCTATCACTATAATTAATAATATGTCTTATTCATGATGTTGTGATTGCAATTAGTGGAGGAGTGAGTCTTGAAGCTTCTTTAACCCGGTACAATGTCTCCCTCTTCTTGGATGCAACTTCTTAGGCGCATTTGGCAAGGTCGACCAGTGAGCTTGTTCTTATATCCTAGAGCCAAGAATTTAGAGACTTCAAGAATATCCACCATCGCAGCTCTTATATCAAAGCAGTAAGAGCCTGTTATTATAGTTTGTTGTGGAATGTGGATGGCTTATAGAGTTGGAGGGTTGTCATTATAAAATAGATCTTAGAATACTTCAACTAGTTCAGCAAAAGCGGGCCAAGGTTTCAGATGCCAACTCTTGTTGGAGTGCCTTGAGCTCACCAAGAGCTAGCTTTAACAATGATTTGTTTTTGGGCCTCCATTCGGGTTATGGTGTAGCCAGATGCAGAGAAATGAAGAATTCCTATAGAAGAGGAGGCAGTGCCAGTGAGGATGTTTGTGAAAAAGGCATAATTCCATGGGCAATGAAGTGGCAAGGGTGGCTCAATTATTCGTGCGTGGTGGTGCGACACTGGTGTGCTCTCGATCGAATGGTTGTACGTAGATTGCGATTTATTAGATTGAGAAACAGGGTACCTATGTGACAGGCAATCATTGGGTGCCACTTTACCTCAACGTGTTTTTTCATGGCAAGTCATTTTATCCAAGATGAGTGTGTGGCTCATACATATATTGGCAGTGGATTGAAAAAGACAGTTACGTGCAGTAATAGATTTGAAACTCAAAATGCCGACAGCTCATACATATATATATATTGGCAGTGGATTGAAAAGGACGAGTGGCTGATAGACGGTCTGGTGGTGTGGGTGGCTCGCATGGTCGCTCAGGGGTTGGCAACTGCCGCTGCGACGGAACAAGGTGGCCGGAGGAAAGGCGGCTCATAAGGTATTTTGGTGGAAATGTGTAAGGATATTTCGATCTTTGAATTTTATTTATAATTTATCAAACGCATATTATTATTTGATTTTAAAATTATAATTTATTAAATATTATTTATTTTCTCAATTAACTTTTTATAATATAATTAAAAATAATTTTTTTTAAAAGTATATTATTAATTATTTCTCTTAAAGGTACAGATTTAAATTATTTTTTATACAAATATATATATCATAAATTTTTTAATTACTTTATATATTATTAAAATAATATTTTATGTGTTTTTATTTAATAATAATTTTTTATAATTTAATATGACCAAACAAGTAAAAATTATAAAAAAAATATAAAAGTATAAGTATGAAAAAAATTTATAATTTAATAATTATAAAAAATAAATAATACTTACTCTAATACATTATAAATACTTCACGAATTTAAAAAATAAAATATATAACTTTGGTGGATAATTTTATAACTTTATTTTTTTAAAAAATAACTACTATTAAAAAAGTACTACTAGTGTGACAATGAGATTCTTTAAATAAGTAATAAAAAGATTAATAGTAAATAAATAGATTATATAAATAAATAATAATTATTTTTTAAAAAATAAAAATTATAAAAAAAAAAAAAACAAAAACAAAAACACCAACCCAAGATGCTTGTTTGAAGTGCCGACCTAAGTTTTAAACCCTAACACCTCCCTCCTGCCCGCTCATACTTGAGTCATACTCGAGTGTTCTTCTTACTGAAACAGAGAGGGCAAAGGCAAACGGGGATTCGATGGCCAGAGACAGTTGCCTCGCACGTGTCGCCGCCGGCGTCGCGGTCGGTGGGGCTATTGGCGGGGCTTTCGGTATGTTCCTCGTCTTTTTTCTTTTTCTTTTTTTCGATGTTACACTTGATTGTCAAAAATATTTGCACTTCATTTTTTTTTTCGATGAATTAATATGATTTTCTAGGCGATAATGTATGCTTTAGAATGGAGGTATCATTTTGTTTTTTTACTGAAAATTTCCTGTGTATCTTACTATCTTTAGTATAGTTGCTGTTTGTGTTTGCTAGAGAATTGTTAAGGCCTTCTAGGAAATTACATTTAATAGTTACCAATATATGGGATCAGAATTAAAAAGAAACAGGTTAAATATAAAACCCACTTTGTTTTTGTTTTGGGATTTTAAAGCCTCCTAACAACATAAATGGCACTTGATATGGGACTTTGCTGCTCTGGCCAATTAAGTAGAAAAAAAATGGAGCTCAATTTGATTGATATAGGAGCTCTTAAATAGAGTTTGAAAATGGTGGACTGGGGTTTTGTATTTTGTGCGCTTTTGCTCAATAGATTGTAGTCTTATTTGTCAAATAAGAAGGCGATAATTAGTTGATTTTAAGTGTTATATTATTTTATGCATAAGAGTTTTTAACACAAAATGTCAATAAAATTTTCTTTAAAATAACCAATATAAAGTATACATCAGATGGTTTAGTTTAACCATTTGAACCCAATTTTTTTCAATCCTTTCCTTCCATAAATTGCCATTCTAAGAAAATTAATTTAGATAAATCGCATGTGTGATAATGTTTTTATGTTCCTTCTTCTGTAATGTTTTATGTTTTAGCTGAATTACTCTTTATATTACAGAATCAGAATTGCAATGTTAAAGGTTACAGAGTTGATAGATTGTGCGAATGAGTGAACTTGTTGTACCTTCTAGGAATGTGGGATCATTCCTTCTTGGATTTTTGCATTGTCTATGCCAAGCCCAATCATTTTTGTTTTTGCTTGTTCTCAAACTTATTATGGTGGCATTTACATACAAATAGGTGATTTCTCTTATTCTTAGATATAAATCAACAATTGAGCAATCTCAATTTGACAAAAGAAAAAAGTTTTCTTTTAAAATGTGAGTAATATTGTGTTTGAGACTAGTAAATTTTTTTGCAGTAGCTATACATAGATTTCCCATATATAATAACTTCTTTGCACCTTATTTGTTGGGCCTCGAGCCTTGAGGCCATCACCAAATTAAACAAAACTTCCTTTTATCAAAAACAACCAATTTGAACCAAGAACAACCAAAGTCCCATACCAAATGTTTGTTATATGGTGAGAAATCTAAAAAAACAATTGGTGGTGAAGAGGCCATGACTGTGCCTCGTATTTTTTTCACAGCCATGGAAGAGCTTTCCTCTATTGTGGTTATATTCTGGTTCTTCCCTTAGACGATACCATGCCCTTGACAGGGCAGCTTTTCATGATAATTATATTCACATAAGAATATTCATATTGAAGATGATAATGAATTTTGAAGAGAAAATATGCTGTAAAAAAATTAGGAAGCTTTAGATAAATTATTTCATTTCAAATACGATGCACGCTGTTGAATTGTTTCTTCCTTAACCAAGCTTCAAGTCTTTCTTTTCAGTGTCCCTACGTTGACTTATATTCTTTTATATTTAGGTGCTGTTTATGGGACTTATGAGGCTGTCAGATATAAGGTTTGTCCTATGACCTGTACTTTAGGTTAATATATTAATGCATTCACGCACAAATTTTCTGTTTCAGCAGCTGTGTGTACATTATTCTCTTAGGAGTAATATAGTTGTCCGTTTACATCCTGTGTCTGTAGATTAACTTTCTCATTACTAGTTGAAGTTGTACCCAACTTGCACCTTTCAACCTCATACAGTCAATGTCACTGCCATATATAATGCTGTGAACTATCTTCGAGAGCTTGATTTTGCTGTGCATGTGTGTGTATAGAATCCCTTTGGTTAGAAAAAATGGAAATCTGAGTATTTTCATATATGGGTTGAAGTCAGCTTTAAAAGTTGGCTTTACTTGGCCGGTCCAGTTTGATGATTTATATGGACTTTGCTGAGGCTTCCCACCCCTCAACCCCCCGCGTGCCCATATATATGTGTGTGTGTCCACTTTTTCGTCTATTCTTATCCTCTTTTTATTAAATCTTTTTTGTGTATATTTTTCTGTCCTTGCAAATGCAGGTACCTGGAGTCATGAAGATTAGGTACATTGGCCAGACAACACTCGGCAGTGCTGCCGTATTTGGCCTTTTCTTGGGTGCTGGGAGCTTGATACATTGTGGAAAGTAGGCTCCGTTTGCCTAGTCTAAAGAATGTATTTGGTTTATAGGATTTGCTTGCCTCCGTAAGCTATGGAGTTCCTTGTTTTAATTTTTGTTTAGAAATGTTTTCATGATGAGCCCTACACTTCCTACAACACTTGTGACGTTTTAAATTGTTATACAGTTAAACACTCATGGTCAGGACTCAGATTTGAATCGCCTCATTGCTGTGGTTGGGAAAAAAAATCCTAGTTACTCACAGGAGAAATGAAGATGAATCGATATGCCTTAAAGTATCAATCTTTCTCGATTTTTTTAAACTTGTTTTTGGATATCATATTTTATTAAAAGATTTTATTTCTCTTGGGTCTACACATGGTGAATGAATATAAATAGGGAAAATCTTAAAAATGGGATCGTTGGCATCTAATCATGAATAGCCGCCGTCAAAATGTAGTAACACTAATTTTGATATATACGACTATATTATAGCATATCACCACTTTCTTCCATTTAGTCCAACTAGGTCTCCGTTGCCTACTTTTTTTAATGTGGTTCA
Source organism: Taxillus chinensis (assembly GCA_023512835.1). NCBI lineage: Eukaryota > Viridiplantae > Streptophyta > Magnoliopsida > Santalales > Loranthaceae > Taxillus > Taxillus chinensis. The sequence goes on along the minus strand of CM042092.1, from coordinate 18,867,990 downwards.
CTCAAAGTCCATGGTTTTTTTTTACTTAACTCCGGTGATGGATGAATTGTCTCGTAAAACTAGTTCATCCGTGCTTCTGACTGCTATCAAGGTCGAACATGTTTTCTTGCTAATGTTTGTGTAATTAGTTTCTTTGCTGATGGAAAAGGAGGCTTGGCTCAAACCTTCTCCGGCCTCTCTCTCTCCCTGTGACCTGTTCGAGCTCCTCCGCTGCATTTGGACTTCATAAGTGCACGGATCGTGACAGTGGACTATAAATTCGGATATATTAAAAGCTCCTTTGTAATTTATTGATTTTATCAAAAGCGAATTTATAAAATTGAAATTATAAAGTTTATAAAAGTAATTAACAAAAGTAATTAGGGATTTGAATTACTTAATTCTTAAATCTTAAAAGTAATTAATAAAAGTAATTAACAAAAGTTTATATTCTCAATTACTTAATTCTTTGATAGATTGTGCTCAATGTTTTTAAAATGAAACCGAACGTCAATATGCTTTGTACGGGAATGATGGACTTGGTTCTTTGCTAAACAAATAACACTCTGACTGTCGCAATAAACTCCAACGTGCTTCTGAATAATTCCCAAGTCTTCAATCAACCCATGAAGCCAAATTGCTTCTTTGAAAGCTTTGTGATTGCCATATACTCTACCTCTGTAGTAGACAGGGCAACAGTTGACTGAAGCGTTGATCGCCAACTGACTGGTCCTCCTAACATAGTAAACATATAACCAGTAGTTGATCGGCGTTTGTCGAGATCACCAGCATAATCAGAATCAATGTATCCAACTAAACGATTAACCATTGTCTCGTATTTCTGGAATTTCCGGCCAATATCTACAGTACCTAGAATATACCGTAGGATCCACTTTACTGCTTGCCAGTGGCCTTTGCCTGGATTGTGCATATACCGACTCACCATGCTGACAGCGTGTGAAATGTCAGGCCGGGTACACACCATTGCATACATCAGGGCTCCAACAACATTTGCATATGGAACATTATCCATCTATCTTCGACTGTCATCTGTACTTGGAGACATTGATGCACTTAGTTTAAAATGTGGGGCTAATGGAGTACTGACCGGTTTAGTTTTGTCATCTATGCCAAACCGTTGGAGTACTTTCTTCAGATACTGAGTCTGGGTTAACCAGACAGTGCCCCTTTCTCTATCTCGTTTGATCTCCCTCCCAAGAATCTTCTTGGCGTTTCCAAGATCTGTCATCTCGAACTCTGAGCTCAATTGAGCCTTCAGCGTATCGATCTCCACCTTGCTCCTAGATGCGATTAACATATCATCCACATATAGGAGCAAATAGATAAACGTGCCATCTTGAAATTTCTTGAAGTAAACACAGTGATCAAACTGACTTCGTGTGTACTGTTGATGCTGGATGAAGTGGTCAAATCACTTGTACCACTGTCTAGGAGACTGCTTTAAATCATACAGGGACTTGCTCAACTTGCAAGCCCAATTCTCCTTCCCCTTGGCTTTGAAACCATCAGGCTGGGACATATAGCTAACTCAAGATCAAATTGCGCCACTAAAGCCAATAGGATCCGAATAGATGAATGTTTGACAACCGGTGAGAAGACTTCATTATAATCTATTCCTTCCTTTTTAGCATAACCTTTAGCTACTAATCTGGCTTTATATCTGATGCTGTCTTTTCCTGGAGCACCTTCTTTTTTAACATAGATCCATCTGCAACCAATAGCTTTCTTACCATGTGGAAGTGGTACTAATTTCCAAGTTTGATTTTTGTGAAGTGACTGCATCTCCTCATCCATTGCCATATTTCATCTATCGCTTTCAATACTCTGAACAGCTTCTTTATAGGTGTTGGGAACGCCATCCTCTATGATCGGAAGAGCATATGCCACCATGTCTATGTATCTCGCAGGTTTCTTGATATCCCTCCTTTGTCTACGAGTGGCGATGGATTCCATCTGTTGACTGATTTCTGTTGTTGGTACTGAAACCTCCACCTCAACTGGAATATCCTTATGATCATCATGATATTCCTCCGTATGAGAAGTCTTCTTTGACTCTTTTGGCATCTGAAACTCCACCTGTTGTAGATAAGGGTGATTTTCCTTATCGGAAGTCATCTTTTTCAACATTGCTGATTCATCAAAGGTAACATCTCTGCTTAGGATGATCTTCTTGGACTCAGGATTCCATAATCTGAATCCCTTAACTCCTTCACTAAAGCCTAAGAAAATAGCTTTCTTGGCTCTAGGATCTAGTTTGGATTCTGTAACATGAAAGTATGCAGGACAACCGAATATATGCATCCGATCATAATCCAAAATAGGTTGTCCAGTCCATACCTCTTTGGGAGTCTTCCCTTCAAGTGCAGAAGCAGGTAACCGGTTGACAATGTGAGAGGCATACATCAAAGCCTCTGTCCCAGAATGCCTTGTGCAGGCCCGATTAAGAAAGCATACACCGAACTTTCTCTACCAGCGTACGGTTCATCCTTTCTGCAACACCGTTCTGTTGTGGTGTACCAGGAACTGTGAAGTGTCTGATTATCCCTTCCTCTTGACAGATTTTCTTGAAGGGATCTGATTTATACTCTCCACCATTATCTGAGCGAATTCTCTTGATCTTCTTGGCAGTCTGGGTTTCAATCATCTTCTTCCACCGAAGAAAGATATCAAGAACTGCATCCTTGTGTTTCATCATATACACCCAGACATATCGTGAGAAATCAACAATAAAGGTAACAAAATAATATTTACCTCCCAATGATGAGTTTTTTGTTGGTCCCCACACATCAGTATGAACGTAATCTAGTATTCCTTTAGTGGAGTGAATGGCAGTGCCGAACTTGACTCGTGTCTGTTTGCCCAAGACACAATGCTCACAAAAGTCAAGCTTTCCACTTTTGGCTCCTTTCAGTAGACCTTGTTTCACCAAATTTTGCAAGGTTTTCTCCCCAACATGTCCCAAGTACATGTGCCAAAGTTGGGAAAAATCAGGTACTTCATCATCAGCACTTTTGGCAACAGTTGCTCTTCCTGTGACTGTATGTCCATCTAGGAAATATAAATTTCCTTTTCGAATACCTTTCATCGCCAAGAATGCTCCTCGTATGACTTTCAAAGCTCCACCTTCTATGGTCATTCTATATCCGCTGTTGTCTAAGACCCCCAATGAAATGAGGTTCTTTTTCAGATCTGGAACATATCTGACATCTGTTAGTCGCCTGGTTGTACCGTCATGCATTTTTAAGCGAATTGTTCCAATGCCTCTTGTTTGGCATGTATTGTTGTTGCCCATCATGACAACGCCACCATCAAGTTCTTGAAAGCTTGTGAACCAGTTCCTGTTTGGACACATATGATATGAACAACCTGAATCAAGAATCCATTTATCTACCTGGATGTCTGTTGGCGAAACTAAGAAAGCTGAGTCTTCTAAATCATCATTTCCTTTTGCAACATTTGTCGCAGATTTGTCAATTTTTGGACAGTCTTTCTTCCAGTGCCCTTTTTGACGACAATAAGCACATTCATCTTTCGCCGGGCGTCTTCTTGATTCTCCTCTTGATTTTGAGCGAGATTTATTTCGCTTGCTAGATTTCCCAAATCTCCTTTTATCTTCTCGGCATCGGGTAACAGTCAATGCTTCTGGTGTCGAGTCCCTGGAATCTTTCTGATTTTTCTTTCGATACTCATTATTCACCAAAGCATTAGAAACATCTATGAATTTAACCTCATCTTTTCCATACAACAGAGTTGTAATTAAATGATCATAGCTTTCAGGGAGAGAATTCAACAATAATAATGCCTTATCTTCATCAATAATTTCAACATCTAAATTTTGTAGATCAGCCAAAATTTTGTTAAAATTATTGAGATGTTCAATCATAGACATACCTCTCTTATACTAGAAACGGAAAAGCTTCTTCTTCAGGTAGAGTCGATTCTCTACACTCTTTGTCATATATTTGTCTTCCAGTTTTTTCCAGAGACTTAAAGCCATAGTCTCTTTCATAACAAAATACTTTTGGTCCTTGGCAAGGCATAGCCGGATAGTGCCGGAGGCTTGACGATTCACATAGTTCCAATCTTTATCAGAAATATTTACTGGTTTGGATCTCAGTGCAATATTTGATCTTTCGCGGAATAATAGATCCATGACTTCGCATTGCCACATGCCGAAGTTATTTGTACCGTCAAACTTTTCAATATCAAATTTTGCATTCGATATCGAACTTCTTTGCCACGAATTACTGGTGGAGGTTGAAGGTTACATGTCACCTTCTTTTGGGTCATTCATCGTTCTTCAGGACTCCACGAAAATAAAAAATATTTTCAGAGCAAAATTTGCAGAAACTGATTGCATGATTGTGTCCGGCACAGTTGAAAACCTTAGGAACCAATATTACTTGATCCTAATCCGATCAAAATAAATCCACCAAATACAAAATACAAAATACAAAATCAATCTTCTTTTTAAAAAAAAAATTCCTGTGCGTGCATAGAACCAAACTCCTTTTTTTTTCACCACTTCACTTCTCCCTACCTGATGTACGGACTGTACACCCCTTTTTTTCTTTTTCTTTTTTTCCTCTAACAGACCCTCCACGTCCAAAACCTTTTTTTTAATCACAAAAACAAAACACCCAAGCCAAAAAAAAAACGGATTTGTGTCTCTTATAAACAGACCATCACTATTTTTTTTATTTTTTATTTTTTGTTTTTACTCCCTCCCACCAAGTCTTTCACGCTATACCATTTTTTCTTTCTCACAAATCAATACAAATTTTGTCCTCACCTCCCTAAATCACGAATTGCCCCATTACGTATTATTATTATTATTTCTTTTAACAAAGCGAAAAAAAATAGAAGATATCTCTTTTATTATTTCTTCGGGCTCTTCTTCCATCCAACGGGAGGTGCTGGCTGGGAACGGCGGAAGTTACAGATCGTGGTGGCCTGATGCAGCGTCTTGGTCAGACGTGTAGGTGGGCTGGCGTGGTGGCAGGAGCGGAGTCCGACGATGTGAAGCAGCGGTTGGTCGAACGTGTAGGTTGCGGTGGCTGCAGCGGGTCTTGCGGTGTAGTCGGGTTACGGCGTGTGACGGTACACGACTAGTTGGAACGGTATGAATGTAACGATTGATACCAATTGTCAGGATCGATTCACACAAGAACACGCAAGATTTAACATGGTTCGGCCAAGAAATGCCTACATCCACGGGGGGAACGATTTCACTATAGTAGAGATGTTTTTACAGATCTCACACCTCTCTTTTTTTTCCACACATATTACAGCCATGATGTCTTGATATTTAAAATAAGGAGAGGGAGACAGAAAAATACGAAAGTCATAATTTATGGTTGCCAATTTTGACAAAACCACACTGTAAAGTCTTCACCACCCAATTCTTGGGTTGGCTGCCTACTTGGGTGGACTGAAACTGAAGACTTAAGAATCCAGCCAAATAATTCCACAACAGCAGCTTATATTAAAGGGATAAGGTGTCGTAATAGATTTTAAAACTTTCATTAATTAGTTTATATGGATCAAGTTTAATTTATAATAATAGCGACATTAATTTTTATAAGCTGCATGTTTTGTTCTTAATGATAATCAATAAGCAAATCCTCCCCTCTCAAAGGTCAAAATCAAAATTATAAAACATAACTTCATTATATTTTACTAATTTTTATAATAAATGAGACAATGCTCACTCTTGTTTGTTCTTAGTGACAATCAATAAATAAATTTTCCCACAGAACACTAGACGATTATTACCGATTGGTTACACCCATTAGAGCATGTTAGTTATTATCTAATTGGGGCGGTATAAATGTATAATACAAAATCATCATTATTCACTTCAACTAATATTTGTCACAACGAAGATAACAGTAACAATTATCATTTAAATTTTCAATTTTTAAACAAAATTAAAATACTCTAACAAAACACAAAAAGCCAAATGACAAATATTTCAAAGTTGTTATTCCGATGTGAAAGAGCTGGCATCATCATTAACATGAAATTGATCGATATTTAATGCAATTAAACCACAAACTCCGGCGCCAAAACCATAGATGAACCAAAATTTAAGATTATGGTTTAATAATGATAGGATTAAGAGAAGATTAGACAGTTATTTTTTCCGCCTTTAAATAATCCATCACATAATTAGATTGCTATTGAAAACGCATTCTAACTTGTTTATTTTTCTTTATATATTTTGTAGATTGCATTAAGTGCACACTTTGTTAATTGTTCTAGTTGACAAAGAAACACCCCAAAATGGAATAACTAAAACTAATCGAACTGTTTTTTTTGTTCATTCGGTTTTCGTGTTTGGTTTATTTATATTTATATAATATATAATACACGTGTTTTTAATGTTCTTGGTAAAAAAAAAAAGATGGTGTTTAAGCAAAAATAAATCATTTGTCAAACATACTTACGCATTGAGCGACTCCGCTGGGGATCGAACCCAGAATCTCTGGTTCCGTAGACCAGCGCCTTATCCATTGGGCCACGGAGTCGCAACGAAAACCTTCACTAAAACTATTTTATATATTGAATAATAAAATGAAATTCTTCCTAAAATAGCTTCTATTAAATTTAAATTATATATGCAAGCAGTACTTGGCACGCGCCTGAAAAGCCTTATTTTTCGCTATTTGGATAGTTCTATTCAAAATTTAAAGTTTCCAATTCCAAGATTTGATGACGTCCACATGGCCATTGCATCAACAAATTATAGTAAGTTGGCAACTGGCATAGACATCTTTCTATTGAAATACATTTCAAAGAAAGAAAGAAAAAATCAATAACGTAGCAACTCCAGTTCTGACGCTCCCTGTTCTTACATACTCTCAAGGGAGATGCTTATTAATTCTAGAAAATATTTACATAACATTTTTACCAAATCGTATGAAACAACATATGGGCACACTACACAATGGGGTGGTCTCATGGGATTTTATCAGAACATATGGTAACTGAAAACACAGCACACTCGGAAAGGAGGTCTCATAGGATATATATCAGGCATTGAGAAACCCAACAATTGACAATATATGAGACATCATGGTAGGATTTACCATAACATATGGCGACTAAAGAGACAGCATACGTGACGATAAGATCTGCCATTATAAGTGAAGAACAGATCATTTCTTTCGAGCCAAAGCTGCTGCCATTCCACCAACCACCAATCCTGCAGCAGTTGTGGCAATGCCTATACCAATCACACCATCTGTAGAGCAAAAAAATATATATATATCAATGTACTGTAACCGAGTGCTGCCTGAATTATAATTATAAGTGTCAAAACAATTACCTTTTTTTATCTTCTGTTCAATGGTTTTCTTAAGGGTCAAGGCCTGCCTCCAGTCGGGTGCAATCTGCGACGCCATATCAACATGTTATAATTGGGATTTTAAAAAATAATTTATAATCCCGTTTGCCTATAGTTCGCCAATGAATAAGCACTTGCAAAACAAGATATCTCCTAAAATGAGCAGAAATAAAAACAACAGCCCAAAAATGTCATCAAAACCTAAAATAATTTAAAAGCAAATAATAATGTTAATCCTTTCTTATGCGGGTGTAGGATTGAATACAACCAGTGTAAAATTCTGGTGAATGGATGAAAGTATGAAAGTGCAGCAATTTGATCCATGAGGCAAAAATAAAAGATGAAGAAGAGATCAGACCTCCAAACAATATTCAACCAACTGTCTGCTCCTTGCATAGTCCCCACTCCTAAAATACCCAACAGCCAGAAGATACAGCTTCTCTCTCTTTTGCTGCGGACTGCTATTGACATCTAGAGATGCTGCAAACAAGTATATCTTTTTAATACATAAGGTAAGGTCTTTTTTTCTCTATTGGGCTTATATTATATTGGTTTAATCACACCTTCAAGCATTGCTATTCCACGTTGCACATCTGCTGCTTCTCTGGAGTGAACAAGAGCCCATGAGAAGCGTGTGATAGATTCACTCTTTTGCTCATCCGAGGAGCCTTTGGAAGCTTCTGCAGCCTCTTTTTCACAACCCTATTAGTGCACAGATGTCATACAGGGAAACAACACAACAGATCTGACTTTTTTTGGAAGGGGTCAGTAGGAAGGGGAAAGACTGGGAAAAAGAAAACGAAAAAGAAAAGAGAGAGACAGGAAAGTAATACCAATGCAACAACACTCAGTCAAAATGAAATCATTTCAAAAGAACAAAAGACGCCAGAATGAAACATACCCAAAAACGCATACATAGTTTTATGACAATGTATCTATAATCTCCAATGGGTTTGTTTTCTACCAAACCAAAAATATAAGCAAATAAAATAACACGAGGAGAGGCAATATTAAAGACCAATTTCAGAATCATCAAAATTTGAGACTCAAAATCCTAGTTTAGTATGGATCTAAATTCCTTCCTTGTATATTAAATTATGCTTCTAATTCAGTAGTATTTCATGTTTAAATCAGGATCAAAGTTTACGGTATAAATTCTCAACTGTATTAAAATTTAGGGGTCTTCTTGAATAAAAGAAACCCTCGCAAATTTTAGAATCTGCAATCACAAATTTTGAATACAACACACCCAGGATTGGATGTATGCCCGTTATTGTTTTTCCTGTATCTTTGATGTTCTTGAAAACGAAGGAATACAAATTGATTTCAAATTTGAGCTTTATCCTACTGTCACCATAATTTAATTTCTCTGATTTATATTGCTACCGTAAATCACATATGGCCCCAACAACAGCCATAAATTTGAGTCACCAAAGACCTTTGGGTTGTCAAAACCAAGGCGAGGGGAAAAAGGCCGCCGCCCAACGCCGTAGACAAGCACGCGCTTAATGTCGCCTTCGTCTCGCTTTAGCCTAAGCGCAGGCGCAGTGAAACAAAGTATATATATTATTGGAAGATAAATTACACCCCATGAGCAGTTGGGCAGACAGTATAGACTATATAGAATAACCCTCTGCAGCTAGAAGAACATTATGAACAGAAAAACCATATGGGTCAGGGCATGACCAAATGTACTTGATAAAAACAAGTGGAAAACAGCAACCTAAGAATGATTAAAAACACAAAAACTAGGAAAACAAACTCACATAGGACAGACCCCAAAAAAAAACAGAGAAATTAAAAACATGAAACACCAACGATGGGTGGATTGTGAATATTGTTATATGTACTTCTTACGGCGATGATGTCGCGGTCGCACCAAGGCATATGATCGCTGCCGCTGAAGAAGGTGGTGACGGTGTCCACCAACGTCCCGATCTTCCTCGCTGCCATTGCTCGCTCGCTCGCTCGCTCGCTCAATCGCTCTTAGTATAGTATCTGTATGTGAAAAGGGCGGTGACCAACGTACAGATGCTGAAGCAATTGAAACCGAACGTGTAGCAAGTACTTATGAAAAGGGCGGTGACCACCCTGCTTCTTTCGTGCTATGTTTCGTAATGTTACTCTTAGAAACTGTTTTAATTGTGCACCCAAAATAAAATATAATTTTAAAAATATTTTAATTTTTAAAAGAAATTAATAAGTATTTATTAAATTAAAATCAACAGTTTCTCATCCCTTCAATCCCATCACCAGTCTACAAAGATGTAACTCTGCTACAGTGATACCATTCGTTGTACTTCGGCTAAAACACTCACTATTATAATATTATACGCTTTAACACTCATGCCCATATACAAGCTATTTCGCCATCCAACCGTGCATTGATATAACACAATGTATTGTAATTTTTCAATCACATTAGAGGTCTCGCTGGAATGACACACTAAACTGACACATAAATCTGCACATAAAATTAAACTGACATGTAAATCCGATAAAATCATTCAGTCAAAAATATTTATTTATTTCTTTTATTCCAATACTTATCAAAAATCAAATAATTTTTTTTACTATTCCAATAATTTTAGATAACTAGCAATAAGAACCACTTAAATTGGTATTTTATGAACACTAATTTCAATTTATTTTTTAAAAGTATTTTTTATTTTTTATTTTAAAAAGTAATAATTTTTTTAATATAGAAAATTAAAAATAAAAAACAATGAAAAATTATTTTAAATTTAAAGGATCCTTAAAATGAAAATAAATGAAAATAGGTTAACGAAAACAATTGTATTTTAAAAAAGGAGAAATATTCATACTCCCAAAACTTATAAAGATCCAGTTGTCCTGCCAAGTGAAACCAATCACTCCAGAGTGCTTACTCTGCATGTATCGCATCCTTCAATGTAGGCATCAGCTTCTATTCAGGACCCAAAAACTAAAGCATTTGCACTCAAAGTGCAGTGGGGGGGGGGGGGGGGGGGGGGGGTGCAACTGTCCACTTTTTGTTGCCTGAGGCAACTGTCCTTAGAAGAGGGCCCATTTTCCTTGTCATGCTTCAATCATTCCGCATTTGCGTCACAAAGCTGAGCAGATAGCATTGGAGATACAGGTGTATAAATACCTGAAATTATCTCAATTGTTGAGGCAATGGAGTATCCGAAAATTCAATTCAGCCAAACACAAAAGTACAAGCAACTGAGAATGGTATATGGGAGGCAGAAGTGAAGAACAAGTTCTACACACCTTTAAAAGAAGGGTTTGTCTCAAAGTCTTGGGTTGAATGCAATATAACGATCCCAAATAGCACCACAATAAAGCCACATATCTCTGAGATTATGGTTCTCTTACTTTGGCCATCCCAATCCTGACATATAATTAATCACATTAAACAAAAGATCAATCTATACCTGGTTTGGTTAAACAGATATTATAAATGGCTATCTCACTGTGAGCTTTGCATCAATTTTTCCTATGAGAAACGTAGGTTTGGGTTGGAGAACATTAACATTAGTTGCACCGGCCACAGCCATACACGAGGTTAAAACTTCAGACACCAATTGCCCCCGCACTTGTACGGATCCCTTAATTGGAGGAGTTTGGTATGGGCTGTGAATGTTGTGAAGTTTCTCTAGGGTCCACCTTGGAATGATGATTATGAAGAGGAAGGAAAGAGAATGTAGGTCCTAGCAGAAATTTGAGAAAGGTACTTTTCCCTTACATTTATTCCCAATCAAAATGGGCCATAACTAATCTCTAATGAACTTCTTTACTTTTTCTCCCCTACGCTTCATTCCACTCAATGGGAAGTCATATGGTTATACCACATCTTATTGAGCCGTCTTTGTAATAAAGTTGTATGGAGCAATGAACAAAAAAGAACAAACCCAAACATAAGATGCCACTAGTAATAAGTTCCACAAAGAAATAAAATTAAGGTGGTACCTCGAACATAATGACACTGGCTAGAATTGTAAGTGTAGTGAACATGACATAATATATAGGGGACACAATTGCAGTGTTGAAAGTATCGAGAGCCTGAAAAATAAATGTTAATGTTGTCAAAAAAAAGCTGTTCCTTTGAAAAAATTTAGATCATATAAGTATCCATTGCTTTTCGAGTAATTCATGAACTGATATGGGGATACAAAAGTTCATTTCTACTAGGAAATGGCAATGGCATATGGACTTATGCAGAAAACAGTCAAACGTAGATAGTTTAGTCTTAGTTACTAGCCTTGTTGAGATAGTTCAATTGCGTGACAATACATATAATCACCACAACCATGAAAAACCATGTCTCTGGGTATATTAACTGGTTGTTTCCCTCAATTGTTAATTTTAATGATGTTCCAAGGGCTTTGGCACTCATCACCTGCATGTCAACGAATGAGATTTAGTCATAAAACAGGAATAACCGGATATAGAAATGCATGAGCATGGTAAGCTCAAGTCTGTTTTTATAATTATGTTCTTTTCATGCAGTTGAAATAGCAGATGGATTTCCACTTCAAAATCCAGAAAAACTTAGTTGCTTGCAACGTAAGTGTAAATATAACTTCAAAACAATCCAAGTTTTGTTCCACATTGGATTTTGAGATGGATAATAACTTCTAGTGGAATTTAAGGAATGCATGGATATAAACAATAAGAAGATAACTTACCGATAGCGAACCCATCAATGAACAAATTCCAGTGAAAACTAGTACATTTGTGTGTCCGCATTGAGGAGCAAGATAGAAGACGCTAATAAAAACCAACACAATCACTGAACCCACATAAAACAAAAATGCTGGAACAGTAGTGTAGTCCATCAGTAAAAGCTAATGGAATCACGAAAACATCGAGACAAGATAATCAATGCATGAAAGTATAATGAAAACGTACGCTAAAAGTATTTCAAACATCCAACCTTGTTGGGTTGCCATAACCCAAATTTCCTGAACAGATGTGATAGGCTGCTCTAGCGGTGCATGCGCAACAATTATTACTGAACCAGCAACGCACATGACACATCCCAGAAATGCTAGAACGTGTAGCCTCTCCTTTAGGATAAAATGAGCCAACACAGCGCTACCAAAGACAGGACAAGCACGTTCTTTCACAAAATAATTTGTTTCACTAAAAAGTGAAATGACAAGTGAAGAAAAATACCTAACAATAATGCTTAATGCACCAAGTGGAGTAACAAGGACCGCTGGGGCAAATGCGTATGCTACAAAATTTGCAGCCTCTCCAACTATCACTGTATTAAAAACCAAGAAAGAATAAAGGTTCTGCAAGACTGCAAATAGTCAGAGAAGTATTAAAGGAAAGGTGATTCACAACTTATGTTCTTCGATAAACAAACAGAAAATAGCAGCAAGCTGGGATTGCATATTTTAATCATTTTCTCATATTATCAACAAATTATTTTGCCGAAATATTCAAGCACTATAAATTAAATCATATATGGGCCATAAATTGTTTTCTAAATGTTTCTTACAAAGATTGCCCAAAACATAGAACTCATTGGGATCAACGGTGGCAGGCAGTAATGATAACACTACTATTATCAGTATAAAAACTATTGATATCTGAAATAATCTTGGCCGTGAAGCAAGGCATTCAATTTTCTATTTAACTATACAAATCAAAAAAGGAAAATGACATTCAAATTAGAATAGGACACTTAAAATTTCTACTAAATCCATCAAATGCAATCTAAAAAATTCTTTGATCTAAAATTTTCAAAAGATCCCGCGTCATTCGTTATGATATAAGTAAATTGTTTTTTTTTTTTTTTGCTACATAAGGAGGCTAGAGCTCTATGGATGATGGAGAGACTAAAATCTAATATTCCATCACACGATGGGGTCAGGATTTGAACCGTAAACTTCCCTAGTGAGAATACAAGAAGATATTGTAGAGCTAATGCTCATTGGTGATATAAATTAATTTTTAAAATACTACGGTTCACTTTTTGGAAGGGCAGGGCTAGCACATTCCTCCATTATGTATTGGTTGTCGAGAGTTTGAATCGGTCTCCATGAATATATATATATATATATATATATATATATATATATATACAGGAGGAAGACTGCCTATGCACGAAAAAAAAAACCCACATAAGAAGAAGAGATATAATCAGAACTGAAAATAGAATCCACAGGATATGAAGCATTCCACATCAGTGGACTAGAAGTGGGTTTAATTTCTTAGTGCTCATACACTACTGCTAAAAAGTTATTTCATCATATAAAATATTTGTTTACAAACTGGTGTTTGAAAAGGGTGTTTATAAACACTTTCGTGTTTGAGTGTAATTTTTATCTAAACACGCCTGCTTATAAACAAAAATAAACTTCCCAGTAGATAAAACTAAATGCTAAAACAGTAACTGAACTGAACCACTGTTATTGGAGCCATAAAACCAACTTTCAACTCAACCTCTTACTTGTAAACATGCCAATCCACCATAGAGGCTCCAACAGATATCCATACCCACCAACTCCTACAGAGAGGAAAAGAACAATTGTTTCCAAAAAAACAATAACAGCTCATTTGAGTGTTTGCGTGCGTGTGTAATCAAGAAGAGATCATGGGAATCGACAACAATCAAATATACATACACACACACATATATATATACAACAGAGAGAAACAAAACCTATGGGAGAAAAACTGAAATTAAACACGAATCCGAGAAAGAATAGAAAAACCAAAAGCGAGACAGAAAATCAGCAATTTTAAAGAGAAAATTCACCAGCTCGGACCCCAGAAGCTGAGGCGGCGCGGCGGAGGCCTTTCTTCTTGATAATGAAGCTTGCGCCGATGAACGCACTGGACGAGAGAGCAAGAGTGAAGCCTTTCAGATTGTCTGTTGAGACACCCATTTCGACCACTCTCCCTTTCTTCTTCTTCTTCTTCTTCTGCCTTTTTCTTTTCGTCTTCATCGAAATGCTGTAACAATTCACGTGGCTCCATCGCTGTTGGGTCATCGTCTTGCGACAGACAGACTCTGAAGTTGCAGAGATACTCTGCTTATCATCGTACGAGAGCGGGGTCCGCTACCGAACAGAGTTCATACACGTTAATAACGTGTGAAAATAGCCTCTCTCAAACATGAATCGTTTGTTTGTTTGTATCCAAAAATAAATAAATAACCGCTCGTGGCTTGTGAGCGAGTCCAATGGTGACGCTTCATGCTATTGCTTGGACGGTATGAGTTACTAGAATTAGTGTTCAAATCGATTTGGTTTGGATCGATTTAATTATTTTTAAGATTAATTTAATATTTTTTTTATTTTGACAGTTCGAAAAATTATCAGGAATTGATTTAATTTATTAGTTTTTTGAGCTTTCAAAAATTAAAATTATATAAAATAAAAAAAATAAAATATATTAAATTTATAAGTATAAGTCTAAAAAATAAATAATATAATTTACAAATACAATACATTAATATTAACAAATAATATTAAAAAAAAATTCGATTTTAACGGTTTCAGCAGAAGGCATTATTTGTTGACGTATCGTTATCTATAAAATGCAATCACATTATTCTTTAAATGACTAAGTAAAATTTGCAAGAAAATGGTTAAGTGTATAATTCAGTAATGTGTTTTTAAAAATCATAATATTCGGCCACGTCATGCTGTAAATCTGACCGAATATGAGTCTGAGTCTGAATATGAGTGCTCGAGTTAGTATTTTGAGCCCCGCATAATAATAATAAGAAAAAAAAAAGAAATTTTGAGAAAGATAAGAATTAAACAAATAATGCAAAATAAGTATAATGTCGTGGCTCATGAGCAACATACCAAATGAGGGATGAGAGGATACTATAAAAATAACCTTTTATTAATTCCATTTCCGTGGCTAAGTGCGGGTAATCGCGTCCACAGGATGATGATGCCGGAGATCATCTATGCTCACATGACCATTCAACCATGTCTCTCGTTTTTCTAATATATTCTTATGTTATGTCCTAATCATAAATTTTCATATCCTAATTCACAATGAAAATATTGTGATTGCTCCATTCCAGGATGGATGATTTGGGTTATATGAAAGAGGAAAATTCAAACTATATATATTCGATATATTGAATACTTTAGGCCACTTTGTTTAAGCAAAAATAAAGTACATATTTATACATATATAATATATTGAATTATTACTATAACTAGTGAATATACGTGTGTCTAATACGCACACTTTTTTGGAAATTATCGCAAGTAAGAATATGATTAAAGGAATATTTTAGTTAACTTTCCGCTCTTTAAAAGTAAAATGATTTTCTCTTTTCAATTCAGCTCAAAAATTCGAAAGGTTAATTCACAAATTAACACATACTAATTAATAAGTACAATTCAAATTTAAAATGCCATTGAATTATTATCATTCAAAACATCAACGAATATTAAGCATCAACGAGTATCAATATCAATCATTTTTGAAAGGTACAAACTGCTCCGCTGCCTGTTCAGTATTGTTTTGCTTCTTTTCTCCTTGTTTTTTTCCTCCAGAAAATGATGTTTCAGTTAACGAGCACAGCAAGCACAGTAATGTATCTTCTGAGGGGGCGCCAAAACCGAATTAATACTTTTATCGGATGATTCCACTCAGAGTCGAATCTTGTCGGTCCACCGTGTAATTCTAAGCTGAAAAATCAGTACACATATGCGGCGGAATGACGAAAATATGAAACCGTTTACATTGGTTTGACATATTAAAACATATGCACATTAAGAAATCAATGGAGCAAATGTTAAGAAAATGTAATATCTGCATAAAATCTAAAATTGAAAGTGAACGAGTGTGTCTTGCAATTCTAAGAGCGGCAAACATCCTTTGGACGTTATAGATCTTGTCGATAGTTACAAATAAAAAAATAGACACAAAATGATTTACTATACGCAAAAATATGATCATTCGATTCGAAGTTTGAAATAAAATTACAGCTAATGAATCACATTTATTTCAGTTCAATAAATTTTAATTCAAAAAAATAATAATTTTTCAAATTAAAAATTATCATTCATAGCAATTAATTTTTTAATATTAATTTAATTCTCAAAACAAAATTTTATATCTCTCGCTGACATACTATTTCTCTAAAATGGAATTGAACACATCAAAGACAGACAAAAATTTTAGAATTGATTTAATCATGTCATCTGTCCCAAACGTCAAACACATCATCTATCACGTTACCGATTGATGAATCTCATTACGGCCGAATATCAAAGACCCACCAACACATGTCGTTCAGCTTATCGGAGGGAGGACCCATACCAAGAGTCAGACCAGCGAAAAAATTTACATCAAAACGATTCTATTACTTATTTTTCACAGGACTGCTACAGATTTTGAACGCGCGACTGGGGAAGGAGCGGTGCCGGATGCAATTTTGTTAATTACTGGGGGGGGGGGGGGGGGGGGGGGGGGATGTGGAGTGTCAATAAAAAAAACAAACGAATCAATAGGTACCCAAAGGAAACAAGTAAAAAAATAAATAAAAGGAAGCACACCACCAACTTGAGCTTCTAATTACTAGCTCGCAGAGCAAATGGAGGTTAAAGGCTCGAAATAACAGCTCAAAACAAAACTAATTTTATCGTTTCTAGTCTCTAGGATCCAACCGTCTTCCCGATCCAGGACAGGCCAAACTAATCAGTTCCAATGAAACATTTAGGCTCGCCCATGCTTTCATACCTCTCCCAAGGTTTTCATAACTGTCCGCGTTTTTTTTTTGAGGATATCTGCAGCCACCGAAAACCAAACCATTCTTCTGCCTAGATCTGCTAAGAACATAAATATACAGAATGTAAATTATTACAAAACAGATATATCTCGGACATTTGTATCCGGCATTGGAAGCAAATAAGTGGTGCGGGCATTTCCTGTGAGGCATATAATCCCTATGCGCCAGTGCTCTCTCACACACACACATACGTGTGTACATTATATATATATATATATATATATATATATATATATATATATATATATATATATATATATAAACAATTCTTCGGGGATAGCACAACCTTTAAAACAAAACCCCAAATTAACGAATTAAACCCAGCCACTCATAATGAAGTAGTGAATCCAATATTATAATCAATAAACAAATAGTAACATCATAGAAACTATGAAACAGTAATAAAAAAACAAAGTATAAACGTAGAGAAATATATAAATAAAAACGCCAGAACTGCATCATAATGTTCTGCATTCTACTGTATAAAATTTAGTAATAAACCAAAAATGAATGAATAATGATTGCAAGTTTGTGGAACCAAAAGGTGTCAGGCATACAAAAATGTTGTGCCAAACTGGCAACGGCGTCTGCATGTGTATAAGATAAGGCTGAACCTCAGGAATGCAAAACGGCTCAATATACACTTACTGGAAGAGGATAATACAATTAAAACGTCTCCCTTGTGTAAGTGTTCTTCAAACTAAGTAAGAATGTAAATCTTTTTCTAACTTTCTTTATGTACGTAGACATTTGCTGACCTCACTCCCTGGGTGAAGGAAACTAACAGAAAAGGGAAAACAAGTGAAAACTGTGGAAAGACTTCATCTGTCTTGTTCATTAATCAGCCACTTGTATGGCAAGTACTTGAAATTTTACCTCAGCTACTTGTATCACAGAGAGGACTCCCATTCAATGGAAACGGCTTCCGCTCTTACTCAGAATACCACAGGCATCTGTGAAGAATTACTCAGTACTGAAATAAAAATTCCCAGAAAATTTATGCCCCGAGCTGTTAGTGCCACTGGTTCAGCTTCTTTTTCTGACGGGATGCCTCCAATTTGTTGAGGACAAAACCTACTTGATACCAGACGAGAAATCTTGCCTCATGGGAGCAGAATGTTGTATTCTAGAAGGCCTCTCACCTAAAAAGTGCCTGCTGTCAGGTGGTCCTGATCCAAGAATTCCCATAGAGTGTGTATCAAGTGTATGGTTGTCGGTAATTGAAGATCGTTGAAAAGAAGACTGAACTTGGGGGTTGGCATAGATGTCAGCTCTTCTCCGCCGCTTCCATGCTTCAAATTTTCCAGAATCATGAACCCGGTGAGGTTCTGATTTCTGATAAGCAGGCACATATTTGTACCCCCTTGATGAATAGTGGGGTAAATCACCATCTCTGTCGAAAGGACCCACTGCAGAACCATTGAAATGAGAGGGTCCAACTCCAGCCTCCTCTTCCTGCTCCTGTTTAAGTTTGGAATAAATTTGATGAAGTCGATCCCCAGACAAATTAGAATATGTTGAGACGTAGTTCCACAATCGCATTGTCATTCCTGTAGCCGGAAAATATCATTTAGCTAGATTTGGTTTTAAATAAACAGAAGAAAGAAGATTATATATATATATATATCAATTTGCAAAAAATGAGTATGAACTCTCAACTACTTCGAATATAAAACAATAGCAACACATTAAATAAAATTTTAAAGCGGTGACAGCCTTGTAGGACGTACTATCTTGCTTGTAAGGTTCTTCCTCGTGTTGCACAACAATTTGGTCTATTCTGCGTCCCAGATGCTGTAAATACTTGCGAATTTTGGACAGCACCTGGCAAGAAAAGCGAAACACAAGAATAAAATGCTCAACATGGAACCAAACATAATGAAAATTTTAAAACAATAACTAACGACCATAAAATTAACCACCTCATCCTTGGGAAGATCAGCACTGGTAGTTTGCAACCTGTGAAGACGTTTTAGAGTTTTAACTTCACCAACCATGACATCTTCACACCATTCCATCCATTTGACCTCCTTGAATTGCTCATATAATTCTTCATTGTCTGACATTTCACCCTCTTCTTTAACTAAAGGTTCGACCTTCTGTATTTTAACAGGTCTCAACTTGTTTTTTCTAACATTAGGAGAACCAAGTGTCCCCTTCTTGTCCTTAGAGCGAGAGTTGATGTTAACAATAGAATTTTCCTTTTTCTTCTGACCCTTCCGGCCGATCTTCCCATTTGAAGTCTTTCCACTAACAGCAGCACATTCCTGTTTAAAATTGCCTTAGTAGTCAATCTTACAGGTAACACGTGCCATATATAAATACACAAGGCAAGAAACAGAATGGGGCAAGTTAAGGAGGTAATGTTTCAACCTCACATCCATTCCAATTGTAGAAATTAGAGTTGACACTTGATACCAGCCACCAACTCATGTTAGTATTTTCTGTGGAATTAGAGTCCCTCATGATTCATGACTCAGACAAATAAATGTCTCACATCAGCATACTGTCCAGAAGATTCACCTTAGAAACTTCAAGTAGACCCGTAAAAAATAGCGCTATATGCGAAACCCTTAGATGCCGAAGATTCACCTTAGAAACTAATTACTTGTATTCAGGTATGTAGGTAATTAAGCTCAAGGGCTGGTGGATGTAAAAAAATGTTTCTAAAATTGAACATCATTTAGTTGGCTGATAGAAAATACTTACAGGGACAGAAATCAACTCCACTCAAGATCACATTAGTCTAAACATGTATATTTTTAGCAGGAAGACAGAAAATACTTTGGACAGGAAATTATTGAATTTAAACATAGGATGATTTGGTGCCTGTGCTTTTCCTAAAATGATGACGGAAAGGATTAGACTTGGGAGAATCCATGTTGACTACACCCCTTTGTGCATTTTCATCTATAGGTTGACAGAATCAAATTACTCACTTCTCATCGATTTATAGTCACTTCTAATTCACTTATCTAAAAAAGCAATGAGAAACTTTTGAGAACCATAATTAGAGGTAGCAAACCAAAATCTAAAAAACATCAATTCAAAAGAACAACTTTGATGGTAGTCAATCCATAGACACTATTGATTCAATTATGTTTTGAAACTAAGCTTGTAAAGGAATCGACACACTTGACAACTCACTCAACAATCGCTTGATTAAACTCAACCCGTGCTTGTTTAATACTATAAAAGCTCACTCATTGTTGAAGCTCGATCGTTTATCTAGTGACACATACCTAACTTGCTCAATTAAACTTGACGGGAGCTCATAAGCTCGACTCATTTAAAGCTCATCCAACTCGTTTAAAAACCGATGTATAACATATATATAATGTAATTATATTTATAAGCAATAGTTAATATATGTTACTTATTTTATTATTTTTTCTAATTAATATATTAATAATTAGAATTAGAAAATTATTTGTTTGTTAGTAATATAAAAATTACATTAATATCTAACATTAATAAAAATAAATATAATTTTCTTGTTAATTAATATGTTATTTGTTTATTAGTTAATAACTTAATAGTAATTAATATGTCATTATAACTTAATAAACATATATAAAAATATTATATTTTAATTTTAAGAATTTAATATTATTAAATATTAACAAATATAATCATATTTTTATAATAAAAAATTAAATTATTTCTTTATATATAATAATATAATTTATCCGAAAAATCAAAAACTCTAGTTGGCTAAAAAAATTAATTTACGTGAGCTCAAGTTTGACAAAATTGAGCTCAACTCAACTCGAGCTCAACTCAATTATTTTTTCCCTTAAATGATATGAGAGCTTGACTCAACTCGAGTTGTTTACAAGCATGAAAAGTAATAGCACCAATAGAAAGGATTGTGAGTAAACAAAAACTCTTACCCATTCCATCGTTGAAGGCTGACAAATTATTTAAGGATGTTTAAGGTAATAAGAGACAACACCACGTCACTTCTGCACCCCCAAAACTTGGTTAATTAATTAATGAGGGATATGACATCATGTTACTTCTGCACATGTAGCATTTGGTGGATTAATTCATGGATCTTCTATAAGGTCTAATGTTAGCATGTAAATACTCACAATATTGAATTTCGATATTCTGTAAGGTGAAAAACGACTTTAGCTAGGACAGAGGTTCATAGACACGACACATTCCAGGATGAATGCAAAGAGGAAATGAGAAGAGAAAGAGAAAGAAGAATAATATATATATATATATATATGAGAAATGAGAACAAATAAAATAAGATAAAAACGAGGACTGCTCAACCAGACCAAGACAATGTAGCTGGATGAAAAATAAGTAATTTACACATAAACAAAGATCTTATCGATTACCTACCATTTCCAGAAGGGCAGAAGCACGTTCATTCAAATTTGGAGCACGCGGTAGAAATGTTTCATGATGCAGAAGTTCCACAGGGGCAATCTTCTTCATCAAACCAAGCCTCTCATCTAACCGGATCTTTTCCCAGTTGCCATATCCATGGCAGTGTACACCCAGAAGCAATCTTGCATCATCAACTAACGGAAGTACCAACAGTTGAAAAAATACAAATGCATTAAGTGCTGAGATGATAATAATAATAATAATACAGTATCCCTTTTTTTGTTCATCTGCACACATTCACTTCGAACATGCATGCATATTACAAAAAAATGGGGAACATACAAAATTTAAAGACAAAGGGTTAAACTTACTTTGGTTCCAACCACAACCTTTAGACCAATTTGAAGGTTTGAGGTACATCAAAACTCGAAATTGAGCAACAGGATCAGCATAGCGATTAATGCGCTTTGCCAAGAGTTGAAGTTCTTGAACACGAGAAAGAAAATCAATGGCCTTCACAGATATACCAAAGAAATCCAGCAATGGCCCCTGCAGATTAATAATAATCTTGAACCTTTAGTATAAAGGCTTCAAGATGCTCACAATCCTAATAGGCTGCAGAAATAGTATCAAAATAACATCAAACAATAAAAATACATCGAACCAACCTTAGGTTCCAGGCTCCCTGATTCTACAGCTTCGCTGCACCCGTCAATTAAAGCATCAAACAATTCTATTTGAGCTTCTTGTGGAGCTGCTTCAACCGCACCACCAACCTCAGCAGCTATCAAGTCTATTTGATCTGGATTTCCAAATTTCTTAGCCTGATTTTAAACAGTAAATATTAAAAAGCTTAAAACTAAAACAATTAAGAGATAGGAAATGACAGCTTCAATACAAGCCACATTATTGAAAAGGGAAAAATAGCAGTTTCACATACCAATATCATTCTGATTAAATTGACATGAGTGAATATTTTGCAATCACTCAATCAGAACAAATGCAAAAAGAAAGAAAATGACGTCAAAAAGCTCAATACAATCTGCAGAATCTATTAAAAAAGGAGAAAAAGGATTATTTTCAGAGTTTTTTCTTTTTGACGTCAAAAAGGTCAAATGATTGTTTTTAAAACTGATTTAGAGTAATTCGATTCAATTGTATGATTAGATAAGTTTAAAAAACTAAACAAAATTGGACCTAAATTGGGCTTTTGATTTTTTTTAATAATTTAGGTTTCTTGAACAGTTGCATTACGCCAACTTAACCGGCTATCGAAACCTATCAATTTATTTATATTTAACAATATAAAGTATAAGCACTTCTTCCCTTTTTTCTTCTTCCCTCCAATTCTTCTTATAATCTGTAGTCCACTCTTTCATACGTTCTAATCTTCTCTGCTTCCCTCTTGCGCTGGGTCTACAATTTTTGCCTTTTCGTTTTATTTGGATAAAATCAGGTACAAATAGAATGAGTATCCAGAAAAGAAAACAATCCACCAATAACACTCGGAAACAGAGCCAACATGTTTATGAAACTAAGGGAAAAGGAAAATTTAATAGAATGATAGGGTTATTTCACACTATTAAACATATTTGTGGTTTGAATAGAGTTCTTTAACATTTTGACATATCAATTATGTGTTTTAACAATTGTGTTATTATATTTCTCGATTTTCTCAAAATTTGATTATATAACATTGACTCAAGTCTAAAAAATTAATAATATGAGAAAAGAAAAACAACAACTAATACTCCCCCCATCTCAAAATAATGTTTTCATATTCCAACTTGGCCAATCTTGAATAGCTTGTCCCATATCCTACTTTACACTATTTTTGCAAATGTTTCCAACATTGAGCATTAATTGTAATAGGAGAAGAGAATAAAATCAAAACAAACCAACAATCCTTGATTCCAATAAATGATGCCAACTATATGAATCAAGACACATAGAAAGCTTATATTGGATCTAAAACACAGAACCAAGACGCCATGTAATAAAAAAAGAGAATTAATATATATATATATATAAAGGGAAAGGTGTTGAGGGAAATAATTTTTTTATATCAGCAAAGTGAAAAGAAGACATTTTTAGGAGGAAGTAGTAGGGGAAAATCCGAAAATGGGAAATCAACAATTTCATGACAATCAACATTTTACAGCATTAGGAATCATGTTACAATTAAAAAGAGAGCAAATATTATATCAGACAAATAAAGATGTATAGGCAGAACGAATCTTACTGCACGAACAAAACGTAGAGCATCTCTTTTTGACAAGTTTCCATAAGACCATCCTCTTACTTGGGCAACAGCTCCTTCAATCATTGGTACAGAATGCGTAGAAAACTCAGCTTTCCGACGCTTTTGGATTCTCTCCTGAGACTCAGAGCTCTTCTTTTTCCGTTTAGTACTTGTATCAGGCTGGCTAGTTTCTGCATAACTCCTAGTATTTCTTGCAGCACGAGGAGCTAAATCATCCTAAAAATG
Organism: Taxillus chinensis; assembly: GCA_023512835.1. Taxonomy (NCBI): domain Eukaryota; kingdom Viridiplantae; phylum Streptophyta; class Magnoliopsida; order Santalales; family Loranthaceae; genus Taxillus; species Taxillus chinensis. The sequence goes on along the minus strand of CM042092.1, from coordinate 18,844,053 downwards.
TAGTAAGCCATCAACATGAATCCCATTGATCATATAGAAATCTAACAAGATTAAGGAGGCACAAAATTTCAATAGAACAAAGAGCATAAAAGGAACGGAAATAAAACATGCACTTCATTTTAAGCTATTAGCAGTACATACGTCAGGTTGAGATACAGCATCAGATTTTATCAAGCGACTCCAAAAGCTTCCATCATCTTCAGCTCCCCCGAAGTTAGCAACCTGATAATATCAACAGGAAATAAAAACAATGTAACTGTAACCTGAGATAATCTATCATCTAGAATGAAATAGCAAAAGCAAACCATGGAATCACAAGCTCAACTGATCATAGAGAAAACCTAAGGAATCATGCTCAACACGGTTTCTTCTTACCTTGAAAGCATTCAACAATTCATTCCCTTCTTCCCCATCAGCTTCCTTTTCCTCAACCTTTTCTGCTCTTTCAAGAATTTCATCAATATTCATGCTTAAGAGTCTCTTTTTGTTTTCTTCATCATTTTTTTCTTCCTTAAAAAGTTCCTCTGCTCCAAACCTCAAAATTGCTGACAATTCATTCTTCATTAATAACAAACAGGAGTTAGGTGAATTTGTTCCCCTAAGCCCGAGGGAAAAGGGTGTAAATAAAATTTAATGAAAATGAGATCTAAAAGCAAACAGAGAACGGCAGCAATTAACTTCAAAATGAATACAAAAACAAAAAACAAGAAATGCTTAAATTAAAGGTAGAAATCTATGGATTTAAAAACCAAAGTAGGGCAAGGCCACAGGTTAAAAATCAAGCATGAAAATTGAAAGATCTAAATTAGGATTAACCCTTACTTTGTCAAAACCACTCCCTTTTTTAGCTTCTTTCTTCTCCAGTCTACCTTCTGCATTTAGTTTTTGAATCACTAAATGGTCAAGAACCTACACACAATAATAAATTTTGACAAGTGAGAGGGCATCAAATAGATTTACATAATAAAAAAAATGTATTTTTGTCGGCTACTTCTATGGATGTGTATATGCAATTTAAAAGTCATTTGTATGATCAAGCATTGACGAAACTAATTAAGTTGGTTTCATTTACCATCTTCCTTTTAGCTCGCTCCAATATATCTTCCTCAACACTTTTGCTTGTAACAAATCGATAGATGTTAACGACGTCCTTTTGCCCAATCCTATGAGCTCTACTCATTGCCTAATAAAACACAGTAAGTAAGCAAGCACAAGATTCATCAATGGAGGAAGGAAACACAGATTTTGTTGTTTCTACTAAGTACAATGTATAGAGGTGAATGATGTGATGTGATATTAAACAAGTTGCTCATGTGGGAAACCTGCAAGTCATTTTGGGGATTCCAATCTGAATCAAAAATTATAACTGTATCAGCTGTTGCAAGGTTGATCCCTAGGCCACCCGCACGAGTTGAAAGAAGAAAACAAAAATCATCACTGCCAGGTGCATTGAAATGATCCATTGCCTGCTGGCGCAACTCAGCCTTTGTACTACCATCAAGCCTTTGATACTGGAACCCTCTAAATGACATATATTCTGCTAGTAGATCCAACATTCTAACCATCTAAGAATATTGAAACATGAAGAAGGTTATTATGTTTCTATGCCAAAGAGATCACTGAAATGTAAATATTAAAGTGTTTGGGGGATTTATGTTTCTTTATAAGCATAAACATGTTAAGAAACAGTTTATAAATAGCAAAAAATTAGCTCCTCCAGACATAAGGTATTTTGAGCAGGAAAGAAATAATAAATTAAAAAAAGGAAAAGATACAAGTAAATTGGGCAGGAAATAGCCTTACCCGATAAAAAAAGCCCATACAAATATTACAATGAATCCCCAATAGGCCTAATACAAGGTGTTTTCAACAGGTGTTTATAATTAAAACCATCCATAAATACAAAATCAGTTTCAAAAATAACCTAGAGACTACTAGACCAATCACTTGCAACTCCTAAAACAAATAGGGCGTATCAAATTAAAATCATTTCCATTACAGTTTTGATAACCAAAATCACATTGGTTAAAAGCACTATTAAATACTTTTTTTGATAGGTAAGAATAATTTATTGATTAATAGCAAATCACACACAAGAAGTGCGGTAAAGCACTATTAAATACAACTGCATTTTTTTTTCTTTTCATTCTCTTTTGGTTATGCTTTTTCTATCTTCATTTGTGTGCTGCTCTCATCCCAATCTATTTCACTTACGTGCACACAAACATGAATACATAAAATAATTGCGCATTTCCCTGGAACCAAAATAAAATAAAATTATAAAGAACATTTTTCATATATACAGTTTTTCTCGTTTTTAAAACAAGAAAAAAGAATATATATATATATATACTTATACAGTTATACTATCAAGTAAGAATATAAATCACTCTAATATTGATTATATTATAAAAAAAATGCTATTGCTATTTCAATATAAATTCCAACGTCATATCATCACATTTTGCATTATTTTTAAGGAATACTAACGAAATTATTCCAAACTAATCATTTAAAGGCTAACATTAGATTTCTAATTTGAATTGTTTTTTGGTGAGAGTAAAAAAGTAATTGAAAAAGTAGGTCTTCAAATTTTCATTTTCTGCCAGTTCGATGGATTCAGTAATTAATTTTCAGATTAAATTTAGAAGCAACCAGCTCCAAGAAAGACACTTCCTTACAAATTCATTAGAACAACTAAAATCAAAAGGAAAATCAATGACAAAGTATTGCTGAAATATAAGCCCCGCACAGGGCATACATCGACGTTTTCACCGGGCATGAAGAATGCAACCTAATCACTATTACTTGCAAAAGATGTTTTTATGAATCAAAAACTGACCTATGGATAATGTAAAGTACCTTCTTTACCATTAGGCCAAGCTACCATGGACATACAGTAGATCTACCAGTAAATTAGTGTATATAATGTGATACAACACAAGGTTTCTGAAACAAACCTGGGAGAATATCAAAACACGATGATTTGTCTCATGCAACTTGACAAGTAACTTATCAAGTATAACTAACTTCCCACTGCTCAAGATAATCCTCTCCAGTATACTACTATCAACAGTGTTTGAGTGCCCACCATAGCCATAATCCGCACTTTCAAACAAGAAGGGATGATTACAGCATTTCTTCAACTCTACAACAATATTCAATAGAGAAACCTACATATTGTAGACGACCAACAAATAGTATTATTAAAAAAACTATATGCACAATAGTTTGTGATCGCATCACAAAATTTAACAGACAGAACGAGCAACAGGGAAAATTATAAATAATTTCAGAAACGGAAGCATATGCAATCGTACAGGCAATAGTGATGAATGTGGCAAAATAGACACTAACTTGATTGCCTCGGACACCTTTGTTCAAGTCATGAAAGTTGCGCTCCAAAATCCACTTATAATATCTACAGGTGCAGCCACCAGGTACACAAATTATTAATGAATGTTACCAAAATATGGAAGCATCAGAAGCTCACTAAGATACTAACTGTTTCTGAAGCGGTGACATTTCAACACGAAGTATACGTTCAATTTTGGGGGGCAAAGACTTCTCTACATCCTTAATAACTCTTCGGAGAATGTGAGGCCTTAATTCCATATGTAAACAAGCAAGCTATAACAGAACCATACATTGCTTCAATAACAGGCATTGTGATTTGGCAACACATGCACAGAACTGAGGTATCCAAAAAGCTACCACTTCAAAAAATAAATAAATATATATATATATTTACCTCGCTTTCATTGAACGAGCTAAGATTTTTGTAATTTTGAACAAAATCATCCTTACTCTTGAACTTGTCAGGATCAAGAAAGTGAAGCAAAGCCCTATCACACGCAAGATATCAAAATAATTATAGCAATCATTATACATCACAAAGCATAATAATAATAGAGTACTGATAAAAATAAAGGAACCTACACACGACAGATGTGGTAAATATTATTAGATGAAAAAAACAAAATCAATGAAAGTACCGACTCGAAATAAATTTCATTGATCAGGGAATGACACCGCTCATGACTTATATCAGCTCCAAGGCATAACACAGATTTTTGAAGTGAGTGGGTGGCCTGATGATCAAGACCATATCTTCCATGGACTCAAAGGATGCAGAAGAAATTGACAATCATAGAACAGAAATCAAGGAGACTTCAGATCATAAGGAGATCAAATCAAAGGACAATAAGCCCTCTTGCTTTTTGCAATGATAATGCCATGCAACTTTCTGGATATATTGAAGAAGAAGTGGGGAACCTAGTTTACAAAACAGGGCAATAGACACAACTGATTCAAGCTCAAATACATTGAAAGATACTTTTGGTCCTAAACAATTTGTTATCAACGAAACAAGACTTTAATTAAGAACATGCCAATTGCAAATTAACCAAATGAAAGTGCCTCCCTAGGGAGGAGGATTTAAACTTGGCCCTTGAAGGAAGTCTCAAATATTTAAGGGCCAATTGCAAGACCTAAGACCCTAAAATCTCAGGACACGTCCCCATGCAATGCACCACCACCCCAACAAGAGCCAGCACTGACTTACTCAAATTAATGCGCAACCCTGATACAGCTTCAAACCAAACAAGGAACACGAGCAAATGAAAGAGGTGAAGAGGATGCCTCACAAAAGATGAGTATCATCATCAAAGAGCAAGTGAGAGATAATCAGAAGCTCACTATGCAGCCCACAAAAAAGCCCAATATCAGCCCAGTAGAATTAGCAACATCAATCAATCTGTCGAGAGCCTCCATAACAATAACAAACAACAAAGGGAACAGAGAATCCCCTTGATTAAGCCCTCTGAAGATCGGAAAGGAAACACACCTTAACCAAAATGAAGAACCGAGCAGAAGAGATACAGAACGAAATCCAACGCTTCCATTTCTTCGAAGACCCACACCACCCAAGCAAGTAAAGGAGGAAATTCTAGTAAACAATGCCATAACTGGTTTCTCCAAATCTAATTTACGAAGAACACTAGGTCATAAGCCTTCTCCAAATCTAATCTTTCCTAAATTAATAAAAGAAGGATTACCCCAAGTCAGAGGTGGTATGAAAATTTCAAGCCTCTGCAAAGTCAACTTCTTACACATGGTAAGACACAATATTCTACCATACATCATTTACGGAAAAATATTGCTTCATTAGTAAGAAGATAGACAAAGGGCGATTAGTCCATCGATGCTTCATTCTTGAGCACATCATCAAAATGGACAGAAGATAGTATGTCTCCCTTTCTCCCAAAAAAAGTATCCCTAGCTGCCTTTTAATTTGATAAAAGTATATAATCATAATTATTTAAGACGCAAGACGCACTCAAGGCGCAAAGACCGAACCTTACATAGGCGCAAGGCAAAAAATAAAGCACGGCCTAAGAAAAATGAGAGGCGCATTTTTATAAAAGAAAAAAAGTAAAATATACTAGTAAAATAATAAAAATTAAACATAAATAAAAGAATACTCTTAATTATAATGAAATTATTACAACTCAAAAATTTAAAGCATACTATTTCAAAATAATAAAATTCTAAATTTAATTGTCAATACTTAAAATAAATCTAATCATCATCCTCATCCTCACCATCACTAGACTTGGAACGTATCTTCATCTATTTCTTCAGAATTTGACGTCGAGCTCCTATAAGTAGAAGGACCTGCTCTTGGTGTGCTCCTCTTGCATAATTTTAATTTTATTTCATTTATTTAAAAAAATTCCTTCTTTTGACGTTGAACATTGAACCGCCCGTCTCACCATACAAGCTATGGTATGTACCGTACTACCTCGCCATACATTTGAAACTTAGTTTTCTATGTTAAAATTATAGTTTAAAAATACAATTTTCTCACCCTTTTTGCTTGGTTTATCTTAAAACTAAATTCTAAAATAAATAAAGAAATCCCTCTCTCTATTTTATTTTATATATGATTTGATTAAGTAAATGCTACGTGTCATTACATCCAGAATGTGCCCCGAATGAAGAGAGCAGTTTTGACAACTCCTGAAGGACACCGTTGGTGAGAAGTGGCAGCACTAGCCGATCAGAGCTGAAGCAAAAGTGGCGTCCCTGGTGAGGGTGTGAGGTTGTGCTTCAATGTAATCTGGGCAGAGTTCAGCCCTCGACAATCACAGCAAAAAGAATAAGAACTTGGCCGGAGTGAGGTTGGGGCTGCTGAGACCTAGGGTTTCTGACCTCGCATAAGAGGTGCAAGTGGACAGGATGCCTTTTCCCTGTTTTCTTCCCTTCTTTATGCCTTATGTCTGCTAGGCGCGCGTATTTAGCACCTTGCACCTACGAAAAAAAGCCTTAAAAGACAAACTTTTGTGGGCTTCACGGAGCTCGCCTCGCCTCGCCTGCAGCGATGCACAAACCTTGCACTCATCTAAGCCTAGCATCTAGGCACGCCTTTAACAACTATGGTATATAATAATTACAAATTCACTAAAGTTATCATTAAGTATTAATTACTTACATGACCAATCAAAACATAACAGCATACAATTAGAGTTGAAAAATGAAGTAACCAATCCAGCAAAAAATTTATTTTGTTATATAAAATAAATAAATTACCACAACTCTTCAACACTATTCTGTAGAGGGGTACCAGTGATGAGCAACTTATTCTTGGTGCTAAATTCCTGCAAAAAGACAAAAAGAAGTCCAAAAACAATTATAATGACAGGTAATTGAAATTAAAATCAAGCCAGGCTAAACAAACTGGACACAATACCATACCGAAAGTGAAGTGTACAACTGTGCCTCACTGTTTTTCAACCTATGAGCTTCATCAACCATTAGATAATTCCATTTGATCTTGGACAGCACAGCCTTATCCTTCAAAACTACTTCATAAGTAGTCAGAAGAGTAATAAACTTTATGACCCTCTCAGTTTTCTTATTACTGTAAAATTCATATTGCTGACAAACCTGCACCAAAAAGTTGAAAGGCCAACCATTAAATTGTGTGTATTGCAACTCAAACACAGATAAGGTGTCATGAATTTAGTGAGTTATAAAAAATACCATGTAAGAAACATAAATATATGCTTTTGTAGACCATGGTTTCATTTATTGTGTAGAAAGGTGGAAGCTGATATATATATACATATATATATATATTGCTTATCCCATTTTCATTATTTGCTGTTTGAAAGATGTAATTTTCATTGTTATTGTTGGGCTCCAGACAGTACAGGTAAAATCTGCCATATAGGAGGGCAATTTCATGCGGTAGTAGTAGTACTCTAGTTATTGTGGGTCCATAAATATTGAGGGAAACAAAATTACCCTCAAAGTTATTTTGGAGCCTTTAGCACCCGTTATAGTCTCCAAATTGCTTTTGTGATCTAGATAATAACTAACAAGAAATGATGTGGCTGCTCTCTCTTTCTTTCTGGCATGAATTGTGGGGAGGGGCAGCCCTAAAGGATTTTGAAGGGGAGAGGAATGGAATGTCATTTTCAGTCATTCTCAGCCTATGATTGGGAGCATGAGTGTATGGATTTCTTTGAGGAATTAAATAATTAAATTCTCCTGTTTCTGCTGGGAGCAGCAATACTCTGGTTTGGAGAGCACGAATTATGGGAGATTCCAGGTCAAAATATAGTGGAATCACTGGGATTGGGACAGAGAGAAGTGGAATCACATTTGGCAAACCGAAATTCTCACTTGAGTTGCTTTTTTTTGCTTGGGAAGTGGCATGGGGGAAGGCTTTAGTGGTTTGCAAAGGAGAGGCGTCCAAGTGGTGAGCAGATGTCCATTGTACAAATGCTGAGGGAAAATATTGATCCCTTGATCCACATAGCTATGCACCTTTGTTTATGCAGTTTTTGGAATTGTGTGAGTTGATTGGGAACAGGTGGACCAGGAGATTGAGGCCTCCATCAGGTTGAGGAGCAGTGGTAAGACAAGTTTGTTCACACGTGACATTCCCTTGGCTGTGCTCTAGGTATCTTGAAGGAGCAAAATCCCCGAATTTTTGAGGGAGAAGAAAATCGGATTCAATAGATAAATAAAGTATTATGGGCCTTGTTGTCTTATGTAGAAACTTGCTGTGATTTCTATTGTCCAGATGGTTTCCATGATTTACTTGACTTTATCCTTTTCTTGCACTTTGCAATTTGTCACCATGTTGTTATTTTTTAATAGTCTTGTTTGGTTGATCAAAAAAATAAGGGATGCTTTAGACAGGTTCAACCTAAGATGGTCACTTGAAACTTCAATATAAAAATCAAATGTTAGAGAGGATATAAACAATTATCCTCATACCCTCCTTTCAAAAAGAAGCTATTTCTCACCCAAATAAAGTATAGTAAAATATGAATAGATAAGTATCATAGGAAAATCACTCACCTCTCGGCTTGCACGAGTTCCAACATACACTATAACATTCATTTCAGGAAGCCACTTCCTGAATTCCTTTGCCCAATTTGACAAAGTGGATAGTGGGACAACAACCAGAAAAGGACCGTGTATTTGTTGAGTATTCTACATAATAACGAAGGTGCTTTAGTGGAGAAAAAAACTCATAACTAAAAAAAATTGGCTAACAAGGGAAGATATCAACCTGTAAAAAGCCAAGCATAGAAACAGACTGAACAGTTTTGCCGAGGCCCATTTCATCAGCTAAAATGACATTTGTGTCATTTCTCCAACTGTCCTATGAGAGAACACCCATTAGTAAATGCTCCAGTGTCAGATTTTTCCCGTCACAAAGCAACCCAAACGAAACACTTCATCTTTTCCTCTTCTCTCTCTCTCTCTCTCTCTTTGTGTGTGTGTGTGTGTGGGGTTGGGGGTGGGGGGTGGGGGGGGTCTATTCGATCAGCATACCTGTTAACAAGAAAATTTAGGCCATCAAGCTGATAATCACGCAGTTGCCCTCCCTTTAACCATGTAGGCTGTTCATCAAGCTTACGCAAACTTGCTGAACAGAAAGACCATCTCAAGTTAATATATTGTTTCAAAATTTGATAACAACAATGTCAGAGAATGTAGAAGCATTTTATTTCACACCAAAAGGGATTTTTTGACAAAATCACTCTCTGCAATGATCTCACTCCATCTTTCTCCTAGAACCAAAAGTATCTATTATAAACTGTAACCTGAAACTTCCCCATAAAGAGATTATTCAAATGGTTCTGCATTTAAGTCCTTTTCTGCCTTCCGTAAATACTCTGAATTCCGCCTTTCCCAGCAGAGATCTAGCCTTTCCTTCTTTTTCCTTCTCACCTCTCTTAGTTCTTTAAGCAAAACAAAACTTTTGAAACAAAGCAATTCATCAATACTACTTATCACATGCAGCTGTTTCAACTTTTTCCTTACATTTTCTTGATGATTCTTTTCTGTTGTTTGAGTTGTATTGTTTAACAAAATGATTAGCAGAACTTTCCACATCTCAAAATAAAAGAACTTGGCACCTCAAGAGGGTCCAAAGTTTTTTACAGCATTGCTATTTCCATTCCTCTAATCTCATTCTCTGAGAAAGATGTAGAAACAAGCATCAAACATTCAGCTAATAATAAGAATCAGTAAGGGCCTATAAACAATGAAATTTGGTGTTCAGATTTCAGCTGGATGACTGGAACAAGCAATTATGGTATCCTCATGCATCAGTGAATTTTTTCTTATCATAAAAAAAAATTATACATGGAACAACAAAGGGTGAAGGAGAGTGTGGGGGCCACTGTCTGATGTTTTTCTTTGCAGTGACTTTGATTGTACCACTAATTATTTTGACATATCTTCCCGTGCATCACTGAATTAACACAGTACTAGGGCAACAATGACACTGACATTAGGCATGCAAATAAATGACCCAAAAGAACCGTGGAACTGCATAGAATGTCAAAGAACTCAATGATGGAAAAAAAAGCAACTCATCAACAACAGAGGTCAGAAGTATGAACTGGGGATTCAGTGGGAAGTTGTTGAGAAGTTGTCATGGTGGGTTACTCTGCTAATCAACTCAGAGGCTGGCAAAAAAATTAAGGCAAGCCCAAAAAATAAACACATCATAAGAAGACAAGAAATCCTATAGATTCCCTATATTGCATCCTATTCCAAATTATAAGTATAGGGTAAGATACAACTACTAACTAGCACAAATTTCACAATATAAGAAATAAACAACCACTTTGATATCCAATCAACCTAGATCAGTTATTATTCCTTTCAACAGTCCATCAATGCATCAAGAAGTATAAGGGCCAAAACAGAAAATCAATTTACTTAACAACCTATAAGCAGAATATTAGCAGAAATAGCTACTACCAAAATGAATGGAAAATTTCCCACTTACACTATTATATATTTCAGAATCCAAAGAAATTTAATGAAAATTTTAAATTAAAATTAAAAAAAACAGTACATGATAGATGACATATCTTAATTATGTAGAAGCTCATTCCTAATAGTGAAAAAGAATTCCATCAGAAAATAAATTTGCACAAGTACATTTTAGAGAACTGATTACAAATTTAGCCCTAAATCACTAACCCAAAGCAACAAACAAAGACTGGCCATAGGAAAGAAAACACACCTTTGCTTTTTCTACGCTGCAAATCAACCATTTTTCCTTGTATGGTTGTTCCAGCCTCGCGTGCCTGCTCATGAAAAATGGGACACAAAGTTAAAGAGAGGAAAAATAACATGAATCTGTAGTCAATAGCAATGGGTAAAATTGCAACAATAATTGCTTCACAAGTCACAACACATGCTAGGCTAAAGGTCACAACATTAGATGCATCATGTGATACTGTGCATGAATGTGTAATTAAAACATACTAGCATCATCATATATCCTCATGAACTATAGAACATAAATAAGTTACAATAAACAACTTCAAATTTTCAGATTGAAGGAAAAGAATATCAATGAAGGATATTACTGGCGCAAAGCGCATAAACGTAAATTGGTTGCCATCATGAAATTTGAGCTTATCAACCCACTGCAACCGTAAAGCAATCAATGCCAACAAAAACGTAAAAACCACTAGCAAGTTTCTATGCAAAAAGAACTAGGATAAAATACATACACGCAATTAATTTAAAAACAGCATGGTTCAGTATAATCTGCCGTGAAACTAAAGCGGCAATTAAACAAACCTTGTACTCATCAATGGCATCTTGTGCGAATGTAATATCTACATCCTTCTCCCTAAAATGACAGACGACCAATTAAGATAGGAACCAAGAGAATCCCAAAAATTAACCAAATATCAGCATATAAACTTCACTGAAGGCAGATTGCTTTTGTATATGGAATATGATCACAATTCCATGTGGCCTAGTATTATATATTTTTTTATTACTGTTACTAATACTATTTCAATTCCATCTGAAATAATAATAATTATGTGTAACCAACAGAGGCTACTTCACCCCAATTTTGACCCAAAATTTTACACGCATAGAAAGGCCTTGAACAAATATTAATGCCCACCAAATTTATAAAAACATATAGAGCCATAGTCTTCATTTTACATTATCTAAATTCCCAGTCAAACTTCGATATGTGAAAAAAGACCGTGATAATTGAAGACTTGTCTCCTCAATTTTTTAAATTTGATGGAATACTGCCTTTTTTCATATTCTTCCAACACATGAAACATTTTGGGCAAAATTGGAAGGGGATTGCTACCCCAATTTGGGCTCACCACCTCCTCCATTAATTGAAACTTAGTGAAGCTTGGTTCAGTGGGTCCTTGTGAGATTTAGTATTCACATTTTAACATCAATATGCCATAAATTTAAACTTTAAAATCATCCATAAGTACGGTGATAAAGACTAAGTAATTTAACAACAGATTTAGATATACCAGGTTACTTCAGCATAAGATAGTCCCTGCCACTTGATTAAATACTCAGGAGCTACATCACCCAAGCCCTCTTTGCTGATTCTGTCAGCAATTATCCTCTCCACCTGATAATATATTTTAGAAACTAATTCCAGATAATTCAAGAATGAAACATATAACAATAAATTTTTGACCAAAAATAAAGTATAAGAAACCAAAACCTGACAATTTTGCTTGATCAAATCTAGATCCATTTCTTTGCTCACATCAATAACCTCAATCTGTTGTTTTTTATCAGAAAAAAAAACTCAATCTGCTGTATATATGATACAAATGATAAACAAGAATAATAATCAATGCAGAATAGACAAGTCCAACTTTGGTTCACAACCACCAAGAACAAGAAACTCAGAAAAAATAAGGAGGCGACAAGCATCTCAGTTAAAAATTTATTTTGATTATAAGTTCCAAAGAATAGATACATAGACTAATGACAGGTCATCATTTGCAGCTCCTACTACTATCGATTGGGAAAGTCTGATAATCCAGAAAACATAGCAGGCAAATGTATATGCCAACAAAAAAATTAGAACTATTGGAGACATTAATTTACATTATCATATTATAATTACAAGTGATAGTGGCCATTGCCCATTGGTTTATTGGCTTGAGCCCGAGCTTGAATTGTGGAGCACGTTAACCAGTCCCTTTATATAAGTACTCCCACTTCAATAATAAATTAATAATAAGTTTCTCCATTTCCCTGTATTGTACACATAGGATCAGAGCTAGTCGAGTCCAAGGTTTTTTTATTTGGAAAGACATTCCACCGCTAGGTGTTTTCTTCCTTGTTTTCTTCTTTTTATTCCCTTTTTGTCTTTCCACAAACAGCAAGCAGTGTGAATAGCACGCATCATATAGTATCGGTGAACAGTATTCAATATATATGTGTGTGGGTGTGTGTACATATATATTCCATTTTTTGCAGCAGGTTTATTACCTATCAATATAAATAAATTATTCCCCAATACATGCAAATACACTACATTTTCACCTTCCCATTATCCACTTGACGGGTAGGATATATGAGCCATATTTTCGTGGTGTACGAGATGTCTCAGGTGCAGGGACTTGACTAAAGGTTGTCAGCCAGAGGTGGCATATGCGAATAAAAATAATCAGCTTCACTATTTCTTCATACTTTTTTCAGAACTGGCCAAAAGGCATTATGTGATATAAACAATTGAATAAGAGATTTATTAATTTTTGTTATGAAAATAAGCCTTATTAAATTGAGAGGAGAAAACCAAAAAGGCTCGTACTCTCCTTTCCAGAGCAGAAAATCAGAAACTCCCTTTTTCTGGTGCTTATACACATACATTTCCAACATTTACTTATTATCTCAAACAAAAGTTGAAGTCCACAATTTCTAGTGTTGATAAATAACCTCCAATGAGCAGTGGAAAGAAGAAGAAAAACAAAAGGTGGATGCAAGCAATACCTCCTCCCGTGAGACTAATTTCCTATGTCTCACATCCTCCATTACTTTTTTCATGTAATTCAAAACCTTTTTAAAACCGCTAAGCTGCAAATCCAAACATACACATTAAAAGGTGAACATACGAGCACATGAACAAATGACATAAAAAAAAGGTGTTAGTGCATAATCATTTTTTCAGAAGTTTATAAGAAACTAAAAACACATACATTCTGTAGATCAGAATATGATCTCCACTGACAATGCAAATGCGATTGGCCTTTCCATTTGATGAAAAATTCCATCTCATTCCAGTCAGGTTCAGATTCAAACAAATGACTTGAAAGAATAGGCTCTGTTGACTTATTATTTCTTAAAGCATCTTCAGCCATGCCCTTTGGCTGATGCCAAAGAACCTTTTCAATTGAATCACCATCCTCTTCTTCAATCTCCTCCTTTAGATAAAAGAAAAACAGCGGCATAAAAACAGTTTCCAAGAGAGATATCTAAGCTTTTGAAAGAACAATAAGAGATAATTGTAAATATGTAGTTGAAGTTTGAGAAGAGACCACTTTCTGACACTTTTTCTTCTTGGAGTCATCAAAGTCTTCACTTTCCTCACTTTCAACATAAGACACCTTCCGCACTGATCTACTTGAAGTACGGACTTCACTGTTCCGACCAGATGTGCTTGCCAAGGCAGAGATTCGCGTGCCATTGCTAGTTCGGGCAGGTGCTCCTCTTCTTGTCAAACTTCTAAAATCCCCCTCACTTTCATCATCCGAATCTTTTGCAGAAAAATCTTCCTCGTCAATTGATGTTCTCCCTCTCCTGCTTCGAATTGGTGCAGGAAACGGTTTATGCCCTTTACTTGATTTCAGATTACGTCCACCACTACTTCGTCGACGATTATTCGATTTCCTTGTATAATGCACATCATCATCATCTGATATATCAATATCATCATCAGCCTCATTGTTATCGTCTTCATCAGATTCTTTGCCATCCCAGTCATTATCCTGGTATATTTAAAAGAGCACTAAAATCAAGGTAATCCTTTTCATTTTGACAAGTCGACAGTGAAGCATATAAACTGCAAATGTTCAAGTTGAAATGCCAATTTAACAATAGCCTAACACAAGCATTTCTGTACATATAAAAAAAAATATAAGAACAAACCCCACTAACATCCATTTAAAAGGGGGGATTATTTAAGTCCACAACAAGTTTCCACAGATCTCATTACTCAGCTAACAAATTTAAAGGTTTTCGCATGAACATAACAATCGAAATAAACTTAAATTTGATCAAATCAAAATATAAATACTGCATGCTGAAAAGAAAAAGACAAAAGAATATAAAAACTGTTGCTTGATGAAAAACTATCAAGATTTACATTCATTAGCAGTTAATTGGGCCTCAGGAACATAAAACCTACTATTTGGACAAAAACTAAGGGGCCATATGGTTTAATTGATGTTTCTGTAGTGGTTTGTTGAATCAGTTTCAATTTTTATCAAGATTGTTGCTTTGGAAAGGTACCCTGGAGCTTGAGTTTGAAAAATATGCACAATTGACATAAACGGCAAATAAAAAATAAGGATTATAGAGATTAAAAAACGAAAAACTAAGTGAAAACGTAGATATGGGAGGTACCATCTTCCCAAACTTGCATGGGCTATCATTTTGGAAAGAATAATGTTATGGTTTGCACCAAAAAGGATCACCATATTTTGCAAGAAAAACATGTGGGAGCCAAACGCTGCTGCTTCCACAATTACATAGGCTACACCCTTATCCATAGGTTCTAGAATTTGTTCTAGTATGCCAGGAAACTTGCATCGCCACTCTAACCTTGCTAAACACACAAGCAGCAAATCGAATACCTTGTTTCCAGCATGGCCATCTGAGATTCCATAATCAGGCTCAAAATCTGCATCGTCGGGATCATCTTCATCTTCTGCAAGCAACAAAGGAAGAAATATTCATCGCCAAAAACTATATAAATGTGTGAGTTATGTCAGGATGTAAGCATTTCAGATATATTCAAAAAAAACCTTTACAAAAAGGGATAGCTTTTAGAAAAATACAGTACGGAAATTGCCAAAATCGATGTACCAATTAAAATTGATAACAACCCATTAAATTACCATCATCCTCGTCATCTTCGTCATCTTCATCATAATCATTTTCTTGGAAAGCCTTTTTGGGTTTCCTAGACTCATGATTTACAGCAGACCCTGTCTGTGGCCTAGAATTTAAACCAAATGGGTTGCTCAAACCTCTGTACTGCATAGAATCACTCTGATCTTCACCATCCTGCTCATAATAATCATCAGACAACATTTCATCTAAAGGGACATCAGTCTGACCACGATGAACTTTGCTGTCTTCATCATGGTTGTGAACATCATCTTCTGACTCAAACACATCTTCACGGCTATCAGCCAAATTATCTTCAGAGCAATCCTCATTCTTTTCATGAGAACCACTTTTCAAATCTAGATTGGATTCAGACCTATCCTGTGAACACAAGGGTTGACAACCCTTCCAGAAAGTCGAACCCCATTTTTCAGTTACGGCCGCTCTCTGTCCAGACGGTTGCATGCTGTGTATTTTCATGTCACCATGATTGCCACCCATCTCATTTTGCAGTCCACTGGTATCAGTTGGCTCACCATCACTCTGACACAGCCCATCCATTTTCAATTCAAAGTCTTTTTCACATGAATCCACATCCACGTCTTCATTCCCTACTGAGCTGTTAACTCCACTGACACTCAGTGCCTCACCCTTTTCATCTTCAATGGTTTGTGACACTGTCTCACTAGCGAAATTTCTGAAGAAAGCCATTATATAACATGGACTTCTACAAATTCCCTTCTAACTCCACTATACCGAATAAAAGTTGAAAATTAGGGAACGTACACAATCATTACTCATTAAAAATCTCAATGGAAAGGTAAGACTGACAAACAAATGTTTGGATACATGTTTCATATTTTATGCGGAGTAAATGGTAAGTATAACATATGACCATTCGAAAATTAAATAATAATAATAAATTAAGTAACAGAATGTGAAGCAACGTTTATTTAGCTTATATGCCGAAAATGCTGGGGAAGCAGCAAGTTAATAAAAATTAAACTCAATAGGCTACTTGATCATGGCGTAGTTGGGAGCGTTTTCGCTGGATAGACTTCGTCATAATGACATGGAGGAGAAAATTCAAATATTTCTATTTCACCGTTCTCATATCTTCCGCATGATAAAATAAGTGCATAAAGTGTACAGACTAGAGAGGTGGCAACAACACGAATGAGCTGATCAAGCCATATAGCCAAACCGAGAAAAATCGAAAGGCATACGTAAAGTGAAAGTGAAAGAGACAGGGTACTAAGTTCAAACTTAGTGCCCACACACACTCGAATTCAAACACAAACCAGTCGAGAAACACAAAAAGTCAAGTCCAGGGGATCAAATTACTCAATAACACACAAAACAATGAACTAATCAAATCAAACAAGAGGAAACAATGGATACTCGGACCTCTGTCCGAAATTCAATAGATCGGTGACTCAAGCCCAAAAACCGCTACAATCGGCGAATCCCGGAGCATACAAAGCCCCAATATCGACAACCAAAACCACGAATCAATCTCAATTTACTGGAAAATATCATTCGAGGCCCAAAAACTAGAAATCGACGATCGGAAAAGGGGGCGACAGATAGAGAGCGAGCGTTCGATTACCTCCGAATCTATAGTCAAAACACAAGAAAGCGAGCGAACTCGGGGTTAGGGTTCCGATTTGGGACGCGCGAAGTGCGCGGACCCAACGATCGCGCGCGCGCACTCTCGGGGTCTGCGCTTGCCGTGAAGTGACGCGCCGGCGGCGACGAATCGGTACCTAATTTTGAATTTTTAAGGAGATGGTCTCGGGTGTCAGGTGGGTCGATGGGGCGGCAGAAGCTAATATGCGCCGGCGGATGAGGGTGGAGGCCGGGTTTAGACGGCGGACGACCGCGCCGGATAGGATTTACAGGTCGTCGACGATGGGCAGAGAGGATGAGAGAGAAAGATAGAAAGGAGAGGTTTCCTCTGGAGAGAGAGAAAGAGAGGGTTTTGTATTTTTCGTTTGTTTTTGTTTTTTGTTTTTTTTTTTTTTTTTTTTTTAGATGGAGAAACGGAACGCCAAGGTGCGAGGAGGCTAATGGGTCGTGTCTTTCTGAGTGGAGCTACGCGTTTATAGAGAGAGTGCCCCCTTTTGGGTCACCCTCGCTTTCTCTCTCCCTTCGACAAATGTACTTTTTGGGTTATTGTATGTTTTTTTATTCGCCGTCGCCGGCATTTCACTCTCCGGGGAGGCATTGCTCCGGCGATGGAAACTAACTAGATATGTCCACGTGGCGACAGGTTGCCGGTTGTTGATCTGACGGTTGAGGCTCCGGACTGCTGTAGGGACCACAACGATGGATAAAATTACTACGGGATGTATCATTGCCGCCCATATTTACCCTTCATTTGGTTGGGCTATTTATTAAGGTATAGTATTTTAATAGAATTACGATAAATGAAATAAACATTAAAATATTAGCTTTTTGAAAACTTAGAGGAGGAGACACAAATTTATCTAGACGAAAAAGAAGCAGGAGAAAGGTTTAAGGATGTTGTTAAGGTTTTTTTATACTTTTCTCCTCACATGATTGAGAACTTTGCTAGACGAAAAAGAAGCAGGAGAAAGGCAAAATCTTGGACATCTAGCCTATGTTTTGGGCTGATGAATTGGAATGAGTATCTCGATGAGTCAATATCAATACAATGACATATGTGTCGAATAAATAATTTAAACTATAAGTAGACCAAATTTGAAGTTACAGTCCTAATAGTCTATTTTATTAGATTTATGATATTTTTGTGATATTTTAGTGATTTTGAATTTGCGCCATTATTTGAATTTAAACTCGTTAAATTAAGTGTTTTAACAATAATTGTGTCTAATTCAGAATTCAGGGCACAAAAGACTATTTTTATGATATTAAGTTATATTAATTAAATAAATACATAAAGTATATAAGGAATATATAAAGAAAAACCTCAACTCGATGACGATTGTTGTATTATTGAGAGAAAGAGGGAGAGAGAGAATAATAATGAGGAATACAATATTTATATTTCGGATCCTTATTCAACTGAAATTGAAATAGATAATTTGTACTTTTCTCTTACTTTTGTATGTTTGTTATAGTTTGGGGGATTAAAACCATGTTCTATGATGTATCTGTGATTTGAATATGTATATATATATATATATATATATTCATATGTGTGTGATTTCATATATTTATATTTGCCTAATTTGGCGTATTTTGTGTGTATTATCATTATATCGCAATTTAATTGTGTTTAAATGAGTTTAAAGGTGAGTTTTGGTGATTAAAATATGATAGAGTTCAAATCTTGAGGATTGGAGGACATAGGATTGTGTTACAGGTTAAAGAATAGACCGTTAAATGAAGAACAACAGAAGTCGTTGACTGGTTGCGGCCAATTGCATCCATTACAACTGACAAGGTGGGTTTTGTGTCACGTTAAACACCCAATCACCTCCAGTTTTGGCTCCAACACTGCCAACAAAGAGGACTTTTGTCATTTGAGAAAATCTACTACAACTGAGTGTTGACCGATGTAGTGTCCGTTGCAACCGGAATTAGCAGATTGTCTCGTTTTCATGTTATTTCACTCCTTTGTCATTATAATGTTTCATGGGGACCTTATGGGGTTTATATAAGGTTTTGTAGTTATCATGTAATTGTGAGTGAGGCTTTATAGCGTGTTAAAACTCATTTGAAAATATATTATCTAACTTGTGTTGTATTTTTCAAATTTAACTGTGTTATAACGAGGTGAGGGGTACTGTGTTGAACTGCTTACCATGAATTTGGGTTGCATATAGTGAGGAGTGCTCTCTTACTGTTTGTAATGTGAATTGTATGTTATATTGCATATGTGACAAATATGGCCCTTTAATATTCAGCTTATGTGGCCGTAGATGAACTCATACGACTGAAGTTGAGGTAACCTACATAGTTAAGGTTGACGAAACATTTGTGGTATATGTCTTATTGAGTTATTAGTTTTGCTTAGTGAAAGTGGGTAGTTAAAATACCTAATGTGAATTGTTTATTTAATCATGTTAGAGACACGATACGAGCACATGCACGCACTTTCTCATATATAAGTTAAAATCATGAGATGGGTTAGGAAGACATTATCTCTACTAAGTTATGATTGTTCATTCCTCATTTTTATATTGTTTTATTTCAGGTACCTACCGGAGTTAGGTGGAATAGTTGAGGTAAAGACCTTATATATACTATGCTTCATTATTTCCTTTAAATTGACATTTATGTATTGAGTTGTTCTAAGTCAAATGTGATGTAATTCTTGAGGGGAATTTTTATTTTATGATTTAAATGAATATGAGGGCTACATGTTTATAAATTTCAACTAAGTGTGGATATGTTTGTATGTTTATTTTACATTATATTGAGCAAGTTGTGATATCACTCGTGTTGTGTTTTTCTTTATTTATTTATGTGGTCACCGGTCCCTTGCTTATTAAGTGCAAGAATGGATAATCACTAATCGGTTTTCTTGGGTTAAAAATTCGGGACGTGACAGATCTTGATTGTTATCAATTATTTTTGACGATTTAAATGAATATCGGAGATTAAAGGTTAGTAAAAAAAACTTTATCATGCTTAATATTAATAAGAATTAATATTTGATGATTGATTAGTGATGTGTGTGATAAAAAAACTCTAAATTCATTGTTTATAAGAATAATTAGGGTTTTAATTGTTATTGGTTGAACTTAAATGAAAAACATGGATATAAATGTTATTTAAGTCTTATATATGTTTGTTTTTTATGCTAAATGACAAGTTTTGTGGTTTATGATTAATTTGGGGTTGTTCTATGAGAAAAATAGGGCAAATCGCGAAAAATAGAAAGATATTATCAGGTGGTTGTGGCTAGCATTAGAGTTAAAAATGATAGTGATGTAATGACCCGTGTTTTGGGTAGAACAAGCTGGAATGAAGATGAACAATACCCTGGGCGAATGCTTGGGTCGTAAGGTAGAAGACCCGAAAATTTGGGTCGTAGGGTCGAAGACCGAGACTCGAAGTTCGAAGGTTTGAGGGTCGAAGGTTAGATCTTCGAGACAGATCTTCGAGGCCGCGTTTCCAGCGAGTCTTCGAAGGAGTGTTTCTACAAGTCTTCGTGGCTTGGTTGTTAAAGAGTGTAATGAGCTCAAGTATGAGCGTGTAGAGGCTGCGTGTGACAATGACCACGTTCGGATTATGGGTATTTTGTCCTGTGTAGAAGCGGAGTGGTTAGTTCATGCTTCATTTATTAAAACTACGTCGTTTTGATGGTGAGATTTCATTTATCAAAACTACGTTGTTTTGATAAGTGAGGTTTATATAATGAGGAACTCTCTTTGTTTTAGGTTTAGGGTTTTTGTTGTCAACCGCCGCAGCCATCGCAGAGAGAGAGGGGGAAAGAGAGAGAGTTCTTGAGCGCTGCTGCTAGGGTGACTCACGTGAGTGGACGACATCTAGCGTGGGAGCGTGAAGGATCCTTGAGATAGGGGTTCTGTTCTTCCTTGAACCTATCCTAGGGCTTTAGCCTTGTGATAGGCAATGTAGCTGTTTGGTTTTATATATATAAATATGTAAATTCATATAGGTGTGATCTCTTATATGAATGTTAGCCTTCAATGGGGTGTTTTGCTTGGATGTATATATACACGCATGTTATGTGTTTGATATTATGCCCGTGAGGTCATGCATGTTATGTGTTTGATATTATGTATGTGAGGCCACACATGTTATATGTTTGATAATATGTCTGAATGACCACCCATATTATGTGTTTGAGATTATACCTATGTGGCTGGGTTTGTGAGCTTGTGAATGTATGCATGCTAAGTGTTTGATGTTATGTCTGTGTAACTATACATATTAAGTGTTTGATATTATGCTTGTATGGCCATGTGTGCTGCGTGTTTGCTTGTACACCCGGTGGCTGTGGAAGCCCGGGACTGTTTATGTTAGCCTGTGAGGCTGTGAGAACTATTTGCCTGAGAGGCGGTTAAATCATTGGCCTAAATAGGCGATTAAATCACTTGCGGTTAAATCATTGGCCTGAAGAGGTGGTTAAAGTGTTAGCCTATGGGGCTGTGGAGCCTGTGTGGCTGGGGCTGAGGTTGCACCCGTTTGTGTGGTGTGTTTCCTTGCTATTTGTTTCTGCCACATCACTGCACTGGTACACGCTCTCATATAGATGATAGGTGCATGGGATGGGTTAGGGGTGACTTGATCCCTACTGAGCTGTGGTTGCTCATCCCTCCTACTGTGATGTGTTTTCTTTTAGGAACCTACAGGCGTTAGATGGAATCCCAAGGTGGAAGACCGTATTTGCTTTACCGTTTCTTTTCGATTATGTTAATTTATGGTAATTGATGTAACCCCAGTGGGGAGATATTGTAATGAGGAGTTTAATGTAATAAAAGCATGTTTGGACACGTTTGTAATGGTTTGAACTTAATAAATATATGATTTTGTCTCTCTGAATATTTGTTGTGATGTGTATAGTGTCCTGTGTGGGCATGTTGTACCCTACCCCTTTATCCTCCTTGTGGGTAAAGGAGAGTCACGAACCGGTTTCCTCGGGTTGGAAATCCGGGGCGTGACAAGTGAAGAAGCCACAACCCATTATTTTTGTTACCTTTTTACGTTGTGGATAGTTTTCTGCGTAGGTATTTCGTACGAACTTGGTTTTAATCACTTGGAAACCTTTGTAAGGCTCCACAAACTGATATTTTATTGTTTAATTGATGATATTGCTTGCAAATATTGTGTTTACAGTTACATATAATACTTGGATTGTAGTGCACCAATAATAAAGATTGATCTTAGCCTTCACCCCTTGATGTCGAGGCTATGTTAGCTCAATTATCCTTTTGTAGTAGCAATATGAGGCATAATATCTAGACCACGATTCTTCGTGTAACCACACCCATGATCTTGATTGCAGGAGCCACCACCACTGCGTCCTGAATTTAATTAGCCTCGGTTGCCTTGTCTATAACCTCATTGTGGATTCCTTTGTCCACGACTGCCATATGTATTCCATTGGCCATGACTACATTGTCATTGGCCACAACCACTTGATTTATTAAAACTTATTTCTAACTCTAATGTTTGCTTTAGCGATGTGGAGCCTACATTTTTTGCATTCTTCATAATGAGATATTCATGTACTTTAAGAGAGCCCAATAACTCCTTTACACTCGTTAACTCCAATTCTTTGAATTCTTTAATTTTTGCCACCACATATTTGAATTTGGGTATGAACGATTAAAAGATCCTCTCCATTACACATACATTTTCAAGTTTTCGCCATTCATTTTAATCTCATTCATGAGTACAAGTAAATAAGAATAATAGTAAGAAAAGTTCTCATACGTCTTCTTTCATATAAGCTCTTTCAAATTCAATCCTCAATTATTATAAACAAATTCATTTTATACGATCTACGTCTTTGAAAACTTTGCTTAAGGTGTCCTAAACCGCTTTGCTCGTAAATGCTTCTATAATTTTCTCGAATGTTGCATCATCAAATCATTGATATAAGAGGTATAATGCATTTTTATCCATCTTCCATTGCTCTTCCAAGATAGCCTTTTGTGTTTATGGTGTAAGTGTTAGATATATTATAAGAAAAGTCTATGATGATTTATAAGCTAAACACAAGAAAAGGAACTCAAAACTTGATAATAGAATTACAAAGTATTAAATACTTACAAATATATTCAATAATTAATTTAACTATAAAGTTGAATAAATCTAGTGTTTGACACTATCTCTTTAAGACAAAATTTGCCCCTCTACTAGTGTTTAAGGTTGTAAATGACAGTTGCCTCCCGGGATAATTTGATTCTCCAATTATAGAAGCAAACAATACAATCTATAATTACAGCGAACCAGATAATAATATTTCTCTTTCTGTATATACAGATATTACTAACTTGGAGAAAATGAAAGAATTGATTAATTTGATGAATGATAGAAGGGCCTATTTACAGATTCTTACATGACCCTTGACTATGGCCCTAAGAGTCGTCATTGATTTCATTTTAGTGACATATTCGTTGGAAAAAGATATACCTAAAAGTTGTCATTGATAATTTTTCATCATAAAGAGCATACTTAGTAAAGGTATGACTATCTATTAAAATGTAACACTCTAAGGACACATCTGTTAGTAAAGGGTGTCTTTCCATTAAAAAGTAACACTTAAGGGCACACCTCTTGGTTCATGCTATGTCTTTCCATGAAAAGGTAACACCCTACAAAACACCCTTATCAATAATAGTATGCCTTTCCATAAATAGCTAATACTCAAAAGGAAACATATAATGGTAATTATGTGCCTTTACATGAAAATGTATTAATCTATTTAATTTTTCATTCAATAATCTAACTGAAAGTGATTTCTTGCTTTGGTGTGGGATTGACATAATTGTCATTAACAATATCCCAAATATCATGTGATCTAATCAATGTCTTGAATTAGACATACCATTTATGACAGTTATCTTTCTTCAATTGAAAAACTTAGAGTTTTGCCATGTTGGAAGTTATAGATACTAATTGATAATCTAACTTGGCTCTGATACCAAATATTGAGTTTTAAACCAAATTTAAACTTTACACACCACACATATAAAGAGAGAATAATATTATATGAAAAAATATAATGTTCGCTTCAAAAACTCACTTGATATTTTTATTACACACTTATTCACCTTAAATACAAATGTAAACCATATATTTAAATGGCTAGCAAACATTTTAACCAAACATGTTGTGTTTGACTGTCTTTAATTTTTAAGACCCAATTAATGTTTTAATCAAATCTTTGTTTGATACGCGAGTTTTTGCATACTATTTTAAAAAATAGTATATCTAGGGTGGGTTGTTTTAATTTAATATTAATATAATGTTTTTTAAATAGTAAGTTTCATAATAGTTTATTAAATCGATTTCAAACTATTTTTAAATATATTTTATATTTTTTATTTTTAATTGAGCTCATCAATTTTTTAACATTTTAAAATTTTAAAATTTAAAAAAATATAATTCTTACTAACAAACATTAATTATTTTTAAATTATAATTAAACATAAATTTTAATAAAATTTTAACAACAAAATACAGAAACAATCATCCGATCCGACATCTTCTAAACGAATCCAAATGTTCCAATCCCTTCTGAAAATGACATCTGTATCTGAACCTCAAATCAGTCGCCAATTTGTTCGCTCCTCCCGAAAACTTATTGTTACAACCATCTAAAAAGCTTGCCTGACACTTCTTCTTAAATTATTATTATTATTTTAATTTACAATTTCAATTTCAATTTTAATTAACGCCTCCTCCCTAAATTCTTTTGTACTTGCCAACACAGAATTTGGGTTTATAAACGTGTTTTTACGCCTGTATTATTTATTAAAATATAATTATTTTTATAATTTATATCACTTATAAATAATTTTAAATTATATATATTATTATTTTATTACAATAATGATGCGTTGGAGCGTGAGTAATAAATTTTAAAATTTTAGTGTCATCCAACATGATATATTATTGACTATTTTATGGTTGGAACTTGGAATTGAAAAGCTAAATAGAAAGCAATACAAAGGTAAATTTGTAATATCTATACTATCATACAAATAAATGAAAGAATTGTTACTTTTAGGAGAACTCAGGTTCGGGTTCGATTCTCGTATATGATAATAACTGATTTTAATTAATTCTGTGTCTCATCATACATGATGCCGACTTCAATCAATTCTGTGTCTCATACATGGCGGACGGATGGGAGATAATGCGTTAATTATTCAAGTGTATCCTAATTTATATTCTGTTTCCTTTTTAATAATATACATATAAAATGGAAACTTTGAATAAAATTAAATTAAATACAAATGTCATATTATTATATGCAACTTGTTGGAAAAATAATCAAATCTTAAAAGAAAAAACTGGTTGATTTTTCAGGCTTATTGAACATACGTTTTCGCATGGGAAAAACTTATAAAATTCCAATTTTCATCTTGTATTTTCATATTAAAATTGTAAAAAGCAACAAAAAGTAGAAATTAATAACTTTTTAAAAGGGGTGATTCATACATATTTTTCTCGTATGATAAGATATAAAAGTAAGGAAAATATATTTGTCAGCCTTCGTGCACATTACTATTTACTATTTACTATTTCGACTGCGTTATGTGTTATCATTTTTTTTTTAATTTGAAAAGCTGTTAGCATTTTTAACAATAATCCAACCGTTTCTAGCACCCTAATAATAAAAATGCAAAGCATAAGACCGAATTAGTACCCTGATTAATAGTAAATTTTTTATAAAAATTTAAAAGTTATAAAATCATTATTACAACATATGTTCTATATTTAAATTTATATATGAAATTATAACTATTAAATTATATCTAAAAAATTTCTCTCACACTCATCTCCTTCAAGTTTCTCATAACATTAACTTTTATTTTATATTAAATTATAAAAAATTATTATTTAATAAAATAAGTAATATAAAATATTATTTTAATAATATAATATTTTAATTTAGAAAATTTAGTGTAATGCATATTTGTATAGAAAATTCAAAAGTAGTTTAAAACTATAAATTTAAGAAAATTAATTGAAAAGATGGTATTAGTGCTTTGATACAATTCACTAAATTTATGTCATTTTGGTTTTTTTAATATTAAAATTATATTATTCTGGTTTACAGTTTTAAAGAAAAAAAACTAATATAATTCACCATGTAGTAACTATAGATAATTTAAACTCATTCGAACTAGCTTGTCTCTCAAGACACAAGGGAGCTAGTCGAGGAAGAAAAAACAAAGGCACACTCAACCACCTGAACCACTTTTCAAAAATTACGGGTGAAAACTGAAAAGTGTATATTAATTAATAAGTTCTAAATTTTTACCTAATATACACTTTTCAAAAATTACTCTAATGAAGTTCTAAAAAATTTATTTTAATAGTTTGAATTTGGTATCAAAATTAAGGGATATTTATAAGTGTAATTGTAACACATCATCATCTCTACAAATCGAAACGAAATCATATTGGTAAGTTTCTTTACCATTATTTTAAATATTAACAGTTGTGATTCTGTTTCGAATCATAATTAAGGCATTTTTATCCCTCACGCGTCTTTATATGGAAACCGTAGCATTTTAATTATATACTCAGTTCTACTTTTATTTAATTCATACAGAGCTTATAAACACGTGACCAAAATAAAGTGGTAGAAGAAAATCTTATAATATAATCAGTTTTAAAACAAAGTATAATAATATAATGCCGGAAAGAAATAACTTCAATTTCAATTCTTTACTCACTTGCCTTTCTGACTAAATTCGTATTGCCCAAGTTTATGGAATATAGGAAATAATCAAAACAAACTAAAAAAAATCAATTCCGACAGCAACTCGAATGTCGAAACTGTGGACTCGGGGCACTCGGTATGGTGTTTTTCTATTTATGGGAGTAGCAACAAACGGCTCCTCAAAAACCTTAAACCACTGTTGAATCGAATGCAACCCACCACCCGCCTCCTCAGTCCTCATCGGCGGCCGCAAGACCAACATGTACGTATGGAAAAACGGGTCCAAGACAACGGAAAGCAGCGTCAACGGCCCGAAAGCAGCGGCGGCGATGATCTACTCATCACGGACGTCCTATTCCACATCCTCTCATGTCTTCCGGCCAAGTCGCTGTTGCGTTTCCGGTGCGTCTCCAGCCGCTGGCGCGACATCATAAACCACCCGCACCTGGCGGCCATGCAGGTCGAACGCGGCGCCGAGGAGCCGTCCCTGTTCGCGCTCACCCACCCCAATCCCCGCCGGACGACCCTGCGGGGGTTGAAGGAGGACGGGAATTCCCTGAGCCCCTTCAGGGCGCCGCCGATGGCGGAGCTGGAGACGACGGAGCGTTTGGACTGCTACACGCTCGAGGGCTCCTGCAACGGACTGCTCTGCTTCGTCAGGCGCGCCGCCGCCCTCTCGCTCGTTTTCAACCCCCTCCGGGCCGCTGCAGTCCACGCTCCCCCGAAAGCGCCGACGGCCTCTCTCGCTCCGTGTCTCGCGTCGTACGGGCTCGGCTTCGACCGCGCCGCGAATGTCTACAAGCTGCTGCGCGTGTTCCCGCGCGAGGTCGAGGCGACGACCGGGAACCGGTTTTTCGGAGCCGAGCTGCACGCGCTGGGTACTAGCGCGTGGAAACAGATAGGAGGGGTCCCACATAATTTTCCACCGGGGCCGTCCGTGTTCGCGGGTGGAGCCCTCCATTGGGCCGATCCCGCCGGCGTCGGAATCATCTCCTTCGACGTGGGTGGGGAGCGGTTCCGGTGGGCGGGCGCGCCCGTGAAGACGACGGCGTTCCATCTCGTCGGACTGAGAGGGTGTTTGGCGATGGTGGATCTTTCGTCCGATGCCGGGATAGGGATATGGGCGTGGACGGGGGGAGAGCAGGGAGGAGGGTGGGCGCAGAAACACTATATCAGAATGCGCGCACCGTTGGGCACCTACGATAACAGTGGTGTTAAGGTTTTGGGGACGTGGGAGGGAGACAAAATGCTGGTGATGATGTCGAATCGCCAATACTTTTCATGGGATCCCAGGAATGATGGGCTAAGGTACATTGACAACTTGAAAAGCATCGATGATGACGACGACGACCAAGATCGGTCTTCACGAGAAGTCTTTTGTCACACGAGAAGCTTGATTTCTGTATGCAACTTTTCGGCTCGTGTTTAGCTTAGCTGGGCAGAGGTTTCTTTCTTCTCTTTTTTTTCCTGGTAGTAACAAACTTTTAGTATGGATCATTCAATTTCTAAAACACTCATGATTCATGCACCTTTGTATTTCCGGATGGGATATGGGATGGGCACTGGCAGGGGCGCAATGCTTGGGATAATTCCTTTCAATTCTAATATTCTAAAATCATATTATGACATCCTATCAAGAACAGTGGTTCATTTGGTGCTAGGAATTTAAAAAAAAAAGCACGAAACTAAGAAAAAAAGGTGGGACGGTCATGGAGAGAATTGAAAAAAAAGCAGTGTCGAATGTATAAATTGGTGATTGGTGAACGGTGAAAAAAATAAAATCCTTCTCACTCATCAACAACATTTATGTCAAAATATGACAATAAACATGTCTTTTGATACATATAGTGATATATTATAAATGGATAATTCTAGATATAATCGGAATTGGATAATTTTTTGGTAATCGCCCCAATGAAAACCCCCCCCCAATTCACCAGGTTTGATTTTGGAAATAAAACTTTGTTTTTTAAGCAAATATTTATTCATTATAAATTCACCCAGGGTTTGATTTTGGAAATAAACTTATTTTTTGTAAGCATACTTTTCTGTATCTATATTTTAGTTATTATTTAATTATTCTTTTATTTTAATATTTTATAAAATGAAAAAAAAAAAGAAATTGTAAAAAAAAAAAGAAATCAAAAAGTAAATGTATTGAATTTTTTTAATATTTTAATAAATAATTAGTAAATAACATTGAATTAAATTTAAATGAATACTATTCATTTGATTAAATATTTTATTAGAATAGATAAATTATAAAATATACTTTTTAAAATTTTTTATTAAATTGACTCTTCAAACTAACAAACAAATTACATATAAAGAGTCTTATGAATACTCTAACAAGTGTAATTAAAATTGATAAAATCATTATGACCATCTCCAACCCATCTATCTTTAATTCTAAAATTTACATATCTAAGTATATATTTTACATATTTATTTCAACAATTCTATGTATTTTTCTTTATATTCCAAATAAAATTATTATTTTGTTATTATAATTCACACATCTCATATTCACATCACGTCAGCTCCCACATATAGCCACTAAGGGTTCTCATTGGTAGGAATGTTAAATGGGTGATCTTGATCGAGCTGAGTTGGGGCTGAGCAATGTAGGCCAAGACCTAAACAGGCTCAACTAATGAGGCCTGCTTTTAAATAGGTTTAGAAGTTTTTTAGCCCTATTCAACTCACTTGTGAGGCGAATTGATTCACAAATTGGGTCATTTTTCAAAAAATAAAAATAAAAAATGTAATAATTTCAATTGGTTATACAAACTTCAAACAATTAATTAAATCCATCACAATAATAGAATGTTTAAACAAACTTCAAACAACTAATTATATTTATTTACAATAATAAAATGCTTAAATAAACTTTAAACAACTAATTAGATGTAAACAAATTCCAAAAGCAAATTAAAATGATACATGGCATAAATAATGATTTCAAGTTTCCAAACAATAATAAAAGAAATTATCCCAAACTCCAAATTTCATAATTCATTGTTTGAACATTCTATTAAAGGTAAATTATTTTTTCAATGTCATTTTCTTTACATTCTCCCAAACATACAAATTAATAAAATTATGAATACATTAAATAAACATTGAATAAACTATGTATTTTTTAAAATTATAAAAAATATAATAATTATCTGTAGATGTAAATGCATGAAACCAATTACATGTTCAAATCAAAGTTTGAACATTTCTAGGAAGAATACGACTCCTACACTTGTTTAGCACATGTCTTTCAATCTTAAAAGATGATTTAAAGAGCCATAATAATTATAAGTATACTTAACAAATCATAAGCCATATTAGCCAAATTGTTTCACCATTTCAAGATATCCAAATCTTGATTAATAATCAAATCAAACCTTGACATATCTAAATATATTTCAAGCTGAAACTTGAATCTTGCATCAATATCATCCTCATCATCCGTTAATTGCATCCATATTTATAAATCTTTTATAAACCAAAAATCAATAATTATAATAAGTTAGTACTTAAAACAATATAAACTAAATATATAAGATAAAAAAATGAACTTAAATAATAAAGGCATGTTTGTTTTGCCCATTTTCTGTTTTAGTTTTTAAAATGTGATAATTATTTTTAAGTACAGAAAACTAATAATTAAAAATAACATTTTATTATTTTATGTTTTTTTATACTTGAACATAGAAAACTTACAAAACAAGCATGCCCTAAATATCCACTTACATTTGAAATAGAACCACTAGTTAAAAATAAATTGCATTAAAAAATTTGAATTTGTTGTCTTTGGCTATGTGAAGTAGTAGTGAAACTTTTTGCATATTCTTTATAAAGTATTGTTGGTCCCTGAGAGCATAGAGGGGGATAAATAAGCTTTTTGAAAATTCTTCATTAAGCTTTGTAAGTCAGCTAGATTCTGATTATAAAGATAATACCAATGCAGAAGACAATCAGAACTAGTGGAAATATTTTATTTATTATCAAATGATAATTACACAAATGCAGACAACAAAGTAAGTTGTTTACACACGCCTATTCTACTAAAAGAATATCTCTTTGTTTATAGTAGTACTCAGAGGTTATTCTATTTTCTTCACAAATTCATACACTTGCTCACATTCACTCTTGTAAGCACTTGTTTACAAGTATAATAGTCTGTTTCTTTATACATACAACCTTGATTTCTATCTTATTAGAACTTTAGATGTCCGCCCTAGATCAGAAAGCAACATTGGTACTTTCTTCTCATTGGAAATATGTACCATTAATGTCTCTTATTGGTACGCCACGAATACTTGACTTGAAAGTGTTAGAAATGGATCACATATTAATTTCGCTTTGTATAGTTCCAACTTGCATTAATAACCTCACCAACTAACCCGAGAAATCCACATGCAAATTGTCATTTAGGTATTTAATGAATGTATTTTTGCTTACACTAGGACTTTCCAAGTCATTTCTGAACTCTGTGAAGTTAATCCAAGTATGTAATTTTAGATCGGGACTTGCTTTCTTATATTGGGCCTTGAAGGCTTATTATGATATATCTAAAACATTGATGGACACTGAATAAGCAGCTTGCTTAAAGAGGTTTGGATGCTTATACCAACAGTTGGTTTGCTTAGACCGAGACTTAATGAGTAGCGGATACAATACTTAGGCTTATATACCAAGACTTTTATCCTTATACCAAGTCTTTAGGATTTTTGCACGAGTCTTGATTGCTTAGATCGAGACTTTACCGAGTCTTTAAGATTCTCATCTTTAGCTTATGCCGAGTCAGTAAAACTTCCTGGATAAGACTTTAGTTATACCGAATGATTCATTAGTTAAACCAAGTATTTGTCTTATACCAGATCTTTAGAATGTTATCTGACTTCTCAGTTATTTACCAAGACTTGATCATCACTCACGATGATTTGGATCAAGATTATATATCCTATCCTTAGTCGTTTGATTAGAAAATTCTCGCATTTCATTGCACACACACCTTTTTTGTATCTTTTTATATTGATATGAGATTTAGCAACAAAGCTTATATTCTGTAACATGTTAGAATATTCAAGTGTCAATCTCAATTCAAATTATATAAAATTTTATTTGCATCTTACAAATTTTGGATTTGTTCCAACAAGCATAACTAACTTATGTTTCAACATATTCAACTTCTCTTGACCACCAAGAGGATCAATCATGAAGTAACAACACTTCAACATTATGAATTTTATTCTTTAATCAAGAACCATCATCATTGCAAGTAAATATTATACTCACTCTAATAATTATCAAATTTTGTCTTCATATGAAAAAATATTTCTTTGAGCACCCCATCTTCTCTATTCAAATGCTCAAAAAAGAAGTAATTTAATTTTTTCAAACTTGAACAAAATATATGTTTCAACTAGATAAGTAAAACTAGAGATCAATTTTATAATATCATAAAAAGGCTAAAAAAATTCACATATTTTCTCTACCATAATCAACTTCTCATCTGATGGACAAAATTTATAATTATTTTCATTCAAAATAAGCATACTAAACGCTCGCTTGTATTTGAAAGCATTTTGATGCATCAAATAAATAGAATTCAATTGAGTGCGCACATTTAATGTTAATAATGCAGTTGAATTAATGTTACATTTCTCACACAATCTTTAAAACTCTTCATTTTAGTCTATGAACTCTTTACATATTTAATGATTTTTCTTATTTCTCATTAGTTATAAAAATCACTCTCAATCTCTTTTGAACAATCAAATTTAATATATGAAAAAAATTTACCAACACAAATTAAATTTTCTTGCATACATTGTTTTTTTTACGTTGACTTGCATATTTTGTCATTGGAGGAAGTATTATTTAATGTCATTAAAATTTTTTCTACTTTATCCTCCAATAGATTTTTATTACCTTTCTAGCTATTTTAAGACCCAAATGCATGTTACAGTGGTGATATATTACAAAATATAAGAATTTTACTTTAAAGTTTTCAATCTAAATCAATATAATAAGCAGTTAAATATTGTACGGATCATAAACAAAGTGTGCACTCTCCGCCAACTTTGTATGGATCGTCAACAAAAGTGTGCACTCTACTTTGTATGGATCGTAAACATTGAAATAAAAATAATACAAAATCAGAACATAAAACCTAAACATAAAAAGGGAGGGAGAGAGAGAGAGGATCAATTGCAGGTACAAGAGAAATATAAGAAAAGGAAATAAAATAGAGCTATAGAGAGATACAAAGGTTGATAATCGATTTTCTTTCATATATATTGAAGACAGTGGCTTTATATAATAGCCAAACCAATGACCCAAACGACTTGCACACCCACGAATTACCCTCTGCATAAAATGGAACTTCCCACTACGGACAATAACAGAAACGCATCAAGGAGAGCGCCTTCCTGGCCTGAACCCTTTACGTGTGTGTTTATATTGAACATTTGGATTGGAAACAATGATAGTCTGAATGATCACAATTCATAAGAATATTTATCAATCCACTTCGGAGTTTTTTATCAAGCCAACGTGTTAGACATTGGATTGGCTGGTTGGGGAGAGGGCCTGAATGCATAGTTAGCAAAAACATGTATAAATGTCTAAAAAAAACTTATTTGATCTCCCTCAAACCCCTCCCCCCCCCCCTAAATTACAGCCGTACATTAAAGTTTGAGGCAAACATAAATAAATAAATATATAAATAAAATTAGAGTGATCTAAAATAAAATACATTTTAGAGTGCATAAACTAGCTATATCTATGATGGATAATATTCTCATATAAAGGTTCCAGTTAACATACATAGAACAGAAATCCAAAATAATAGAACATATTATTAATGACGGTTACAAAAAACCATATGCAGTTTCTGCCTTCATGTAGACGTCTTGATTTAGGTTAGGGGCCTCATAATTGAGATTGAGCAGCTTCGAATAAAGCTCGCCACTTCTGGGTATCATTTCCAGGACCCTCACCCTAAATATATATATACATACACCCAATACAAGTTTTATGCGGACATGACAAAGAACAAAAATCAAGCAAGACACAATCCTCAAGTAGAAAAGTAATGATGCTTAGTGAATTTTAGAGATCCCGCAAAAATTCAACATGAATAGCAAGATTTACAAAGATTATATGATGGCAGGAGCTTTTCTTGTTTTTTGTTTTTAAATAAACTAAATAAATAATTCTTATTTATTTATTTATTAAAAAAAAGTTGATAACTTTTCATAAAATAAACTCTGAGGCCTTATTTAATTTACCTGTATTTTTAAAAATACGATTATTTATAAAAACTGAGTCCAGTTGAATTTACACCACTTATAATTTTTTTTAAATTTATCATATCCACTGTTTTCAAAAAGCAATTCTACTTTCAGAAATAATACCAATCAACCAAACACCCCCTAAACTCCCCTCAAGTGAATTGGCTGGAGCCGGATTGATTCTAGGAGTTTTCTTTAACAATCCAGAATTTCATGTCCTTTGAATCCATCCAAGTGACACCAAATTAGGAATGAATGAATGACCCAATGCCACATCATAATAAATAACTAGATAATAACAAGAGGGAAGGCTATTAGAAGTTTTGTGATATAGTGGAGCCTCAAGATTATTTGCCGCTCAAGTGAATTGGAATGATAAATGATCCCACGCAATGATGCAAAGCAAAGGAATTTTGACGGATACCTCAACTGAGTTTATTTCATATATTTGCCCTTCAGTAAATTCAATGTCCAATGCTTGTACACAAGCTTCAGCAACTACAATTCTACTAGCCTCTCCAACAAGTTTATCTCCTGGAAAAGAAGTTCTGTCTACATAAATATAATGTGAAAAAAAAAAGACATCTATCACCCAATTGTTCTATCTACGAAAGTATAAGTCACGTGCCTTGACCTACAAGGACTGCATGTCGTTGTCCTGCAGTTGCTTTGAGCAGCGTATTCAAATCATACGACGTGTATGGTCCATCTGTTAATCTGCCAGGTCTGAAATGGAAAATAAAAAATGTCATAGCATGCAAAGCCATACATAGGATATCCCAATCGCAAGTCCACAATATGAAGTTTAAATGTCAAAACCTGATTATAGTAAATGGAAGACCAGAATTTCGAACAAAATCCTCTCCCATTTTCTTATACTTAAGGACACCAAAGAGGTTCATGATGCTAAGAAAAGAGAACAGAATAATAGTCATAACCCTGATAAGAGGTTCGTGATGATGCTGTGAAGAACGCAATCCCAGTGAAACCTGGAAGCTTGAAAAGAAATTTACTGTTTCATGGTGAAAATGATTAATAGAAATTTTGAAAGGGACCGAAGGTTTCCTTTCGAGAAAATAAGAAATTCAGTTAGTACCTGCAAGGCTATATTAGAAGCACAGAAATGAAAAGTGAAATGACTTTTCCTCCAGTCTTCTGACAAGAGGTAATTTTTTACCATCATACCTCCAAGGTACCTCATTGAACTTGGTTACTCCAATTGATGAAACAAGAACAACTCTTTTGACTGATGGAGGCAATGCAGATACAAGGTTTCTTACACCCTCCCAATCTTCAAAATACCAGAGGAAAAAGAAAACACAATAGAGTCAATAGCATAATATACCTATAGTAACATATTGGCTTTAGGCTTTATTGGAGTACAGACATACGAACAAAAAAATCTTTAGCACTTGTTACAACAGAAAACTAGAAGAATTATTATCTGTTAGGTAGTAGTAACACAAAAGATTTGTCAAATTACACCAAGTAGCT
The DNA here is from genome assembly GCA_023512835.1 of Taxillus chinensis. Classification (NCBI taxonomy): domain Eukaryota; kingdom Viridiplantae; phylum Streptophyta; class Magnoliopsida; order Santalales; family Loranthaceae; genus Taxillus; species Taxillus chinensis. The sequence continues at coordinate 18,808,470 of CM042092.1, read as the reverse complement.
TATTTGATGAAGTAGTTTCTGTAAGCTGTCCAACAAAAAAATCTAAAACACTAGGCAGGATAATTATTTTAATAACATTTTACTGCAAGGCACAATCCTTACCTACTCGTTCTGGAGTGTTATCCCCATCCCATCTTCTTGAAGGAAAGGCTGTGGTTCCAGTGCAGCAAATCACATGCGTGACTCCCTGTAAAACATTTTTTTGAGTAGATTAACCTTATTTAGTGATCATAAAATGATAGAGATCATAAAATGCATCTAAATGTGAAAACAACACACCTGAAATATAGACGACTCTAAGTCCCCTAGCTTCCGTGTATCCCCTTTACATGCCTGTTGAAAATTTTTTAAGCTTGTTGCCTGAGGTTTAATTTTCATACAGAAAACCACTCGTTCTAACAGAAAATGAGTAATAATTTGTAATCCAGATATAATTGACACCTGTAACTTATCTGGACTTTGTTTTCCAAAAAGAACATTTGCTTTTTGAGGATCCCGCAATAGAAGCCGTGACTTGATATTCTGCTTGAGCAACGATGCTACAACCAACTGCCCTGGAAAAACAAAGAGACCAATAAGTTCGCACATAAAAAGTAAGTTCAACAAGGCCTACAGAATGGCCATTCAAACTTTTACATAAAACTGAATGAGCGAATGAGTGTACTTTAAAAATAATTCAACAATGGGAATCAAGTGGCAATTTTTTCTTTTATATAAATTTAGACATCCTGATTCACCTTTCTTTTCGCAAGAATGTGCTCCATGTAGTCCTATACTGCCTGCTTACACATGACGTCCATGGACCATATGCTGTATTTTATAACATGCTTCTACAATTCTATATATTCATATCAATCACCTCCATACGACAACGTGTAACAGCCTAATGATAATTGAAAGAATGTCCTAAATGTAGGATATATAAAATTGATATGGGTAAGAAGAGGTGATGCCCCCACAGTCCACACACACACACACACACACACACACACACACACACACACACACACTTCCATAGGCACTGTTATATAACTTGCTTGCAATTTATTGTATTTCATCTCGATGACCTTCATTACTTGAACGTGAAAGAACCCAGTGATAATTAATTGAATCTTCCTCGAACCAGTCAAAAATATTATTAAACCCCAAATTTGACGAACCCAACAAACATATCGACACCGTGCTCGCAAAAGGAGTGCATGAACAAAATCGAAACACAAGAGATGTAATGGATTTTAGGGAAAGTAGGACCAAGGCTGCTCACCAACGCCGCCGGAGCCGCCAACGACAAGAACAAACTTGGAAGCGATAGGAGGGTCGGATTGGGAATCAAGGGCTGGCTCCAAATCCAGTGATTGGACGAGGTCTTCCTTAGCAACACGAAAAACATGCGGTCTTGTTCCTGTGGGGATCACAATGTTGATGGAGAGACAGCAAGTCCCAGATTGAGACTTTGGTCTGGGGAAAGCAAAAGGAGTTGTTGTTCTCTGAGGTCGTGCTGGGCTTTGGCACTTCTCGCTTGAAACGAGGGCGGGCGTGTGACGGATGGGACTGGGACTGGGACTGAGACCGAGAGAGAGCTGAGAAGCCATGAAATTGTGGCGGTAGTGGCGGTTGCAACCTGCGATATTAGTGTCAGAATTTGATTTTTATCAAGGAAAATGTAAAGGGTGTGAAGCATTCGTTGCCGCAGATTTTAAATTTTCTAAAAGATTATCTGATAGGAACAAATTATTTGCCATTCTTCGGCAACTTTGGATATATGTACACAATTCATATGGGCCATGGTAGTTGCACATTTCATATATATATATATATATATATATATATATAGTTGGAAAATGGAAATTGTAAAACCAATACACATACAATTTTTAGTAAGTGGTACCCCATTTAATAAGTGTTACATGTCATGAAAGCAATTGTTAATTTGGGCTAACGTGTCCTATTTTTAATCAGCAAGATATTGCAACTCAATGGCATATTCGGATTAGTTAAATTGGGTTTTGAGGGTGCGTGTATGATACACAGACATGAAGCATGTTGCATGAATCGATTTTGAAGGCCTGAGTAATTTCTTGTGATACGAGTGAAGCTTGAAAAGTTTGGATTTGTTAAATATATTTTTCCTGGCCTGACATGAATTATGCAGGTCGATTTGATATGTCAATGATTTTGAATGCCCGAAAAGTGAGATGTTTGATTTTTTTTCTATTCTAATATATATGCCATATTGCCATATGGATGTCAATCATTTGTGAAATGTGTCTTTTAATTATAACTTAAGTGAAGAAAATTGCCTGCCATACTAGCTGGAGGCAGCAGTACTCCTTTGTTCCTTCCATGAATTTTATTTTATATTTTAATAATAATATTTAAAGTAAATTTAAATTATATCAATGAATCATATGTAATATTAGAGCAATTTATCCTGTACCTGTCACATTCGGACAAGCATGTCCTGCATGTCCTGCCCCGTGTATCCACGCTCTCCCGGTGAGCCCAGAAACAAATCCTAACAAAATGTTAATATTATTATGAAGGTTTCGTTGAACTCATGATGATAAGCATGTTTAACTATTAGGTTAACTACGTATGTTTTGTTTTATATGCGTATGTAAATAATATATATATAATAATATTAATAAATAATATATATATTATTTTAAAGATAAAAGTAATTATAAAGTATATATATTTATATTATAATAAGAAGTAAATGTATTATTACTGTTTTAATATGAAATATAAATTAATTAAATTCGAATTAATTTTTGAATTTAATAATATATTGATTTAGAATTAGGTGATTAAATCAAATATTATTTAATTGAATATTCATTAATATTTAAACTTATAATATCATTTATATGGTTTACTGCTTGTAATTCAAATATGAAATACATATTATCAAATGTTAAAACACTTAAAATTCATTCTTGCCATGCATGACTCATATCACACATGTATTTATTAGTATATCAAACTAGTTGATATTATTCAATTAACTAATAACATTTATTATAATTATAAAAGTATATATATAATTGCACTTAATAACTAATCTTATACAATAACATTCATATTATTGATGATTTTTAATTAAATTAAGGGAAATAAGTTGGATAAACACGGCTTCTCGGACTAATGTGTTACTTATGATAAAAATAATACGATAACTGTGTTATATAATTATATTAGTTAAGTTATCATTACTCATGTTATTATTTATTATTAATGATAATTCTATTATTTAGATTATCACTACTCGTTACTCAAATTATTATTTATTGATTGTAATTTATAAGTATATATATATATATATATATATATATATATATCATATATAACATAAGTAATATAATAATTATTGAGTATCTGAAGTCTAATAATCGATGTCAAGGAATTTGTTGATAAATATATATATCATAGATTATTATTGTTTGATATATTTATATAATTAGTGTATATATTTGAAATATAACATATAAATAATAATAAGGAGTAAATATTTTATTTTAAATATAATATTAATTATGAAGTATATATATTTATATTTTAAATTTATCAAACTTACTATTTTTAAAAATAATAATATTTTTTAAAATAATACAATCTAATTTCACTGTTTAGGAAAAAAACAGAATACCGGCTTGCTTGGGATAGGGTGCACAAAGAGTGCCAAAATGTTTTTCACTCGGATCTCGCTTTTTCCCGAAACAGAATATTATTAATATCGGCTAAAAACTTGTACACGTGAATGTAGTTTATTTATGAAAATATGTCGTCCAACAAGCTAGAATTGAATTAGCTGATAAAAGACCTTGTTTTACTGTGTTCATTGTCCTGGTGGACACCTAAAGTAATCGAAAAATTGGTAGAAAATTAGAGCATGTTTGGTGTTATTTTTGATTTTCTACACTCAAAATTTGTTTTTACAAACTGCATTTGAAAATTGTTTTCAAGGAAATTAAATACAGCTTTTTTGTTTGGTTGTCATTTTTTTTTAATTGAAAACATTGGTTCTGCGTCACAGAGGAAGCCGTCACAGGGAGGGAGTCGCGTCGCCGTTTGGGGGGGGGCATGGGAGGGTCGTGTGGCGGGGCGGGGGCTGCGCGGCGCGCGGCGGCATCGTAGGCAAAGGAAGCCATCGCAGGAGGGGGGATCGCATGGGGGGAGGGTTGTCGGGCATCACATAGGGAGAAGATCCAGGCGTTGGGGGGCTCACCGACGTTGCGGGAGACGTCGCCGAGAGTCGCGGGAGCAGATCTAGGTATCAAGGAGGTCGCCGGCCATCACGGTGGCAGATCCAGGCGTCATGTAGGGTGTTGCCGGCCATGGCAGCGGGAGGTGGTGGTGGGAGAGACAAGGAAGGCACCGATCCAAGAGGAGAGAGGAAAGCGAGTGCGAAAATGAATACCGAAAACACCGATATGTATTTTCATTTTAGGCAAAATTAAAAGCAAGTTGCGCTTGAATTTAGAAGAAAAAACGCAGGCCAAACAAACTGCAACGGCTGTTTTCTGTATTAAAATACAAAAAATAGCCGAAAACACGCTGCGCCAAACACGCTCTTAAGTGCCTGTTTGGCTGGCTACATGTTTATTGTCCAGGACAGTTAATATGATTCGTCGTGAAAAAAAAAAGCAATAAATGCTATAACATGGCATCAGAAAAGGCGAGGGAGTTCAATCTGAATCATAATAATTTTTTAAATAATTTTATTTTTTAAAATAATAATAACGAACCAAATATAGTCTGTTATTTGATTGGTCAAACTAGTTTTTTTAAAAAACAAAAACAAAAAATTAAGTACCCTTTTTAAGTGGATCCCTCCGGATGACCGGGTGGTTGGACAGTCTTAAAATCCCAACCATTCAAATGGCAATATACGGCTGAGATAATAATAAATTTTATTATTTTTAAAATCCGTATATAATAATAGAAAAAAAATAAAAATTCATCTTAATCTTCTTAACTGTATACTTTCAAATTATCATTAAATCCCGGGCATCCAATTCCAGACTGCATCGTTTGTTTGTTTGTTTGTTTAACTAACAGTCGTCTCCAACATGTGTTTTGTTTTTACAATTTAGGCCCAAAATAAAACAACGTCAGCAAACTGACATAAAGTCGCCGGGGGGGTGCACAGTGCCACAGTGTAGGGGGTGGTGTGTTTTTGAATGATTTGGAAAACGCAAATGTTTTTAATTATTATGTTTTTGAAAACACATACGAATAAAGGACACCAAAAATTTGAAAAGAAGCTCCACGGGTAGGGAATAGGGATAAAATAAGGTGTACTCCATTTGGACGCTTGCACGCCCCCACTTGTCCCTTTGTCATCATACATTTGGATGCCTCCAAGTGGTCACCTCCGGTTTGGCCGCCCCAAAGAAAACAAAATTTGGGTTTTGGAAGCACTCCACGCAGGGGGCCGGCCGGGGGAAGCTTTTTCTCTCTCTCTCTCTCTCTCTCTCTCTCTCTCTCTCTCTCTCAGTAGCCACCCACTACCTTACAAACCTTCAGTCCTCTTTGTGGGTATTTGTTAGGGGCGTGTTTGGCTTCCAGCGCTGACCGCGGGAGATGGGGTTATTCCTATCCATTCCCTAGCCACCCGATGCAGTGATAAATAAATATTAATTGGTGGGTAGAAGAAGATGGAAGCGACAAATTGCAGAGAAAGGGAAAAAAGCAATAAAAAAATTAAAGTAAGAGAGAGGTAGGGGGGCCATGCTCTGCTTCCCACGAATTCTGCGGATGCCCCCCCTCACCCCCACCCCTCCCCGAGACTCAAATAACTCCCATCCCCGAGCATGCCTTTTGGATACCCCAATGTTCTACTGTCTATAAAATGGAACGTGCGGGGAGGGAAGACCAAGGCACAGAAAGCAGGTGAGACAAAATTTCCCTGGGGCTTTTGGTGGGTTCTTGATCAATTGCAAAACCCAGAAAAGAATTGAGAATTGGTGGGTTATTGATCTTTTTAAAAAAAAAAAAATCCTTCTATTTTCTGAGAACATGCCTGTCTATTTTTTTGATTTGTCTTCCTTGAGTTGTGTTAGTTTTTGATTACTTCCTGTCACTAATTGTTGCCTAATTAATACTCTCTTTCCTTCTCTGCCTGTGCTTGTTTGTGTGGGGGTGGTATTGAGTTGAGGCAGCTAGTTGTTGTTGAAGTCTCTGCATAAGCATAATGGCAGCCCAAGTGTCCCAAGAAGACGGGTCATCATCTGTAACCTCAGCGTCCCTTCAACTGTTCTCCATGATGCCGCCGTTCCCCAAGTTAAGGCCTGAATTGCCGTACCCGTGGCTGGAGGAGCTGAAACCGGAGGAGAGGGGTTTGTACCTGATCCACCAGCTGCTGGCCTGCGCCAAGCACGTTGCTGCGGGCAGCATCGAGGAAGCCAACCTCACCCTGGAGCAAATCTCAATCGTGGCCTCCCCGCGGGGCGACACGATGCAGCGAATCGCCTCCTACTTCACGGAGGCCTTCGCGGATCGGATCCTCAAGTCCTGGCCTGGCCTCTACAAGGCCATCAACTCCACCAAAATGTGTACCCCCTCCGACGAGATTTTCGCCCGGAGGCTCTTCTGTGACCTCACCCCATATATGAAGGTGGCCTTTGCCGTCACAAATCACGCCATTGTTGAGGCCATGGACGGCGAAAAAATGGTGCACGTAATCGACCTGGGCTCGTCCGAGCCGGAGCCGTGGCTAGAACTCGTCAAGTCCCTGGGTACCCGCCCCGGAGGTCCTCCCCATTTGAGGATCACTGGGATCCACTGGTACAAGGAGGTGTTGGACCACATGGCCCGGGTGTTGACCGAAGAGGCTGAGAAATTGGACATCCCATTTCAGTTCCACCCCATAGTCACCAGGTTGGAGGATCTGGACGTTGACAAGGTGAGGGTCAGGACTGGGGAGGCTCTTGCAATCACCTCCGTCCTGCAATTGCATCCCCTTCTGGTCCCTATTGACCCCAGAGCTTTGAGGGGTGGAGGAGTTGTTGGGCTTCTCCCCTCATTTGATTGCCTGAGCCCTGACTCGGCTTCCTCGCCGCCCCTGCTCCCTCTAACCAAGCTGGATGCCTTCCTCAATGCCATGAGGGGGTTGAACCCCAAACTCATGTTCGTGGCTGAGCAAGACTCCAACCACAACGGGTCCAGCCTGATGGAAAGGGTTTTAGAGGCGTTGCATACTTACGCTGCACTTTTTGACTGCCTGGACCTCACGGTGAACATGGCATCCGTGGATAGGCTGAAGGTGGAGAAGATGCTATATGGGGAGCAGATCAAGAACATCATTGCCTGTGAGGGCTTGGAGAGGAAGGAGAGGCACGAGAAGCTCGATAAGTGGGCCCACAGGTTGGAGTCGGCGGGGTTCACAAGCTTGCCTTTGAGCTATATGGCCCTGGTGAAAGCAGATCGGATGCTCAAGGGTTGTAAGTGTGAGAGCTACAAAATCAAGGAGGTGAATGGTTGCCTTCTGCTCTGTTGGCAGGAGCGACCATTGTTCTCAGTTTCAGGTTGGAGGTGTAAGAGATACGGATACTGATCACACCATGTCGACTGCCGCCGTAATTTTGTTCCCGGTTGTGTTACGTCTCTGTTTGTTGAAGGATGATAGTTTGTTGTCCAGAATTCATGTAATTGAAACATTAGTGTACTACTCCTTGGAGCATAATAGTAATCATAATAATATTTATGTTCATTAAAATGCTATTCAATACTGCATTATGCATTCCCGGGAAGAGATCTTCCCTCTTTTACAAACTCGGAGAATGATTACTATTTAGTAGTGTCTCTGTCCTCCGGTCTGTGAACTGTCTGTTGGTGTTCATGAGCTTATAATAATATCACTTACGTTACTTAACACACTAACTACTCAGTAAGTACTTGAATATTGATTGAACCTGGCTGTATATACACAAGTGACTGGGTTTGCATCCTACTAACCAAACGTTTATTAGTTTCCCGGGAGTTGCAGCACTGGGGGTGTTATTATGAATCTTACATATATCTGACAACTCACGCAATTTTGCTACTTTTTTTTACCCAAACTATACATTTGGTTTCTATTATAGGGCAAGTTTAGACCCATCCGAAGTACATAGGCGTCTCATATCAAGGCTTTACCTGATACATGTTCATAATTCCTGTAGCCTGACGACTTGTAGTTCCTTTATCAGGTGGTCCTTGTTCCCTTTCACGTGTATACTCGCTCCTAAAGTAGTATGGCATGATTTATGAAAAAGGGTGCTCAGGAGGAACATTTTGGATCCAGCCATTTTCACAATTTGAGGCAGTAAAGATAAAACAATAAATGTACATTTTAGCTTTTCATAGTTAAATTTTTTACTTTTAGATACTACCCATGACAACATGAATTGTTTCCAAGGTAAAAAAAAGACTTGAGGGAAACAGTTTTATATTCTTAAATCTACTTTTTCCTCTAATTATTTCCTAAAATATTACTAAGATGTTATGGAGTTACAAAATATTTCCCTTGCAAGATTTTAAAATAATAAAATATTATAGCGAGAGTAAAAACATCACCATATGTGACTAGGGACAGTGATTTGGTTATTTTAATGAGTTATGGAGAGAAGGTTGGATCAGCTATCGTTTATATTTGATTTCTTATATTAATGTATAAAGTTATATAAAAAGATGGTTAAAAAGTGACATTTAGATTTGGCAATGAAGTCTGTAAGCGCTCACTATACTTGCTATTGGTACAATTAAGATACAGTATACTATCGTTTTTTTTAAATAGTTATTTTTCTTAATAAAAAACAAAAAATGGTGATATCTTTTTAGTTTACTTTAATGTAATGTATCTCTGTAATAATTATAAAGGAGACCTGCTACATACAAGTTGGTGCGCACACACTGATCTGCGCACACTGACTTCTACAAAGATTTTTCCATCTGAAAGAATATGTGCTCATTATGGTCAATCCTAAATGCTTCGTGAGGTGACGTAAAGGAAACAACGAAAAAGAGGAAAGAAGATGTAAAAAAGGAAATTGTCTTATATATATATATATATATATATATATATATATATATATATGATGTGTTGTTTTGTGCGGCGTGGGAGATAAAAAAGAAACCAAACGTCAAACTTCTCTCGCCCTCTCTCTTTTTTCGATAGACAAAGCACAAGTCTTCGACGCACGCCTTTTGGATTTGTACCATCCGTCTCGCTTGGTATTTTGCGGCAATCTTTTTCCGGGTACTGCCTTGTAATATGTTCTCGTGCCATCCGAATATCCGGCAATCGATAATCTGTAACTGTACTCCTCTTTTGATATAGTGAATTATTCCGCACGCCCGTGGACGTAACCCTATTCGGGGTGAACCACGAAACTGGTGTTCTTGTGTCTGTGTGATTTCCTCGTTTTTCGTTTATTTGCTCAATTATTCCTAACAAATTGGTATCGAGTCGTTGGTTCGTCTGTGGAAATTTGTTCTTGAGCAAAGATGTCATCACACACCATGAAGATCGATAAATTCACCGGCAAAAATAATTTCGGTATGTGGCGATCAAGATCGTGCGTTGTTGAAACAACAAGGGATCCGGCGCTCCCGCCGAGAAACAATCCGTGACCGTAGAAGAATCCGAGTTGGTATCATGGAGGAGAAAGCTCATTCGACAATTCTCGCTCTGTTTGTCGGATGAAATTATTTGTGAAATTGCGGATGAAGAATCTGCATAGGTCCGTGGGTGAAGTTGGAGAGTCTCTACATGACGAAGTCTCGACGAATAAGTTGCTTTTAAAGCAACGTCGTTTTCTCTCCGAATGGATGAAGGTAAATCTTTAAAAGACCACCTTGATGATTTGAATTCATTTTTGATGGATTTGCGGAATGTGGATGTAAAATTGATGATGAGGATGCCCCTTATATTACTTGTTTCTTTACCTCCTCGTATGAGAATTTTGTGAATTCATTTGTTGTTGGAAAAGAAACAATTAGTCCGGAAGAAGTCAGGTCGGCCTCCATACACGTGAGCTTCTCACAAGGCATCGGGAACTAGTTCGATAATTTAGTGGCCTGGTTGTGATGAATCCGAGAAATTCGGGGGTCGTCGATCGTATAAGAATAACAACAAAAGCAAAGGCAGGGAAGATCCAAATCGAGGGACCATAACATCAATCAAAAGGATATTTGCAACTATCGAAGGAACGTGGACATTGGAAATATCAATGTCCGAAAAGGGAGGCAAAAGAGAAAAATTTCAAAGGAAAGGTCAGAATTAGCGAGAGACGGATTCCTCATCCGAACCTGATTTGGTTCTGATCGCTTCGATCGGCTCACCCATTAGATACTTGGGTGATGGATTCAGGTTGTTCTTATCATATGACTCCAAACAGGGAGTGGTTCTCAACATATGAGAAATTCGATGGTGGAAACGTCATTATGGGTAATGATGCCGTGTGCGAGCAATAGGTATCGGTTCGGTTCAGATTGGATGCATGATGGTATCGTCGAACTCTCACCAATGTTCGACATGTTCCACAGTGAAGAAAAATCTCATATCCTTGGGTACCTCGGATCGGTTGGCCGCAAAGGTTCATTTGAAGGTGGAGTCTTGAAGATAGTTAGAGGATCCTTGGTAGTAATGAAGGAGTTAAGCAAAATACTCTTACATCCTACAAGGAATTACAGTTTACGGTTTCAGTGCCGTATATCTTCCGATTCATCGATCGACTACATTATGGCATATCGTCTTGGGCATATGAGTGAAAAGGGGATGATGATTCGAGTAAGCGGGGTCTTCTCGAAGGCCATCGAGACGGTTGATTTGGGTTTCGTGAGCACGTGTATTTGGAAAGCGAAGCGGGTTTTCAGGTACGCAATTCACGTAACCAAGGCTACTCTTGATTATGTTCATTCCGATCGTTGGGGTCCATCTCGTGTTCCATCTTTGGGAGGTGCGCGGTACTTCCTTTCGTTGATTGATGATTACTCAAGGATGACTTGGGTATACATGATGAAACACAAGAGTGAGGTGTTCAAAATCTTCAAGGAGTGGAAGATTTTGATGGAAAATCAAACCGGGAAGAAACTCAAACGTCCGCGTGGACAATGGGTTAGAGTTTTGTTCTAAGGAGTTTGATCGGTCCCGTTCAGATCAGGGTATTGCGAACATCGGGGACACTCCACAGAATGGAGTGGCGAAAGAATGAACAGGACTCTGTTGGAGAAAGCACGATGCATGCTTTCCCAAGCTGGATTGAAGAGAGCCTTTGGGCCGAGGCCGTGAACACGGCGTGTTATTTGGTGAATCGTAGCCCAAAGAATCGCTATCAACCGTAAAACTCCATTTGAGGTATGGTCGGTAAACCGCTGATTATTCCGTTATTGAACTTTTGGTTGTTTTACTTACTATCATGTCGGTGAAGGCAAGCTAGAGCCTCGAGCTAAAAAGGGTTTCCTTATGGGCTATGGCTCAGGTGTGAAAGGTTATAGAATTTGGTCTCCATCCGAAAATAAAGTTATTCTTAGTAGAGTGTAACTTTTTAATGAAAATTCACCGCTTCACCCTGGCATGGAGTCTCGTTGTTTCGAAACAGGTGATGGTGTCAAGAAACGGTGGAGTTTGATGTGAATCTTTTGCCGAACACATCAACATGGTTCATTAAAACTACTCAGCAAAATAATGAACCACGCGTAGAAGTAGAAGAAGAGCAACCACTTGTTGATACACATAGTGTTGCCACCGACGATCTAGGAGAGACGATCAAACCACATATCGGTATGGTTTTGAAGATATGGTTGCTTATGCACTACGGCCGCCAAGAGATAGAGTCTCCGAACCCTCTAGCTATCGAGAGGCAATCAGTGGTCTTGAAGCGGCAAATTGGATGTTGCAATGGGTGAAGAGATGGAGTCCCTTCACAAGAATCGGACTTGGGAGTTAGTGAAACTTCCAGGGGGCCCAGTGGTTGGTCAAGTGGGTCTTCAAAACGAAGACCGGAAACTGGATGATATCGGGATCGGGTACAAAGCTCGCCTAGTTGCCAAGGGATTCAATCGAAAGAAGGTGTGGATTACAATGAGATATTCTCACCGGTTGTTGACACACTTCTATCCGTTTATTGTTGGCGCTAGTTGCACATCGGGACTTGGAGCTAGAGCGGCTTGATGTGAAACTTTCCTCCATAGAGCTGGAAGAGGATATATTGATGAGTCAACGGAAGGATTTGCTTATAGAGGGAAAAGAAGACTATGTCTCAGTGCTAAAGAAATCTCTCTATGGACTAAACGCCACCGCGCCAATGGTATAAAAAGTTTGACGTTTCATGGTCAAACATGGCTACAACAGAGTCCCTATGATTGTTGTGTATATCACAACAAATTGGAGGATGAGTCATTCATCTATCTCGTTATTATATGTCGATGATATGCTCATTGTAGCTAGGGACATGTCGGCTATTCGGAAGATGAAGAGACTTGAGTTCGAGTTTGATATGAAGGATCTTGGGTCGCCCAAGAAAATTCTTGGAATTGAAATATACCGAGATCGTTCGCGACGAAAGCTCTTCCTGTCTCAAAAGAGCTATATTCGAAAATCTTGACAAAGTTTGGCATGTCTAATGCTAAACCTTTGAGTACTCCATCCGATGCAAATTTTCGGCTCTCTACGGCTCTTGCGCCTCAACCTGGCCGAAAAGGAGTACATGTCTCGAGTTCGTATGCCGGTGCGGTTGGGAGTTTGATGTATGCTATGGTGTGCACTAGACCGGATCTTGCACGCATCGGTGTGGTCGGTCGCTTTATGATAGCGAGAGAACATTGGCACGGTGAAACGAATTTTCGGGTATCTCCGAGGCACATCCGATGTTGGCCTAGTGTATGGTGATAAGTGAAAATTGCGTGCTTGCCGGTTATTCCGATTCGATTATGCATGACTTGGATGGACGAAGGTCCATGACCGGTTATGTCTTTACCGTAGGCGGTTTATCGGTTGAAGGCTACCTTACAACCACGTCGGTGCCCTCGCAACAATCGAAGCGGAATATATGGCGTTGATGACGGCGAAAGAAGGCATCCGGTTGAAGGGATTGGTTAATGATCCGGGGTTACAAGAGGACCAAGCAACTGTGTTTTGTGATAGCTTGAGTGCTATCCGTTTGGCAAAAGATCGGTGATCATGAGAGACTAAACACATTGATGTCGATATCACTTCATTCGTAATGAAAGAAGAATCAGGTGTGAAGAAAGTTGCACCAAGGATAACCCGGGTGATATGTTTACTAAACCAGTTCCACCGAGCAAGTTTAAGATTGTCTTGACTTGCTCAATGTCTATCATTTGATTTAGCCCGTGGCGGGCCGGGTAATGCAGCTAAGGTTTATCACTATCTCGTTTTTGTTGAGGAGTTGTTTCGACTTTACGTCAAGGTGGAGATTTGTGAGGTGACGTAAAGGAAACAACGAAAAAGAGGAAAGAAGATGTAAAAAGGAAATTGTCTTATATTTTATATATATATATATATATATATATATATATATATATATATATATATATATATGATGTGTTGTTTTGTGCGGCGTGGGAGATAAAAAAGAAACCAAGCGTCAAACTTCTCTCGCCCTCTCTCTTTTTTCGATAAGCTGCAGCACAAGTCTTCGACGCACGCCTTTCTGGATTTGTACCATCCGTGTCGCTTCGGTATTTTGCAAGCAACCGCTTTTCTCGGGTACCGTCTTGTAATACTGCCTTGCCATCCGAATCATCCCAAACATATGTACTGCCCGTCGGACGTAACCCTATTCTCGGGGTGAACCACGAAATCGGGTGTTCTTGTGTCGTGTGTGATTTCTACGCTTTTCTGTTTATTTGCTCAATTATTCTAACTTCCATCCCACATGCATTATTACCTTTTGTTTTATTTATTAAAATTATAATATAATTTATTTATTAAAAAAACGGTGTTCATAGCGTCAAGTATGAATTAAACTATACATTTAAAACTAATTCGATATGAGTTGTTGTTGCCGTTGGACTTGGAGTATCATTTAAAACTATTCTTTATTTTTGACCATAACTATTTATCCCGTGTGCGTCTAATCACATTATCGTTGGAAAAATAAAACTATTTATTGAAAATTTAAGATTGGCTGAATTTTCTTTAGTGGCTCGTTTTTTTTTTTTTTTTAGTATGGGGTGACTATTGACTATTTATGAGTTTTAGAGCATCTACACCAACTCCTTAAAAAATATTTTAAAAAAAATTTAAAAAAATTTAAATTTTAGATAAAAAAACCCCTATATTATGTCCTTCAAACTTTAAATTTTAGAGAATAAAAGTAGATATTGGAGAGAGAATCTCCATATTTAGAGTATCACTATTATCCTCAAATTTTTTTAAAATATTTCTTGATATATGTGTATTTTTAATTGATTATAATAAATGAAAGAAATAAAAAAATAGTAAGTACAAAATAAAAAATTATAATTAAAAAAATAGAGATAGAGATGAAAAATGAGATGTGAAGGATAAACAAAATGTATCAAATAATATACTATTTATTTCCTATAATAGATATGAAAATTATGAAACTAGCGTGGATACTATTATATCCTTTTAATTTTTATCAAATTATATATATAATCTGATCAAATTACTAGCTAATTGAATAATGCCAAGTTAAGGTATACAAATAAAACATTTCTCTTTATACAATTTTATATATTAAATTATATAATCCTTAAAAGGCCATAGTCCAATGAAATGCTTGTTGCTGTATATAGATGGACAACGCTTAACACAGGCCAATTTGAATTTAGAAAGAAATAAATTTGTAGAGGTTAAATAATACCATTAGCTCTTTAATTATATACTAGAATATTCTTTAACCTTCACTTTATACAAAATATAAATCAAATTTTTTTCCTTATTTGAGATTGACATTTTTCATTCAAATTAATGTTTTGTGTGATTCCTCCTAAAGGAGAGAGAGAGAGAGAGAGAGAGAGAGAGAGAGAGAGAGAGAGAGAGAGAGAGAGAGAGAGAGAGAGAGAGAGAGAGAGAGAGAGAGAGAGAGAGAGAGAGAGAGAGAGAGAGAGAGAGAGAGAGAGAGAGAGAGAGAGAATTAGGAATCTTCATGCTCCTTAATCCACGTGAGAGTATGTTTGTTTTACGCCACTTAATATTGTCACGTGATCAATTAAAAAATAAGTACATTTGAGGGATGTGTTAAGATATATAATTTTATGAGGTTGTAAAACCAATCATATAAATAGTGTATGTGTATATAAGTATAAGATGGTAAGCCAATAATGTAAATAATATATATGAGTTGGTAAAACTAATCATATACATAATATATATGAAATGATAAAACTAACAATGTATATCTTATATTGTAAATAATAAATAAGTAATTTAAAAATCTCAACTTTCCCCTCCCACGTAATCTCAACACTTAGTAAGTACTGAAAAAGAGAAAAGGATTAATAAAACATCTAGGGTGTTAGGAGAGCTTGAAAGAGTTTTGTATAAATGAATTCATGGTAAGTCTTTAGAGGACTCGTGTATTAAAATGAGAGACAAAACAATCCCTATATAGGGCAAGATGATAGGTAATAGGTGTGATAGGTAGAATAGTGTAGTTTTGTCTTTAATATTTTATTTTACTTCATACCTTTCTTATTTTCAAAATAATAATTCCTTATTATGTTACTTGAAAAGATTTAAAGTTTTTATTTTTATTTCAAGACATTAAAAGCTTTTATTTGTTATGTTTTTTTGGTTTTCGTTTTACTTTATTTGGTTATGAAGAGAAAGAGTTTACAAAGGGGAAAGAGTTTTAAAACAAATTTCTATATCTCTTATTTTGTTAACAAATCCAAACAATCACACATATAATAACAATATCATAAAGGGTTGCTAAATCAAAGTTATACATTTTGCATGTATCAAAGTCATCAAATAGTAATTATTATTCTTAAACATGAATTTATAAAGAGGGAAATAAGCTACTAGTGAATTTAGAATTGTGAAAATATAAATAAGAAAATCATTTGGTAAGCTTCCTTTTTGTTATTTTTATGCATGTTATCATTTTTTGCTATTTTTATACATGTTATCCCCTTTTGTTATTTGTATTTGATCTTCTTGCATTTGTTTTACTGTATTACATCATTGTTGGATTTGTGAAATGTATAATACAAAACATTTGATTGTATAGTTAGAGATGATGTTATAGAAGGGTGTATATTAATTCACCCCCTCCCAAAGTTGTTATAACACAGAACACATAATTATAAATGTTATGATATTATAATTAATGTATTTTTAAATTTAAAAATAATGATATAATATTAAAATTAATAAAAATTACTTTAAGTTTAATTAAATAAGTAGTTTTTATAAATTAAATTTTGAGGATAAAATAAGACAAACATAAGTTAAACTTAAATTAACAAAAATTTTATTATATATATAAAAATGATAGAAGAAGAGAAGATATTATTAATTATTTTGTAAATTTTATTATACTAATTTTTAAACACGTATCATTATATTTTTTTATAATAATATTTTATTAATCAATACTTTAATCAAGACTCTACTCTAATTGGATAAGTATCCACCGCATAAAAGCTCGTATCAGCATTGTTTTAAATAAAACGTAAGCAAAGCTGTAATTTTTTTTACTAACACAGTAACATATTTATGTTTATAAAATTTAAGGATAGTCGCAGGTAGATATTCAATTATTTTTTTACTTTTACATGTTTAAATTATGTTTTACTTTTTTATATAAATATTCCATTAATCAATAAATATATAATTAAAATAATATTTTATAATATTTTTATATAATAATAAATTTTTTATAATTTAATATAAAATAAAAATAAAATTTATAAAAAACATAATTTTTTTTATATAATTTAATAATTATATAAATTTTTAAATAATAATTTATAATTTTTAAATTATTAATAATAATTTATAAATTTTAAATTATTAATAATAATTTATAATTTTTAAATTATTAATAATAATTATAATATTATTAATAATTTATAAATTTTTTTATCTAATTTAAACATATTCCTTCTCAATAATACTGTATAAAATTTATTGAAAAAATTAAATATAAGACTGCATTGGGAGGCAGCCTTTAATCGTGTCACGTGGCAACCTATAATTGGCCATTTCATTTCTCAGTGAACAACCGGAAGAAAAGGGGAGCCGCGAAACGGATAAGCAGAAGCCTATCCGACACCCCTCCTTCTTCCTCCACACTCGCTACCATCTTTCTCGGACATGGTGGGACTCTCACTCACAACTTCACCATGTTCCTTCAGCATCCACCCTCTTCTCTCATCCTCCCCTCCCTCTTCCTCTCCCTATTTCTCCACCGCTTCTTCTTCTCTGTTAAAGCCAAAACACCCAAAATCCCCCCTCTCCATGCGCTCATTTCGAACCCTGGTGTTCGCTGTAGCAGCTTTCGAATCCGGTAATGGAGCCGCTTCCGTCACTATTGAGAAGCCAGAGACAAGTCCCTATGGAAGACAGTACTTCCCATTAGCTGCTGTTGTTGGACAGGTGCTCGCTTAGTGCTTCTCTCTCTGTCTCTCCATCACTCATTTTTGTTTGCTTGTTACTGTTTGTGTTTGGCTGATATGGGTATGTTAGTTGAAGAAGTATGCATTTTATGGTGACTTCGTTTGTGGGTCAAGCATTTCTCTTGATCGGTGTCGATCTTTTTTGATTTATTGATGTGGGTTTTTGGGTTATTCAAAGTCTAATACTATTACAATTATAAATGTGGGTCTTCAATATAAAATTTAACAGGATGCTATTAAGACTGCTCTTTTGATGGGAGCAATAGACCGTGAGATTGGAGGTATTGCTATCTCTGGGAGGCGAGGAACGGCCAAGACAGTGATGGCGCGTGGGCTGCATGCCATTTTGCCACCAATTGATGTAGTTGTTGGTTCAATAGCAAATGCTGACCCTGCTTGCCCAGAAGAGTGAGGCTACTCAATACTAAAAAGTTGAACCATGCATCTTTTATCAATACTTTTGAAAGATCGCCCTTATTTGCAATTATGCATATGCATGTGTGGGTGGGTTCAAACCTTGACGTCTGCTCTAAAACTTGTGATTATCTGAAAATGGTCTGAAGGATAGGGTCATTCTCCCTTCTAAAAACAAAACCCCTAACATCAACTAGATTTAATATTTGAAGGTTTGACCCAATGGTTAGGGTCAAGCCCAACCCGCACATTGACTTTGGCTTGAATCTCAATTCTTACAATTTCAAAAGGAGCTGAAGCCTTCTCCTAGTGGTCAGGGTAACTCACTTCTCAATTCTCACACCTGGTTTTGTGTTAATGATATGAGAATTGTATATTTTGCGCATTTACGACATTAGTGGTGCGGATTTATTCTAAAACAACGGATTTCTTTTTCAATTTTTCATAACTTTTGTGTTTCTAGGTGGGAAGATGGTCTTGATGAAAAAGTGACATATGATTCTGCTGGTTTTGTCAAAACTAAGATTGTAGGATCACCATTCGTCCAGGTATTTAATTCACCAGAAGTTCCTTGTATGTGGTAATAAATTTCATTGACAATTCTGGTCTATCTACGCTAATGTTTCAGATTCCGCTTGGAGTCACGGAAGATAGACTCCTCGGTTCAGTGGACATTGAAGAATCTGTAAAAACTGGAATTACAGTCTTTCAACCAGGTCTTCTTGCTGAAGCTCACAGGGGGGTCTTATATGTGGATGAGATCAATCTTTTAGATGAGGGAATTTGCAATTTGCTTCTCAGTGTAGTGACTGAGGGAGTTAATACTGTGGAAAGAGAAGGAATCAGCTTTAGGCACCCTTGCAAGCCACTCTTAGTTGCTACATATAATCCTGAAGAGGGTATTGTACGTGAACACCTACTAGATCGTATTGCAATCAATTTGAGGTAAAGACCTTGACACCTTGTGCCCAAATCTTTCTTGGAGTTCCACAAAAGCTTGGTTTATTGTATATTTAAATGCCATAATTTTACCTTTCTTGGGCCTTTTATATATAAAAAACCATAATTACAATCATAAAAAGGTAGTATTAGAAATAAGATATGTTCTTTGATTTTTGGTCTTCTTTTTTGCTGATGCTACACTTTTGCAGTGCAGATCTTCCAATGAGTTTTGAAGATCGTGTTGCTGCTGTTGGGATTGCAACAAAGTTTCAGGAACACAGTAATGAAGTTTCTCAAATGGTTGTGGAAGAAACAGACTATGCAAAGACTCAGGTAATACAAATCTAGTGGGTTTGATTGTTATGAATTTTGAGCTGTATTTGAACTATTGCTTACCTATACATTTTAATAGACCTTATTTTACACAAAGATGGGCTTCTGTGGACCATGTTGATTCCATGTAAAAATTTAGACAATAACTCTCTGCATTTTTATGATCTGGAGGGATCCAGGAAAATTGGTTAGGGGGAGCCGAGATATAAAATCAAAATATATAAAGTAATATATAAAAATAAATTCACATGTTTTAGTAAAAAAATAAATATTTAAATAAAAGATACATTTATTCGTTGTGTAATTTATAATGGCCAGATTGAAAGAAAAGGGGGGGGGGGGGGGATGATGAAACAACTTTGCTAATCATTGTGTGTAGAGAGTAGACGGAAAGAGAGTTTCCTTTGTCTTCTCTATCCCCCAAGCAGGATATGTTTTCTCATTGACATTGCGGCATCTGCAGTTTGACTGCTACTTACATTAATGTCCTTCACAATTGAAGAGTTGTAATCCTTAGAACCAACTTCTTCCAAAAAGCTCACAAAAAGCACGAATCAATCTCCCACTGACTATGGTATAAATATAAATTTTAATACTGCAGAAGACCCTACAACTTATTTAAAAGTTGCTTTCTCTTCATCAAGTCAAAATGTGCCTTGTAACTTTTAGTATTTGTTGTGGTTGAATTGAGAATTAAAATATTTTTCTTCTATTGTGTGGTCCAGATAGTTTTGGCAAGAGAATATTTAAAGGATGTTACTATCAGCAGAGAGCAACTAAAGTATCTAGTTATGGAAGCTCTCCGAGGTGGTTGCCAGGTTCTTAACATGTAACTCATTTTCATTTTTTCCCCCTTTTATTATGAAGGGGTGAAGCTACATCTACAGAATACCTTATGCTAGTACAGCAGATTTTACTGTCATTAGGGAGATTTGTTTTATGCAGTTTACTCGTCTATCATGTACCACAGGGGCATAGAGCTGACCTGTTTGCTGCTCGTGTTGCGAAATGCTTGGCTGCTCTAGAAGGACGTGACAGAGTGAATGTGGATGATTTGAAGAAAGCTGTTAGTATTCTTTCAATGCAAAATGATTAATTCTCTCATCTATATGATAGTGATATTAAATTCGTATGCTGTCTATAACATGCTGTTGTGTACTTATTTGTTTCATTGAAAAGCATACTTAATTTGTTCTTTGGACTTATATACAAGTATTCTTCAAATAAGGTTGTTAAGATTTAATTTTTGAAATCTATTTGAAAATTTTATTTTCCTCATATTCATTGTGTCTGTTTTGCTTTTGGAGTCTAACCCAAATCGTGATGTAGTTGAGCCTAAGTGTAGGAAGTGATCAGAGCTTCAAGAAACCAAAAATCTCTTTGTTCAAATGAAATTGTTTATAATATTATAAACAAACAAATGAACACTATAAAATTTCAAATTTTAATTTTCTAACATTTAATTTCATCAATCAAATAAGAAAACACTCATCAATTACAACCTTTCATTTAAAATATCAAGCATAAAAACTAGTTTTAGTTTTAAAGTTCAAACTAATATTGATATTAATATTTAGAAAACTAAAGCGAGTGATTTATTTGTTACTGAGTGTGGTTATTAAAATGTAATGAATACTAATTTTTATAAAAATACTAACCAAATAAAATGTTTATTTAATAAATATGTTGACTTGTAATTATATTATGTAAAATGCTGATATAATTTATAGTATTTAAACATATAACATTTCATTAAGGGACACGCATATGAAGCAGAGATAGAATCAGGTGGATGTTGGCTAGATTCTTTTGGGGAGTCTGACTCAATTAGGGCTCTTGTCCTATGAGGCTCTTTATCACCTGTTCTTTATCTTCCTACGTTGTCATACAGGTTAGTCCTAAGTGAATGGCGAAGGGAATCACGTATTTTTGACACTTCAGTTCTGGCATGTTTCTTGGCTCACTTTTGCTCCAAGCTAGAAACTCAATAATTTATATTTAAAATATTAGACGTATTGATTTAGATTATGGAGTATAATATATGATTAATGAAAACAATATGTTCAATGGTTTTTGAAAATAAAATAGCTAAATAGTTTTGTGAAGATAAATAAAAATACTCGTGAATACATGTGGGAACATAAATGATTCAAAAATTGGCAAGTTCATATTTGTAAACATAAAAACAATGTTTTGTCAATATGTGACAAACATATATGTACTTTTAATGAGTTGATCTCGATTATGTTGATGAGTGTTTGATACATTTATGGCCAAACGAAAAAGAAAAGAAAAGAAAAGATTTTAGAACATCTAAGACTGGACAATAAACACTATCATGAAGAAATGAATCTGGTTTATATTTGATCTGTTATGTACAAAATATAAAAATGTTCCATTTGAAAGTATACATTTATTATAGTTGGTGTTTATTTAAAGAGGCAACATGCACAACAAAATAACATCCGTTGGATTGTGACAAAATTATTTGAAGAGATTTTCATTATGAGAGCATTCATATGAGCTTTTCTATATTCATATTTTTTCCTATGCTTCAAGAATTTTTAATTTTTTTTTGATAAAAGTAGTCTTTTATTAGCTTCTCTAAAATAGGATTTGAAATAGAAAATGAATATTAAATCTCTATATTTGGATAGTTATTATTTATTCTTCTAATTTTTTAAATAATTTTTAAATATTTTTTGACATATGTGAATTTTTTAATGGTTGTAGTAAATAGAAGAAATCCACAATATTAATAAAAAGGTAAAAGAATATTATTTTAATAAAATAGAAGATTTTTTAAAAATAAGTAAAATTTAGAATAAAATTTTAGAGAATTTTTTAAAGCTAAAATTTAGGAGAAAATATAAGAGACCTAATGTGAATGCTCTGGTTTTTTTTTTTTTTTCCCCCGATTCAGGTTGAACTGGTTATTCTTCCACGTTCAGTTGTTAACGAGAAGCCTCCAGAGCAGCAAAATCAACAGCCTCCGCCTCCTCCTCCCCCTCCACAAAACCAAGATTCTGAGGACGAACAGAAGGAAGAGCAAGAGCAAGAGGTTCCATGTTATTTATAAAAAATGGCCCTTTACATGATTTTCAGACGTCTAAACAAGCATATAAAGTAATACATTAAGGTTCTTTTCTGTAACTAGGATGAAAGCAATGAAGAGAATGAACAGCAACAAGAACAAATTCCTGAAGAGTTTGTCATTGATGCAGAAGGGGGCCTGGTGGATGAGAAACTTCTCTTCTTTGCACAACAAGCACAACGACAGAAAGGAAAGGCAGGGAGAGCAAAGAATCTAATATTTTCAGAGGATAGAGGCCGCTATATTAAACCGATGATTCCAAAGGTCTTTTCTTGCTTCCTTTGACTAATTTATCAAATGACCAATATGGTCTGCTGAAGCTTTCAGGTCATGAATTTTGGTACGTTTTCACATCTTCTGAGCAGAATTTATGATTTCATGCAGGGCCCCGTGAAAAGATTAGCTGTGGATGCAACACTTAGGGCTGCTGCACCATATCAGAAGCTGCGAAGGGAGAAGGACACACAAAAGGGTAGGAAAGTTTTTGTGGAGAAAACTGACATGAGGGCTAAAAGAATGGCGAGGAAAGCTGGAGCACTGGTATTATCTGATTGCTTTAAATTATCCCGTGATATCTGAACAGGGTTATGACTTATGATGGTAATTACAGTGCTAAAACTAGAGAAATAGACATTAGCAATAGTGGTACTGGCGTTGGCCTGAAGAAATTTGGTCAGAATTTACCCTTCATTTAATATCCATGGTGTTGCAGGTAATATTTGTGGTTGACGCCAGCGGCAGCATGGCATTAAACCGCATGCAGAATGCAAAAGGTGCAGCTCTCAAGTTACTGGCAGAGAGCTATACTAGCAGAGACCAGGTAGCATTTCAAACAATAATGGCACTACTCACAAAAACTTAAATCCTTTCGAAGTTGTACTCCCTCTGCCCCATCTTACTTTTCTAGATCGACTTTTCAACTTTCTTTTATAAAATAGGTGTTCTACCAATCTTATCCCCTATTTCTTTCATTAAATATTTTTAGCAACTACTTCAACACATTAATTTACCAAAATAAATTAGGGTAATGCTGGGAAATTATGCACAAAATGGTGTAAAAAATAGATTTGGACATGTAAGTTAGGAAAGATTAAAATGAGGAGGTATTAAAAGAGAGAAAGCAAGATACTATTACTGAATTGGAGAGTACATACTTCATTGTTTTACCTGCTTCACACTCCAAGCTAGGTTTTAATTTTAATTTTTAAACTAAAAGACAATGGTTCATACACTATCTCCAACATTTTGCATAACCATTCTATATATTTTATTGATCATAGGTTTCTATAATTCCTTTTCGTGGTGACTCTGCGGAAGTTCTTCTGCCTCCTTCTCGATCAATTGCAATGGCAAGAAAGCGTCTCGAGAGACTTCCATGTGGTGGAGGCTCGCCCTTGGCTCATGGTCTTACCACAGTATGTCTTGATATCTCTGATGTGTTCCAAATTTACACACTTATGACTGATTGCTTTCAATTGATGCCCTTAGGCTGTCCGGGTTGGCATAAATGCAGAGAAGAGTGGTGATGTTGGGCGCATAATGATCGTTGCAATAACTGATGGTCGTGCAAACATTTCACTAAAAAGGTCCACTGATCCTGATGCTCTTGCTGCTTCTGATGCACCCAGACCTTCTGCCCATGAGTTAAAGGTATGAATAAAATTAACTTCCAAAACAGGAAGACAGCGTGCAAAGTCAAAGATAACATATGTTCATTACCTTTCCACTCATCCTCATCCTCAAAGCATTGAGATATTGTCTTTTTTAATGGTGCTATTGTAGTTCATTTCATTGATTGTATGCTTGTCTGGTGAAGGATGAGATTATTGAAGTGGCTGGGAAGATATACAAAGCAGGGATGTCTCTCCTTGTAATTGACACAGAGAACAAGTTTGTTTCCACTGGTTTTGCCAAGGAAATTGCAAGAGTTGCTCAAGGTGTGTTTGCTCGAACCAGACATGGGACTTGAGTCTGACTCTACTTTCTAACAAAATAATAACATGCGTTTTTTTTTTGTTTTTTTTTTTGCACCAGGAAAATATTATTATTTGCCGAATGCTTCAGATGCGGTCATCTCAGCCACAACAATGAAGGCCTTGTCTTCTTTAAAAAGCTCATGATTTTAGATTTTATTCAACTAATTACATTGAGAAAATGTATTCCGTTTTTAAATATTCATTGCAAGTATAAAGATTCATTGCAGTGCTCTCCCAATCAAACACTGATGGCAAAACCGAAATTCAATTTATAGTTGCTACTGGCTAGGCAGTGGGGGAAGGAGAAACCAATTTTGCTCAGGATGTCATTTACCTTAATTTGATAGTATATTTGAATAAGTTGCGAATCTCAACATTAAGTATAGAGCATTCAGAATACATGGAAACTGAAAATATTGCGTTATTGTTTCCTATCCTTTCCCATACAAGATCCTGGGAACTAAAAATCAATGTGTATCAATGGATGCTGTTGTCATTGGTGATTTCAACACCTATGGGAAGGTACTTAAGCTCTCCAGTCTTCTCTTCTAGATGTGGTCGTTGAGTTGATCAATAATTTAGTTAGAAGAATAAATCTTAAAGAAAAATATCTTCTTTTTTCTTCTTCTTCTCATTTACAGCCAGTAAGATTTAAATAATGAGTCCTTTCATGAAAGACACATCACCAAACCTGCGGCAGCCACACGTGCAGCAAAAATGGAATACTAAATTAAATCACTCATCACCACCGTAAGTCATACTACGATCTACATCATTGGGCTGGCATGAAGCGAACTTGTGTGTTCATCCTATGGGCCAAGCACTTTTGCGTTCTCTCATTCATTCTGTCATTCTGGGCTTAATGGATGGTAATCACGTGGATGACGATATGAGGTTAAATTATAGAGATTTGTGTTTTGGGTGATATTGTGAGTTAATTATTATTTGAAAATAAAAATATTTAAATGATGATATGATAATTAATATAAATATTTTAATTGTATTTAGGCTTAATCTGAAGTTTAAGACCTCACAGGTTTATTCCATGAAATTATTGAGTTTTGGAAGGTCCTGATTCCTCTAATTCCTACTCAACTGACCATAATAGACGAAGCTCAACCCAAAGGCTTTGTAGCCTTCGACACTAGTGACTATTTTGATAATGTAATCATTGTCCACAACAATGTCTAATTCAGCGATGCCCTTAATGCAAAGCACACCCATTTCGTGATCGTTTCCAACAACATGACTTTCATAATTGGACAAGCTAAGGTTCAAGCCCCTAGAACATGACTTTGCGTTGTTGCTTTTCATCGTCATGGTTTGCAAAAGTGTTCCATAGGCCAAAGATGTGGGAAAAACTCATGATAGATCCTAGATCTGCGATATCTCCATTTTTTGCAGTAGCCTAGATAATTTTGTAATAGTGAGATAGGAAGTTCAAACAAAGAAGAAGGTTGGACACGTGACATATAAAAAGGATTCTAAGATTCCTTTCAAGCTCCATCACAGTATAATTGAATTTGAAGAAGATGTTGAGGATAATTCATTTATTACGACACTTGTTGCTTCTAACATGATGAAGAAAGAGTCAACCTTGAGAAGGGATTTGAGATTTTTGAAGGATTATGAGTTTCCGGAATTAATGAGGTGTATTATTACGAAGGTAAAATAATTTCTCAGGTTTTTTCTATAAGACAAAGTAGTTTTGAAGGGAAAGAGAATAATAAGACTCTTATATAAGTAATTAGGGTTATTTAATGTTTTTAATATATATATATATATATACACACACACACACACAAATTATTCAAAGGGCAGAAGAGTCCTTAGAACTAGTGGTTCAATTATTTTAGGTTAAGTAATTAAGGGTAGGTAGGTCTATTTTACTATGATTGTTTTAGGTTTTTTTATTAAAAAATTACTGCCACATTTTGAAAATAAAAACCAAAAATATGCAACCAAAAACATATTCTTAGCCACTTGCCAAGAACAAGTCAATTAATGATTTAGCTTCCAAACGGTTCCAACTCAACCATGCATAACTTAGAAATGAGTTCAAATCCTTTACAATTACTGCATGGTGTAGTGCAATAAAACTGTATTGTTTTGATGTTTTTTTTAAAAATTTCATACCAATTAAAACAGTGTAGTTTTGACATATGAAATATTAAAACTATATAGTTTTAATGCACTATACTATGCCGTAATCGTAGAGGATTCTAATTCTAGAGAAATATCTCCTAATTTGCATGTCCTCACCAAATGTATGGCTTGTGTGAATCTTTCCAATCAATCATGATTACATTAATTTAATCAATTATTATAATTTTAATTTTACCCCTAATGCTTATGAGAAATACTTTTGTAGTTGGTATCACATTATCTTTGTATTTATCAATCACATCGCGACACATCAATATAATACAAAAATGACAATGTCAATTGCATCTAACATTCCTCAATATTTATTTAAATATGATTGCATTGGATTACAATTGTAGTTGATTCAATCTAACTGTGACACTAAGGTGATTTAATTTAGACATGACCTATCACTTTTAAAATTAGAGTCACGATAACAGTCACGCAATTTTTGTTGGATCTTAAATTAGGAAAAACTGTCTTATTCGTTTAATAAAATTCGACATTAGGAACCCTGGGCTTGTGTTAAAATAATTTTAAATTTTAGGAATTTGATTAAAATTTTAAGGAGTTTATTGCTAGTTTTAAAAATATCAGTTAATCAAATTATAATTTTCAGCGATTACATTACAAATTTTGACAAATTTTGAACCTAATTCTTAATTTCAAAAGACCCGAGGAATATATATACCAAATCCCAATTAACAAAAAATGAACGGAAACTTTTAAATAGGGATTTTATTTAATGATTTATTTGATCTTATTTTGAAAATAAATAATAAAGTTAAGAAAGTGGCAAGGTTGACTTATATCTTGCGCCCAATTGACGTAGCAATGCCCTCAAAGTTCCACCGCAATAAATACTAATGCAAGATAAAGAGACCGCATACGTGGTTGGCAACAACGATTATACGATAAAGTTTTGATTTTTATGAGTAATGTTAATGAGCGGCTGGCTTGAATCTATCCGATCAATCAATCATAGTTACAATAATTTAATTAATTATTGTAATTTTAATTTTGCCCCGAATGGTTACAATTTAAAAAATGGAGATCAATTTTGTAAGCCAACATAAATTAAGCACGGCTATATAAGAGTTATATATAGCAAAAGTACGAGCAATAGTTATATTTATCTAAAAAGTAAAAAAAAAAGACAAATATATCTTTAGCTTTTGATTTTTGCTGATGAGATGCCATGTCACAGCAAATTAGATGAAATTATGTATTCGTCTTGCGTTTCATCCCCCGCGTTCATGTTTTCGTCGCACAACTCCTGCTGTCGTGCGCCCCACCCCCTGCGTTCCCCCTGCCCTCCTGCGAGATCAACTGCGTTCCCCCTGTCGCGCGCTCTCCCACTCTCGAAGCTGCAATTCGTCATGCGTGCCCCTCGCCCAACATCAGATAGGAATTTGGAATTTGAAAAATGTAATGAAGGGGTATATTAAAAAAAATAATTATTTAGTAAAAAAATAAATAGTGCACCATTACAGTGACATTAGTTAAAAACTCACTATAGCAAGCTAAATATGACTTTAATTAATTAATTTAATTTGTCAAGAAGATGCTCTAAGCATATTATGCATTCAACAAATATTTATAACCGAATTAAGAGTTTTTGTTAAGAGAAAAATTATTTGTAAGTAGTTTGTATATAAAGTCCATATATAAATAATGATGTGGTTGGATTAATATGAATAAAGTTTTTTAAAAAATAATAGTTTGAAACGATAATAAACATCTGCCTGTCCATGCTGTACGTATCATTACTCAGTAATATATATATCATCCCCAAGAAATATTGATTCGAAACTAAGACAAGAACAACTAGCTAGTGTCTAGTGACATTTACTAAGTATTGGAAATGAAAATCTAATGGAAAACACGTACAGTATAGTAGTAGGGCAACCTAATTAATCTGTCGAGCAACAGTACAGTGCGTCTTAATTTGATGCTACGTCAAAAGATGCCAAGAACGCCAAAGGTGCACAAATATTATCCCCCAAAACCCCGCCAAGTACCCAAAACCTGCCCACAAGTAAAGCCAATATCGTTCACCAGTTACGTCATCCTCATCATCGATGTCCCCATCTTCATCTCCTTCTTCATCACTTAAACACCGATCCTGAATCGGCTGCCCACAGAGTCCCGGATTCCCCTCGTACGCAGAAGCATTAAAGCTCTGCAGCTGGGAGCCTTCCGGTATTTTCCCGCTGAGGTTGTTGTTGGAAACATTAAACGAGTTCAAGAATGTCAGACTCCCCAGCGCCGCCGGAATCTGACCAGAAAGACGGTTCCCGGAGAGGTCCAAGTTCTCTAAATAGGTGATGTTGGAGACCTGATATGGGATGCCACCATGGAAGCTGTTGTGGCTGAGATCTAATTTATGCAGGAACTTCAACAGCCCAATCTCTGCCGGAATCGCGCCGGTGAGGTTGTTGTTTTTCAAGTAAATCGCCGGCGGAAGATTGGAGATCCTGTTGTACAGCAGGTCGCGCGATTTGCTCAGCGGCACGTCATTGCGGGAAAAGAAGAGTGGCAGCTCCAAGAATGTGCTGTCGGCTTTTTCGGCTGCCGTCGCGGATGTCAGTGCCAGCAGCTCACATAGTTCTGGAGGAATGTGTCCGGAAAGGAGATTGTCGGAGAAATCGAAGTAGAAAAGTGCGGTGAGTCTCCCAATCCACTTTGGGATGGAGCCGGTCAGTCTGTTAGAGGACAAACTCAAGCCTTCTAGGCTCTTTGAATTAGCCAGCCAATTCGGGATTTGACCCGCGAGTAGGCACCCGGATATAACCATGAGCCGCAGATTCTTGAATCCCGGTAAGCCGGCGACGCCCTTGTCATCCGGAAATCCCTCGCCCTCGGCCATGTTTTTTGCAAGGATGAGAATTTTAAGGTTGTCACAGCCCATGAGGATTTTGATGCCTCCTGAAATGTTGGTCAGCATGGCATGAGAAATGGCCAAGAAAGAGAGCGACCTCAGAGCAACAATGTTGGGATGGATGTGGCCTGTTATCTGATTATAGGACAACCTCATTTCTGTCAGGGATTTGCACGAGTACAGGCTTAAGGGTATTTGGCCGGTGAGGTTGTTGAGGCCGAGGTCGAGCGTCCTAAGGTTTACAAGCTTGGAGAAATCGAAGGCGGATAGCTCTCCTTCGATGAAGTTGGCCCTTAAAATCAACTGCTCAAGGGTAGAACAGTTTAACAAAGACCTGGGGAATGGGCCGGTAAAGTAGTTGACGTGAAGCAATAGCTTTTGCAAGCGAGGAAGCGTCCCCAACGCGTCAGGGATGCTGCCATTGAAGTGGTTGTAAGAGAGCTCTAGCGTGGTGAGATTGGTGAGGCGAGAGATGTGCGGCTGAATGTCTCCCCAGAGGTTGTTTCTGGGCAAGGACAGCACACGCAACGCGGTTGCATTGTAGAGGCCTAGCGGGAGGGAGCCAGAGAGGGAGTTGAACCCGGCGCTAAAAATTTCCAGCTTTGGGCACGCGTGGATGAGTCCGCTTGGAATCCCTCCGCTGAGGCTGTTGTCGGACAAGTCTAAAACCCTGACGGAAGTGGAATTGGAACAGACGGAGGACGGCAACGTGCCGGTCAGGCTGTTATTGCGGACGCTGAAAGTCGACAGCTTCCACGCCAGCTGGAAAAAAGAAGCCGGGATTGTTCCGTTAAAGTCGTTTCCGGACACGTCCAGTGTGGCAACCGAAGCCGGCAAGCGGTGGAGAATTGATGTCAGTTGTCCGCGTAGCCTGTTGAAGCTGAGATCGAGTGTTTGGATGTGGGCCAAAGGAGTGAAGAGACCGTCAGCGAGTGATCCGACGAGGTGGTTGTGAGAGAGATTGAGGTGAGAGAGGCGGGTGAGGTTTGAGAGTGAGGGAGAGAGGCTTCCGGACAGGCCTCTGGATGGCAGTGAGAGGCGGGCCACGCGGCCGGCTCGATTGCATGCGACTCCTTCCCAGTGGCAGCAGTGGGTGGTGGTGTGGGTGGACCAGTTGATTGGAGAGGATGGGGGAGGAGAGAGAGTTTGGGAGATTTGCAGCAGAGAATCACAGTCGTGGTGATGGTTCGAATAAGCATACGTAGTGGGGATGTAGAGAGAGATTAGGAGGATCAAAATGGGGTACGGGGAAAGGCTAAGCATGGTGGCTAGCTAGCTAGCTAACTTGCGTTTGGAATTGGAGGTGTTTATGTTGGCTATATATATATATATACATATAAATGCAGCCGTCTATATATATATATATATATAATATTACGTATGCATGGTTTCATTAATGATGACGAAACCATGAAGCCATGAGGAAATCAGGAGGTTTTAGTGGAAGAAAAAAAATCAGGAGGTTTGCTATATGTGTGTGTAGGTGACGTGAGGAAATCATATTGTCAATGCCTTGTTTCCGACGATGTTTTGAAGGGAGAGGTTGTCACTATATATCATCATTAATTCATCAGTAAAGTCCATGCCCAAGACGTGCCGAGTTCCTATTTGATGAACGCTACCTCTGAGGAAATAACCAGAACGTCCCAGGCATAGATAGCCCTGACGTGGGAGATTCGAAGGACACAAATATCAAGAACGTAAGGATTTTTAGTTCCGATAAAGAATAAATTACAAGTCTAGAAGGACTGGAGGAGGCCTCTTTTAAATCATGTGTCATTAAACTTTGATGAGCAAGAGCAAGTTACGTAGTGAACTATTTGAGCATTTTATGTTTCTACATCTAACATGCACTTGTATAGAAAATAATATTGTTATTCTTAAAACAACACAATGCCGGCTTCATGTTTATTAAAAACTATTCAATTTATAAAAAAAAAAAACAAGGCCAAGGCCATTACTTCCTTTGCATCTGAGAAGGAAGCAATATCTGATAGATAAAAAAAATACATAGTTCACTAACATTTCAAATCACAAAACTTTAAAAAATTCAAATCCCACCCGAGAATTTTGGCGCCTACCTTAGAAACTATGATTTCAAAATACATCCCATGAGACCATACCAAAAAGAGAGTATTGAATCAATATCTGATAGAAATGAATCGTTCACTAAAATTGTAGCACATATAAGCAGCCATGATACTGTGAGACGCATAAAAATGAATCACCCACTAAAATTGAATTCTGAAGGACATAAATATTATAACGTGCTACGGCTGCTCCATTCAACATAAACATAAACAGCTTGATCAATCAATTGGGTAAAACACAATGGCTCCAATGGCTAATGAGTTCCATGGGATATTGAACATACAAAAGACAAAATAGCAAACATACCATATTTCAACAAAAGACGAAAAAACAAAAAAAATAATTAATGTTACCTAAAAGTGAACAATCTCAGCTGCAGCAGACAACTCCAGCAACAAACAATGCCAATCGGTGCTGGAATTCACTAAAAATCGGGAAATCAAATAGATAAAAGTTTCTTGAATGACCACGAATTAATAATGCAATTGAACTACCTGGATTACTAGATTACTAGATTGTGTGGGTATTGACCAAGAGGAGATTCTTTCAGCATACCAGAAAAAATTGGCCATTAATGTAGAAAACAACAAAAACTGGAGAGAGAGAATATTCCGTACTATGTTTTTTTTTAATATTTCAGTCAGCTTACGTGCCACATAGCGGACTACATATTGCAGTACACAAATACTTTACAAACGATTTAGTGTAACAATTTTTTAAGCCAGCCATCAGAGTTTATAATCATATATACATACCCCCCCGCAGCATAATTATCCCAACACAAATATGCAAGAGCCATAAAATGTGGTATTTGCCAAAAATAGACAGCAACCGGAAGTATCCAACCATCAAGTGAAACATCACCAGAAGTTGCAGGCTTGCAGCCCATAAGGCAAAATGAAAACATTTTAAAATAACATAAAAATAAAAATAATACAAAAGGAAAAACAAAACAAAACAAAATATAATAAGAAAAAACTACCCGAGTATATCAGGTAGGAAACACACCATGAATAAGCCACCCAAGTACAATTTTCTGGTAAACACATCTAAACAAATATAGATGACAGATATGGCGGTTTTGTTTAATTTTTATCTCTTAAAATAAATTTTCTGAAATATATTATATGACAATAAGTATTTCTTTCTTATAATGACTATCATTTATTTCTTTTTTAGGATGCTTTTGTATCGACTTATTATTTTTAAAATATAATTATTTTCAAAAATAATAACCTCATATAAATTTAAAATTATTTAATTTTTAAAAATATGAATTGTATAGTTGTTTTTAAAAATTATTTTTTATTTTGAAATTCAGATTTAATTTTATGGGAAGATAAAAATAATTTTTATTGTTTTTATTTTAAAATTAAATTTTATTTTATTATATGAGCCATAATATTTTTTTGGTTAAAATTTTAAAATACATATATTTTTTAAAATATAATATAAAAATTAAAACTGATAATAAACATATCCTTAAAATTATTTTTTAAATGATGGACGTGTGTCATGCCTAAGCGTGCACATGCCCTGGAAAAATAATTTTTCATAAACATATATTAGGAAGTGAAAAATGCACTATGTAAAACTTTTATGCAGGTCTTTTCGTAGTTCCTTGATATAGTCAGAACTAGGGAAATTATAGCATTTTTAAGGCTGTTTTGTATTTTTTTAACTCCAACGCTTTTATCTATTTTATTTATATTTATATTAAAATAATAATTTTTTTTAAATTTTTTTACCTTTTCTCGTCTCACGCCCACACCCTCCATCCCCGACCGCTGCATCTCCCCACGCCCTCCATTCCTGTAGCTTCTTCGACACAGTCCGCAAAATCCGAATCATCGATTGGTGCCTCTGTCGCTGGAGGTTCTCGCCATCGCCGCTGCTCCTTCGATTTGTGCCGCCGATTGGTGCCCCCCGCTCCAGATCAGTTCCCTTGCCGCTCCCCGATTGGTGCCACCGTCGCCCCCATCGATGCCCATGCTACGGGAGGTCCTCACCATCACTACTGTCCCAAAAATTCGATGGCAGCAGTGGCCGATTTCTTCGGAGATGGAGGCGGCGATGGTTCGTTTGGTGGCAATGGCAATGGAGTCAACGGAGAGAAGAGAGATAGAGATGAGAAAGAGAGTCGGTCGAGAGAATTTTTTTTAATAAAAAATATATAAATAATATATTTTTTAAATATATAGAGGTAAAAAATTTATTAGAGTATAAATTTTAAATTTTATTTTTTAATTATTAAAAGAAAAAATAATAATTAAATAAAAATAAAAATAATATTTTATTAAAATATTATTCGTTAAAATATTATTATAACAAATTAAATAACGTTAGCTAATCATTTTAGCTAAAATATG
Organism: Taxillus chinensis; assembly: GCA_023512835.1. NCBI lineage: Eukaryota > Viridiplantae > Streptophyta > Magnoliopsida > Santalales > Loranthaceae > Taxillus > Taxillus chinensis. Next base: position 18,774,627 of record CM042092.1, on the reverse strand, counting down.
TTCTTAGAGCATCTCCAATCCTATCTATCTATAATGGATAGTTAAAGCTAATTTTAGCTTGCTACGGTACCATTATAACTAATTATACTCCAATCCTATTTTAGTTATATTTTTACTTAAATTTCATTTTTTCCCTAACTACCCTCATTTTTACCCTAATTTCATTTAATTCGTTGTTCCTGATTATTGTGCAAGCTAGCGGGTCGCCTTTGCCGAAGCCAACGCCAAGGCCGACGGCAGGGAAGAAATGGTGTATGGCAAAGTAGGGCGCGACCGACCAAGCATTGCAGGAGCGGCGGAGCGGCAGAGTGGCATGGGGGATGGATGCCTAACGTCAGACTTGTCTGATCCAAGTTGTAGACATAGATCGCGCTAGCCGGAGGGCGCCGCAGAGCCGACGCCAAGAGTAGTCTCGCCGGGGTAGGAGGGCGTCGAGATCCGGGCAGAGCAACGGCCGCCGTTAGGGCCACGATCTCAACGCGTGAACGCCTTGGCCCAAACGTTCCTCACCGAAAACGCAAACCCCAGCGCCGTGACTCCTATGACGAGGTTGCAGGCGAACCCCAACGCGGCCGCGAGCCTCGATCTCTTCGGATGGCTTGCGCTGAGCTCGTTCCCGACGCGTGTGGATACGCCGAAGCTCAGGGACGATGGGAAGTTGTAGAGGAGGGACGTGGTCTGGATGAGAATCCCCATCGACGCAACAGTTGCTTGGGGATTAAGCAACAGCCCGCAGAGGAGTATCATGATCTCGTACCACCACCATTCCAGGCACACCGAAACGCAGCTTGGGATGGCTAAGCTAACAAGGGGTCGAATCCGACGAGAACGCAGTTGGACGAGAACGCACCGCAACTCCCGCTGGATTGCCATCGCTGGATCGTTAGGAAACGATGGGGAGGAGAGAACAACGGGGAGGTGGGCGATGGTTTGCTGACGGGCGAGAGGAGGAGAGAGGGGGAGGGTGACAGAATAATTTCATCATATTTGCTGATGTGACAGGACCAGCTAAAGCAAAATTTATATATATATATATATATTTTTTACTTTTGCTAGTATTTTATTTTAATCTAAATATACATTAGAGATGCTCTTAGCTTTTATTTATAAACAATTAATTTGCATATCCAACGAGGGGGACGGATAGGTGTCGTCGTCGTACATCCATCAGTCGAAGAGTTCTAGCCAATTGTATACTTGTCCATAGCGGGCCGGCATTGGCGGTTTAATTAATTGTCTCATCAGCTCCGTTGCCAGGTCATTTACACTCTCCTATTCTTTTTTATTTCTATTTTTGTTTTTTTCCCCAAGTAGTATTGAATATAAATATAGGAAGACCAAGCAGCTACACAATTAATTCAAAACAAGCAACCGCGCATTGATAGCATACGCAGGGAGCAATGTTTGGCGTTTCGCAGTACCTCGTCATTTTGACACTGTTCTCTTGCATCATCCCTCCTCCTTATTATGCTTCCTCCAACAAGCATGATTGCGAATCTCTGCTCTCAATCTCCCAAACAACCCTCTCTCCTCCTCCATCATCTCCTCTAAACTGGTCCTATCAGACCACCACAAACTGCTGCCACTGGGAAGGAGTCGCATGCAATCGAGCTGGCCGAGTCGCACGCCTTTCACTGCCTGCCAGAGGACTCACTGGCCCCCTCTCTCCCTTCCTAGCTAACCTCACCCACCTGTCTCACCTAAACTTATCTCAAAACCAGCTCCTTGGGCCACTTCCCGATAGCCGCTTGCCTGCCTCTATTCACACGGTCGACTTGTCCGACAACCTCTTACATGGTACAATCCCTGTTTCACTTTTTGACTTGGCATGGAATTTAGTAAGTTTCAACGTCAGCAACAACAGCTTCACTGGCGATTTGCCATCCCCCATTTGTGCCAATGCTAGCCTCCTCAAGCACCTGGACTTCTCCTTCAATCATTTTCGCGGCGCAATCCCCAAAGGACTACTTGCCGGGTGCTCTAATCTGGAGATATTCAGCGCTGGCTACAATTCCCTAACCGGCTTCCTACCCCGAGACCTTTACAATGCATCGGCGCTGCTAGAAATGTCCTTGCACGTCAATGAGCTCTCAGGAAACATTCATGGGGACATTGCCCGCCTCAAAAATCTCACCACACTCGAGCTCCACCACAACATATTGAGCGGTACGCTACCACAAGAAATCGGTACGCTTCCTTGTCTGGAAAGGCTGCTCCTTCACGCCAACTCCATCACTGGCCCATTGCCCATGTCTTTGACGAACTGCACAACTCTGCAACACCTGATTTTGTGGGCAAATTTTTTCCAAGGAGATTTGTCCGCCTTCAATTTCTCCAAGCTTTTAGATCTTAGGAAGCTCGACCTCGGACTCAATAACTTCACCGGCAATCTTCCATCAAGCCTTTACTCATGCAAGTCTCTCAGAGCAGTCAGACTGTCACACAACCAGTTGGAAGGTCAAATTCTGCCTGACATTGTTGCTCTAAAGTCGCTCTCATTTCTGTCGGTTGCTCATAATATGCTGGCCAACATCTCAGGAGCAATCAATATCTTGATGGGTTTGAAAGATCTTAAAATCCTAATCCTGGCTTACAATGCTGTGGATGGTGATGTGTTTCTGGATGATAAAAGTGCAGTGGGTTTAGATGGATTTTGGAGGCTGCAACTGCTAGTAGCTTCTGGTTGCCAACTTTCTGGTGAATTTCCCACCTGGATGGCCAAGTCTAGGAGGAGTCTGCAGGTCATGGATTTGTCTTCTAACAAATTACGAGGCTCAATTCCAATATGGCTAGGGAATTTCTCACGTCTCTTCTATTTAGACTTGTCGCACAATCTCTTTTCAGGGCAATTATATCCCCAACAGCTTTGCCAATTACCTGCTTTAACATCTGCTGCTTCTAAAGGTAACAGCACATTCTTGGAACTACCGCTCTATTTTTCACGCGAAACAATTGCCCAGAATAAATGGCAAAACCTGCAGTACAATAGGCTCTCCAATCTGCCGAGGGCTATTTATCTGGGAAACAACAGCCTTTCCGGCTCTATTCCGGAGAGGATTGGGCTGTTGAAGTTCCTGCAGAGATTGGACCTCAAAGCTAACCGCTTCCACGGCGGCATTCCTGATCAGCTCTCTGACATTACCAATTTAGAGAAATTGGACCTCTCTGGGAACTGTCTTTCGGGAAAGATCCCACCGCGTCTGGCTTCTCTTACTTTCTTGAACTCTTTCAATGTTTCTAATAACAATCTTAGCGGGAAAATACCAGAAAGCTCTCAGCTGCAGAGCTTTAATGCATCTGCGTACGAGGGGAACCCAGGACTCTGTGGACAGCCTCTCGAGAACCAGTGTCCTGATGAAAAGGGCGATGAAGAGGACATTGGTGTCGGGGATGATGACGACGACTTCGACGAAACAACTATATTTTATTTGAGTGCTGGGCTCGGCTACTTCACAGGGTCCGGGATTGTTTTTGTGACTTTGCTGTTGATGCCCTCCTGGAGAAATGCCTATTTCAATTTCTTGGTTTGCGTAAAAGATAAGTTGTATTCATGCAACCAACGAATATGGACGCAGTAATATAAATATGGACAAATATTTGGTTAGTGTTTGTAATTAATAGTTTCTTCAATAAAGATTATTACGAGGCTCGATCTCAGTTTGGTATCAGAGTTGCGCGGGGACGGTTCTGGTATGACCGACCGATCTGCTCTGGTCGGTAGCACGGTGTTGAGATAGAGAGGCTATGAGAGACTGTCTGGGTTGCGATGCGAAGGAAGGGGTGGCGTCTCGATCTCCAATGAGACAGTTGACCGAGGCCTTGTCGACGGCGAGGGCAGCAGAGCGGTGACGGAACTCGGCGCCGGCGGTGATGGCTGGACAATGGTGTTCTCATCGCTGGTCTGACCGACGTTTTATTAAGGGTAGTTTCGACACTATAACGTCTTTGTAAAATGACTAGGGTGTAAAACGGGTGGCACGGGTTTGAACGGGTCAATCCACATAAACTTGTATTTTTAATGTGATAGTTATAAACTCGACACTACATATGGGCCGAGCAGGCTCGCGGCAGCTCCACAAAATTTATGTAGTTATTTTTTTATGTTAATAAAAAGTGTATATTTTATTTTTAAAATAAAAGTAATTATAAGTATGTATATACATATATTTAAAATAAAAGTAATTAATATTTTGATATGAAATAAAAATTAATTAGATTCAAATTTAGTTTTAAATTTATTAATAAATTGATTTATGATTAGGTGATTCAATAAAATATTATTTGATTGAAAATGTATTAATATTTAAATTAATAATATCATTTTGAATATTTATTATGTTTAATTTAAATGTGAAATACATAATATTAAATGTCAAAGTCACTTTTACAATGCATAACTCATATCATGAATAAAATAATTTGTAGATGGATATTAATTAGATTAAATTTTAGTTTTGAGAAATATTAATATGTTGATTTATTACTAAATAATCTAATCAAATATAATTTGATTGAATAATTATATTATTACTTATGTTATACGTAATATATTAGTTCATACTAATATATTATATAATTATACCACTTGTATTTTATATGCTTGTATTGTGTATTAAAACATTGTTTATACTTTTTAATATTATTTTTATTAAAATATAAGTATATATATTTTATAATTAATATTCTTTTTAAAGTAAAACATTTACTCCTTATTATTAACATCATTAATATTATTATTATTTATATGTTACATATATACACTAATAATAATTATGTAAATATAGTAACAATAATTATCTATTGCATATAGAGTTATCAACGAACTCTTTAACATTAATTATTAGACTTTAAATATTGAAACAATTATTTATATTATATATGATATATATAATTATATAATTGTATTATGTTTTTTTTAATATTTCAGTCAGCTAACGTGCCACAAAGCAGACTACATATATATTGCAGTACTCATACACAAATACTTTACAAATGGTTTAGTGTAACAATTTTTCGATCAATTAAACCGACTACATAGAGACTATAGCTAGTCATATCATAGTTTATAATCATAGATACATACCCTCCAGCAGCATAATTATCTCAACACAAATACGCAAGAGCCATAAAATGTGATATTGGCCAAAAATAGACAGCAGTCGAAAGTATCCAACCATCAAGTGAAACATCACTAGAAGTTGCAGCCCATCTATAAGGCAAAATGAAAACGTTTAAATATAAAATAAAATAAAAATAAAACAAAAGGAAAAACAAAACAAAATTAAATACAATAAGGAAAAACCACTCGAGTCTAACATGTAGGAAACACACCATGAATAAACAAATGTAGATATGATAGATATATATGACGGTCGGTTTAATTTTGATTTCTTAAAATAACATTTTCTAAAATATATTATATAACAATAAGTATTTGTTTCTCATAACTATCATATAAATCACTTTTTTTTAAGTAAATATTTAATATTTAAATCTACTTAATTTTTAAATTTCATAATTTTTTTTTTTTTTTTAAAATTTGATAGCCGTTTTTATTTTTAGTATAGAAAATTTAAAACTGAAAATAACAAAAAATAAAAATAATCTTTTATTGTTTTAATGCTTTTTATATCCACAGGATCATATTTTAAAATTGAAATTATTAATGGTTGAATCATTTTTTAGAGGTCGAAAAGGAAGTCATAACTACTAAATTGGGGATTATCATTTTGGGTGTAATCTTTCTAATTTCTTGCAAATAATATTGAATTTTTGATGGAGATAATGTAACAGCGCGTCTCTAAGATTATCTAAAGAGAATCTTTATGGTAAATAACTTTTTAATCTGTTACCCTAATTCTAATTTAAAACTTTTGGATGCTTCCATTCCATAAAAGAGGGAGAACAAAAAATCACAATGAATGGAAATCGGAAAAATTTTGCAGCATTGTGGAAGCAAATTCTAATTATCTTGTTTGCTATATAACGTCTGGTTGGTTGGTTGGTTAGTGTAAAGACTACACAGTTTAGTTTGGGACTCGTGTTTGGATGGGTGGTCACCTGACTGGTTTTTTGAACCTCACATTTTAGGATTTTTTTTTATTTTAATGACAGGCGTGCGTCAGTGTCATGCCTACGCGGGCACATGCCCGCGGCCGGCTGCAACAATAAATATTAGGAACTAGGAACCAATAAACAATTAATGAGAGGGAACGGACAGGTGTCGTCGTACATAGATTAGTCGAAGAGTTCTACCCAATGGTTACATACATGTCCATAGCGGGCCGGCATCTGCCATCGGCTCCGCTAAGGTCATTCACCCTCTCCCGTCAATTACGTTAGCACGAGAGTCCAGTTCTTTTTTTCTTTTCTTTTCCCGAGTAGTAGTAGTAGTATTGAATATAAATATAGGAAAACCAAGTAGCCACCACCATACGTAGGTGGCAATGTTTGGCGTTTCGCGGTACCTCATCATTCTGACACTCTGCTCTTGCTTCATCCCTCCTCCTTATGCTTCCTCCAACAAGCATGATTGCGCATCTCTGCTCTCAATCTCCCAAACAACCCTCTCTCCTCCTCCATCATCACCTCTAAACTGGTCCTATAAGACCACCAAAAACTGCTGCCACTGGGAAGGAGTCGCATGCAATCGAGCTGGCCGAGTCACACGCCTTTCACTGCCTGCCAGAGGACTCACTGGCTCCCTCTCTCCCTCCCTAGCCAACCTCACCCACCTGTCTCACCTAAACTTCTCTCAAAACCAGCTCCTTGGGCCACTTCCCGATTGCCGCTTGCCCGCCTCTATTCACACGGTCGACTTCTCCAACAACCTCTTACATGGTACAATCCCTGTTTCTCTATTTGACTCGGCATGGAATTTAATAAGTTTCAATGTCAGCAATAACAGTTTCACTGGCGATTTGCCATCCCCCATTTGTGCTAATGCTAGCCTCCTCAAGCACCTGGACTTCTCCTTCAATCACTTTCGTGGCGCAATCCCCAAAGGACTACTTGCCGGGTGCTCTAATCTGGAGATATTCAGCGCTGGCTACAATTCCCTAACCGGCTTCCTACCCCGAGACCTTTACAATGCATCGGCGTTGCTAGAAATGTCCTTACACGTCAATGAGCTCTCAGGAAACATTCATGGGGACATTGCCCGCCTCAAAAATCTCACCACACTCGAGCTCCACCACAACATATTGAGCGGTACGCTCCCACAAGAAATCGGTACGCTTCCTTGTCTGGAAAGGCTGCTCCTTCACACCAACTACTTCACTGGTCCATTGCCCACGTCTTTGATGAACTGCACAACTCTGCAACACCTGATTTTATGGGCAAATTTTTTCCAAGGAGATTTGTCCACCTTCAATTTCTCCAAGCTTTTAGATCTTAGGAAGATTGACCTCGGACTCAATAGCTTCACGGGCAACCTTCCATCAAGCCTTTACTCGTGCAAGTCTCTAAGAGCAGTTAGACTGTCACACAACCAGTTTGAAGGCCAAATTCTACCCGGCATTGTTGCTCTAAAGTCGCTCTCATTCCTGGCGATTTCTAATACTATGCTGACCAACGTCTCAGGAGCGATCAAAATCTTGATGGGTTTGAAGGATCTTAAAATCCTAATCCTGTGTGACAATGTTGCGGATGGTGATGTGTTTCTGGATGATACAAGCGCAGTGGGTTTAGACGGATTTCCGAGGCTGGAAACTCTAGCAGTTTCTGGTTGCCAACTTTCTGTTGAATTTCCCACCTGGGTGGCCAAATCTAGTAGGAGTCTGCAGTTGTTGGATTTGTCTTCTAACAAATTACGAGGCTCAATTCCAATATGGCTAGGGAATTTCTCACGCCTCTTCTATTTAGACTTGTCACACAATCTCTTTTCAGGGCAATTATTTCCTCAACAGCTTTGCCAATTACCTGCGTTAACATCTGCTGCTGCTAAAAGCGACAGCACATTCTTGGAACTACCGTTCTATTATTCACGCGACATAATTTCCGAGAATAAATGGCAAAACCTGCAGTACAATAGGCTCTCCAATCTGCCGAGGGCTATTTATCTGGGAAACAACGGCCTTACCGGCTCTATTCCGGAGAGGATTGGGCTGTTGAAGTTTCTGCAGAGACTGGACCTCAAAGATAACCGCTTCCACGGCGGCATTCCTGATCAGCTCTCTGGCATTACCAATTTAGAGAAATTGGACCTCTCTGGGAACTGTCTTTCGGGAAAGATCCCACCGCGTCTGGCTTCTCTTACTTTCCTGAACTCTTTCAATGTTTCTAATAACAATCTTAGCGGGAAAATACCAGAAAGCTCTCAGCTGCAGAGTTTTAATGCATCTGCGTACGAGGGGAATGCAGGACTCTGTGGGCAGCCTCTCGAGAAGCAGTGTCCTGATGAAAGGGGTGATGAAGAGGAGGGCATTGTTTTGGGGGACGACGACGACGACGAAACAACTATGTTTTGTTTGAGTGCCGGGCTCGGCTACTTGACAGGGTCCGGGATAGTTTTTGTGGCTTTGCTGTTGATGCCCTCCTGGAGAAATGCCTATTTCAATTTCTTGGTTTGCGTAAAAGATAAGTTCTATTCACGCAACCAACGAATATGGACGCCGTAATATAAATATGGACAAATATGTAGAGATTAGAAAAGATATTCTAATGGACATGATCATATCTTATTAATTGATAATATATCAATTAATATTATTTCTTTATATAGAAGATTGTAAAAGATTTGATTAGATGTTCATCTCTATTTATACTATGTATTTCATTGACATAAGTGAATAAGAAAAATAATAGTTTCTACATGGTATTAAAGCGACTAAGGTCTAGGACCTTTACCAAAAATTCATTCCAGATCATTCTAACCTAGACCCAAAATCAAAAATCCAAACCAATCAAATCGGCCGGCACCACTCGCCCGCTTGCCACAAACCTTCCAAACCCAAACCCATCTTTCCAGACCACCACCGCTCGCACAAACAAACCACCATCCCGCCGCTGATACACCCTCGCCGCAGACCATCATCTCGCCCCAGACCTCCATCTCGCCGCTTGAGCAGATACACCTTTGTCGCAGGGTAGTCGCCCCAAACAGACCAGCATCTCGCCATAGGGTCATCGCCGCCGACCACCATCTCATCGCTTGCCCCAGACCACCGGACTGCCGCTTGAGCAGATATACCCTCACCGCTTCCGTCCAGACCCATAGCGCTTACCGCTGTCACCCGTCCAGACCCATAGAAAACTTTACCCCTCTCTCTCTCTCTGCTAGACGTTCACACCAAATACCACCGCTCGAATATATATATATATATATATATATATATATAACAGGATAAATGATATCACCGAATCCTCTACTCCCAAATCCATTCCAATTCTTGTCTAGTCGAAAGGTGCTTTTAATGCCGGCATTCAACTTATCGAAACCAATTATGATGTGTGGTCTCAATTGATGGAGATGCATATTGCTGAACGAGAAAAACTTTCTTACATCATTGCCAAATTTGTTCCACCTGATGTCTCAACCACGGGATATGACAAATGGTATGCTGAAAATCAAAAGGTGAAACGGTGGCTTGTCATGTCCATGACTCCTGACATCATGAAGCGCTATATCCGCATACCCATTGCTCGTGAACTCTGGAAGGCTCTATCCAAAGCCTTTTATGATGGTAATGATGAGATGCATGTGTATTCGTTGCATCAGAGAGCTTTTTCAGCCAAACAAGGTGTTCGATCACTCTCCGTTTACTATGGAGAGTTAATAGAGATCTTTCATGAACTTGATCATCATGATAGAGTAGTCATGAAAGATCCTCATGATGTTACAACATACCGATAATCCATTGAGCGAACTTGAATATATATTTTTCTGGTTGGATTAGATAAATGTTTTGATCAATTATGATGGGAAATCTTACGGCATGAACCACTCCCAAGTTTGGAAGAGTGTTATTCCTTAGTCCATCGTGAAGCCATACCATCTACTACCTTGAATGAAGATATAGCGAAACCTAAAGCTTCCGCTATGGTTTCACGCCATCCACCCAATAAGACATCCCTTGATCGTCCTAAATCCACCAATTCAAAGCCTTCCAACAGATCCGACAAACCCACCTACAAATGCACCCATTGCAGTCAAGCAGTCATTCCAAAGATCGTTGCTTTGAACTCATTGGTTATCCAGATTGGTGGGACCCCACAAAGCATCGAAATTCAAAGCACCCTTCCACTGCTGCTGTTGCTCAAACAATGGATGACAATGCCTATACTACATCATCTGCCTTGCTCACCACTTCAAATACTGAAGGTAAGGTGTTCACCACTTCTACACCTGTTTTGCATAATACATGGATAATTGATTCTGGTGCTCTGATCATATGACATTCGATGTTAGACAAGTCACTAATCTTCACTCATCCTCTCAAAATTGTGTCTCCACGATTAACGGTAATACCACCTTCGTAATTGGTGAAGGGTCATCACATCTTACTAATACTTTACATCTTGATTCCGTGTTAGTTGTTCCCTCCTTGGATTATAATCTCTTATCAGTCTCTCAAATCACTACTACCTTATCTTGTGTTGTTATTTTTTGGCCTAATTATTGTGTGTTTAAGGACATTCAAACTCGACAAATGATTGGTTATGGTGTTACGAGAGGGAGGTTATATTACTTGGACTTGGCATCAGATACTTTGAGCAGATTACACCAGGCTTTATCAGTAGAGAGCATTAGTTCACCCAAGAAGGTTGCAGATATCTTACTTTGGCATCGTTGTTTAGGACATGTCTCCTTTGGTTATCTCAAAAGGTTGTTTCCTAGTTTATTTTTGAATGTGGATCTTTCTATGTTCAAGTGTGATGTGTGTGAACTTGCAAAAAGCCATCGTGCTTCCTTTCCTTTAAATTTAAATAAAAGCCTTGTCCCTTTTATGATTATTCACTCAGATGTTTGGAGACCATCCAAAGTTTTAACCTTGGGTGGCTCACGTTGGTTTGTTACCTTTATCGATGATTGTACTCGGATGACATGATTATGTTTAATGAAATCTAAATCCGAAAGTTAACCCGTTGTTTCAGAAATTTTATAACCTTATTCATACACAGTACCATACTCGAATTCACGTGTTACGCAGTGATAATGGCGGGGAATACTATAGTTCTGACATTCAGCAATTTTTGGCCTCTCAAGGTTCCATCCATCAAACTAGTTGTCCGAATACCCCTCAACAGAATGGCGTGGCTGAACGGAAAAATAGACATTTATTGGAGGTCGTTCGTGCTTCTCTCATTGAGGCCCACATGCCATTATATTTTGTTCGGGTTGGACACATTTTGTCAAATTCAATTTTTTGTTTTTGGTGTGACTGTAAACAACGTGTGACCTGAATTGTATTTGTCCAGATCTTATTTAAAAACAAAACAAAAACAAAAAAAAAAAACAAAACGTGAGCAAGCTCTTATCTGGTTTTCAAAACATGTCCATGTGCTGGTTTAGTTTTTACAACGTTTCAATGTGCTTGGATGCTTTATTTATTGCTTGGTTGTTCTCAAGGGATGTCTCATGTCTGGCTTTGGAAATAAATTCAATCTTGGCCTTATTTTCTATTTAGCTCACTTGTTCATATGCTACCTTGTTGTTGGTCACTGGTTCATCCTGCGTTTGTGACCCAAACTTCTACCTGCATGGATTTGTGCTTCTTTTGTCTCTGTTTGCTGCGTTTTTTTTTTCACCTTCTTTTTTTGTTTGGGGTTATGTCCGTTTGGTGAGTGGGCTGGATGAATTTTTGATGTGGAGCGTGGAGGCCATTTCTTCCCTGTATGGGTCGTTTACAGCTGCACTAACTTAGATATTGGAATTTGATGTGTTTTTTAATCTGTATCACTTTTTAGTGTGTGGTGGGGAGGCTTGTTAATGTCGGGCTATGTAATTTGTAATATGTAACCAAGTATAGTAAAAAAAAAGAGAAGAAGAAGAGAAAAAAAAAGACAAAGAAAAAAAAAGTGGTGAGTTTGCTTTTACTTTGTGGATGACACCATCACACATGTCATATTTGCGTTTGTTTTTTAGTCTTTTTCTCAAATAAAAAATATTCTCTAAAAAAAAACTTTTTTAATAAATAAATTAAAACGTTTGGAAAATAAAAAAAAATTTCTTCAATAAAAACTAATTTTTCAAACAAAAATTGTTTTCCAAATTAAAAAAAAACAAAACACAAAAAAACAAAAACAAAAACAAAAAACAAAAGCACTTTTCAATTACTTAGGATTTTTAAACGTTTTGTTTTTCCAACAGTTGGCCTTTTGTTTTCCTTTGCCATTTTTTAAACCTTTTTATCATTTTGGTTTAATTTTAGTATGAGTTCAAAACTTTTCCAACATTTAGATTTTTATGCACTTTTCACTTCTTCTTACTTTTTACCCTTAGTGTCATTCATAGTGTGCAATTTAAAAGTAAATTTAACTCTGATTTCACTTTAGATTTAAGTTAGAACAAATCATAGGGTCTCCTTTAGAAGTTTAAGACTAAATTGAACTTAATTTTCAACTTCAATAAAGATTGTAGAAATAAAAAGGGGAACATCAAATCTTTAGGATTCCCTTTAGATGCTTAGGACAAATCGGACTTAATGTTACTTCAACAAATGACCTAGGAAATAAAAAGAGTAAACTTTAGGCCATATTTGCAACGTCAACATCAATTCAAAGTTAGTCAATTTCAGGCAAATGATTAAAACAGGTTAAAAACTTCTAATCTTAAGATAGGTACTGAAAGGACGTTGTGGGGGTGCTAGCCCTTCCCCATGCGTAACCAACTCCCGAGCCCATTCCTAGCGGCGATAAATAATTTCCTTTTAGGTGACCGACCGTACTTCAAAAACGGTTGGTGGCGACTCTGATTTTTCATCACCCTTCGGGTGAAGGTTGGGGGGGGGGGGACCACACCCTAAAAGAGGTTTCCCTCCCGGACGAAATCCGGTGATGACACCACATATCTTGTTAATCGTGTTCCATCTCGTTCCCTCCAATTCCATACACCCTTTCAAGAACTCACAATAGCTATTGTTGCTCTCACAGTACTTAACCTTCCCCCTCATGTCTTCGGGTGTGTTGCTTATGTTCATCTTCCTCCAAACCAGCGAAGTAAGTTAATGCCTCGTGCCTTGAAATGTGTCTTTGTTGGATATGCTATTACTCAACAAGGATATAGGTGTTATCATCCCCCTACTACGCACATATTTATCACTATGGATGTTGTCTTTCATGAAGATATTGTGTATTTTTCTGAGTCTGACTTTCAGGGGAAGTCTCTCTAGGAAATTCAGACTCTTATAAACATCCAAGAAGAAGATGTTGTGAAAATATCTCCTCAAGATGTTGGTAATGTGAATCCTATTGGGCCTAACTTGGAGTTGAGTGATGATACATTACACAATGACACAGTAAATGTAGAAGTGGATGAGTTGGAGCACAGTAGACAAACCTTTAATCAGAGTGAACATGAGCATCGAGAAAGCCAAGAGACATCTGGAATAGAGTCTGAGTCTCTCCCGATTAATACACCAAACCAATCATTGTCTGAGGAAAGTCCTTACTCTATACCAGAGTCATCTAAAAGACAATTACCACAACGTCTTACCAGAGGTATTCCAAAATCTACATATGAACCTCAATTGTCTAGTAGAGTAAGGTATCCCATGAACCATTATATGTCTACAAATCGCTTGTCACAAACAAATCAATCATTTGTCAATCAATTATCTTCTATATCTATACCTAACAGTGTGCAGGAAGCCTTAGCCCATTCAAGATGGAAAGCTGCGATGAATGAAGAGATGACTTCTTTACAAAAGAATCAAACTTGGGAACTTGTTGATCGTCCCATAGGAAAAAAACCAGTTGGATATCGGTGGATCTTTACTGTGAAATACAAATCTGATGGTACAATTGAACGTTTTAAAGCAAGATTAGTGGCAAAGGGATATATGCAAACTTATGGATGAAGAGATGACTACACTGAGACATTTGCACCTGTAGCCAAGATCAATACAGTCCAAGTTTTGATATCTTTAGCTACAAATCTTGACTGGCCATTACAATAGTTTGATGTGAAGAATCCATTCTTACATGGTGACCTTTCTAAAGAAGTTTATATGGATCTTCCACCAGGGTGCATGGTAACTGAAAGACAAAAACAAAAGGTATGCAAGTTGAAGAAATCACTATATGGATTAAAACAGTCCCCTAGAGCATGGTTTGGACGATTCACAAAATCCATGACCACCTTTGGTTACAAGCAAAGCAATTCAGATCACACATTGTTTTTAAAGAAGCGATATGGGAAAATTACTGCACTCATTGTATATGTCGATGACATGATCGTCACGGGCAATGACCTAGAAGAGATGAAAGCTTTGAAGGAGTACTTGTCCAAGGAGTTTGAAATGAAAGACTTAGACACCTTAAAATATTTTTTGGGCATTGAAGTATCCTGATCGAGTAAAGGAATCTTTCTATCTCAAAGAAAGAATGCCTTAGATCTACTCCATGAAATAGGTATGTCAGCATGTCAACCAACTAACACTCCAATGGAAGAGGGTATGAAATTAAGCATTGACATAACCCAGGTACCAGTGGTCAAGGGAAGATACCAAAGACTAGTTGGGAGATTAATGTACTTAGCTCACAGAAGACTAGATCTTGCCTATGCTTTGAGTGTTGTTAGTCAGTTCATGCATAATCCTTGTGAGTAACATATTAATGTAGTCATGTGGATTTTAAGGTACCTAAAGTCTGCTCCAGGAAAGGGAATTTTATTCTTTAAAAACACAAGCAAGCCAAATATTGAAGTATATACAGATGCTGACTGGGCTGGATCAGTTGATGATAGGCAATCAACTTCTGGATACTTTACTTTTGTTAGTGGAAACCTAGTCACATAAAGGAGCAAGAAACAAAATGTGGTCTCAAGATCTAGTGCAGAAGCTGAGTATAGAGGAATGACCCTAGGAATTTCTGAAGCATTATGGTTGAAATTTCTCTTACGAGACCTAGACTATTCTCAAAAGCAACCAATTCAGCTATATTGTGACAACAAAGCAGCATGTGATATAGCCCATAATCCAGTTCAACATGATTGTACAAAGCATGTTGAAATAGACAGGTTCTTCATTAAAGAGAAATTGGATGGAAAAGTTGTGAAATTATCAAAAATTCGATCAGAAGATCAAATAGATGATATCCTTACCAAAGGAGTATCCAATCGAGTACTTTCAAAGTTCTTAGACAAGTTGAGCATGTGTGACATCTATGCATCAACTTGAGGGGAAGTGTTGAGATTATTGCCCATTTAGAAAAAATATTTTATTAATTGATAGGTTCATATCTTATTAATTGATAAGATATCAATTATTATTATTTCTTTATATAGAAAATTGTAAGAGATTTGATTAGATGTTCATCTCTATTTATACTATGTATTTCATTGACATAAGTAAATAAGAAAAATAGTAGTTTGTACAAAATATTTGGTTAGTGTTTGTAATTAATAGTTTGTAAATATGTAAGCTTTGTATACACCAAAGGGGGTCTTCAATAAAAATTATTACGAGGCTCGATCTCAATTTGGTATCAGAGTTGCGCGGGGACGGTTCTGGTATGAGCGACCGATCTGCTCTGGGCGGTAGCACGGTGTTGAGATAGAGAGGCTATGAGAGACTGTCTGGGTTGCGAGGCGAAGGAAGGGGTGGCGTCTCGATCTCTAATGAGACGGTTGATCGAGGCCTGGTCGACGGCGAGGGCAGCAGTGTCACGCCCCTGAATTCCAAGGAACCCGAAACTAGGAACGTGACTTCCCCATGCCTGCACCCGAAGGGGTCAAGGGGTTGGTGACTAGCACCGATATGAACTACACAACTAATGCTACCCGAGATATACCTGTACAATCATACATCAGGGGTATTCCTGTACATTTCCACATGCTATGAAACTAAGGAAGATAATTTATTAATAATAAAGTTGTGTTATAAATTCAATGCAACTTTCACGGACCCTCATCCGGATATTCAAATAAAAAAAACAATTATGTCATAAAAAAAATTCATATACGAAGTTATGACAAAATATGAAATAATTAATAATTAACTTTAGACCAGCCTCTAGTGAATGAGTCGATACCTGAAACATATCAATAAAATAGGGGTGAGCACAAATGCCCAGTAGGTGATCTCTATCTCCTTACCGTCCTATAACATGAAATTCTAAGTCTACATGATCGGTGTATGCTTGTGCCAGTGTAGTGTCCTATTCTATCACAGAAAACTTACATTCAACCACAAAATAGGACAATACACATTACATTTCATTTATCAAAGGTTCACACCAGCAGTTTCACCATCCATGGGATCCCCACTACCAACTCCAAGAATTCCAGTCACTACTAGACAACCATATGTGGGACCTGTGGTGTCCCTAACGACAACCTGCCACATATGAGACCTGAATTAACCAGCCATATAGGGGACCTGCAGCCCCTTACTAGCCCTATGTGGGATCCGTAGTTAACCCAACCAGCTCCACCATCAATTCCATGTATAATCAATAAATAGTAATTTCGAATGATTATTATTTAACACAGCAACTTCACAAAACATTTAAATTTCCAAACCAACAAAATAATGTATCACAAACGATAATTAAATTGCCAAACTAATAATAACAATCA
This sequence comes from Taxillus chinensis, assembly GCA_023512835.1. Classification (NCBI taxonomy): domain Eukaryota; kingdom Viridiplantae; phylum Streptophyta; class Magnoliopsida; order Santalales; family Loranthaceae; genus Taxillus; species Taxillus chinensis. The sequence goes on along the minus strand of CM042092.1, from coordinate 18,757,889 downwards.
AATAATATTTATTTAACTAATATAAACAATTGGAGCCCAGATGATATATTCACAATATTTAACAATGTCAAGCTCAAACATTATTTATTGAATTAAACTAACTCAATCAAACTCATTTAATATTTAAATTGTCAACTATCATTATTAAACCCTAGTATCTATTTATTTAGTTTTTTCTAATTAAAGAATGTTAATTTAATAGTATTACACTACGAATAATATTTCAAAGTCGACCAATAATAATAAACCCAAAAGTATTTTAACATGTCAGACACTATTAAATACAATAATATTTATAAAATGTTCAATTATTAACATCAAGCCATAGGAATTAATTATTTTATAACTATTAAGACATTAAAGTCTAAAATATCAAATTACTTCCGTCAAAACAAAATAGTCCTACAAAAAAAAACTAGAAGAAACAGTGCTCCTGACAGCGTATTGCGCACAATATTGTGCGCAATGGTAATATCAAGCCCTTTTTGGGCGTAGAGAAATACCAGGCCGAATGGCCTGGTCAAAGCTTAATAATAATAATGCTTTGGAGAGATGCTTAAAGAAGAAAAATGATGATAAAAAAAGAAAAGGGAATGTGCATGCCAGACTGCGACTGCGGACGGAGTGCATCGAATAGGGAGACGCCTATAAAATCTAATATTAGGTCAGGTTTTATAAATTAAAATTCGCCTATCGAGATAAATGATATATACCTATATACTTTTGCATATAACATTAGAATTGAACATATATTTATCTCTAACAGTTTGCACTTTGAAATAGAACAAGAAATTTAGAAATCACCTATCTAGATTAAGCTTCAAAAGATTGATAGAATGCAACTGCTTCAAACCTTGCGCTCCTCCCTCCAGGCTCTGCGCAAACACACAACGAATGGAACATAGGGTTTCACCCTACGTCTCTCCTTTTATACTATTTTATTATTAGATTTAATAATAAAAGGATTAATGATAATAATAATAATGCCTTTAGTAATTATAATAATATTAGTAATAATAATAATAACAACAACTCATTATAATAATTAATCCAAAGTATTAAGGTAATTATAATAATAATAATAATAAAATCTAAATATTAAAATACTTATAATTCCACGATAATAATAATAATAACTCAATGATAATAATAATAATAATAATAATAATAATAATAATAGTCATCATATTAATTATTATAATAATAACCCAAATATTTAAATAATCATATTAATGATATCACCCTTTATAGTAACAGAACATATTAAAATAATTATTTTAATAATCATAATATTTAATAATAAGCTCCAAATATTAAAATCACCTTAATAATAATAATAATAACTCAAAATGTTTACGCTAAGGCCACGCTGCCGAATAGATATTCTAAATTTTATTCGGAGCCTAACTTTCAACCTCACACAGGTACGGGTCCTTACATCCTCCTCACGTTAGAACTTTTCGTTCTCAAAAAGCCAACTGATTCAAATGTCACAACTATCACCACAAGACGTCATGGACCTCAATATACAACCAAGCCTACACTCACGCAAATACAATTATTGCCACCTATTCTGACACACGCAAACCGTCTTGCAAATTTACTAACCCACAAGCAGCGAGCTGATACAATGTCTACCATAGACCGAAACTAGCATGTACTCTCAAGCGACGAATAAACACATGAATACAATTATAAAGCAACATACGACAAACAAAATAGCATACAACAGACACTATAAACGACATACATCAAACAAAATAACATAAAACAAACACTCACATAACACAATATCAGGAAAATCCTTACAGCAGAGTGATGACGGAACTCAGCGGTGATGGCTGGACAATGGTGTTCTCATCGCTGGGCCTGGGCTGACCGACGGTTTATTAAGGGTATATTCAACACGATAACGTCTTTGTAAAATGACCGCATGAATGTTTTATAATTCCACCTGTAAATAATTAATATGTAAATGTTATTGATGGTTCACGTTTAACTGCCAATTAACTTATTCGATTCCAAATCACGACTTTCTTTAATAAAGGATTTGAATTTGCTTACGATCAGCTTACGATCGTAATAATTTGATCTATTTAGAAGCATATCAATATTATTTTTTTAAAATTAATGGATAGTTTAAATATTCATATAATATGTATCATGCTTGTGAAATTTTACGGTGATCTAACAGTTAGGTTTTATGCAAATTCAATTAGAAAAATATCGAAGATAAATATATTAGTTTAAATTTAATTAATATAACTTCAATAGTATTTCAGGTATTTTTTTTGCTATTTTTTTTAAAATTTACCTAATTGTTATTTATTCCTCATGGTTGTGGGGGGATGTAGGGGTGACGGCTTTGGGGGGGGGGGGGGGGGGGATGAATGGTGAATTTTGATACATCATTTTTTGTTAAAAGCTATAAATTTAGTTAAATTTAACTTAAATTATTGTTAAATTTAACTAATATAGACGTAGTATTGAAGTGTATTTTTATTAAATTTTAGTCAAATTTAACTATAACACTACACCTATTAGAGCACCTCTAGTCTTTATCAGCTATAATTCTAAGCTAAAGCAATATTTGACTCACTACAGTAGCATTTTAGCTAATCATGCTCCAATTTTGTTCCATCTATTTTTTTCCTAAATTGTTATTTTATCCAATATACCTTCTTTCTATTTCTATGTTCCCAAATTAAAATCAGGCAAATGGCGCCGTCGTGCTATCGAACGAACTAGGGGGGGGTGCTTGTCGTCGCGCGCCGCGTGTCTTGGGGGGAGGAGAGAACGGCGCGTGCAAAGGGGGGGGGGTTGCTTGCCGTCATGCGAGCCACGCGCGTTGGGGGAGGAGCGAATGGCGCACGCATAGGGGGTGGGGGGCGTTGCTTGCCGTCGTGCGAGCCGCGCGCGCTGGGGGGAGGAGAGAATGGCGCGCGGTGTGAGGAATGAACGACGATGGAGGGCGAGATCTAACGACGCAGCCTATTGGACCTGATCGGCTGACTTGGAGACTTCGAGCGACGCTGGCAACGAACGCGGACGGGATCAAGGGAGGTTGATGGGGCGTCCGATCTGTTCCTGGAAAGACAGAGATGGGATCGAGGGAGGGTAGTGACAGACTGAAATTGTAATTTCTCTCAATTTGCTGATCTATCATCAACAGCTAAAGCCATATTTGGCTTTTTTTAAACTTTTGCTAACAGTTTAGCTGATGCATTGGAGTTGATATCTAGTTAAATATTGTTATTGCTATTGCTATTGCTTGTAGATTGGAGATGCTCTTAGAGATGTTATTAGGAAATGAGATGCATTATGCAAAACTGCTCGGGGTTTATTGCTCATACATGATACGACATTATTTTAGTGGCAAGATCTGTCACAAAATTTTGTGCTTCTTAAGATTAAAATTATCTGTTTTCTAGTCAAATAAGTTGGTTGCAATATTTATGGTTGAATGGGTCAATTTTAAAAAGTTTTTAGGTGAAATTTGGGATAAAATTTAATTTTTAAAGTAGTAGTTTTTTTAAGAGATGTTAGTTTGTATTTCTTCAGGGTTTTTTGTTGCTATTCTATCTTTCATTACTGCAAATACTTTTTTTTTGTTCTAAGATCCACGTCATATGATTCGAAATATTAACATTGATTATAGAAAAATGGGTCAAACTGTTATTTGTCTAATAACAGCCCGTGAATCATTAGTGATATGCATGACAAAGGAGTGAATATTATAATGCCGGAGTCACATGCAATCCTCTCTTCTCTTGTTTTGTGGAAGATGCCGTATTCAATTTTGTTTGAAAGAAATAAAATTTTAATTTGAGAATTAGATTAATATTGAAAAATTGACTGCAACAAATGTAGATTCGAGAAATATGAATTCTATTAAGTTTTGATTCAAAAGAAATAAGACTTTGGTTCGAGAGAAATAAGACTTTAATTCAAAACATATACAATTTGAGAAATAGAATTTTAATTCAAGATAAATAGTATTTCAATTTGAGAAATAAGTCAAGTCTATCAAAACGAATTAAACGCCAAGGTTTTCACCGAAGCTCATCGAGATGGAATTGAATTTGCTGTTTTGCTGCTATTAGGTGCACATAAGGGGGTATTAGAGCACTCATAGTAGCCTCAATAAAATTTAGCTATAATTTAACCAAATAGTTAGCTTTTATAAATTATAGCTATTGTAATTTTTGAATATGAAATAGTAGGCTCAGTATTTTAACTCGTGTTCTCCTGCCCTGCCATGCCCGCACAAGTCCCTCCCCTGCGTTCCCCATCACGCACGTACGCAAATCTCTCTCTCCCGCACAAGACTTCAGATGCAAGTCCCTAGCGAAGATCGCAACCACAAACGCAGTCACGAATCGCATGGAAACGCATCTCCTGGAGATCAACTTGATCTTGGCACAGGGCCTGAAGCCCGTCACGGGCCGTGAGATGCAAACCTACGCGATCGCCTGGGTCGACCAGGACATGAAGCTCCGGATCGGCGGCGGGAACCCCACCTGGAACGACAAGTTCATCTTTCGGGTCACCCCCGACTTCCTCGCCTGCGAAACCTCTGCCGTCAACGTTGCCATATACTCGCTGGGCATCCTCAACGACATCCTCGTCGGCACCGTCCGCATCCTCGTCAACAACATCCTCCCGGCCGTCGCAGTCGGAGGCGGTGGAAGAGGAGGCAGCGGCGGGCCAGCGTTCACGGCTCTCCAAATCCGACGCTGCTCTGGGCGCTGCCACAGCGTGCTCAACGTGGCAGCGATGGTGGTTCCTGGGTTATCCGCGAGATGACATCTTCTACTACGGGATCATCCACCAAGTTGTACGTTTTGATCAGAAATCGAGTCGAGAGAGGCCTCTGTGACTCTCTTCCCGGATCAGACGTTGATTCTGGCTTCAGCTCTACCGCCGCCGATAACGAAATTGAAACCATCCCGCTCGTTGAGGATGGTTGAAGGATGCCGATTGGATTCGAGTGAAGCGACAACTGAAGGGGGCGAAGAGACACTCGTTGAGGATGTACGGACAAGGCAGAGAGGCGTTTAGCGCGCATAAATGGCTCGCCAAATTTGGCGAGCGATTTGAAGAATCATCAAATTTCCGTAGCAGTAGAGAGCCGGTTGTGAATGCGTTTTTTCGTATTTTGCTATTTTTTGGCTATTTTTTAGCATTTAGCGAGCGGGGTGTGAGTGCTCTTAAATAGGCAGGCTGGGCTGGGCCGGGCCTAAACGGGCCAAAAAATGCTAGCTCAGCCCAACCCGCTACATATATTAATTACGCAAATAAATTTATCAAGTATCATATAGCCCAATGGTTAGACATTGTTCCCATTTTAGAGAAAGTCTATGGTTCAAGTTACACTAATAGTATATTTTATAAAAGTTTTTCAGCATTTTAAAGGAGGTGGGCACTAAGCTGGGTCAGGTGAGTGGGGGCGTGGATGAGTTGGTCTTGGCGGATGGGCCTTATGGGCTGCACATACAATGAGTTGGATAGGGCGGGTGCGAAATATGGGCTGAGTTTGTACAGGCTATAGCCCACTAGGCAGCCAGTAACCATAATGGCCAAGCCCGTTTAAACGGCAGCAGTGGCCGCAAATCGTTTAAGCTCATTTTAAAAGGAATTCAAATTTTATTGCTTAATCCCACCTGTTTTACGGGTCAGCCTGCGTGGCCCGTTGACCCATTTAATACACGTATATCCAACCTCACGATCGAGGGCTGTTATTTGAACATTAAAAGCCCGCCGAGTGGGGTACTCTTGATTATAAATAATTAACATACATATCCAAATGAGAGGGAACGGATAGTTGTCCTCGTCGTGCATTGATTAGTTGAAGCGTTCTACCCAATTGTATACATGTCCAAGCGGGCCGGCATTGGCGGTTTAATTCTCCCACCGGCTCCGTTGCCAGGTCATTCACACTCTCCTATTCTTTTATTATTATTATTATTATTATTATTATTTCTTTATTGTTTTGTTACCCAAGTAGTATTGAATATAAATATAGGAAGACCAGGCAGCCACCACCATAAGCTCATACTAAGCAACCGCGCATTGATAGCATACGTAGGTAGCAATGTTTGGCGTTTCGCGGTACCTCATCATTTTGACACTCTGCTCTTGCTTCATCCCTTCTCCTTATGCTTCCTCCAACAAGCATGATTGCGAATCTCTGCTCTCAATCTCACAAACAACACTCTCTCCTCCTCCATCATCTCCTCTCAACTGGTCCTATCAGACCACCAAAAACTGCTGCCACTGGGAAGGAGTCGCATGCAATCGAGCTGGCCGAGTCGCACGCCTTTCACTGCCTGCCAGAGGACTCACTGGCCCCCTCTCTCCCTTCCTAGCCAACCTCACCCACCTGTCTCACCTAAACTTCTCTCAAAACCACCTCCTTGGGCAACTTCCCGATAGCCGTTTGCCTGCCTCTATTCACACGGTCGACTTGTCCGACAACCTCTTACATGGTACAATCCCTGTTTCACTCTTTGAGTCGGCATGGAATTTAATAAGTTTCAACGTCAGCAACAACAGCTTCACTGGCGATTTGCCATCCCCCATTTGTGCCAATGCTAGCCTCCTCAAGCACCTGGACTTCTCCTTCAATCACTTTCGTGGCGCAATCCCCAAAGGACTACTTGCCGGGTGCTCTAATCTGGAGATATTCAGCGCTGGCTACAATTCCCTAACCGGCTTCCTACCCCGAGACCTTTACAACGCATCGGCGCTGCTAGAAATGTCCTTGCACGTCAATGAGCTCTCAGGAAACATTCATGGGGACATTGCCCGCCTCAAAAATCTCACCACGCTCGAGCTCCACCACAACATATTGAGCGGTACGCTCCCACAAGAAATCGGTACGCTTCCTTGTCTGAAAAGGCTGCTCCTTCACTGCAACTACCTCACTGGTCCATTGCCCATGTCTTTGATGAACTGCACAACTCTGCAACACCTGATTTTGTGGGCAAATTTTTTCCAAGGAGATTTGTCCACCTTCAATTTCTCCAAGCTTCAAGATCTTAGGAAGCTCGACCTCGGAATCAATAACTTCACGGGCAATCTTCCATCAAGCTTTTACTCGTGCAAGTCACTAAGAGCAGTTAGACTGTCACACAACGAGTTCGACGGCCAAATTCTGCCCGGCATTGTTGCTCTAAAGTCGCTCTCATTCCTGTCGGTTTCTAATACTATGCTGACCAACATCTCAGGAGCGATCAAAATCTTGATGGGTTTGAGGGATCTTAAAATCCTAATCCTGTGTGACAATGCTGCGGATGGTGATGTATTTCTGGATGATACAAGTGCGGTGGGTTTAGCTGGATTTCCGAGGCTGGAAGGTCTAGCAGTTTCTGGTTCCCACCTTTCTGGTGAATTTCCCACCTGGGTGGCCAAGTCTAGTAGGAGTCTGCTGGCCATCGATTTGTCTTTTAACAAATTACGAGGCTCAATTCCAATATGGCTATGGAATTTCTCCCGCCTCTTCTACTTAGAATTGTCACACAATCTCTTTTCAGGGCCATTATTTCCTCAACAGCTTTGCCAATTACCCGCGTTGACATCTGCTGCTGCTAAAGGCGAAAGCACATTCATGGAACTACCACTCTATTATTCACGCGAAAGAATTGCCCGGAATAAATGGCGAAACCTGCAGTACAATAGGCTTTCCAATCTGCCGAGGGCTATTTATCTGGGAAACAACGGCCTTACCGGCTCTATTCCCGAGAGGATTGGGCTGTTGAAGTTTCTGCAGGGATTGGACCTCAAAGATAACCGCTTCCATGGCGGCATTCCTGATCAGCTCTCTGACATTACCAATTTAGAGAAATTAGACCTCTCTGGGAACTGTCTTTCGGGAAAGATCCCACCGCGTCTGGCTTCTCTTACTTTCTTGAACTCTTTCAATGTTTCTAATAACAATCTTAGCGGGAAAATACCAGAAAGTTCTCAGCTGCAGAGTTTTAATGCATCTGCGTACGAGGGGAATGCAGGACTCTGTGGGAAGCCTCTCGAGAACCAGTGTTCTGGTGAAAGGGGTGATGAAGAGGAGGTCATTGTTGTGGGGGATGACGACGACGACGACGACGAAGAAGAAGAAACAAATATGTTTTATTTGAGTGCAGGGCTCGGCTACTTCACTGGGTTGGGGATAGTTATTGTGACTTTGCTGTGGATGCCCTCCTGGAGGAAAGCCTATTCGAACAAGAAGAATCAAGAGCTGGACGCTCGATAGGATAGCGCATCATGAAGATCCATCTGCGGGAGAATCACTCGCATCTTGACCTATACCATCCAACAACTGAATGCCATGCGTCATTGTTGCCATTATCAATCAAGAAGAACCAAAATCTGGACTGATACTAGTTTGTTAAACAATGCAATGCAGAGAAAGAATAATAACAAAACCAAGCACAAACAGATTGCATAACAAAGAACGAAACAGATGAGACCCACAGATTTACGTGAAAATTCCTATAAAGCGAAAAACCATATAGCAGAGAAAACAAGTTTCACTATATATATGCCGTTAAAATATAAAAGGAGCGCTTTGTCCTGTTTTTAATTAAAGCACTAACTAATAACGGCTCCAAACACTTAAATAGCTCTTTAGAGGCTAGAGCTGTTATGATAAAATCATTTGGAAGCCCAAATTCTGCCCAACATTAAATTGCTGTAAAGTCTCTCATTCTTGGCGATTCCTCATAATTAGTAGGCTAACGTCCAACATCTCAGGAGCAATCAAAACCTTAATGGGTCTTGGAAATCTTAAAATCCTAATCCTAGTTGACCAAGTCAAGTAGGAGTTTGCATGTCTTGGATTTGTCTTTTAACACATTACGTAGTACGTACGCATCACAATTCCTACGTTGCCCGGGAGTATCTCAGGCCTCTTCGACTTGGACTTGTCAAACAACCTCTTTTCGAGGCAATTGTTTCCTTGCTACATAACGAGTCCGGATCCTCAACGATTGAAGATGCTGCGATTCACCTCCGGTTAAAGGAAACGGCGACGTTTTGCCCAAAAATAATGAGAAAAAAAAAGAGCTATCAGTCTACCCTACACGCGCGCCCCTCTCCCCCGAGTCGATTCCCGACGCACTCTCTCTTTACCGGTTATTCAAACATTAATACAACAAAAACCTAATCTAACAACGATGTCCAACCAACAACAAGGAAAATCTTTCCCCTTCATGCGATGGCTCTGAGCACTCGCAAACGGTCCTGCAACGTTAATATATACGTGGAACCAGCTGGATCCTGTAATACCTGAGATAACGTAGATCAAAACAATGTCATTTTGCTATTTTTTTTTATCTCATCAAAACTATATTGATCGATATGCGTAGTATAGGCAAATGACAGAGTTCGTGTTTGCCTACAAATGACCGAACAAAATAAGTGGACACAAACAAGCAATTTGCTCGTGCAGAAATTTTCCAGTTTTTACGTGCTTCCCTACAAATGCATGCATGGATGGCAACTTATCACTTAACATTTGGACTCATGAGTTTTTGTTTTTTTTCGTCTGTTTTTGTTTGTTGATACAGAGAATCTTGAGTTCATCATAGGTGGCGGAAATTCACGTGCTTGTGTTTCTGTATTGATTTTTTTTTGTTTTTGAACAATGAGCATTCCATACATACATTGTAGACTTATTTAAAAAATAAAAAAACAATAGCCATTGTAAACAATAGTCTCAATCAAGGGATTTGTACTTTTGAACTACTCTGATCGTTATTGACTTATTATTAATAAATGATGGCCGGTTGGAATTTTTGTATTGTCCGTGTCAATTGTAAAAACACTGATTCTATAGGATCGATGCACGAATCTTGGTTTTTATCATTTAATATTTTTTTTAATGTTATTGTCTTATCATATATGATTTCTTAGCACTTGATCTAAGATTTCAAATGTGATGGTATATATAAACGCCGGAGTGATCTTATTCGGGGGATAATATATTAAAAGAAGTATCAAATCACATCCATTTTCCTTTATTGCATGTTGTACTGTTGTAGTAATAAGGAACTCATATAAATGGTCTGGACTCTGGATCTTGGCGAGATTAAAAATCTAATAAGAAGAATTAAGCTAATTAATTATCGATATATATCAATAAAAATTCAAGTATGTCTTTTCATTATTATATCATCAACCTTTCCGTAGGCCAAGAGACTATAGACAACATTATTAACTAATAAATGAGAGTATTAAATTGGGATATAAATCATCTAGCTAGAGCAATAATTTAAATCTTTCAAATAAAACAATAATTTTAAATATTCTAATTAAAGCAATTATTTTTCCTAATAATGGTGCTAAAAAAATCACAGTAATTAAAGCAATTATCTTCCCTAATAAAGGAATGACGTGTCTTGTGCATACCCCTGAATAGGCTCAAGTTCTTCAAAATATGAAAATAAATCAGCTATGTATGTTAAAAGTAGTAGAGACTCCGTAAGCTTGGCATTGGGCTAATTAAGAAGCATAGGTAAGGACAGATATAGTCAGTGTTCTTATTAATTGTCATGGCTAGATGATAGATTTCGCATCTTTGAAAGTGACGAATGACATTCTGCTCTAACTTTGTCAAATAAAGCATTTCTTGGACTAGAGCTATTATCTTATCTCTCGCAAAATACCCATCTAATCCACCTTCATGGGTCTCTCAAATCCTATTATCTTATCTCTCACAAAATATCCATCTAATCCACCTTCATGGGTCTCCCAAATAATTAAATCTTAAAGCGAACATTAGTAGGTTCGTTATGCTTTAAGAGGTAACCGTATTAGCAATGATATTACTAATGGGCATATCGACCTAGGGCGCATAGAGTTTAAGCTGGGAACTTCGAGATTGCATATATGTTTTGTTTTTGTTTTACATGATATGATAATAATGAATCAAAATAAGATATAGATATATATTTTTTATTAAGAAAGACTATGACGGCATTGAATTGAAACACAACAATAGATAAATTTGTGGTTGTAGATCATCGACATAGATACAAAACTATGCCGGCGATATTTTATGTAAATGCCACCATGGATATTTATTAGTGCCGTTCCTGAAAATGCCGCCATAGAACATCTATGGCACCTACAAAAATGTCGGCATAGCCCTTATTTCTTGTAAGCCGATATTTGTATGCAAGTAAGCAAAGCATGTCGAAGACTCCGTGGTTAAGCTTGTAAAAATTTGCTCCAAGCTTTATTATTGGAGGCGGCAATTGGGAGGGCGGCTCTTCTTTTGGTCATTTTCAAAATTGTAATTAATCTTGAATTTGTCCATAACATGAATATAAACCTAACAAATATCCAACCATAGCATTAACTACTCGGAAACGGTCCGTTCACTTCAACTTTTCTGCTCTTTTTTCCTTTTCTCGGTTCTTGAACCATATATCTTGATTGGAAGTTTATAAAAAGCATTCAATTAATAAACACATCCCACGGCACTCATCGACCGTTTAGCTATGCTAGGCCTTTCCCAGTACCTTGTTGTGACACTCTTCACTTGCTTCATCCCTCCTTACGCTTCTTCGAACAAGCATGATTGCCTGTATCTACTGGAAATCTCTAAAACCCTCTCTCCTCCATCACCTCCTCTAAACTGGTCCTCACACACCTTTGAAAACTGCTGTCACTGGGAAGGAGTGGCATGCGACCGAGCTGGACGCGTCACACGCCTTTCCCTTCCTTCCAGAGGACTCACTGGCCACCTCTCTCCCTCCCTAGCGAACCTCACCCACTTGTCTTACCTCAACCTCTCTCAAAACCGGTTTGTTGGGTCACTTCCTGATAGGCCTTTGCCTGCTTCCATACACACGATCGACTTGTCCAACAATAAGTTTCAAGGGCCAATCACCACTTCACCCTTCAGCTTAGCGTACAATTTAATAAGTTTCAACGTTAGCAACAACAGATTCACTGGCAATTTGCCATCCCCCATTTGCGCCAATGCTAGCGTCCTCAAGCATTTGGACTTCTCCATCAATCAGTTTTCTGGTAAAATCCCCCAAGGACTACTTGCCGGGTGCTCTAAAATGGAGATATTCAGCGTTGGCAATAATTTCCTCTCGGGGTTGCTTCCCCGAGACCTTTACAATGCGTCGGCTTTGCTAAAAATGTCCTTACAGGACAATGGGCTCTCAGGAAACATTCGCGACGACATTGTCAACCTTGAAAATCTCACCAAACTTGAGCTCTATTACAACAAACTGAGTGGACCGCTCCCGCAACAACTTGGAAGTCTTCCTAGATTGAAAACGCTGCTCCTTAACGCCAACTACTTCAGTGGTACATTGCCCATGTCTTTGATGAACTGCACAACTCTTCAAAAACTGATTTTAAGGTCCAACCTCTTGGAAGGAGAGCTATCGATCTTTAATTTCTCAAAGCTTGTAGAACTTAGGACGCTCGACCTTGGCCTAAATAACTTCAGTGGTCAACTGCCATCAAGCCTTTACTCTTGCAAGTCTCTTAGAGCTCTTAGACTGTCATTCAACCGGTTGGAAGGACAAATTCAGCCCGACATTATTGCTCTAAGGTCGCTCTCCTACTTGGCAGTTGCTTATACTAAGATGACCAACATCTCAGGAGCAATCAAAATCTTGATGGGTTCAGAGAATCTCCGAATCCTAATCCTAGGAAACAGATCTGGGGATGGCGAGGTGTTTCCGGACGACAAAAGTATGGTGGGTATAGATGTATTTCCAAAACTTCAGCTGTTACTTCTTGCTGGTTGGGAACTTTCAGGTGAAATCCCCAACTGGGTATGTAAGTTAAGCAGCAGTTTGGAGTTCTTGGACCTGTCTTCTAACAAGTTACAAGGTCCAATTCCCATATGTTTAGGGAACTTCCCAAAGCTCTTTTTCTTGGACTTGTCTGATAATCTCTTTTCGGGGCAATTTCCTCAACTTTTTGGATTGCCCGCATTAACATCCGGTGCTGAAGCTGAAAACACACTGCTGGAAATCCCACTATTTTTTCCACGCAAATTAGTGCCCCTGAATAAATCACGCGATCTGCTGTATCCACGGATCTCAAGTCTGCAGCCGACAATTTTTCTGAGAAACAACAGCTTTACCGGCTCGATCCCTGGAATGATTGGGCAGTTAAGGTTTCTTCACATGTTGGACCTCAGCTGTAACCGCTTCCAGGGCAGCATTCCCGATCAGCTCTCAAAAATTACCAACCTAGAGTATTTGGACCTCTCAGGGAATGGTCTTTCTGGCACTATTCCAGCTGCATTGAGGGCTCTGACTTTTATGAACGCGTTTAATGTCTCCAACAACCATCTTAGCGGGAAAATACCAGGAGGTGGTCAGTTACAGAGTTTTAATGCCTCCGCATATGAGGGGAATCCAGAACTGTGTGGACAGCCGCTTGAGAATGAGTGTTCTAATGACAAGGGAGATGAAGATGAGGCCATTGATGATGGGGATGACAATGATGATGCAGCATCTCCATTGTATCTCTGTGCTGGATTTGGCTACTTCACTGGGTTTGCGATAGTTTGTGTGACCAAGCTGCTCAAGTTTTCCTGAATAAATGCCTTCTTCCGTTTCTGGATGTGTTTAGAAGATGAAGTTTATTTATATTGACGACACATGGGAATACAGAAGCTGGGCATGGATGTATGTTGTTTAGTTTCATTTTCTATAAATATATGTGTGTTTGTTTAAAGGTCATTTCAGATGAGCACTACATACCAAAAAAAAAAAAGAACAAACAAAAGGTAAGTTCTAGTCATTCCATATGACTACTGTATGATGATGGATAGATCTATTACCTATATTATAGTCATCAATATGGAGAGTCATCATATCAATCGTGTCTGTTTGTCGAGCGTACAAACAGATTAGAGTGCATTCTGAAAAACAGATTGGTTGACAACTTATGGCACAGGATCCTAGGAATGGTGATAAAAGAAGATCAATCTGAGAGAAAATCAGAATTTACATGTAACATGTGGTCCACTCGCGTTGAACGACTTGCATGCAGTGGGACAGCAATTTTCATCGCGATTTTATAGAAGGGCCACGATCTATGGGAGAACCTAAAGCGTGAGGATTTGAATGTAATGATAAATTGGGGATGGCAGTAAATTTCAGAACGTAAGAGTGATTTCTATATATTTCCAACATCAACTCCAATATTGTGTATCTATGAATCACCCACTGTATTTCACTTTTGGATTGATTGTTTGTTAATGGATCGCCTTGCCTCCGATTGTATTTTAAAAAACTGTATTTAAATAAATTTATTTCACTTATAAATACTTTAAAAACCAATATTACTGAAAACTATATAAAAATTTAAAATAAAAAAACTAAAAATTTTAAAATTAACTCAATAATCTAAAAAAATCTAATAATTTTGGGTATTACTTGCATGGTTTTATTCTTAGGTTTCACCCAAAATGCGTTTTGCCATGAGAGTTATCCATAGCCACCTAAGTAACCTAGTTTGTCCTCCTCCCCAACTAATGTGGTACTTAGTCTTACCAAAGTTCTGTAGGATATTACATGTTTCCATACATGGATGGTTGAGAGTCATGTTCTCATGTATGGCTAGTTGACAAAGACAGTCATGTTCCCATATGTAGTTAATCGGTAGCTAAGTTTCCACAAATGACTCGTAGGGATGGTCGTGTTCTCACATGTGATAGGTTTGCAACCATATTCCCACACATGACTGGCTAAGAGGGATAATTGTGTTTCCATTGACCGGTAGAGGAGGGGTAATTGTTGGGCATAGTGTTGTTTACATGATAACTTGGAAATGTTTATGTTGTAATGAATTGTGATGTGTTTATTTATTTGTTAGTCCATGCCAATATATTGGTACACACATACATTGAACATATAGTTATAGATTTTGGTGTGATTGTAGAACCATGTGAAGTTGTAAGTCATTTATTGGGCATTTGTATTCACCTTACTTTGTTGATTTTTTTTTCTCAGTTTTGACAGGAGGTAGCCATTAGTATTGTAGTCAAGTATACCAAACATTTTTTATTATGGGATAAACCCTCCTTAATAAAATTATAATTTGAAAATCAAAACTTGCATCGAACATGCTCTTATATTTTTTATTTCAAATTCATAGACATTTGAGAATGTGACACATAAAATAAATATATTAAATAATAAATGAAATATATAATTACAAGATTAATTGATTATTCTAATGATACAAATTAACAAGTACATCTTCCTTTCTATTGTGGTGTGTGATTGGAATATGCCTTTGACTATAAGCTCCGAGCCTAACCAACAACATATTTCGAATTAAAATATGAATGATAAATATATTATATAAATAAAAATTCATATAAATATAAGATATTAAGATTTAAAAAAAAAACACATCATATTTAGCTTTAGCATTTACAAAAGAGGGAAAATATATATACAGCTTTTGCTCACCCAATGTTACAACTTACAATATCTGAATGGGCCAGTAACTTGATCGGATTCTACCAGTAATTGGACATGTCTCACTAATAATATAGTGCGTTTGCAAAACAATGCTATAGGTTGGCCCTTCCAAGGTACATTAGAGCATATTCACAGTAGCATAGGCAAAAGCTAAATAATAACCAAATAATAGCTAATGCGAATAAAACGCTTCCCGGACTCTTCAATGCTACAGTAATTTTAACATTTTGATAGCTTACTCGCTAAATCTAGCTAGCGGATTTATCCTCGTCAAATATTATTTACAATTAAAATATTTATTTGCGTCATATCGCTCATACAACGCATTCACCGATCTCCTCCGACTTCGTCCACCGCATCTCCAAGCTCCACCACCGATACCTCGAGAACGATCTCTTCTCCCTCCGTCAGAGATCACGACCCTGGACTAGCGCCTCCGCGACCCCTTGCTGTCCAAGAACAACCTCTTCTCCAAAGGCGTAGAGATGCCAACGATGATAAATTGGCAAAAGAGTCAAGCACGGTTGAAGATATGTTCATGGAGCGAAGACCAAGATTTTGAATTGAGGTTAGGTTGCGAACAAGGCCTCCAAGGCCTGGATGTTGCGGGAGCCACAGTTGTGCGTTTCCAGAGAAAGAAAGTGCAACCAAATTGGAGAGCTCTGAAATTTGAGTTGGAATTGGGCCAACAAAGGAAGAGAAAGAGAGGTCTAGAAGAGTTAACCTGGAAAGGTGACCCATCTGTGATGGGTTGTGCGAGTAGTTGAAATTATTGAAGGAGAGGTCAAGGATTTGAAGGTGAACGAGTTGGAAGAGGGTACTGCTGGAATCGATGGAACCGTAGAAGAGGTAGAACAGCTGCGGCACTGGCACATGGCAGTGGAAGGACAGGTGCACACCTGATGGGGGAAAGATATCTAAGTAGGATGATGAAGTATGATGAGAATTGAATAGAAGAAAACTGAGCCACCCAAATTAGCTCATTTGTTTAGTATTTTAATAAAGAAATATCAGCAAGATCCACCGTAAAATAAGCTACCAAAGAAAATCAAGCCACAAAAAGTAGTATTATTATGCACCTGTAATAACTAACAACACACCTAGTAATTGCACATTACAAAAAAAGAAAAAAAAGAAAAAAAAAGTGAAACAGAGGATGGTGGAAGAAGGTTGGGATCCCGTTGTCGCTAGGGAGATCGACGGCCTAGTCAAGGAAGTGGTCGATGAAACTTCCAGCGGTTGAGCACGCAGAGCCTGGACACGGGCAGACATTCATGGCGGACGGCACGTCCACGGCGGGGGCGACGCGACGAGAGGGAGAGAGCGCGACGCGTTGGAGGGAGAAGTGTTTCGACATCACCGCCGGTCATCAAAATATATTAATATTTTATTAAAATAACAAAAGAGCTATTATTTGTAGTTGTAAAAGCCGAGTAGCTAAATTTTATAAAATGTAAATATTTGATTAAATTTTAGCTAAAGTCTGCACAGGCCATTGTGAATGCTCTTGGAATGGAATTGGGTTTGAAACTCTTAATATAATTTTTTATTTTCAATAAAAATAGTTTTGTTATAATTAAATGTAAAATATTTGTGATTCTTTTTAAAACTTTGACAAATTTTAATTTTGTTAAGACATAATTACTTTAAAAAACTATAGGTTCAAATGAATATCAATCGACTTTTAAATTCATGCGTACTTATTATTGTTAAAAAATATAATATAATAATAGGAAAGCCTTAATATAAATTTTGATTTTCAATAAAAATAATTAGTTTTGTTATAAGTAAATGGATGGGAAGATCTGAGTAAAGACAATTGGCAGATATATTAAAAATAGAGTGGGATTAATTCTGTAGGCGGCAGTACTTTCGTTTTGTAGATGAACAGATGAAATGGTCGGCGGGGGGGCACAAGTGAATTGTTGGCACGCTCAGATGGCAGCCGTGACGTGAACATCACACACAGGCTTCTTTGTTGTACGCGGGTGCGCTGTGGTGGTGGACGCCCCCCACACCACTAGAAATACAAACCCAAAATATCGATCCCTCCATGACTTCTTCACCCACAGACTCCCACAGACCCCCCAAAACCCCACCATGAATCCCGCCCCCGCAATCGCACAATAAACCCCTACCCCATCAAACCCACCTTCTTCGCCGCCGCCATTCCCGCCGTCGCCATTCCCCCCGCCGCCGCCGCACTTGCGATTCGTTGGAACACCGCACAGCCCCGCGTTCCCTTCAAACGCAGACGCATCCAAGCCCTGCAGCTGCGTGCTCGCCGGGACCCCTCCCCGGAGATCGTTGAACGATACGTTCAACTCCGACAAGAAGTTCAGCCGCCCCAGCGACTCCGGTATCGTGCCGGACAGACGGTTGTGGGACAGATCCAGTCTCTCCAGATTCGACAGCTCCGAGATTCCTCCCGGAATTTCGCCGTAAAACTCGTTGCGGCTGAGATCCAGCTGGTGTAAGCCCCTCAGCTTCCCCGTCTCCTCGGGGATGGTACCGCTCAGGCTGTTGTTGTGTAGATCGATCATCGGTTGGATGTTGGATATTTTATTGTATGTCCTCGTGGGAACATCGCCCGGTTTCGGTGGATTGGACTTCAGAATCAGCGGCAAGTCAAGGTAGATTTCGTCCGGTTTCGGTGTGAGCTCATTTGATTGGAGGGCGGGTAGCCCAGTAAGTGCTCGACGAAATTCCCCAGTGAGTTGATTGCCGTGTAAGTTGATGTAGAACAGGTCTGGAAGGGTCCCTAGCCAATCGGGGATTGTCCCCGTGAGTCTGTTCTCTGCCAAATCCAGAATCCTAAGCCTGTGGAGCTTTGCTATCCACGAGGGCACTTGACCCTTCAGCCGGCACCTTCCCACGCTCAGAAACTGCAGATTTTTGAACCCAACCGGGTCGATCACCTTTGGTAACGCCTCGTCCATGAAGGCGCCCGAAATCATGAGGACTGTGAGGTTCTCCATACGTTTCAGGATCTCCAGTGCTCCCGAGATGTTGGTGAAGTTGTTGAAAGAGAGGGTTAAAAAGGTGAGTGATCGGAGGGCAAGTATGTCCGCTGTGATCTGCCCTTGTAGCTTGTTCTGGCTGAATCTCATTGCTTGAAGGGACTTGCACGAGTAAAGGCTCTTTGGGATTTCACCGGTGAAGTGATTACTGCCGAGGTCAAGCGTTTGGAGCTCGAGAAGCTTTGAGAAATCTAGGTTAGAGATGTCCCCTTCAAGGGAGTTGGATAACAACTTCAATTTTTGAAGCTTTGTGCAGTTCATTAGAGAAGGAGGCAGGGTGCCATTTAGGCCATTCATTTGTAGCTCCAGCCTTTCCAACTTGGAGAGGTTTCCGATTTCCCGAGGGAGGGTGCCATTCAATCCATTGCTATACAGCTCAAGCATGGTGAGGTTCATGAGGGCCACGACGCTGTTGCTGATGACTCCAGCGAGCTTATTGGAAGGCAAACTGATTTCCTGTAATGATAACATCTGATAGATTTCTTCTGGGAGATCTCCAGAGAGAGCATTAAAACCTGCATTTAACACCTCCAATTTCGAACATTCACCTAGCCCACGAGGAATTTGACCGCTGAAAAGATTAGAGGTGAAATCTAAGATCCTAACAGAGTTGGAGTTGGAACAAATGGAGGAGGGGACTGGGCCGGAGAATTTGTTGATGCTGATGTTAAGATACACCAGGTTACGTGCATTCCGGAAAATAGAAGACGGGAATTTCCCATGAAAACGATTGCTTGACAAATCAATGGTTTGGAAGCAAGAGGGCAGCGACAAATTTGGGGGAAAAGATGGTGATGGTAATAAATCTCCAACAAATCTGTTATAGCTAAGATCAAGGACTTTCAGGAGATTCATAGAAGAAAAGAGACCATTTGGGAGTGACCCAGTGAGGCTGTTCCTGGCGAGATTGAGATGTGAGAGACGGGTAAGGTTTACTAGCGATGGCGAGAGGCTTCCGGAGAGGCCTCTAGAAGGGAGGGAGAGGTGGGTGACCCTACCCTTTTGGTCACAAGCAATTCCCTCCCAATCGCAGCAATTTGAAGATATGGTTGTCCAATTTAGAGCCATTGGAGCAGTTAAGGACTGGGAGAAGGTGATGAGAGACTCGCGATCAATCTTGTCGCAAGCCTGGTGAGAACCGAGAAACCATGATAAGAAGATGCTTAATTGGAGGAAACAAAACGCTAGCAAATCAGAAGAAGTCATCCCTCCCTTCCTTCCAAAATCTAAAGAAAAGTTATGAATAGGATGAATCAAAAATGAAAGCTAGAACTCCTCTCATTTTTTGGGTATGTCATATTCTTGGAGTACATTCTTGCCGTCCGTGTATTTTATTTTCAATTTGCGGACTTTGCATGATCCCTGCAGTTTCAGTCAAACCTTGACTTGGTGCACTCTCCCTTGTCTGGCCTGTAAGAACTAATTTATGGCAATGACACTTCCATCACTTTTATAGATTGGTCACTCATTCCGGCTAGGAATCCCTTCTTTTTCTTCCATGACAAGAAAAAAAAATTGGTTGAGTCAGAAACGTAGGCATAGCTGTACTCTTTTTTCATTCTTCTTCATTTCAATTAACAAAAATTATTAAAATTTCCCTTACTTTCCACCTCCTCTAATTAAACTCTAGCTTTGGCACTTGGTTGACTGTATGTATAATTATTGATGACTCAAAACTTTAATACCGATGGTAGTAGTGGTATAGCAATGCTACTACGAAATAGTAATAGTAATAATAATATTAACACTCAAGAATTTATTTATTCTTGTCCGACGGAATGACTTGATCCTAACGAATTAATAGCAATGCATAACTAATATTGTAGGTATTGCCATTAAAATAAAAATAATAATAATAATGACTTGTAAGTTGTCAGAAATTCAGAATTTAGCAGAAACAAAACATGACTGTGAAATCGTTTAAGATTATTTTGTTTTTATTATTATGGTGGGTTTGAGTTTGGGTTGAAATATAAATGTAGTTTTATTGGAATATTATTAGCTCATTATTAATAATATCACATTCCAAGATGTCATTATTAATACACCTTTTATATCTATTACATTCCGGTTCACATTATCAATGCATTACATTAAGAAATACTTTTTGCCAGCTTACATTAATAGGGTTCATCCCATGAATTATGTCCAATCTAAACCCTTAGAGCATAATTAAGTTTTTCCTATAATTTAGGAAAAAAAATACAGATTTGTCAAAATTACATTCACATTAGGTTCCCTAAAATATTGGATTGATAGTAATCCCTTTTTTTTGGTTTTTTTATTCACCCTAAATATTTTCTCTATAGTTCTTTAATATGTATTATTATACTTGTAATATTTTTATTGGTGATAATAAATGAAAAGATGAGAGAGAAAATAATATAAAATAAATTAAGTAATAAATGTAGATAGAAATAGGGAATGAGATGTTTGATGTTTTTAAAAAATAAGCAAATTAAATACTATTCATCCCCAAAATAGGGATAAAAATACCAAAATTGATGTGGATGCTCTTATAATAACATTTAGCATGAACATATAATTATTTATTATTTTGTATTATTTTATTACTGTAGTTATTCTATAGTATTTATTTATTTATTATTTATCTTAATATATTAATGATTGCTCAACACAAAGTCGTTGATACCTAACAATAATTTGTCTATGACAATAATTTTATTCTATTTTTTATGATAGTATCATTTACCCGCCTGAGCATTACATATATGTCAATGTCTTGCGATGTTTTTTAATATATTTTATTCTTTTTTTCATGATAGTTTTTTTGTACATATATCTAAGGCTATAAACAAATCAAACATCTACAAATAAATTTACGTTCGGTTCGATAAAGGATTATTTATATTCGATCATTTAACAAAAGTGATGTTCGTGAATATTTTTTTTCATTAATATAAATGAACGAACACGAATAATGTTGTGTTCAGCTCGTTTATGTTCGTGAACATGTGTTTACAAATAATGTTCGTAAACATATGTTCGCAAATATGCGTTTACGAATAATGTTTGAAAACATTAATAATTAATTTCTAAATAGATATTCACAAATAGCATTTCATGAACAAATGTTTCTAAACATTTAAATAAATAAAAAAACAATTAAGTAAATGAATAAACGAACGAGCATGTTTGTTTATAAATTTTGAATCATTAGTATTTTAGTTAACAAATAGTTGAACAAGTGTATAATTTCTTGAGTTCGTGAACAAATGAGTGAATGAACTAATTTGTTTTATAAATTTTGATAATTAGGTATTTTAGTTCATGAATAATTAAACGAATGAACATCTTAAGTTTTTAAACAAAGTAAAAATATTATGTTCGTGAACAAGTATATTGGTGCATTCATGAACACTATTTGTAAATGAACAAAACGATTTCGCCTCACTTTATTACGCAGGCTACGCAACCGTAATATAGATGTACGGTCTCCTAAATCAAGTAATTACAAATTAATGAGGTAGTTTCCATATACACACCCATGGTCAACGAACCTCTTAAAATCAGGGATTTACACAAAAAATAGAAACTCTACGATTGACAACTCACGCCAACACTCCCCTCAAGTGGTACTAGATATCATGTATGCCCAACTTGCCAAGTGCATGGAGAAGTCCCGTCTTGAAGCGCCTTCGTTAGGATGTCCGCCAATTGTTCACCAGACTTCACAAATGGAAGTTGAATAACACCTTTTTCAAGATTGTGTTTGAGCAGTTACGGTCTATCTCAATGTGTTTGGTGCGGTCGTGTTGGACCGGATTGTGAGCGATGGCAATGGCGGCCTTGTTGTCACGAAAAGCTCATTGCTCCCAAAAAACCCATTCAGCGAAACCCCCCCCCCCCCGCCCCCCCCCCCCCCCCCCCCCTTTTTAATCCAAATCAACTCACAAATTCCTTAGCCATTCCTCTAAACTCGCTCAGCACTAGACAATGCCACGACATTCGCTTCTTGCTTCTCCATGTCACAAGATTGCCTCCGACAAAGGTGAAGTAGCCCGATGTGACTTTCGGTCCGTGATATTGCCACCCATCGGCGTCGGTGTATCCAATAACCTCCACATGTTGATGTTTTTGACGAAGCCCTTTTCCGAGCGAGGCCTTCGGTATCGAAGAATACGGATATAGCATCCAAATGATTGGTGCTCGGATCATGTGAGAATTGATCGACAACGCTTACAGCGTAAGCAATATCCGGCCAGTATGGGATGATAAATAAGTTTTCCAACTAGCCGTTGATCCGATCTCTTTTGTGGCAACCTGACCGGGTATATTCCAAGCTTGTGGTTTTGCACCATGGGCGTGTCAACCGGCTTGCAATCAGCATGCCAACCTCTCGCTAGTAGGTCCAGATATATTTCCTTTGAGAGAGAAATATGCCGTGTTTTGACCGTGCTATCTCAATGCTAAGGAAATATTTGAGCCCTCCAAGATCCTTCATCTCGAATTCGATGATAGATATTTTTGACCGCGTAATCTCCGCATGATCATCCCCGTGATAATCATGTCATCTACATAAACTATTAAGGCAGTTACCTTCCCCGACCGGCGCTTCAGAAAAGGGTATGATTCGCTTGCTCGATGGAAACCATATTTCTCCATTGCCGAGCTAAATCTACCAAACCAAGCACGTGGGGACTGTTTTAAGCCATAGAGTGCTCGAGTAATTTACACACCATAGGTTTTGATGAAGAAGCAGAGAGACCTGGAGGAATGTCCATATATACTTCATCCTTGAGATCACCATGAAGGAACGCGTTCTTTACATCAAGCGATGTAAAGGCCAATAAAGTTTTTTGCAGAGAAAGCAAAACTCGAACGGTGTTCGGTTTGCCACGGGAGAGAACGTTTCTTGATATCTACACCATATGTTTGTGTGTAACCTTTGGCTACGAGTCTTGCCTTGTAGCGTTCAATAGCCTCATCGGCATTGTGTTTAATGGTAAAAATCCACCTACACCCCAGCGTTTTCTTTCCCTCAGGCAGCTACAAGAGTCCAGGTCTTGTTTCGTTGCGGTGCTTTAACTTCCTCCGTGATGGCACGGGTCCATTCTGGATTAGAGAGTGCTTCATGGACATTTGTGGGAACATGGTAAGCCGATATTGTGTGGGTAAACGCTTTAAGAGGAGCGGTAATGTCCGGGAAGGACATAGTTCGCAATCGGATAGCGCGATCGCCCGATGTGATATCGGGTGAGTACCGGTTTGGTGGTTTGCCCCGATTATGTCTATCCGGTAATTTGTACCCTGCAGAGAACGGTCTCGGATTTATCGATGAAGGAGGTTCGAGGTACTTACCACGTGAATATTCTCGGGAGTGTCATTGGGAGGACTATGCAAAGGGGGAGTGAGCCTAGGTCCGGGGTCATGAGTCGCACCTTCGGAATCAGCACCGCCCGTGTCCACGTTGCGGGGTGGAGCACCTGGAGTATAGCTCGAGCACGTGGAGCGTCATCATGCGGGAGAACAGACGCCCGTGTCCACGGTTGCAGGGGTGAGCAGCCGGAGTAAAGCTCCAGCAGCACGTGGAGCGTCATCATGCGGGAGAACAGGCCGTCATTGGCCGCATCACCTTCCGTGCCGCCGAGTGCCCGGCATAGCAGACCCTGGAGCGGCGGCAGCAGTGCTTGGAGTGGCAAGCCGCGACCCTGGCGCCGGTAGTAGTGCCGGCGCAGCGAGCATAGAGAACCCGGAGCGTCACCCGGGCCAAGGAGCGGTGGCGCCTTCCAACCCCCACCCCGCCGGGCTCAACAACCCGAGACTCCCCCGAAGACCGAACGAGGAGGTGGTGGTGTAAAATAGGTCCGAGATTCGGAAAGGTGACGTCCATAGTGACATACGTTCGTCCAGTTGTCGGATTGAGGCGGCGGTAGCCCTTAGATGAGGGCCAAGCCAAGGAAGAGAACGAACCGCACGGGATCGAGTTTAGTGCGTTGTCGCGGAGGTAGGTGAACAAAGGCCACACATCCGAAGACACGGGGGAATGGTGAGGACGGATGGTAGTGGAACATGGCGCGCCAAAGTCGGCAGAGGAGTCCGCAGGTTGACGGGCAGGCGGTTAAGCAAGAAACGCGAGACAGCGTCGCCCCAATAACGATGGGGAAGACTACCATCAATCATCAAGGATCGTGCGGTTTCCATGATGTGCCGATTTTGCGTTCGGAGACGCCATTCTCCGGGGAGTATACGCACGGTGTCGATGGATTACACCATGGCATTGAAGATAAGGTGGAGATGGCGATTAATACTCTCCTCCAACGGATCAAGACTCGGATGTTGGCCGAGTATCGAGTCTTAATCATTTGATAAAAGGTTGCGGAAGACATGGAACACTTCATCCTTGTTTTGAGTAAGAGCCATGTCAGCTGCGAGTCGTCCACAAAAAGCAAACCACCGATGTCCGAATGGGTGTTCGGAAAAGGGCCCCATACATCGAATGTATTAACATAAATGGCAACACACTTTTATTCATACTCGAGAGGGTACGAGACCCTGTGACTTTTTGCAAGAATACGGTGGGACACTCAAAATTTGGAGATGTCTCGGGAAAATAAATGCGGAAGTATGTGTTTCAAATAACCAAAGGACCATGTCCGAGACGGCGATGCCATAGCCAAATTTGGTGCTCATTCGGATGGGTCATGCCACGCACGTGATTCGCTGGCCCAATGGAACGAATCCACTAGAGAGTCCCCCCCCGCCCAGTACCACGCCCAATGATCTCCTTGGTGAGAATATCCCGGATAAGACAAAAAGTAGAGGGAAGGAGATCACACAATTAAGATCACCGGTTAATTGATCGATGGAGATTAATTTATTGGACACGAGGGGACTAATAGGGTATGAGATAGAGCAAGAGAGGGGGAAACAACACCCCACCCCCCCACCCTCAACAGACTCAGAGACCATAGCTTTGTCACGTGACCCCGTCGAGGTGTGACAAGTGTGTGAGGTCGGAGGGTCAAAGGTCATGTGGTCAAGCCCCGGAGTCCGAATCCACGGATCGGGTGCGGAGGGACACCACAATGGAAGTACGGTCGAAGTCGCGGAGTCGCCAAGAGGAGAAGGGACAAGGCGGGTCACTCGGGTAGACGCTCCCGAGACGGAGAAGTCCCAATGGAGCACTAGCGCCACATGGAAGGACCCGACCTTGGTAGTCGGTGCCTCCCGAGGGTTTCTAGATTTTGACCTAGTAGTGGACTCCAATGAATCACGGCAAAAGGAAAGATGCTTAATGAGTCCTCATCACACGAGTTTACCAAATGGACAGTATGGAGGGCACGGAATGGGTCCAATCACGGCAGTGTAATGTCTTCCAAAATGATGCAGGAGGCTAGGGTGAAGTTGAGAGCATTTGGAGTTCATAGGAGTGCCGTGATTGGGAATTCACGGCAATGGCTCACCATATTTTTGCATGGTTCCCTTGGTTTTGACATCTAAGGAACTTTCTCCAAAGGACCATGTTGAAATTCAAATTTTGGTGTGATGGATGTGGAAAGGTGGTACTTGTGTGATCAAACTACGCGTTTTGATCCGGGTTACTTAATCAAAACACGCCGTTTGATGTGGTGGTGTCATATAAGGGGGCTGGTTTGAGTGGGTTTGGTGTCCTTTGCCACGGAGAGAGAGAGAGCTGGAGAGAGGGGAAGGGGGTCGATTTCGAGCATCTTGCGTGGGGAGGACGCCCCAAAAAGGCGCTAAGGTGGGGTCTGTTCTTCCAACCCTCGTCCTAGGGTCTAGGGCATTGGTATCCGTTTAAAAAAGAAATCATATAGGTGTGACTCCTATAGAATGTTGCCTGAGGGCTTTTGGTGTGGTTACGTGTCAACATATGTTTGATAAAAGCCTTGTGAATATAGTTATGTGTATAGCCGCCAAGTGTTTAAATTATGCCCTGAGAGGGCAGTTAGTGTTTGGGAATCTGGGGCGGGTTTGTGAGCTTGTGGATATAGCATGCTAGTGTTCGAGGTTTTCGTGTGCTACAACAGTGTTTGTGTTATGCCTGTAGGCCATGTGCCTGTTTGCTTGTACACCCCCGGTGGAAGCCCGGGGCTGTTTTGTGGACCCGGTGGTGTGGAAGCCCGGCTTTTTTGAACCGGGTGGGCCCGGACTTGTGGAACCCGGTGGTGGAAGCCCGAAATTTTGAAACCCGGTGGGGGAAGCCCGGGAGTGTTTATGTCTAGCTCAGCATTTGTTCTTGTTAACCTATATCAGTGGGATAATGTATCACACACGCACTTGTACCAAGGCATGGATGTTAGGTGCGGGAGGGTGGGGCTGATCCCTACGAGGTGGTGCTCACCCTCCTACCATGTTGTTTCTTTTGACCACGGCGTAGCGGGACCCCGAGGGGAGACCCTAATTTATTTAATTTGTTTAGTTATTTTTATTAGAGGGTCGATGAACCCCGGTGGGGAAAGGATTTGTTGTAAAACTGATTGGATGCTTTAGAATATTACTTTCTGAAGTTGGAGTTTAAAATGTTAAACTTGTTTTGTATCCTACCCCTTTGCCCTCCGTGTGGGTAAAGGGAGTCCGCACCTTCTCGGGAAACGGGCGGCAAAGGTACGAGCATGGTCAGTGGCCTAGGGAGGGGCGGACTTGGTTATCTAGTCCTTGGAGCCGAGGGACATGCCGACACATGGTCCCTTTGAGCCTAAGGTGTACTTGGGGTAGTCCGGTCTTGAGGGATTTGCTGCTGGCATTAGGCCGTGCTTTTTGTGAATGAGCAACGTGGATAAAATCATGAGTGAAATGTGCACTCGATTTGTTTGGCAAGTGCTAAAGCGTGCATGTGTTGATGCAATGTATGTGTGTAACACACGGAAGGGAATTGAGGGGTAGAGGTAGGGCGCGAGATTAAAAATTGTTGACGTGTCCTTACCGTGTAGAGAATGCCGCCGAGGAGAGTGACACGTGCGTCCGGGGCAGGGCGGTCCCCAGGGGTCGGGTGCGGGACCACCGTTGGAGGGCATGCGCTCGGCATCAAGGCATGGAGGACGGCACGGAGGGACTCCCGACGTTCGGGAGGAGGTGCGCCGTGAGAGGCACGGGGCCACCACCACCACCACCAAGACGGCGCCTCGTGAGCGGAGGTTCGCCGGGTGGTGTCCGACCCTGCGGGGACGTGGTGACACGGTCCAAAGGACACCTCCGCGATGGGGGAGAAGATCTGTGGTAGGCACGGGGTTGGGCGATGAGCACGTTTCTCCTTTCTCCGCCCCCGGGAGGAGGATGGTGCGGCGCAACGGGGGGGACGCTGGGTGGTGGACGAGTGTCGGGGGCCGGCGGGCACCATGTTTTGGGAGGAGTCTTGCCTCTTCCAGAAGTTCTTCCGAATCGGGAGATGGCAAAAGAGGGAGAATTTGGCCGCGGGATCAAGCGGCTCATATGGCGGGAGTTCCGGGTTGAGGGTTTGCTCCGAGGTGGTGGGAGGACCGAGGCCCCAAGTTCACCTTGGGTCTCGAAGCCACGCTAGGGAGAGGGGGCCACCTGGGCCACCAGGGTGGAGACGGCCCGTATAGGCGAGAGGCGGATATGGGAGGCGGCCCAGGGGCGCCGAGG
The DNA here is from genome assembly GCA_023512835.1 of Taxillus chinensis. Classification (NCBI taxonomy): domain Eukaryota; kingdom Viridiplantae; phylum Streptophyta; class Magnoliopsida; order Santalales; family Loranthaceae; genus Taxillus; species Taxillus chinensis. The sequence continues at coordinate 18,729,811 of CM042092.1, read as the reverse complement.
GGCCCGACGGATGCGGGTCCAAGAGGCTCAGACGGGGGGGGGCAGTCCTTCGCGCAGGGGGCACAGCAACCGGGGGTCAGCTTTGGCGGTGGAGGGCGGTCCAGCGGGGGTCTCCCGGTGGGGGCAGGCCACTTAAGGAGGTCCAAGAGGGCGAAATGCCATAGATGTGGACAGGGCTCCGGGTCCGGGGGGGGAGGGGGGCGCACCGACAAGGGGATGCGCGAGTGGCGGCCCAAGCGAGTGCCCGACTCGGGGGGCCGGAGCGCGGCCAGGCGGGGCACCACGGGCTCCGTGAGGGCCGCAGGGCCGGCCGGAAGGGTGTTTGCGCCGGGGCCCCGGGGAGGAGCCACCACCCCCACCACAGGTGGAGCGGCCACGGTGGGCCCTCTTGACCCGTACCTACCGTTCTTTTCGACGGCTCGTGTTCTTTGCCAGCGGATGAAGTGGGGTTAGCTGTGGGGGCCGCAGGCCCTAGGGGGCCGGTGGGAGGAGAGAGGCCAGGTGTCGGGTGTTCCAGGAGGGTGGAGCTGCGTTTTGACTCCCCCCCCCCCCTCCACCCACCCCCCCCCTTGACCCGACTTGGGTATGGATTCTTAGCTCGCCAGATTTTACCGCGGTGTCCACGCGGGCCTTTCCCTGCGGGGGGGGGAGGGCACGGCGCCGGGACGGGGGTGCCCCCACCGCCCGACCTTCAGGAGGGTAATAAAAAAAGAAACAACCCTTGGACCGGAGTTTTCGAGCGGGAGCCACCAAGGGGGGGCCCATCAGGGTGCGGGCGCCTCCCAGGGGGCCGAGGGGCCACGGGTGGGGGCGGACCCAGCCCACGGGCCTTTGCTAGGCCGATGGCCCCCCGGTCTCCGACGCCTGTGAAGACACCTTCCCCAGGGCCCGCCAACGGCCCGGGGGCACCCACCGGGGCAGGGGGGTGAGCCTCGGCCACCGCGTGTTCCTTAGCCAGCTTTGCACACTGTGGGGTGTCCACCTTGTGTTCCACAGAGGGGCGGAGCCTTGGCGCAAACCGAGGAAGCGCCAGTAAGGGGCGGGGGCTTGCCGTGGTGCAGGGGAGGGGAACCCAAGAGGGCGGCGGCAAGGCCCACGCCGTGTTTTCTTGGCCGGGTCACTCTTAGGGCCCTTTGGCGCACAAGGGCGGTTGGCGCAGGCCGCGTGCCTACCGTTGACCCCGTGGAGGTGCAGGGGAATCGTAGAGGTGTACGGGAGCGTCCGGGGTTGGTTTGGGGGTGGCTACCGACACGGGACAGGGCAAGGAGCCAAGCACCACTAGCCTTGGTAGCCGCAATCTTCCCCGAAGAGGGCCTCTTGGGAAAAGTTGGGTGCTCTCCAGAGCCTCAGCACTTTCTCAAGGACTTGAGGCGGGGGGAGGCAGACCTTTGATACTCTCCCCTACCCGGCAGGGTCAACAGAAAGCGGGCCGGGGGAGGGCGGCGGGCACGACGGCCCCGTTGTTTATGTGCCCGTCCTTGGTGGTAGTGAAACAGCGTCCGAGGAACACCCCCCTCCCCTCCCCCCCCCCCCCTCCCCCATCCCCTCCCCCCCCCCCCCCCCCCCCCCCCCCCCCCCTGACGGGGAGCCCGGGCGGACGAGGGTCCCGAGCGGTTGTCTTCCCCGCCACATCGCTCCCCGGGGAGGGAGGGCACCAATCCGGGGTTTTTGTGCACCAGGGGTCAAGTGTGACCATGCGACCTTTGTGGCACGGGGACGCGAGGGCCTTTGTTCGCGGTGCCTCACTGTCGGAGGAAGCGAACGCGCCGCGGGCACGCCTCCCAACGGGGGGGGGCCACGCGAGGCTTGTCTTCCACCCCCCCGGGAGGAGGCAATGGGGTGGGACGCCCAGCGGCCCATTTCTGTCGGCGGCCCATCTGGGACTTTGAGTCACCAAAACAGAGAGCCCGGGCCATCCTTGTCTCGACCGGGATTCGGGTTGCTTCCCGTTGGGGCGTTGCGGGGCTTGACACCAACCCTCCCTTAGCCCCCCCCCCCTTTCACCCCAGCGACGGTCGCGAGCGGCATCGACCATGGAGGCAGTCGGCCGGGACGGGGTTCTGGGCACCCCTTCCTTGGTGGGTTGCCCAACACCCCAGGGAGGCCCTTGAGGCGTTGCGGACGGCCGGTCACCCGTGGAGGGAGGGCCCTCGGGGCCAGGGTTCAGGCCCGAAGGTCGTGATTCCTCTCCCTTCCCCGCCTCCCTTCCTCAGTCGGCAAATCACACGCGCCGCTTTGGGTTCTTGGGACAGGTTCCTTCGTGCCTCACCCGTGACACACGGGGGCGGGTCCAGCACTCCGCGGTTTAGGCCCTTTTGAGCCCCACCCCCCCGGTGCTACCACCCGGGGTCAGCCCGGTTCCGGTCCCGGAGCCCCACCCCACCCGGAGAGGGGCGGAAGGGGCGCCGTCGGGCCCCACGCCTCGACGCGAGAAGCTGCGTGGTCGTGCTATCCTTTGGTCGCGTGCCCGGGCAGGAGGAGACATGGACGGGTCCGTGAGCGGAGCAGCCGGCTTGTTCGGACAACCACGGAGGGGTCGGGGAGTTTCGTGAGTGCTGAGGAGTTTGGCTTTAAAGCAGGCTTTTGTGATCTTTAAAGTGTTCCCAGGACAGGCGCTTCGGTATGGATTGGTGGTCTAAGCGCGGTGTGGTGGACCCATTTGGGCGGCTTCCGGGTGGCAATGGGGTTTGTGGTTGTTTTCCCGTATGTCTTTCTTTTCGGGCAAAAGTCTTGGGGAGAGGATGGGACCCGTACCTTGAGTTAGCCCCCCCCCCCCCCCCCCCGAGAGAGTTTCGTTTTGACCAGGTTGGCCCAGATTCCGGCAAAAGGAAAGAGCTAAATGAGTCCTCTATCACCACAAGTTTCGACCAAAGGACTGAGGAGGGCCGTGAAGGGTCCATTCCTGCAGTGAAGTTCCAAATGAAGGAGGAGGGTGAGTTGAGAGCTTTGGGTCAAGGCCGGATTGGGACACGCGCCCCTTTTTTCTGGTCCCTTGGTTTTGACACAAGGACTTCTCCAAGGACCATGTTATAAATTTGGTGTGAGGATGTGGAAGGGGAACTTGTGGACAAACACGCGTTTGACCGGATTCCTTACAACACTTTGATGTGGGGTCAAGGGGGCTGAGTTGAGTTAGGGTTCCCCCCCCCCCCCCGCGAGCCTCAGAGAGAGGCAAGGAGAGGAGGGGACTCCCACAGTGGGGAGGCACCGGACAGGAGAGGCTAGGAGGGGTCCCCCTCTCCAGGGCAGGGCGGCCTAAAAAAGATCTAAGGTGTGATCTCTAAAATGTTGGTTGGCTTTTGGTTGGTTACGTGACATGCAAGTTAAAAGCTGTGTAAATGTATATCCTCGCCAACCCCCCCCCCCCGTCTGTTTGTGTTTGTGGACTCGTGCTTCCTCCTTGTGGAACTGCAGTGCGGTTCGTGTGCAGCACGTTTGACGTGCCAGGGCCGGCTTACCCGGGCCGGGGCGCCGCCGGGATTTTTTGCCGGGCCGGGCCCGGTGGGGGCTTTAACCGGGGGGAGCCGGGTGTTTATGCAGCCAAGATCGTGTTTGTTAAGCTCTATCCGGTGGGAAAGCACGACACGCACTCACAGGCGGATGAGGTGCTGGGAGGGTGGGAGCATGACCCTCCCTGGTGGGTTGCCACCCCTCCTACCAGTTGTTTCTTTGACCTACGCGTGGGGGACCCGAGGGGAGACCCAATTTATTTAATTTGTTTTGTTTTTTAATGAAAGGGTCGAAGGGAAGGATGAACGGGGAGCTTTAAGAAACTTTCAGGGGGTAAAGTAAACTTGTTTACACCCTTGCCCTCCGTGTGGGTAAAAGGGGGCGCGGTTGGGTGGAAAGGGCGTGCCGATGGCCCTCCCAACGGTCCCCGTTGCGCCGCAGGATGGATTTCGGGACGAGTTCTCCACCGCAGGGACCCGTGCAACTTAAGCGGTCTCTCGCGTATGCTTCATATTGCCGCAATGGGTACACCTTGAGCGACACTAGATATCTTGTCCTTGTGAGTGGAGTTCTTTTCCCTTGGTGGGGAACCGTCCCGTTCCGGCCACATGCGTGGTCCTGCCACCACGTGAGACTTGCGGCGCCCCCAGCACCCCCCCCCCCCCCCCATGTTTGACGAATATCCTCACGTCGAACTTGAGCATAGGCCTGCTCCACGACGGAAACGGACAGATCGAAGAACATCGCTTCGAACCTTGTCGAGTCGCTCATCCGGACCATCGAGGAAGGTATACACACGATCTTCTTGCATGCCGAGTTGTATCGTTGAATGTCACTGACATGTCATGGGATTTGGACGGCGAAAATCATTTCTCGCCACCCCGTTGCAACTCGTTGTAGTATTTTCAATGGAACCACCGGCCGCTCGGGCGAGTCACATGTCGCCGAAGATCATATACTTGGGACGTGTCGACCCATCAAAGAAGGTGGTGCACCTTCCCACACCGCGGCGGTTGGGAAGCGAATGAAGGTCGCAATCAATGGGAGTCCATGAGTTAACAACCACCCTTTGACAATGGCGTTTCGGTGCGCCACTTTCGAAACGGGGTCACTTTCCATGGGGGAAAGATCACCATTGAATATCCCAACTTGTCTTTGCCAGAGACATACATCTCGACAATGGGACCATAAGGCATAGTTGGAGCCGTCCACCTTGAGCCGATTGAGGTTATGGAGATTCGGTGGGGAAAAGAGGAAGTGAGATCGGGATAAGACTTCGGTCATTTTGTTGGTGAGGGTAGAGATAATGGATTCGGTTTGAGGATTAAGAATTTCGGTAAGGTCGTGGAAGAATCACCATGGCCGAGACGTACACAGTCCGCCCACCCGTGCTTCGATACCATGAACAAAACGATTTCGTCTCACTTTACGTAGGCTACGCAGCCGTAATATAGATGTACTGGTCTCTAAATCAAGTAATTACAAATTAATGAGGTAGTTTCCATATACACACCCATGGTCAACGAACCTCTTAAAATCGGATTTACCAAAAATAAACTCTCGATGAAACTACCCACAGAAACGAGTGTATGCAAGTTGTTCGTGAACATTAACAAACTGTTCACGAACACTAACGAACAAACATGAACATGGTAATTTAGTATTCATGTTCAGCTCGATTCATTAAGGAATAGAACTAAACCAAGCTCGAACACTTTACTGTTCGGCTCGGCTTGCTTCATTTACAACCCTACGCATATAAAAACATTAATATTGAATTAGTCATTGTCATTTTTAAAATCAATAAAATTTATAATTTTTTCATAACTCTAGAATCTTTCTATCCATGATCTCATATTATATTACAAATTAGATTTATTGAAATAAAAATATAATATGAGAGATGAAAGGGAGAGGAAAGAAAAAAGAAATAGATGTGAAAAATAAAACATTAAAATAAATCTTTGAAGAATGTAAATTAATTTTAAAATTTTTAAAAATCTAACAAAATTATTCTAACTCGCAATTACATATTTTAGACTTTGGTGAGTTCAACGTAACTTTATTTCTTCCATATTTATCAAATTATGCATTTGAAGATTGCAATGACTAATGCATGTTAATGTGTTAACTCTAAAACAATTCACTTTGAAATGAGGTGTGACAAACATGAATGGATTATAAATATTGTTTTCAATAAATCATTTAAACTAAATGGATGATATATATATTTCTAAATAATCTCTCACTTTTTAATGATTTCAAAATCATGCCAATTTTGCTGACCAGGAAAATTGAAAATGTGTTTCATAAATATAAATGAGCTAAACTCCCCACTAAAACTATGTTCATAAATTTGGAGAGAATGGAAAAAAAAATTCAAAATTAATGAGAGAAAATAGAGGAAAACGAAAATTTGTAAGTTAGATAAATAAATTTTACTTTCCCTCCCTTTGAGTGTATATTAGAAAGAAAAGAAAGGATTTTAAAATTTATAGTATTAAAAAATCGGGATTAATTTTATGTTGTTAAGAAATTGTATGATGTTTTGATTGTCCTTTTTTATTTTGTTTTGAATAAAAGTATAAACATGAAATCAATAAATTATGTGGACCTTTAGGATAATTTTGTCATTTTTTCTATTTGAATAAAAGATTCACCCTCTAAAATATATAAGAGCATCTCCAACAATAATATGTATTTTTTTTTTCTACATATGAAAAAATCTTTAGTTGTGACACTTTTCATTTCAACTTTATTTATATTAAAATAATATTTTTTATTATATTTAAAATATAATAAACTTTCATTTGGAGAGAAGAGAGAGGAGAGAAAAAATAAAAAGTAATAAAATAGTATATGAAAAATAAATAGTAACTCTTTAAAAATAAAAAGTCACTATAGCATTTTATACATATAAAGAATCAAATAAAGAGTTTGTTAGAGCTTCTTTTTGACATTTAACTCTCTATTTATAAACAATAGAGAGCCTCTTGAAGTTACTCTGTTAGGCTCTTTTGTCACCGTTATCCTTGTTTTCAAATAAAATTGAAACCTAAAGTCTAAATATACATCTAAAATGTGTAAACTTAAGGGAAGCCCCTTTAAACTTTGTAGACATAAGGGAATTTGGTATTTTTAAAAACTTATTTTCTAGAAATTTAAAAAAAAATTGGTTCAAGTAACCACAGGATTAAATAATTAATATTTAATCCTAATTACTTAATTAAAAATAATTAAATGCTTATTTTCTTTTCTTTATTTTTTCAAAATAAATGTCATAAAACTTTTTAAAAAACTTGGAAATTTTGTTTTACTTTTTCAAAGTTTTACCACGAAGAATCAATTAGGGGAATTAATACACTGCCTCTTTGGAAAAAAAAGACAATTATAAAAACTCATTGGTCCTATATTTCAAATATATATATATATATATAAGTAATAATGATGATAAAATCAAGTGAAAATTCATACTTTCTAAGACATCAATTTTTGGCCATCATAGTGATGCTCATACTTTCTATGGATATAACCAACTCTTGAACTCCCCTCTAAATACATAAACTATTCATATTAGGTGGGCAACCTCACCTCATTTGGTTGGTGACAACTTTAACATCTAATTAATTAAGTTTTCATCACATAATAAGATAAGTTTGAGTTAATCTCAAAAATACTAACAGTGAATTCAGGCAAAATTTAATGATGACAGTATCTTCATAATGGTCTTGGTCTCTTTCTTTAATTTAGAACCTTTGTAGCCTAATTCGATATTCTATACCTCAATTGTACCATGAGTAAAAGTTATGAGACTTCAATATCATAAGAACTTTTAGAACTTACATATGCATATGAAAGTTTAGTTAAAACGCTTGTAAGAACCATAATGGTCTTTGTAATTTATTTTACCTTTTCATTGTCTTTGGAGGATACAAGCCTTCATAACTCCATCTCTTTTTTTTTTTTGGTCTTTTGGATTACGTGGCAAATCTAGCCAACAAATCAACCAGCATTGTAATCAAAATGTTAATGATAAAACATTTATAAGACACAATTAACAGCTATTTTAACACAAGGGAATCAAACCTGAGACTTAAAGCCTCCCAAGACTCTGCACCACTAAACCAACATGTGAGGCCACTTCATCTCCTTTATTGCCATCAAAAGATACACTCTTTAAGGGTGTTAAATGAGTAGGCTAATTCGAGGGCTTGGACCTAAACAGGTTGTGCCCATTTAGGTCTATTTATAAATGGTCTGAAATTTTTAGCCCGGCTTAACTCCCTTGCGGGATAAACACTAAACAATAATAATTTACTTAATACGATATGTTTTATAATAAATTAAAATTCTATCTATAAAGTGTAAATATGTGTCATGTGCGAGGTAACAATGGGCTGAGGACACTTGGGATGGGCTGCTGCTGGGGTGAGCTAGGATTGTGGCATACTAGTTGACTGATATTCATGCGGGATAAGCCCATCTAAATCGTAACTCATGAGTCAAAATTTATTTATACCCATTATTAAATGATCTTAAAATGACAGGCCCAACCCAGAGGCCGTTATCCCATTTAATATGCATAGCATTCTTTGGGGGTATAAAGTTTTTGAAGATACTAAACTAAATTTTAATATTTAGAATTGAAATAAATGGTAACATTTAAGTTATTCTCTCCACCAACTACAAAAATTTAAAGCTTCTGCATAAGCTTCTAAAATTTATAATTGATGTTGAATTTAAAGATGAAAAGCCTTTAGTTATTTATTATTATTTTAAAAAGGTTGTGGATGAAGGATGAATAATATTTTTTTACATCAAATAGTAGATTCACCTTTAAAGTTTTCTTGCAAATTACAATAAATGGGATCCGCCTGGGCTGCTGCCCTTGCTTTTCCTTTGCAATTACAGACAGTAGCTTCTGATTCACTTAAATCACCCACTAACCATTTCTTGTTTAGTTGGAGAGATCAAGATTGGACGCCTTTGTCTTGCTTCATTCTTCAATAACTTAAAATCGGACACCGATTGTTGACCCATGTTCGTTGTGGTGGCCGGTATCAATTATTGAATTCCGTTTTCCACTGACAAAAGGGATGGATTTCTGTTAAGTGAAGACTCTGTTAAGTGAAGTCCAAGGAAAAATCATGACCTGAAACTGGAACAAGGTCACCCAGTCCGTGATTGTGGTTGTTGGCTACCAGGAGTCTCCACAAGAACACAAACCACCTTCAAACCTATGAAAGCGGACCCGATCCCTCAAAACTATTACCCTGCCTAGCACTCTAGAAACCATCCTCATCCAATCATGACAATCATGGCAAGTTCGAAGGTTTTTGGAAATCATAATTTCTGTTCCCGGGCTGGATTTTAAAATCCCATATGCCAATGCCAACTTCTCGCTATGACCCATCAAGTTTTCCTCCTTTTCCTCCTCATCTACATCCATCAAAACGAGTTCTGTGGTCGGCCTGAATCCCTCCAGCTTGACTCTTCTGTTCAACCCATCCAACACCCTGTAAATCGATTTTGTTTCAGGATGTGATTGATCGCTCGCCTTGAAATGGTGAAGAGCACCCGCCACCTCAAGCCAGCTCTTTCCGCGGTTTTTCCGAACCCTCATGCTCCTCATCAATTCTCTAAGTCTCTGAGCACCATCCCAATTATTGAGGGAGCAATAAATGTTGGAAAGCAAGACATAATCCCCGCTCTCGAGACGATATATCCTTTCAATGGCAACTTTGGCCAGTGCTTGGTTTCTGTGAATTTTGCAAGCACTGAGCAGCGTCCTCCAGATAACCACATCTGGTTCCATAGGCATTGCGTCAATCAATGAATAAGCCTCTCCTAGGTGCCCGGCTCGAGCCAACAGATCAACCATGGCTCCATAATGCTCAACCTGAGGCTCTACCGAGTGATGCTGCCTCGTCATTAAATCAAAATAATTGCGACCCTGGTGGACGAAACCACAACGGCTGCACGCCGTCAAAATTGCAAGGAACGTTATACCATCGGGCAAAACATTTTCCACCTCCATCTGTGAGAATAACGCAATGGCATCGAGAGCACGACCATGGATTGCCAGCCCATTGATCATCGCATTCCAAACGCAAACATGGTTGCGCTCCGCGCCATCAAAAACTTGTTTAGCAGCTTCTACTCTGCCACACTTGGAGTACATGTCTATCAGGGCAGAGCTCAGCACGAAATTCAAATTAATTTGGGCTCGAACAAGCAAATCATGCACCCACATTGCTTGCTTAGCTGATCCTATCCGGGCGCACACAGCCATGACGGATGCGAACGTAAACGCATCAGGCTCCACGGCGGAGCTCAGCATCTTCCGAAATAGGCTTAAACCCTCCAGTAATCGCGCTTGTCGAAGACACCCCGAGATCATGGAGTTCCATGTGACTACGTCTCGGGCAGGCATTTTGTCGAACACCTGGCGGGCAATGCTCAACTCGCCCAGTCTATTGAGACAAGAGAGGGTTGAGTTTACGTTAACCAAATCAGGACGGTGAGCCGAGACCTCATCAACAACCTTGGAGACATCATCGAGACGATTGAAGTGCACGTAGGTGGTCAGCAGGGAGGCTGTCAGAGATGGGCAGCTTCCGTAGCCGGACTTGAAGACACGGGCGTGGACTTGAAACGCAGCTGCATAATCCGACGACACTTTGGAGGCTTCGAGCGCGTAGATGAGAGACTGATAACCTGAAACAGTAGACCTCTTAAATAAATAAAATAACAAACAAACACAAATAAATAAAAGGGAAAAAAGAGCAAAAAAAGGTTGTTGGATTACCTCTCTGTATCATGAGAATATGAGAGTTGCAGATCAAGGCAAATAGGACAGAGAAATGAATGCTCCTTTGGTTTGGCTGGCACACTGACACTAACGAAACTTATTTTATTCTAAAACTGATATTTGAAATTCATCTTATGCCATTGTTTTCTATTTTATGATTGTATTTTTATTACATAAAATAAAAAATTAAACATCATTATTTTATTTTTAATGACACCAAGGAGGAGGAAAGTGGAAAAAAAGGTTGTGTTTTTATTTAGTATGCCTCACGCATATTTGTTTGGAGGGTTTTGATGGATTTGTATTTTCATGCAATACCAAAGAAAAGTTGTATGCTATAATACTATGTCAATATAGACTCTTGAATCTAATGTGAGTTTTGAGTACCTAAATAGTAAATAGTTAATATCGGTTTTACCATCATCGTTTTACTGGATCTTGCATGATGGACGTTAAAAAAAACCCCCCGTACCAAATACATGGTTGCCTGGCATGGCATGAAAATTAATTTAATAAGTATTTAAAAAATTGGATATGGGCTTGAGAGCATCTTCAATTTTCTTAGCGAAAGCCCCTTTACCCTCCCTACTTTAGCTAAGGTTATTCCAATCTTATATCATTTATATTTTTACTTATTTTGTCCACCTCGTCCTCTTTGACCAAGCCAATGGACGGCCGTGAACGTGTCGCGTGACATGTTATAGTCGATGGGGATGGGCCGAGGTCGAGGGGGGGGGTTGTGACGGTCGATCTAGGCGAGGAGGGTGGGGGTTGCCAGGGAAGAGTTAAAGGGGGGATGATAACGTATAAAGGGTAGGGGGTTGTCGGGAGAGCTCATTGGGGGGGGGAGCAAAGCTTGAGCCGATGTGTGGAGGAAACGTAGCTGTAAGGGGAGGACAACGGTGTCTAGCTAAGGAGGACAACGATACGTAAGAGGAGGCAAATAGGCACGACACGTGTGTACCGTACGGGGGATCGGAGCGAGGGTTTAGTGCATCTTGCAATGCCAAGGTGAGAGGGAGGCGTATGAATATTGATATTATTTGCTAATATGGCATCAACAAAAGAAAAGCTAAAATATATTTAACTTTAAATTTTTATAGGATGGTTTCACTAATGGATTGGAGAGAAATTTTAGCTAAATATACCTTTGACTTTGCTTAGTTTGGATGAGATCACCACAAATGTCATTTCTAATTCGTAAGATTATAATAGTATCTCCATTAATAATACGTATTTTATTTTTATAATTAGAGAATTTATTATTTATGAAAAGTATTTTTTTCCTCTAATAACACTCTTCATTTTACTTTTATTTTTATTAAAATAATAATTTTTATTATTTTTATAATATAATAAATCATCATTTGAAAAGATGATAGAAGAGAGGAAGAAGACAAAAATAATACATACAAAATAAATAGTAACGTTTATTGAAACTTATTAAATTTGGCTTTCTATCCATAAACAATAGAAAGCTTCCTGAATTGTCTAATAGAGACTTTTCCATAATTGTTTTCAAGTTTAGATATTTTATATTTATATATATAGAGCCTTATATCTATATATAAATTTTTTCATCATGTATTATAAATTTTATAATAAAAAAAATTTATTTACTCTTTATATTATTAAAATAATATTTTATATTTTTATATTTTATTTAATAATATTTTATTATTATTTAATATGAAAAAAAATAATAATTTGATATGAACGGCTAAAAGCCCGAAGCAGACAACGGGACCGATAACATGACCGTCAAGTTCCGGTTAAAAAAACCCACAAAACAAAAAAAAACTAACCGGTTAGCGTTTTGTGGGTCCCACTTGGGAAAACAATGTACGCCGCTGTCACCCCCTAACGGTCATAAAAATTTCAAAATATTTGAAATCTCAAACAGCGTCGATCGTGCCTGGCACTTTCCTCGCTCTCTTAAATCACACCCCCAACCCCCTTCTCGTCACACCCCTCTCCCTCTCCCTCTGTCGTGCCTCCTTTTCCTCTGATCTCTCTTGACAGAGGAACTGAGAGAGCGCTCGATTTTCCTATTTTTGCTGTTCAATTCGTTTTGGTCTTCAGATCTTGTTTTTTGAGATCGACGTTTTGCAAGAAACAAACGGCCATGTCGACCGTCAACAACGTAACCCCCCAGATACCCAATCGCCAGAACGCTCCGGCGAAGCAGGCGCCTGCCCCCACCAAGACCACCGACACCCAGTCTGTCCTCAAGAGGTTTGACATTTTGATCTTGATAGTCTTGCCTTATGTCGTTTATTCAATTTTGTTATTTTTAAGGTTGTAATCCTAAATTGAGTCTCTTTATATAGTTTTGATGTTTTTGTGTTACAGATTGCAATCCGAGCTGATGGCCCTTATGGTAAGGCTGTTGACATATGTTCTGTTTCAGATTGGTTTTCCTATTCTTGTGTCCGAGAAATGAACTCTTTTTCTAAAAAAAAATAAAATTGGTGGTGTTTTCATGTTTTTTTGGTACGTATTTTTGGATTTATAAGTTAAAATAAAAAGAACAAATCCTAATCATTCACTTGGAACATTTGGTTTTAGATTGTATAAGCTTGATTAGATGTTTTCTTCTTCTAATTCACACATCCAAACATGTGTAGGATGTGTGAAGCTTTCTCGGACAAAAATGGAACATTGTTGCATTCTAGGTGTATTAATTTTTCTAGGACTAATTTTGAATCACATTTGATTGGAATATTTACGTTTTAAACATTTCAAAATAGACCACTGGAATATTCTTCTCATTTTGCATCCAAATCTAACTTTGTAATTCCATTTGGGTTTCCATATAATTTGATATGTTTGGATGTGTACATTTTTTTTCTAAACAAAAGAAAAAAAAACATAGCTCTGCTTTTTTATTGTCTATTTTTTTAGACTTTTGGTCGAAAAAAATTATTTTAATATCTTAGATTGCATTAGTTCAATATAGACATCTAAATTTAAATTGTTGGGATCGAAACATAACCTCTCTTTCCTGTTTTGGTTGGTTTCTTTTTTTCATTTTGGTGTCATTTTATGTGAATTGGAAAAATAATCAGATGGGCGGGGATGCTGGAATATCCGCATTCCCAGAGGAGGATAACATATTCTGCTGGAAAGGCACAATCAGTGGAAGCAAGGACACAGTGTTTGAAGGAACAGAGTACAAGCTCTCCCTCTCCTTCCCCAATGACTACCCCTTCAAGCCGCCAAAGGTTATGTTTGAAACCTTGTGCTACCACCCAAATGTGGACCTTGCTGGAAACATCTGCCTGGACATTCTTCAGGTAATTAATCATAAACAAAAGCAAAAAAAAAAAAAAAACAAACAAAAAATCATTTGACTGCGTTTAACTGTGTCCGTTTTTTTTTCTTTTTTGATTAACAGGATAAATGGTCATCTGCTTATGACGTGAGGACAATCTTGCTGTCTATCCAGAGTTTGCTTGGAGGTAAATGCGTGGGGAAAAGATAGTTTTTGTTTTGATTGAATGCACTTTTTTGAAATTTGTTTACCAAATCAAATGCAGAACCAAACACAAGTTCACCACTAAACAACCAGGCGGCAACCCTTTGGGACAATCAAGCAGGTATTTGGGGTTTCTGCAACACTTCAAACAATTTTTTTTTTCATGATTTGAAATAGTAGTTTATTAAATATTTTGTTGTTTACTGTGTGTCTACCTGCAGAGTACCGGAAGATGGTGGAGAAGACCTACAAGGCAGCTGGTTAATTAGTTTTGTTTTGGTGTCTGTCCATGATGATATCTCTATGTTTTTTACTCACAGAGGAATTCAATTTGACGTTCTCCAAACTTCTACCATATTTACCTCTCGTGCATTATAAAAAGCGATATTTAATTAGTGGAAGCTGGTAATAAATTTAATTAACAGCTTAAGTTTTTATTAGGGAAAAAAAAGCAGAATAGAGAAACAAAATTACATATAAAGCATCCATAAAAATTGAAGAGACCCTGAAAAAGAATTTTAGGTCTCCAACTTCCAACTACTGTGTGTCCCTCAGTTTCTTTCAAAAAATCTGTCATATCACTATACTAACTTCTTAGGGGAATGAAGATGAAATTTAAAAATAAAAAAAAGCGAGTAATTTTTCCATATGGAAGTGTCGTGCGCTCAATATTAATTAGGGCCAATATCATTGTGGGAGAAGAAGTGTGTGAACCCAGCAAGAAGTCATTTTCAAGAAAATGTATGTCATTTTTCAAGCAATCCAATTTTCATCGTTTGCTACCGGCAACAATAAAATAAGTGCTATAATTCTAGTGTTTAAAGGGGTAGGAAAATGAATGAAATTTCAGTCGGAGTATCTAAAAAATCCTAATTGAACTTCTGAAAAAATTAAATTTTATATGTTTATATCTAAAAATTATATTGTCATGATCTTTTATATTATTTGATTATATTGTAAACAAACATAATTAAATTAAAAAATTAAAGACCTATGCGAGATGTATCAAAATTAAAAAAATTTGTGTGCTTGTGAGATGTGCATCTACCTATCCAATCAGCTCTACTCGTCCATCCAATCCAAATCTATCTATTACTCGCGAATAAAAATTATACAAGTGAATGGCTTAGATAATTTTTTTTTTATTTTATGGATGAGTTGGCGGGTCACATATATTCAAGCTCACTACTAACTTGACTCACTATTAAATAGATGAAAGTAAACCTTTCATTTATTAATTTGACATTAGTTTATTATCATCTCTTTCATTAAAGGTTAGAGCTACGTGATACTTATAATTGTGATTTTATGATACCTCGAAAGTATGATCTATAAATCTGACGTCTTTTCTCATGTGTATTATAAATGCTTAGTAAATAAAATAATAAATTTTTGATTATAATTATTTTATATTTTATTTGTTTAATTTTTTCAATATATGTCATTTAATTATAGATTAGTAAATGACAGTTGGTACCCACTATACCCGCCGGTTAACACCTGTTAAAAATTTAACAAATTTGGTGATTATTGAGGTTGGTGGATTGATTGAAAGGTGAAAGAATTAATCACCCATTAATGATGAGTTGATTAATGATTTACCCTTTCACCCAACCTACCCAACCCATGCAAACCCCTGGTGAGTATTCTATGTCAAATACATTTCATAATAATCTAATCGATTTTATAAAATTAGATTAGCTATGTCTATTGATATAATGGCATTGTGTTTTGGATATATATATATATATATATATATATATATATATATATATATATATACACTAGGTTATTTTGCTGTGTGACTTGTGCATGTGACGCGGTAATATTTTATTGGTCTAGTAATTTGATTAAATCTCACTAATGATCGAACAAGTCACACCAGTAATTTGGTCAGAATTAAAGAATTGTTGCCACGTCAAATGTGTGCAAGAAACCTACACAAAAGTAGGCTTGTGCATAACATACACAAGAAGCATGTGCAAAAACATAAATACGAAGAAAAAAATCAGCTAACAAGCACATACTTTTCAAGGTGAACACCCTAACTCTACTTCTCTTTCATGGACTAATGAAATGTTCTACTTGAATACAATAATAAACAATTAATTTTCCAAGTTCATTGATACACTCAATTGTTTCATCTTACAATTAAACTAAGGATCTTCAATTCTTGAGTGTGTTTAGATCTTCAATTCTTACCATCAAATGTTGATAAACATTTTTTAAATTTTAAATTCATTTTCAAGTTTGTTGGAAACCTTTGGTATGAATCCTCGCCAATACTTGTCATAAAATAACTTCTATCATCTTTAAGTGTTTACGTTGTACTCGTCTCATGTCAATCCTAATGATCTATGGTATAAGTTTTATTATTTTGTGTAACTTTATCTTTTATTGTTCAAGTTTGATAACACAGGCTAGAACATGTGGTCTTGGTTTTATGTTAACTTTTTCATATTTTTCCGGTAAAATCATGTTCAAATAGTCCTTTATAATATTTGTATGATATTAGCCAGATTTTCTGCTATTTTATCATCTTTTTTGGACAAAATGTTATCGTTATTCTATTTCATAATTTTTAATACATCATCTAGAGCTTCTAATAAGTCATCCTTTCCTTTTGCAATCAAGGCTTTAAAAATTCAAATTGAGAAAAGTCGTACATCACTAAAATAGTATTGTCGTATTTAAAAGACTGAGCCTTTTCTTCAAAGTTAATTTTTTTAGTAACTTTAAAACGTTTTCATTTCAACTATCTATAAATGTTGATACATCATGCTTACGTACTTCAGAATTTATGATACATAAAATATTCTTGTTTTTTAAGTAATACTTCTTCATTGTCCCAAACTTTCCATGAATTATTAAAACATTATGAAGGTTCAAAAATTAGATTCCAAGTTATATTTATTAAACATTATGATTCAAAAATTAGATGGTTATATTTCATAATGTTTACGTTTAACAAAGCTTCTAATAGCTCTAAATGATATCGTTTAAGTATCCAAAATTTTTGGTTTGTCATGGTTGCGTTTGACAAAGCTTTTCGTGTTATCAAAACAATATTGACCTACTAAATGAACATATGTTTTTCTTTGCTAAGTATTTCTAGATGTTTTTCAGCATTTGAAACATCATCATATTGCTTGTTGTGAGTGTTAGGGTGTACGCCCCAAATTTGAGACTTCCAACCGAGTGCGTAAGCGGAAAATAAATATACAAATTTTATATCAATTTCAAACTATTACTTATTTAATCAAACAAACCATTCATTATTACAAATTTCAATCCAAGATCTTTAAGGTTTAGGGGTTTAGAGACTAAGTGTCCTAACCCATTATTACATAACAAAGCCACGAGCAAACAACTTAATAAATTTTTAAAATTTCACACAACTTTATTTCCAAGCACTTCTCGACTCCTTATCCTAGTTTCTCCATCCCTTAATTACCTAGGGTTGGAAAAGAAATCAAAAAAGGGTGAGCTCAAATAGCCCGGTAAGGGTAAACATAAGTGGGTAAGAAAAATCATGAAGATATCGACTAGGAAATACCTATAATTTTACACATCATACATGATCAACTTTCACAAGGAAATCATAACATGGAAGATTTTGTTTTGGACTTGTATCATAACATCAGATCTAGGTTAACTACCTAGATACCGTATCAAACATAACATATTATCATTGGATTGACACTCTCCGGTGATGTTCTTTCCCAATGCTTGGAGGTCTTTCGGAACCACCCATTATAAACTTACTTTGTCCAAACATAAGAGGTTATAATAACTTTAACTACATAAGATGAGGCATATTATAGAATTCCAATAAAACATTCAAGGTTAACAAGGATAACCACGAATATCAAAATGGTTATCTACCCCAATCAATAGATAGATTACCAAGAGAGATTAAAAAGAGACTAATCTAATCTTCTCAACAATAAAATGGAATTAAAAAAATAAGAAACATAAAACTCTTACAATAATAATTTCAAATAAAACAAGATAAAGAGGAAGAGAAAAGTGAGAAAAGGAAAAGAAAAACCCTTACGAAATATAGATTATAATGAAAAAAAAAAGAGGATAAGAAACCCTTACGATCGCTGGTCGTTCTCCGCGTTCTAAACCTTAAAAATATCAAAACACTAAATTAGCATTAATGCTTGAAAAGTTCAATATCACACATATCTCCTATATATATATATATATATATATATATATATATATATCATACTTTAACTTATATTTTTTAATAGGCATACCGTGCTTGTGGGGTTGAATATTAATTTGGGTTCCCACTTCTATTCTTGTTCCATATCCTATTTCGATCTCATGCATCATAAGCCTTGAGTTGCCTGCACTAACAGGTTATATGCCTTGAGAGTTTTTGAATAAGATTTACTTCTTGTATTGGGTGAACGGAAAAGACGTTCGATAAGCTTATTTTCCCTACGTGTCTTCCACCTTAACCATGAGGGGATATTAGACAGGTCTAAAGGGACGATCGGGAGGAGATAAGGATGGGGATAAGTGAGGTGAAGCATTAACAATGGGGAGAAGAAGAAGGCGATTGTCGGGGAATTCTTTTGGAAGTCGTTCCTTCATCTTCCGATATCTAGAACCTTAAAATAAAAATAAAAACATAAGTTAATATTCTCATCTTTTCACTTGAATTATAGAATGACAACGCTATGATAAAATACTATAATTTAAAATAATTACACGTATGTATAGAGGTGGCAAGGCCAACCATGTATGTTATACGAGGTGGTACAACTAATCATATAAATAACATATGAAGGTGGTAAAACCAACCATGAATATAGTATATATGAGGTGGTAAAACCAACCATATAGATCTACATAATAAATAAGAAGCGACTTCAAAATTTCAAAAATCTTAAGTATTCCTTTCGTAGAACTCGACGCTTGGTAAGTACCAAAGCAAAAGAGGATTTGAGTAGAGTATTTGGGATGTTAAGAGGGCTTAAGGGAGTGTTTTGAGAGGGAAATTTCGTGGTGTGGCTTGAGGGATTTGTGCTTAAGAGGAGAGGCAGACACTTTATATAGGCAAGGATGGTGGTAGGTGTGTAGTGTGAAAGTAGTGTATGATTTGACTTTAGCATCAAATTAAATTATGTAAAATATATAAAATACTTTATTTTATTCCTATTATCCTCTCTTAAAATGTGGGTATCTTCTCCTACCATTTAAAAAATGTTTTAAGACTTTTCACCTAGAAGGTTCCTTTGGCACAAAAGTCCACTTGGTGTACTCCCTACTAATTCAATTATAACGTTTTTAATTTTGTAGTTTTCGACAAATGGCCAATTGTATTGCATTACTAACTCAAATATCTACAAATGGGTATCAATTTTATAATTTTTTAAATATGTATAACAAAAGTTATTGAATTTTAAAGTCGTACTAAAATGTTTACCCGTTCATACTGAACCTATGTGTGTATTTTAAATTCTGGAATTGATTGGCTTCATATTAAATTCTGAAATTTCTACACTTTTAGCTAAGTCTAAATAACAAATGGGCTTTGGTTTCATGTCAATTGGATCTGTATAACTCAAGTTATGAATTTTTGAATGGGACCTCCAGAATCTGCCTCATTCAAATTTTTGGGCCTTACCTATGTTTTATACTTTTTGGTAAAGTTAAGGCTTGTAATACTTACTTACCCATATAATTTGGCTTAAGAAACTAAATGACATAATATATAGCATCTAAACTTTTTATGACATATAAGAAATTATTTTATTTTTTTTTATAACATATTTAATATTTACGGATAAAATAATATAATTGCATAATCAATAAACAATAAAGTAAGATAACATTATAGCATAAAATATTATAAACTTAAATATAAACATTAATATCATTTTTATGGCCTTCGTAAAATTTCTTGAATTGTATTAGCGTAGGTGCGTAAGACGTGTTGTGCTTTGGGAGGAGAGTTGCACAACCCTTCGGCTAACATTGTCGTGGTTGTCGCACGAATAACCTCAAACTTCTCCCTGTCTCTTGCTTATATTGCGCCATTGGATCGAGCATTTAGCTCATCTATAGCAAAGCTAGCTTTGTACTTCAAGTCGTATTGCTCGCCGATCTTCATCGCGTACCTATTCTCGGATGACGATCTTGAGAACTTGATGCCATACTCTTTTTATTCTTCTTCTTACTTCTATCTCTCTTAAAATAAAATCTCATGCTCATACCTATTTAGGAAGTCCAAACGGATCTATTCATAACGGCTAGTTACTATTCTAACGACTACCTCCCCTTATTTGAATGCTATATTGGGTGCTTTTTTTATCGTGATAATATCTAAAATATCCTTTCTAACTATTGTTAACAATAACATTATTATTATTTTATTATTATTACTCTTTAAGAAGAACTTAAATAGCTAAAAATTTTCGGGTCTTCATAGGGGGTTTTTAACACATTTTAGTGTCAAATGAAGGGGATTTTATGATAAAAGATCACATCTTTAACTTCATTTTGATGAATTTGAATGATTAATGAACTAACCCCCTAACATAGCATTAGTAGATCCTTTTGTGGTGTTTTTGTTGTCTTTGAATGGAAAACAGGCCAAGTACAAGGTCCAAAGAAAGAATGAAGGAGGAAGGGACAATCTGCACTGCGGTTATTTCAAATTTGACATGACCAAAAAGAAATGACGGGACCAATTGAGTTGACCAGAAGCTCCCGAGAGCTTGGTCATTTGAAACGGTCATTTGAAATTGAGTTGACCAAATGAATTGACCGCGGGCGGTTTCGCACAACGTAACCCCTGGTCAATGAACCTCCATGGATGCCACTGGACGGCCTGTAACTCATCTTTAAAGGATCTGACGACCTTCCATCAACCATTTTGAGAGGGAAACAACTTCAAATTAATGGAGGGAACGGTTCGTAACGGTTTCAACGATTATACCAGGGAATTAGGAAATATATTGGGGAAAATTTGTAATTAATGGTGGACTGAAAATCGTTCATTCTGGGAGAGAGAGGAGTGTATTGGGTTCTCATAGTTAGAACAATGGTTTTCTTAACTGTTATGGTAGCTTAAACCTCCATGGGAGGAGGATGGATTTGATGTAAGTTTTTAATTCCTTTTCTTTTGGATAGTTAATTTGAAATTCTCTGTTATGTTTATCAAGTCTTTTGGGTTAGCATGTGAGATTTAAGTTCGGCCACCTTAAATCTTGTATAAGGTTAATCAATTATGGATCGAAAGAAGACATTGATAACCGGATAGTTAAGAGACTTGACTTGCTAAGATTATAATTTGCGAAAGCCAGTAATCTTGCTTGTAACCTAGTTA
Source organism: Taxillus chinensis (assembly GCA_023512835.1). NCBI lineage: Eukaryota > Viridiplantae > Streptophyta > Magnoliopsida > Santalales > Loranthaceae > Taxillus > Taxillus chinensis. The sequence continues at coordinate 18,708,721 of CM042092.1, read as the reverse complement.
GGGTTGGTGTGATGCCAATCTACACTCAAATAACTTAAGCACATAATGGGTTGCCCGTTCCCCAAGCTAGGGTATACACACGGCTAGATCACTCGAAAGAGGCTAGTGCATGCAAAGGTGTTGGGTTTGAAACAAAAGGGGAAAGTTTGAATTAATATGCCTTAAGAACAAGAGATTAATTAATTACATTGATTGAAATCCAAATCCCTATTTTCTCCCATAAGATCATTTACATTGCTTGTTTATTTAAATTACAACATTCAAAGTGCTAATGATACAAAACCAACTTCAAAAACATCATGGATTTACAAAATGAGCTTTTTACTTGATCACTTTCCTTGTGGGTTCGACATCCGGACTTTGAGTCCATTTTATTACTTGTAACGATCCATACGCTTGCGGAATTGCTAACAGTGAGTTCCTTTACGTAAACTTCAATTTAATGTGTATCTTTGAGTTTTATTTGGCTCAAAGCCGGTTATTCTCATGTCTGATCCAATTTTAAGACTAATATAATCCAATTAAAGCTCCATCATGAGTTCACTCCAAGTAGATGACTATGCAAAATTATCTTTTCATAGTTACATTTCATCTTTTAATTTGAATCAATTTAACTTTGTTCTTAAAAGTGATAGATAAAATCCTTTTGCTTACATTCTTTTCTCTTACTTCGAGCTTTAAACTTCTTTTAGATAATCTCTCTTCTTTTAATATCCAATCAACCTCTCTGAAAACTAATATAGACTCAATTCAATTTTGACCCCAAATAAAATAACTTAGATAAGAAATGGAAAACCTAAAAACTCTAGACCACGAAATTTTGGGGTGAAAACAAAATAAGAGATTTGGTTTTAAGAGAACTTCTCTACAAATTTCAATAAATGTTCTTGCCAAATCTCCATCGAAAAGCAATCCCTAAACTCTTGTGTTTTTTATCATAAAAAACAAAAAAAAATTCTTACCATTGCTTTTTAAATATTTATCAAATGAATTTTGTTGCTTATGCTTATTTATTAATTTAGTCAATTTTCAATCAATTTCAAATCATTATGGTTTTTTTGTTTACATTATAACGAGAACTCTCGATTATTATTTATCTTTATTATAAAATTGATATATTTATAATTTTTTAGAAAAATCGAAACATATTATTCCACTATATAACTTATAAGTCATTATCAACCAATATGAACATTCATGAGTAGTTATTTATCATCTACCTAGGCCAATTAGAAGAACTCTGTACAAATGACTGAAATAAAAAGCAAAAATAAAGATCGAATATTCGTTAATTTACTTACTAACATGCTAAATTATAAATTAAATACATAATAAAAACCACTCCAGAGTCATTATAAATGGAGAATCCAAAATTCGAACACAAATTTAAGTACTGAAATTATCTTGCTATCAAATATTATAATTATGAGATAATGTGGAATTGAAAGCCGTGGCCTTTTAATTAATGAAATTGCACGTGCATGATGGCATGATACAACCCATTTATTATTATTATTTTCACTAAACAATGTTAAAGAAGAAATGACTCGATAATCGATATACAATAATGGCATTTTCCTAAAGAAGGAATGAAAAAGAACGATGGCCTACCTTAAAAGTTTCTTCTTAAAGTTTCTTTTTTCAATTTTTTTACAAAAATGTATTTTCTGTCACCTAAATCTGGAAGTTAAATACCAAAATCAACAAAATGAAAGGGAATTCTTAAATCCACCTCTCTCTTTTTTTGTCTTCATCAATCATCAGCACTGTCATATATTTAATTGACAAAAAAAAGCCCTCGAGAAAAAAAATTAACGTTAAAATTTAAATATTATTGAAGTTTTTTTTTTCTAAAAGGTATCGATGAATATAAAAAAGGGATAAAGTTAAAGCGCTGACATGGGTTTTGTAAAGACTGATATAAATTCAAATTTTAATGATATTTTGATAAAAGACACTCACATTGATTTCATTAAAAGCTAAACATTTAGCTAAAAAGCTAAATAAATGCAAAATGTCCTTCAAATTTAACGACGCACTGTATCATTATCTTTCCTGTGTGAGATAGGTTGATGAGAAGGGAGAGAGGAGAGGTAGGTCAATGCTCTTAGTAAGTACCCAATTTCAAAACCAAATGGGGCGCAACATGCATTGAAGTGAGAAAACGGAGACTAGGCCAAGCAAAGTAAAAATAATAATAACATGGAGAGAACTTACCTTCTATCTGAGTAAGAGAAAATTCTTTCAATCTAAGTTCATAGCATCTCCATATGCTACTCGATAGTTATTTTCTCAATATCTTGATGCTCAATTAAGTATATGTTACTAGATATGTCATGTTGTTGAGCAAATAAGCTTATCAAGCAAATGAATTATCATAACATATCGAACTATCACATATCCATATTGAAGGTACTTCCAACCTAGATCGGAAGTAACCCATGTCCTAATAACAATAACAATAAGGGTTAATATTATTCATAAATTTAATACAATAAAATTTAAATAGCCAGGTCAATTTAGAGAAAAAGTGAAAATAAATAAACCTAGATGATCAACTTAAAACATTCCATGCAAATTTTTGAACTACATATTGTCATCTGTATTGATCTAAAGTTAAAAACCGATGCAAGAAGGCTCCTAAATCATGATGAGGATCGAGGGAGGCTGCCAATTAGGTAAGCAACGTCAATGCCCAATCCGCAGGAAGTCCTACTCTTGAGGTGATGTCAGCTGCCTCAGGTTGTACTTGCCCAGCACCTTGTACTTCTCAATCACCCCAATCAAGCAAACAGTCTAGAAGGGGAGGGAAACAGGTACGTGTAAGCAAACCAAGAAAATGCTAACGAATATTGACCCATGGAAACAACCAATTGTATATTTGCTAATGAAATAGACATCAGATGAAGTCTCATAAGTAATTTGAGCATGAGCCATCAAATAGCTTAGTAACTGGATAACCTTAGAGGTTTTAGCAACGGCCATATTCTCAAGCAAAGCACAGCAGTTACATGACCACGAACACCATGTAACATTTAACATTTAATTGAGAGACGTGTTAAATGACAGCATGTATAAGAAATATTAATACAAAGCCATGGGTTGACAGAGATCAGAGATGGACTTTTTACCTTGACAATTTGAACCACGATATTCTTGTCTGGATTATTAAGATCAACTTTGTGGGGTGCAGGAACACTTTTTGCTACAGCATTTATAATTTTCATTCTCTCAATACCAGTATTTGCCCGGGCGTCATACAATACTGCAAACTGCCAAAGAAAATAAAAGATGTCAAATTCATAATTCCATTCCCTGCATAGCAGTTCCAAATATATGCTTCCTTGAAGAAATCTCAACTTCTATTAATTCAGTCCTAAATCAACATTTATTCTGTTGCTTGTTAACCTTAACTTAGTTTTTGCACTGCGCCTTAGCAGTATGAATGTTAGAGGAACCAAAGACAAACATGTCTTCGCCAGAAACTATAAATAACTTTACTACAAGCATTCAAGATCAAATTCAGAAGTGTTAACAGTTTTGCCTTATTAAAACATGGGCAAAGTGTCATAAGCTTTCTGAACAACCATACACTTTTGCTAGATATTAAGTTCCGCAGAGCATGACTTCAAAAAACATGTAAGGAGCGGAGGTACCTTCAAGGGATTTTGAGTTTCCACTGGGAAGTATCCTTCAATAAGAGGCTTGATTGATACTGCAATATCTGCCTCTGATGCATAGCATGCCACTTCAATTGGCAACACTCTTAAGATGAATCTGGGGGCGAGGTGTGGGTAAGAAATTATTTGAGAAGAGTGATACAAACCGTGTAGTCTTGTATATGATTCTTTTATCATGCGTGTATCTATCAAGCTAAAAGAATGCTGCAAGAGAAAAAATGTGCAGACCTTGAGATGTGCTTCCTTTTCAAGGCAGCAGATGTCATCATGTGCTGTACAATATCTTTGACGCTTGGATCTCCATCTCTTCTACGCATTTGAACAAAGCAAACTCCATTACAACCAGAATCAAGACTGATGAAACGTCTCTGTTCAGAAAGGAAAATAAATTATTATCAGCAAAAAAAAGGAATAGGAGGCATATTAACCCTCTTGAGTTTGATGAGAATGATTCCCTTAAACTAAATGCACAGACAGAAGAATGTGTCAGACCACTTAAATTACGTGGACAACAGCATATACGGTCAGAAATAAAATGGGCACATGTTGAAAGTGAAACAGTTTACCTTTATCCGAAATATATATATACAGTGTAAGAATACAAAAATTGTTTACATTAAGAGTCGTACTTATGCAAAGAAACTCTGAAAATGAGGTCTGGGACTTAGTATTTTCACATTTCATGAGTGCAAATTAATTCTGTATTACTTATTGGTTTCATTGAAATCATACGATTCTAGGATAGTACACAAGTTTGATTCTCAATCGGTGTCAAAATGCTTGGCATAAGCTTCAGAGAGAGAGAGACCTAAAAATATAAGTATACTATAGTCAACAGAAACCATGGAATACAGAAGTTGGAAACTTGGAAACTTGGAATACATAAAGGGAAGCTAAAGTATACTATAGTCAACAGAAACCCCATAGATCAGTATCATCAACATCCTGTAGTCATCTTGTAGTTTAATGCTTAAAAGAAGGTTAGGGTTCAAAAGAATGAGAATATTCCTGCATTAGGATTATTAAAGTCACAGGCACCCAACAGCAAAATTCAGGTTGAGGTGGAATTTCAAGCCCAACAAAACCAATTCACATTTAATTTTTGCTGCACTATTAACACACAATTCAAATGAATAGGCGTCTGCAATAGGAAATCTAACACTTAAAATTTGCAGTAAGATATTTAAAACATAGAAAATGTACTTTCATAAACCCCTATAATATCAACATCAAATAACAAAAAATAGTCCCCACTTCTATTTTAAGAAATAATCAATGCACAGAGACTGAAAACAACTTGGCTGGATAAAAAAAATGCATAACACGGCAAACAAAAGCTATAAAGACATAAACAGTCAAAACTTTTCTCATGGTGAGCTTAACGGCTTTAATATATATACATATATAGATTTGCTAAAGTTGAGTGCCTAATATAGCTCACCTTGTTCTTGTTTCCCAACTGTTGGATCTCAGCCTCTATTAACTTATCAATTGACTGCTCCTCTGCTTTTCCACGGCTGATGTTTGCAGATTTTGCTGTAGCCGATTCAAGGCACTGTTTCTTCGGAAATGGTTCCATAGCTCCATCAATAGAGCGTTCAATCTCATCAGCTTTACCATTATCTTCCTTCCCATCAGCTTTATCATCTTTCTTTCCTTCCCTTTGAATCTCACAGGACACATTATTCTTTTCAGAAAGATCAAAGTTCTCATTTTCTGGACCTCCACAATTAGCATTATCATCTCTATGACTATCAGATTGTTTCTCCCCCTCCTCTTTCTTATTTTCTGACTCTTTTGACCCTCCTCCTCCTCCTCCTCCTCCTCCTCATCATCATCATCATCATCATCACTACTAGAAGAATCAGAATACGTAAATATAGTTTTCTTATTCACAGGCTTACTCGGTTGCACTGCAAGGCACCCACCTGAATCATCGCCTTGGACCAGTTCTTCATAAAACTGCCAGAAAAGAAAAAAGGTTTTAAAACAGCAATGTGGCATGGAATGATCACCTAGTTAACGTCAGAAAGAGCAAAACTATCCGAGATTTTGAACTCCCTTTGTCTATTCTCATGACTATCGCCAGCTCACAAGACCTCTGAATGGAAGTTACAAGAATCTTTTTCAGTGTTAAGCAAACTTTTAAAAGGCATTTATGCTTGACGGCCTTAAAGTGATAAGAACTAATAAATTACAAAAAAAAAAAAAAAAAACATACCGAATCAATAACATCGATAGCCTCGTGGGCGGCCTGTCGTTCCCTCCCTCCATCGCAGGTTATGAAGAAACCCTGAACTCCTGGACGCAGTGGGTACGAACCTTTCTTCACTGGCTTCTGAAATTTGCGCAAGAAACCAGTTTTAGCAATTTAGAATTAGAGCGGTGTGTCTATGTAAGTGTGTATCATAATTCTAGATATGAGTGTGTGTGTGTGTGTGTGTGTCTATATATATATATATATATATATATATAGAGAGAGAGAGAGGGGGAGAGAGAGAGAGAGAGACGTTTTGGGGAAGATAACGGTTCTTCCTCTTCTTGCTGTTGGAGGGATTGGCGTGACTTGATTTGGTTTCAGGCGCCATTGGCGGAGATTTGGATTTCCAAGGACACAATAGTACAAGGCGTACAAGAAGTAACAACCTAGTATCGTGTCTTTGTGTTCAAGCGTTCCCCCTGGCTGGTCCCTGATGTCTGGTCGGATTTTTTTTTTTTAAATTAAAATTTATGAATTTCTTTCTTAATTCTTATCAGACAAAAATAATGATGTTTTGGGCATGGGCCAGCCCAAAAATGCCCACCAATGTTGGACCATCCAAGGAATTCATCTGGGCTTTCTGTTTATTTATTTTCATTGAGTTCTTCTGGGCTTTCTGCATGGGGCGGGTCAAATCACCCTCATACCCGTTCACATGCCAAACGAGAGCGGCCGAAGGCTATCGATGTTATCGATGTTTTTCCTTTCTAAATTATTTTTATAAAGAATATAAGATTATAATTCACAAAAAAATATTCAAAATAACATTTTTAAAATCAAAAACTCTATATTCAAAATGAATTCACATATGAGTACTTATAAAAAGGAAATATATAAAGCGGTGTCATTGATTTATTTTTTATTTTTAAAAAAAACTAATCAATGTGTGCTCGCATATATAGCAAAACGTTTTTAAAACAAACAAAAAAACAAAAGCATAAATTTTCTTTTATTTTTTTAAGCCCTCACATGCGTGGCGTATCAAAATTTGATCATTTCAACTAAATATTAATATTCTTAACATTGTAATATAATAAAATTCATCATCAAAATAAAAAATATAGAAATTTGTTAACTAGATTTAAATATTGTTATTAACATATTAAAAATCATCATCAAAATATAAAACTCCATGACTCACAGTAAATAATAATGTAAACTTGGCGGTTTTTGTTGCAACAATTAATAACAAAAATTATTATAATTTTAATATTGATCAGGTTACAATTTAATGTCAAGTATCGGATTTAATAACCCTATATAGAAGCAAGTTAACTCACAGGTTCAAGTCTTGTGCCTTTCATCTATGATTGTCATATGATCTTGAAACATCAATTAAAAAACTGCATCCATTATTGTCCTCACTTGAATTTAGCTAAAAGCTTATAACTTTAATTACATCAGAAGTGTTTTCACTGTTTTTTTATAAATGGGCAACATGCATAACTCTTCAAAAAATAATAATAATAATAATAATAAATACAACACAATACACCACACAACACAAATTGAACTCCCATCAGAATTCAGATGGCCAGACAAACCCAACTTGCCATCATTTGGGTTGATCTTGATTGTAACCAGAACTATCTAATAGATTAATCCAGAGATATTTCTGCAAAATTATATCATGCCTTCTGTTGAACCTATACAAATTGCCGAAATATACAGAGCTCACTGTCATTGTCACTGTCAGTATATGTCCCCCTCCCTCCTCCTTGTGTTAGTGTCTTCGTGATGCCCATCATATTTAGTCCTTATTGCCACAACTATTTAGCAATCCTTTTTTCTTTGTCTGTTTGGAACCAGCACGATCATGTATCCCACTTGTTCTTCAAAATTTCGAAAGAGCTGCTCGATCACCTGAAACTAACTTTAGCTGTATTGACAAATCCCTTTGGCGGACTAGTTTCTATACCCCTCTCCATTTATATATTCCAGTCGCATCCTTGCATTCAATCTTCAATAAAACCTGCCTGATCTAGATGCCTCCGGCCCCCGAGAATGAGCATCCCTAAATGATTTTCGTATCTCTTGCCAATGCCGCCTGCTGCTGCTTTTGTCAAAAGGATAGCTTGGGCCATCAGCATGGTTTCTTTGTGACTTTATTCCACTGCCTCCTTTACTCAGCGCATTCCTTACCTCCTCTTCCAGATCATACTGCGAGCGCTGCAAAAATGATGCCGGGCTTAAATGTGAAAGTCATTTAAAATTTTATATGAAAATTTAGGGACTTCAAATTTAATTCCTCATAAAGCTTCAGTAACCAGTCATTACTCCCAATTATCCGTTTAACGTCCCTAACCAAACAAGGCAGTTTTGATTCATGACATATCAAAATTATTTTAGAAATAGTAAGCATCTTAATATGTACAATAAATCATTTAAAGTAATTTTACTATCAATAAGTAACTCAACTAATTTAAAGTAATAATCTTAATATGTACAATAAATCATTCTATTTATAAGTTAGGATTTTTCGGACTTTTAGGCTGAGGATAGTCTAGCTCTTAGGAGAATTTTTTTCCTTGTCTATTTTTAGGCTTTGTTTTAGTCCTATTGTGGTTTAATTGTAATATTTTCCTGAGCCTTTTTTTTATTATTGGGTAAGACAATATTCTGTCCAAGTTGTTTGTACTTTTTCATATCTTTAAATTATTGTTTCTTTACTTGTAAAAAAAAGTTATATGATATGAAATAATTGAGACTATAAATTCTTGTTTAATGTGTAATTACAACACCTATACAAGCAATTTTCACATTCACAGAAGTTAGGAGAAGTGTTCAGAAAATTTTGTAATTGAGAGTCACCCGAAGTATGATCCTCCCATGTTATGTTTCATATATTTACTTCAAATAGCCATCTGCACTTAGTGAGCACCCAGAAAAAGTACTGGTTATTATGGGTTGTATACTGACAAAGAGTCCTAGGTGACAGCCGTTCTTTTAGTTGCAAGATTGCTTTGTTCCTCACAGTGAGAGGAATGCCCTCACTTGGCATGCAAACTCTAAAATATTATTCATCGTGGAAACTTCACAACACAGAAATTTTACCACAAATATCAAAATACTAAGGCAAATCCTAAAAGCAGAATTAGTAGCATGAGTACCTTAGTAGGGTCTGAAAGCATGGTATATGCCTCTCCAATCATCTTGAAAAGTCTGTCAGCATCCCCGTAGGCCTCTTCTGCTATTTTCTTCCAAACCCCATCGTCTCTGCTCTCACCTCTTGATAAATATTGGCCAGCCTAATCAACCAACAATATGTCAGGAGGGTGCTAGGTGCAGACACTTGAGACAAGTAGACAATGATAAATGTGTAAGACCATTTTTCTATTAGAAAAAATTTTATTCAACCAAAAAAGCCACCGAGAAGGTAACAAGAATTACAACAGGTAACAGATCCAAAATTACAATAACATGTAAGACCTTATCAGGATGATGTTTAAGGGCAGCTTTATGATACGCTTTCCGAATTTCTGCTGCAGAGGTAGATGGTTCAATTCCCCTGTCAATAAGATTTGGAAGATCTTATTATCTCCGATGCTTGAAACGTATTAAACATTACAGGACTAAATAAATTTTATAAAATAATAATACACCCATCGACAGCACAGATATTTCCATTTGATTCAATGTTAACTTTCACGTATACAGGTATCAGTATCAATTCAATTTATGCAACAGAATTATATTTTTGAATTGTTGGAAAAGGAATTGTATTTGTAGAGAAACTCACAAAATTAGGTACATGTCCAAAGGGATATCTTTCCTGGCTTCTTCTTCTATAGTGGAAAGGTGCAGCTCAATTTGTCTAAGATCATACCCACTCCTAGCAAATTTTTCAGAAGCTCCAGAATGATTAACCTTGGCCTCTTCTTGATTGGCGAGAAGAGACAAAAGTCTATGGAGATCATTGGCTGCCTGGTCGTAGTCTCTTATCATCTCAAATAAGGTGGCTCGTCTGGAAATTGCCTGAAAGGTGTCAAAAATCAATATCATAAACTGCCGGAGAGTCCATTCTTATTTTATAAAAAATTACTAAATAAACCCAAAGATGAATGTGGAATACTTCTCACCACCCTCATGGGTCACAGAACAAGAATAAGACCCATCAAAAAACAATTATACATTTTTTATAAAAGGAATCTGCTTTAAAAAATTATACAAGCATAAACAAATTACATATATAAATGCACAAGTGGCGTACAGGTGGTCAAGCTATAGTTAAAACTCAGATTTTATTTTATTTAATTGAAATAATAATGAAATAAGCCAGATCCAGCAGAAAGCCAGCCCTCGAATAGCTGTTCACGCCTACAAACAGAGATATATGCAAATTGCCATAATGTCTCATAATTTCAATAGGTAAAAGTTCTTGAGGGTAACACCAGTAACCAAAAACTACCACTTGCTGATGTTTTCAATCCTTCTATGAGAAGGGTTTTTTTCTTTATTATCTAAAACTATCTTTGTTTCATTCAAATTTTTTAGATGTTGTACAAGTACTATTCTGTATTACCAACCATACAAAACAGTGGTTTAGATTTATAATCAAAGTGACATATGCAGTGCACATGATCAATAACTTTAGCTTGTGTTATATAGATAAATGGCAGCAAGTAGTAACGTTTTTCTACTTACAAACACCGTAGTGATTTCATAAAAAATACTATGATTATTAAACTAATTATGTAAGCCAGTATTTTTATATATTAGAAAGTATGTACAAATTCTAAAATGTCTTAAAAATGAAATTCAAAACTCTCCAATCGTGTGAAATCACTTTGTTCATTAAAAAATAACTAAACCAGGTTGTTTGAAAATTGTAAATGGAAAATGTCTTCCATTATTTAATCGCTCATGAGTGTGAAGGTTAGGAAAACGAAACACTAATTGTGATTAATTATCCAACTCTTAATAACTTTTCAGAAGGTGAAGTGCTCACATTCTAATCTCCTCTCCCAGCCTGGTAAGAAACTCCATGAATTAAGATAAATCTAGCATTCACCCAAGATCATAATTGGAAATAGAGTGGTGATGGCATGTTAAAATCACTGCAAGATAATTCTTTTCCCTAAAAGGGTTTATTATATTTCAGGGTTTTTATAGAGGCTTTATCCTGCTGTCTTTGATTCCCAGGATTTTTCCTGAACAGGTTTTCTTTGAAGGCCTGGTAGCTTGGGCTACATATTCCAATTACAGTGTTAGCTAGAACAGCCTGGCTCTCTATTATAAAATTATTACCTTCTATCAGAACTCTATTGTTCACCACTAGAACAAAAACTGGAAGGAGAGAACTGATGTTGCATAAATCAACAGTAGAAACAAGATTTGAAGGGAGTATTGATGTCATCATAGAGAAGGAATAGCTTTTACATGCTATTCTACTCTTAATTTAATATCAGTAACATACAATTTAATCTTTTCTTCATTGTAAAGTATGCATCTCTAAACCAGTATACCTTTCAAAATACCAAAATAACAATTCTGTGGGGCTTCTCTTGCTGTCTGGCATACACCTCTTCCAAATATGATAAGGCACTGGACTCTTGGAAGTAGAATGGGTGTGTTGGCAAATGGTCTAAAAAACAGTCTAGTTGGATGATTAGGTGGAAGCAGGACCCCCAACCATCCTACTCTGGAGAAAAAATGGCCTTAGGCTGCCTGCCTTGGCTGCTTCAGCCCCCCCTAGACTGCTTTAGGCCATCTAGGCAACTTTAGAAGGTCTTTTTCCTACTTATAAAAACCCGAAGTGTATAACAGAAAATTATGAAAAAGACATCTAAAAATAAATATGAGGATAGGATTTATGAAATGGAGAGTGATGATGAAGTGATTTAGAAGTGTTTTATTCTTCTTTGCCTGTAGCAAAGTTAGGCCAAGGGACGTGCAAGTAGCATCAAGAATACAGGATTTCTTCACCATTCACTTATTGGAAGAACTTGCATGACAACATAGAAGAGGAAACACCACTGTAATCCTACACCACTAGGTACCAAATAGTGTGATGAGGGGTTGATTAGTGTTAAAACTTCTGTTAGCCATATATTTGTAGGAGCTTGTGTTACTTGTGTAATTTTAACGGACTTTATGTTTAAAGCATCTGTTTGTAACTTTGATTTATTGAAGTTATATTATATTAATTATTTTTTTTAGTATTTCACTATTACTTTAAAATCATTATAAAAAAGTACAAAAACGGCTCTGAACCAACTAGATCTGCTTAGCTCTTTTACATGCCATTGCCAACTAAATGCTAGGCGATCTTGAACAGCTTAACACCAACTAGCACTTTTTAAAACCTTGCCGACTTATTGTCAATTTAGCATAATTTAACTATAGTATGTTGTTTCAATTGTTATATGAATAGTTCAAGCCATAAATAATATATGCATTGCCCTAGAATTTTTTTTTTAAAGGCCTATTGTAAATCAGTAAATGGGGGGAAATCGCTAGGACATCCAAGCACGCATTTAGAAATGACTATGTAGTTTCCTTTTTTGCTTGTTTATCGAATAGGAGTTCAAATATTCAACCAATATTCTTTTTTTTAATTTATTTCAGTGACAAATGACTATTTAATTCTAACCGCTGCAAATCAATTGATAAGAAAATGACAGCAAGCTCAAGTTAAACCTCAATAAACGACAAACAATATATCCCTGAAGGAGTTCTTTAGCATCATATCTGTAAGGCACCAAATATGAAAACAAACCTTGAGATAATTTCCATCTAGAGCCATAGCTAGGCTGCAATCTGCAATTGCATCAGTAATTTGTCCCAAAGCTTTATATGCGGCAGCACGGTTGCAAAAACAAATAGCCGCAAAGGGCCGCGATTCAACATTGCAAGACAAAGCAGCAGAATAATGTTCAATAGCTTCTGTGGGCCTTCCTGACTGAAATGCTTCATTACCTAAAGCCTGCAGTCAGAAAATAATACATATATCAGTATAAGGTGCTCTAATAAATTATAGACTATTCTGTGTAATATTCAAATGAAAAAATGAATGCTGAGAGACAGAGAGAAGATATATGATGCAATGGATGCATAAATAAAATTAAAACCAGTTAGTAGCATCACTGCTGTAAATATTAATAGTGAAAATAGTTGATTGCACTGAAGTATTGCATCACTGCTGTAAATATTACATGGAAAAATATAATTATGGGAACCAGAAAGGTAACAATGTAAAGCATAGCAAATGATTAATAAACATTTAAAGGTGTAAAAAAGAACCATAGGATTTGATGGCATTTTCATCTTGGTCCATGAATTTATAATTTTTCCAAGTACTTCTATGAACTGGACATCATTGTTCAATGCGTTCTCCAATTGACCATTAACTTCTTCACCAGGCGACAGAGTTGCGGGGATTTGTGTTTGCTGTGTTAGATTTGGCAAGGCTTCCAATGAGTTTAGTCCCTCAAATTATAATCAGTATTGGGTCTCTTGTGTTTTAATTTGCACACACAACTAAAGAATTTCCACCGTGCATGGAAGAGGGTCTAGGTCAAGCCAAGCTGTAAAATGATTTTTAAGAGGTGCGATGTCAATGGAGGCAACTTTAGGTGTTCGGTGAGAACTTCAATACAGTGTTGACTGTGCATGGTTGCAAAGGAATTAAGTGGTGACCCAACGCGTGCAAGAGTTCAATGCCTTTGTTAATCATGAGAACCTAATGGATCTCCCCCTCCAGAATGGTTTCTTCACATGGTCTAATTCCAAGGCTGAGGTAGCAATATCTAGGATTGGTCATTTCTTAGCGCTGCCCAATTGGGATGACATCTTTTTGGGATCCTTGGAGTGTCTTTTGGGGCGCTCTATCTCAAACTACCACACAATTTCCCTAGTCATAGATAAGGTGAGGTGGGGACCTACACTCTTCTGGTTTGTTTGAGAATATACAGTTGGAGAGACTGATTTTTAAGAAATGGTGAGAGGGTGGTGGAATAAAGGGATAGCGGTGGGGCGGGCAAGTTTTGTGGTGTCAGCGAGGTTAGGTTTTGTGAAAGATGAGTTGATGACCTGGAATAAAGAAGTTTTGGGGAATTTAAAGGTGAGAAAGCCAGAGATCCTCCAAGTTATTGACTGGGTGAACAAAAAGAAGGTTCCCCTAGCTTTCAGAGAAAAAGTGGGAATTGGTGGTTTTGGCAATCTGACTTGGCCTCTCTGCTCCTAGAAGAGGTCCTTTGGTGTTAAAAGGTTATTAACCCTTTGGCTCAAGGAAGATGATAAAAATAAAAGGTTTTTTTTTTCACAAAATGGTTAATGCGCACTGAAGTACAAATTATATTAGTTCCATGTAGGTGGAGGGATGCCTCTTCAGGGAGGGGGAAGGAATGAAAGAGGATGTGGTAACAATTTTTTAGGATCTCTCTATAGAGAAATAGTCATGGCAACCTTCCTGCTAAATGCTCATGGATCAGCAAGATGGAAATATTGTGGAACGGCCTTTTGACAAGGAAAAAGTTGTGGTGGCCTTGAGGGCGTGTAAGGGAGACAACGCAATAGAACCAGATGGCTTTACCATGACCTTCATTCTGCAGATTAGAAAACAGTTAAAGCTAATGTTCTTCGATCTACATTTTTATTGCAGGTGAAAGGGCCATTGGGCAAACGCTTGGATAGAAAATCTTCAAAAAGGGAGAGGAGCACACTAGAAGTTAATTGGATTTCTTTACATATATATAATCTCCACTCTTCTCTCACCGGGTTCTTCTTTTCGTCATCCTTTCAATATAAATCCATGAGGAATTGATATATCTTTGTGCGATCTCATTGTTAATTCCTGATTATTGCTTGGGTTTTGGTTGCTTGGATTTGGAAACTTGAGATGAAACTTTCAATACCTTGACATGCCCTGTGGCTATTTTGTAAACTTAAGTCAGAAAACATAAAAAAAAAAAAAAAAAACAAGTAAAAGCCTGGTGGATGGGATGCATTTATAAACTTATCTCTAAAGCATTAGCCAACCGATTGAAAGGGGTCCTTCAACGATCAGTATCGGTCAAGCCTTTTTAGCATGTGCTTTTTTTTGTGCAAAAAAGAGAGGGGGCAGATTTATTCAATCGTTCTTCCATGAGTTACTCAATCATTGCTAAAATAAGGCCTTCTTCGTTTATTCGCCCTTCTATGGGATTATGGTGGGGCGAACTGCTATTTCCCATGAGTGAAATGGATTAGACACTCTTTCTTCCACAAGTTACTTGAGCATTGAGAATAAAGGGCCTTCGTTTTTTCGCCCTTCTATAGGATTTTAGCAAGGGTCACCCACTATCAACCCTGCTTTTATGTATGTTTAGCAGGACTGTAGAGCAAGCAGCAGAATAAATCACTAGCTATGGAAGGGTGTTGAAGTTAGAAATGGGATACCGATAAGTCGAATATCACATCTCTTATTTGCATATGATACTCTAGTTTTTATGATGCAATGTTGAGAGTATTCTTTACCCCACCGTGGTTTTGCTGTGTTTTTGAAGTAATGTTAGGTGCAAGTTAACTTGGCTAAAAGTAAACTAATTGCAGTGGGTGCCAAAGTGGATGGGCATGATCATGCTCAAGTGCTAAGCTGTAAAGAAGGAAAATTGCCTATCACCCACTTAGGGTTTTTGTATAGGGCCCTTCCACAAACAAAGGCAATTTGGGACCCAGTAGTGGAACATTTCGAGCAATGACTTGAGGGCTGGAATGCAGCCTTATGCTCTAAAGGGGGACATTTGACCCTCCTTAAAAGTACTCTTGAAACTACTAGTTTGTTTTTCCTTATTGTTCCATATTCCTACCTTGGTGGCCCATAAAACGAAGAGATAGCAATGACATTTCTTATGGGGGTGCACCAATGAAGTTTTTAAATTTCACTTGAGCAAGTGGGTTGAAGTTCAAATGTCATTTGGTTGGGGGTGAAGCCTATTTGAGCATTTAATAAAGCCCTGTCAACTAAATGGATGCGGAGGTTTTTGGTAGAAAAGGAAAGTTTGTAGCATCAAGTGGTTGCTTCTATTTTTCAATTGAAGCACTTTGGACAAACATTGAGACAGAAGAAACTCCCACAAGTGAGTGTCATATGAAAGGGGGTGGGGGCTGATTGAGAAGTTTTCCTGCATAAAGTAGATTGGAAACCAAGGGAAGACACTTCTACTAATTTTTGGGATGACACTTGGTGTGGTGGGAGGCAACTAAGGGAGGCCTGATGGTTTATAGCATCACTCCTGTGAAAATGGGCTGATTTCGTCAATTCAAATAAGAAATACTTGGAATATAACCTTTATCAAAATGTTCATAATTGGAAGGTGGATAATGTGTTGCCTTTTTTTGATATGTTGTATTAGAGACGGAGTTCCCTCGTGTGAAATCAACCAGATACAGTGACATGGAAGGGTTGTACAATTAGTGTAATCTTTGTTCAAAATTATTTTGCGACTCACTTTGACCCAACGTCAGCTAGCTGTTAGTGGATCTCATATGGAAGGATGAAGCCCTTCCCAGTTAGCCTTTTTTGCTTGGAAGGCTTCATGAGGCAAGGTTCTCACCAGAAAACAACTCCATCAAAGAATGCTCCCCATTGTGAGAGAACAAATTAACCATCTTCTTTTGCATTGCAGTTGGGTGGCTCATGTAGTCGTGTGTGGAGTTTTTTTTTTTTTGCTATGTTTGGGCAATATTGGATTAGCAGGAGTTGTGTGGGCCTGAAAATTGAGACTTGAAGTGGGATTCAAGCGAGGGGTCGAGTCAAGTCACTGCTGCATTCGGTTCCCCAGCTGCAACTACAAGTGTTTGAAAATTCTGAGAAAGTGTCCAACACAATAAGGGAAAGTGTGGCCTTTATTGTTAAATCACTTAAATGTAGGTATTTGTTGTAACATCTTTCCTATATATCAAAGTTTTGATATCCTTGAGGCAAGTAGGAATTTTCAACTCTTTGTCACTTGCTTAGTGACCTATAAAATTTTCATTTTTCAACCAAAAAAAATTAAGAATGCATTTTCTTTATTCATCATAGTAATTCATTCATTATAATATTTTGATGTTTCTTCGGTATTTTAAATTAGGACAGCAATATAGTAATTTATGTAGAAGGATTTCTCATTATTTCAAAACATGCCCTTGTGTTACAGTTACTCAAAAACACTGGAAATGCCTATTAGGGAAATAAAAAAAAACTACAACGATAATAAATTTTTAGTTTAAGAATGAAACCATGAACTTGGGAATACCTTATGGTGTAAAAGCTCACGCACTGTGACAATGAACGGTATGGCTGATTCCAGAGCTTTGGATTCATTCCTGACAATCTTACTAGTGTTAGAAACTTCAGACCTCACAATCGTAGTAAACAACATAAAGGTACAAAAAAATTCAATTATGTTCAATTCTATTTTATTATTTTACCACATACCCTGACCTTTCTTGCTTTTCTACCATATCAAGAGCCTCCTCGAGTCTTCCAAGATAGAAGTAGGACTTGAAAGAAATGCCTAGCCGCCAGAGTCTGAATGAAGAATATCTCGGGACTTCCAAGCTACCCGTACTTGCAGAATTTTCATTCATCATAAGAGAGTTCTTTTCCGCAGAATCAAGTGTTTGCTTGCATAGCTGAATCACCTCTTCGTATTTCTGCAGCTGCAAGATGACAAAGAAATTAAGCAAATTCTGACAACAATTATATGGGACAAAGTTAAATGCTTTAATACTGATAATGTTATTGAATTTAATCATGTTTAGTTTTCTATTTGAAGTTATGAGATTGAATAGTAACAAACCATAAAAAAAGCCTTTGCTTTCATTTCAAGTAATTCCTCCGAGTGAAAGCTCACTGACAAAGCATCAGCAATAATGCCCAAAGCAGTCTGCGCATCATCAGATGTTCCATGTTGCAATAGTTCGGCAGAATGGATAATACAATAAGACAATTTCTGAAAATAAGAGAAAGACACTAATCGATGACTAAAGACCATAAAAATGTTGAAACAAACACTAGATCACAAGACCCAAAAAAAACTATATATATATATATATTCTTAAAAATTAACTAAGAATAGTAACACAGATATTACATCAAAGACTTTTCAAAGCAAAACACATTTCTGCAGCTCAAAACAATGCTCTCCTACAGTCTATTAGAATTCTATGCACAAAATCTCTAGTGACTTCAGATTTTTTACCACTTGGACAAACAATAACATAGCAAACTGCAGTGTGATAAAATTTGCAAGGCATAAATTAAAATTTTATTAGTACCTCCACTTTTTGCAGACCTTCTGAGGCTTCTATTGCAATTTTTCGATCCACACAAACATCGCTTCCCAAATGCAATATCTTTTTGAAATACCCTGTAGCTTCTTCAACCTCCCCCAAGGCAAGGCAACATCTTGGGGAAAAGAAGTTACAAAATTACCACAGAATATAATTTCTGGTCAAATTTTAAGACATTCCAATGTCACAGTTCAAAGTACTGCTTCAATAGCTGATAACTAGAGAAGTCTAATAATAAAAATTTAAAAACAAATCATCTTGGTGTTCTTAAATGAAGTTTTGCTTCATTGATTAAAAAAAAAATTGAACAAAAAAAACAATTATAGAGTAACACAATTACAAATTTCGAGCAGAGCTATCTGCAAAATCTGACATCTAAGCAAAAGAACAACTATTACAAAAGCCTACTTTTACATCAAATACTAATTAGTAGTAATAGAACATGATTATCGCATATATAATTCACATCAATTTTTTGTTAACTGGGATCACAAAACCAACCATTCGACAAGAAAGAAGAGAAAAGGAAGCATATGCAATTAATAAAGCAGCTTCTATACTTCTATACACTAGAATATGAGTTAAGGAAAAACACTTCTCTAAAAGTGGGTTTAAACTATATATAAATTAGTGATGATTCTAATGAATGTTGAACATATGTACGATACTTATAAAATTTGTTAACCAATAACAATATGGTTTGACTCAAATCTGCCCAACATCTAAAACTCCATACTCAGAGAATATGGTTTGGAAGACTTGCAACCCAGCTAAAAGCATAATTAAAAAAACTTCCATAATGGATGATATGTCATGGAAAACGCAAGGGTACAGGGAAGACCAAATGAGTTTTGCCTTTTCCCATCTTCACCGGTAGCAGTAGAACACCAATGCTCTTTTCTCCATCATAGCAAATATTCTTTAAAACAACCTTATTCTTAGGAGGAAGGCATAGAGAGAGATGCAGATGGACAGGTAAACCAAGTAACTCATCCTCTCTACATAATGTTGTGTCCCTCACAGAATGCATGTTTCTGATTAATTATTCCCAATGTAAATTTCATTCAATTTCAAACACTTTCAAGTTGCCGAATATTTGAGGACTATCTAGCATTTGGTATTTGGTGTGCATTTTATAAACAGGCTATATATTTTCCAAT
This sequence comes from Taxillus chinensis, assembly GCA_023512835.1. NCBI lineage: Eukaryota > Viridiplantae > Streptophyta > Magnoliopsida > Santalales > Loranthaceae > Taxillus > Taxillus chinensis. Next base: position 18,689,363 of record CM042092.1, on the reverse strand, counting down.
TTTATGAAAATTTATACTATTTTCCAACAATAATAATACTGCTTTGTTAGCTTTTCACCAAAGAGAATATTTAGACTACCAATTAATAATTGTTGGTGTTGGAGATTGCAAACTCAAAAAAATAAATAATTTACTTAGAAAATAATAAAGGCATAAAGCAAGGCCTTACTGAGCGGCTCTAAGTTGCACTCTGAGAAAGTTCGGATCTATTGCAGCAGCCAGAATACAGTCGCCTAGAGCTTCTCTGACTCTTCCAAGAGACATACGTGTTGCTGCACGATTGCTATAGCACAACATTAATGCCCTGAGAGAGGCTTTAGATGTCTCATTTTGAGAAATACAACTTAATCCCTGTGTATAAGAATCCTCAGCTTTAGAGAAATCTCCACTTGCATATGCATGGTTTCCTCTGGAACAAAACAAATTAAAAAGCTTCAGACAAGTAGAAATAAACAACAGATGAAAGAACATGCAATAGGTATGAACTGTCAAAAGAACGTTTAGGATTATTAATGCTTGATAGATGATTCACAGCCTAACACCATACACTTTTAGTTAATACTTCACGTGATCAAAGTCACTATTGCCAGAGGTCCTGAGACCCGAGACTATTAACTAAAATTGAAAGCCTTGTAACATGCCCAAATTAACATTGCCCAGATCTAATAATAAGGTTTTTTGAATAAAATGAATGTCAGAATAGAGTGAGATGAAACTCATTAGAAGTAATAAATATCACCTTAATCGCCACTTCTCACAGGCTTCCTGGGAAGCTGCAGAAACAGAAACTGAATCCTGCATGATATATTGTTTCTCATTTACCACGGAATTCATTTCTCCTTTACATTGAGAAGCAGCCTTATCTGTTTTTAGACTATTACTTCGAGAAAGAAAGGAAGAAGCTCTAGATAAAGAAATAAACTGATTAGATGATGAAGCATAAGGGTCGCTTGCATCTGAAGCAGAATTATATAAACCGTAACCAACTTTCCAATTTTTCTTTTTGTGTTGTTGACGGGTGGCTGCTGGTAATTGACCTTGGATAGAGGTTGATGCAGCAAAGGTGAAGTTGGATCTGCAACTATCTTGCGAAGTTGAAGCAAAAGAAAAATGTTCCCTACCATCAGAAATTTGCCTCTTACTTTTTGAACTGCAGCCACTGTCGGCATCTGCAGAAGTACTGGCAGTATCGCTATCTGTGTCCAGTTGTTCATTTGCTGTTATGAAACTTTCACATTCAGCCCCAGAAAAAGACTGATTCAGAGCATCGTTTGCAGACCTATACTCGGAACTTTTCCCGTTTGTTTCACTGTACGTGCTCTCCACTGCATCATCAATAACCAAGCGTCGTGCAGCAGCAACAAGATCTTCATCAATTGCATTGTCTGAAACAAGTGGACATGCATCAATTGATGCATCATCATTGCAAAAATGCAAAGATCCTTCAGATGTCACTGAGGCTTCCCTAGAGCTTTGCCGTTCAGCCAATGTCTCCTGATATGGAGAGACATCCATTGGAGAGTAGGATTCAGTAGAATTTAAGTTTGGTTGGGAATTGTTTTCCATAGGAACGAAAGCAATTCCAGACTGCCTCTTTCCCCTCCTTTTCTTAGTCCTAACATTTTTGCTTGATTTAATCTCGGCACTGAATTCCAAAGGGTGATCTGAGCCAAATGTTTTTACGCTTGGTGTCTTATATTCTGTAGTGGGCGTCCCTAAACCATCTTGCTTTCCAAAAACATTGATAACTGACTGGAAATGAACCCCAGTAGAGTTAGCACCTCCATTTGATTTGGTAACATTGTTTGGTTGGCCTATAGGAACTTGACTACAATTCTTGTCCCCCTCGGGAATTGACTTACCAGGATCAGCAAAGTTCACATCACCCAAATTTGCAGTTTGAGTCCCCTTCCCAAACTGCTGAGAGGAAGAAGTTTCAGTATTCCTTTCACCAGGAAAGTCTCCAATCTCACTCCTGATTTTCATCTTTTCCATTGCCGCAGATAGCCTCTCTGCTTGCCCATCGTCATTACTATTTGGGGTCACCCTCAAATTCCTTAATTTATTAGAAAGTATATCTCCCGAGCTTTGTGGAACAGAATCAGGTGCCCTCCTGTCTGCTGTCAAATATAAACTTACCCTGTTTAAAGTTATATTTGTCACTGCCAAGCACACTCGAGCTCCTTAAATTCAATCTTTGAAACTCATTAGGAAGGTCCATCTCGAAGCTTTTATCTACATTGTCTCCACTTCCAGAGCTTAAATTGGTCTTATCATTCACATTAAACTTATAGTCCCAGACCGTATCTGTCTTTGAAGTAGACACGCCATCTTGGGTATTCAAAATTCTCAATCTCTTCATTTCATCAATAAGTTTTTGGCCCAAATTTAAATCCGCTGTCGAAATCGAATCACTCCCAGGTACCCCAGACACAAATTCTGGAGCTCTCCTTTCCGACCCAGATGATGAAACCAGATCAGCACTCGCCAAAATGGGTCCAAACGGATTGAAACCCGAATCCCCGGTTCGACCACCTCGATCCGGCATCGATCTGGAGGGGTTGTGGGGCTGAGAAGTCGTGTGTTTCTTAATCTTCTGAAGCCGCGGCTTCTGAATACTAGAGGACCGTCCAACCACAGGCTCCAGGGAACCCCATCGGTGCGGAATCGACGGGGTATTGAAACTAAAGCTCGAATTGAGCTCAGCTTCATTGGAAACCGAAAACACGGATGCTGTATTCTTATTCCCGACCACATCGGATGAGTTCATGTTCATGATCGTGTTCGTATTCGCGGTGTATGACAAAAGAAACCCTAAACAATGTACAAGACGATAAGATATGTATGACCTTGAGGGCGCCGCGATTCCGAGAATGTGAGTTCAAGGGCGGACCGTGGAGCTCCGGAGTCTACAGACGCCGCCGTGGACGGCGGCGATATGGCCTGATCGGAGCCATCAAATCGGATAGAGGTTTCCAGCCGGTGAGTTTAGGGCTTGAATATGAGACCTCAACGGTTTGAATCCGAAACGCCTGGTTTTTGGGTCTCTGGATTTGAAGGAACGGAAGGGTGGAGAGGGTGGAGGAGGAGGGAAAGAGTTTTCTCTTTTGCCTTCTTTTCTTTTCTTTTCTTTTCTTTTTTTTCTTTTACCGCCTGTTGCACGAAAAATCGAATCAGAAAACGAAATATATTTTTTAATATTTTCTGCTAAATTTATGGACATGAGAATCAAATTTTTGATTGTAACGGGAAATTCAAGCGAGAGTTTTTGATTATGTTTTCTTTTAATTTTCTGTTTCTTATACTTTGAAAATAAAAACAAAAAATAACTCAATCAAATATCCCATTTTTGTATTAATTCTATTAAATTTCATGTTGAGTTATAATTTAAAAATAATATATGTTTGGTAGGAATGAGAATGTATTTTAAAAAGAATGTGTATTTTTTAAAATTAAATCATATAAAAATTAAAAAAATAAATATTTTATGGCCTAAATAATAAAATAGAAAAAAATAAAAATAAATAGTTGATTTTTAAGTTTAAATTTAAAAACAAATAGTTAGAAACTGTTTTAAAAATAGCTACAAAATCCATTTGTTTTGAAAATTAAATTTTAATGGCTTGCCTATTTGGTACCCATGAATTTTAATTTTTGTATTATATTCTTGAATTTTGTTGGAGTTTGTGTTGAATTATAATTTGAAAATAAATTTTATTTGGTATAAGAAAAATGTGTTTTAAAATGAGTGTGTATTGTTAAAAATTGAGTCCAAAAAAAATAAATAAAAAATAATAGTTGATGGGTACAAATAATAAAATAGAGAAAAAGTATAAAAAAAGGTCTTCCAATAAAATTAAATTTAAATTTAAACATAGAAAATTATTAGAAATAATTTTTTAAAACAACTATGGATGCACTTTTTAAAAAAACTAAATTCTAAAAAATTAAATAGCTTTAAATTTTTTTGAGTCCGTAGTTTTTAAAAGCAATCACTAAAATTGAATGTATAAAGCCATCTCCAATCTTTAGCAAAAGCAAAAGCAATATCAATATTTGGCTAAAAATAAGCTCTAGTTCATTAATTAAACAACTAGCAAAAGCAAAAAAAAAAAGCCAAATATGGCTTTAGCTTTTGCTATTACTGATGATGCCAAGTCAGCAAACTATGGAAAATTTCAATTTTAACTTGCACCTTCCCCCTCTCCCATCGTCGCAAGCTCCCCTTCGACCTCCTCGCCCCCACCCCGTCGCGCCCCCCGCACCCCCCCCCTTCCCCCCTCACCCCCACCCCCCCCCCCCCCCCACCCCCCCCCGTCGTGCCCCCACCCCTTCGCTCTGGCGATTCCAAACTCCCTTTGTGGTTTCTGATTGCCTTCCCCGGTTCTGCATCGTGCGGCTGCGGCGTGGATCGCCAAGTCAGCGGTGACTTCCTACCTCCCTCCCTGCGTCTTTCGTGTGTTTGTTGATTGGTTTGGTTGTGCGTTGATTGGTTTGGTAGGAGGGTAGGGTAGTTTGGAAAAAAGAATTAAACAAAAATATAAATGATATAGGATTGGAATAGCATCAACTAAAGTAAAACTGTAGCAAGTTAAATGTAATTTTAGCTACCCACTTTAGCTAAGAAAGGTTGGAGATGCTCTAATAAAGCCTTGTTAAGTATGGTGTTCTCTTTTGAAAATTGTTTTAAAATGTGGTGATTGGGATCATAGGGGTGTAAAGCTAATCAATTGGGTTGCTTCAATGGAGAGAGATAGCATCTTAATCCACTTATATCTCTAATATTTTTAGAGCATACATATTAAGTTTGGCATAATCTCAACTAAAGTAAAACTGTAGCAAGTTAAATGTAATTTTAGCTACCCACTTTAGCTAAGAAAGGTTAGAGATGCTCTAACAAAGCCTTGTTAAGTATGGTGTTCTCTCTTAAAAATTGATTTAAAATGTGATGATTGGGATCATAGGGGTGTAAAGCTAATCAATTGGGTTGCTTCAATGGAGAGAGATAGCATCTTAATCCACTTATATCTCTAATATTTTTAGAGCATACATATTAAGTTTGGCATAATCAAACTTTTTTCATAATTTAGAAAAAGAATATACACATCTGCAAAAAAACATTATATGGAGTATCCTAAAATGAGATATAATGATAATAAATAAATATTAAAGTCAGGATTCACTATTTATTCTCAAATACTTTTTCTATAATTTTTTAATACATATATATATATATTTGATTAATTATAATAAATGAAAGAGGGAGAAAAAATTAATAATAAACAAAAATAAGTATTATTTTAAAAATAGAAATATAAATGAATAATAAGATGTAAAAAAGTTTTAAAAAGATAATTAAATTATAATGAATAAGTATATTATTTATTTTAAAAATAGAAATAGAGAAGTCAATAATACGTGGATGCTCTTAACTAATCGAATCTTAATATACAAAGACAAAAACATTAATAGATCACGCCATATGAAAATCTAAATCTTTAGAAGTTTTTCCAATATAAAAGGTTGAGAGTTTTCCTTTCATGCAAAAAAATATAATCAAAGATGTTGACTGTTGAGTGTTATCGGAATTGAGTAGTCATAGTGGCGTTTTAGACCATATTTTATAAATAAATAAAAAAAGTCATCCATCATGAAAGTTGATGCTTGAATAATGGTCCAGATCAAGGCCTCAATCTGCCTTGATATGGAAATGCCCTGTTGCGGAAAAAGAATAGTAATCCATATGACTACTCAATTCGGATAAACACGCCAATCTGAATCCTTAATACAAATAACACTGTTGTCAGGTTGCACCTTCATCCAGGATGGATACTGGCACTTCTTCAATCTCTACACTAATCCATCGGAGTTAATGCTGATAAAAAATGAAAGAGTTATTGATTTGCCAATGACGTACGTCGATGCTTCTTGAAAATTGAAGAGCTATTAATCAATGATCGGAGTAAATGCTTCTTGAAAGTTGAAACATATATGTGTGTAAATAGCCTGGGCCAGGCGTTAAAAACACATTAAAAAACGTGTACACACCTAAAAATATATGAAAGAGACATAAAACAGTGTGAAATTTAAAAAAATATAAAAATCAGATCAAGTTATTTTGAATAACTTGATCCAAAAGTAGATAATAAAGAAAGATTGAATAACTTGATCCAAAAGTAGATAATAAAGAAAGACTGTGTTTGTTTGAATATGTTATTTTTGGATTGTTTATGAAAATGAAGGAAAGAGAGTTTCTTGGTATATTATGCCTTAAATGTTAGTATTTTTGAACCATTTAAGGTGATTAGATTTTTATTGTCTTGTATTTGATGAACTTATTAAATAACCTTAATTTAAAAAAATACATTCCCAAACCCTATCATAACATTCCAAAGAAACAAAATAGTCATCTATATTTTATAACACCACACCCAAAAATGAATATAAAGAGGATTGAAAGGCAAATAGCAACCCATGGCCTTAGAGCAACTCCAACCGAGTGCTAAAACGCCAAATTATAGTGTAAAAAGACCAAAACTTACTATCTTATATGCTATTTTTGAGTAAATCTACAATATCACGTTATCCCAACACCAAACGACTCTTATCCCATCTTTCTCGGCATCGATCGGGCGCCCTCCCCTCTTCCCAGTGCCATTGCCATCAACACAAAACAATAGTGTTGTTGCCGCCATGGTCATGAGCAACCCAAAATAGTACTACCGGTTTGACTCATGATCGAGCCTAGATTGACATATGTCATAGGGTCAAGGTTTTCACCTGTGTGGCACTCGGTCACCCTGATGGATGTTTTGAATAAATCATACCGATCGAGTATAAGTAGACTGGTTTTGCCCTACCTTGGGCTCACCCTTATGCTCGCTAGCTTTCCACCTACTCAGATGGACCCCCCCCCCCCCAAGGTGGCCGAGGTACTCCCCGTGTGACCACAACGGCATAGGAGACGCCTTCATGATCACGTCATGCCGGCAAACGTGATCAATTCAAGGATGATGGCGGTGGAAGTGTGGGGCCTTGATTGAGATAGGTGAAGCACGACTAGTGTTTGTTTGTCTCCCTAATTGTATAATTAGGGATTTGGGATATTTGAATTTTAGAGCATAAGGGTAGTAAGGGAAAAATGAAAGCTAAGTAAAAATATAACTAATATACTATTGGAGTATCATTAGCTATAATGGTACTATAGCAAGATAAAATTATCTTTAGCTACCCATTATAGCTTGGTAGGATTTAAGATGCTCTAAACATTCATATTTCCATTTAATGAAACTATTTCGGTTTTTTTGAATAGTTTAAACATTTAAGATTTTAAAATGTATAGTCCACTTTATGTTTTATCTAAAATTTATAAGAGGCTTTAATTGGGGGTAGCTATGAAAGAAAGATTATCCTTAATTCTATATTAAGATCTATTAGTTGGTTACTTTCTTCATTGTGAGACTTTAATACACCTCTCACGTGATAACGTAGATGATACACGCGGTTGAAAATCGTGATTAAGACAAAACATTGAAAATAAACTCCTCACGGAATGAATATTGTGAAAGTAAACACAACTTATAGGGATGGCAATGGGGCGGGGCGGGACCGGGTAGTGGGTGACCCGAGCCTGCCTCGGATGAGTTCGGGGCGGGGCGGGACGGGACAAACGAGTGCGGTGGATCGGGGCGGTCACGGGTTGGGGCGGGTATTTAAAAGCAAAAACTGTTAAAATGTTGGGTCGGGTCGGGGCGGTCAATACCCGTGACCGCCCCGTTATCTCATCGAGGCGGGGCAAGGCGGGGAAAAAGAGCCTGGGTCGGGACGAGTCGGGGCGGGGCGGGCCAGAATTGCCATCCCTAACAACTTATTCTGATACCATATTAGAATTCAAGGGTCAATGTCCTAAAATCAATTAACTAAAGAAAAGACTAGGTTACCCTTCATTCTATATTAAAATCTATTGGTTGGTTATGATATCTCTGTGTATTTTGTAACTGGAGTCACTCTTTTTGAAAAATTATGTTGTCTTAAAGCATGTTAATCTTATTTGTTCAATTTTCTAAAAAAAACTGCTCAATTTTCTATTTCCACTTTTTTTTGCTAGCCTAATAAGTTTTTTAAATAACTTCCAAGCAACCTGGGAAGCTTCAAGGTTAGTGAAAAGGATGGATCAGATTGTTTGAAAGGGAAAAGAAACTATTAGGCTATACATATAAATAAGTAGAGACTGAAAACTAGCTAATTTTTTTGAATAAAGTAAAATTGGGCTCTGATTCATAAAATTGCCCAAACCGAATCAGTTGGTGTCTTGTGTACGGGGTTAGATCAGCAACAGGGCCACGAGAGGTAGAGTATCAGTGGGACAACACCATGCAAAAGGTGTTAAACTCTGGGAGCTACAGGGTTTTTTAAACATATTTCTACTTATACAAACTATGATTATGTACGGCCTCTACATGCATATGCCCTTTCTAAGGTCTAAAAATCACTTTTTTCCCCCAATTTTGGTCTTTACTGCCATTTGTGACACATGCGAGAGAAGGTATATATATTCAGCCACGAGGGTTTTGTGCAGGGGTTAGTTAAGAATGGAGATTATTCGTTTAATGTTTCCAATTTATTTTTCTTTCTATTTAATTAGCTATTATATCTACTTAAATTCATATTCTAATGAGCACAAATCATAGTTATCAGAATCGGATCAGACATTGACAGCTAAGACATCAAATGATCGGATCATTAGTTCAACCGCTGAATCAGTCAATCCGATCATATAATTAATAATTATATATAAATACATATTAATAAAAAATAAATATTTTAAACTAACATATTAAAATTATGCTTATAATATAATATTATTTATTTTTAATAGGTATTTCTAGAATCAATTTTTAATAAATTTAAAAGTTTAATAACATAAATTTATATTAAAATAAAAATCGAATAAAGTTTGAAAGGATATTGAAGTGAAATATTAATATTAGTCATTAGTTTTAAATTAAAATTATATTATAAAATAAATTAAGTGATATTTATAGTTTTTTTTAAAACGTCCGGTCAATTAAAACCCAGCCAGGTCAATTGGATCACAAAAAACCATCCAGGTCAGCCGGGTTTTTTTGTTTTTGTTTTTTTTTTGCAGAAACAATCCAATCAAAAAATCAGACCGATTAAATGCCCGAGTCACCGGTTTATCGGTCCAACCGGCCAAGCCAATCTAGTTCTAATAACTATGATATAAATAACTATGATAGAGTTTTATTTGTGACAACACAATTGATTTTACTCTATGAATTAAGTTAACGAATTGAGGCTTTCAAGGGAGTTTTTGATATTAATCAATTGTTATAGATACTTATATAGGATATATAATATGCGAGATTTGTATGAGCCTAAAATAATCAATGATGGTTAAGAGCATCTCCAATGCTAGTAAACTAAATTGATTAGTTAAAGTCATATTTATCTTGTTATAATGAGGCTTTTACTAATGACACTCCAATAGTATAATACTACCTTTGCTCTACCTTTCCTAATTTCACACACGACAAGTAGCGGCTTGGTGTACACTAAGGTGGGAGGGGGAGGAGGTGTGCAATGGGTGGAAGGATTAAGGGGGGCAACGAGGGGAAGGATTGCACCTGTAATTTTTTTTAATTTGTTAATTGGTAGGATTAATAAAAGCAAAAGTAATTTTAGTCATATTTTACTATAAAATTTGTGATGGATTGAAGATTAAGTGTCAAATAAATAATTAATGTGACAGCCAAAAATATGAGCCAGAACAGAAACTAGTACAAGGTCTAATAATAAAATTGTTTCACATTATTTATTAATCATTATTGTATCAACGCGCGTAACATGCATTTGTTTGGGGTCTCATAATAACACATCATAAAGATGTAGCCAGGCTTGGCAGGCTCAACTGCCACCGTGTCTCCATCGACCAGGTTGATCCGATTCTGAATTTGGTGGTTTCATGCGGCGAAAATATTTATTGATATATATATATAGTTTGTGAGTATGACTAAGTATTTGTTTAATTAATTAGCTGAAGCTGATCTGGTACTTGGGCTGCTTGTCTGGAAAGAAAAGTCCAAAGTGCTTCTCGGACTCCGCACCGGGTTTCTGATTCTCGTCGAACATGGCAAACACGTAGGTTTCGATGGGCTCCGGTTTACGCGCCGTCCCACCCTTCACCTTCTCCACCAGGTTCCTCAAGTACGTCTGAGCATTGTCGTGGCTCGCCGCGTCGCCGCCGTCAGACGGCCACCCGCTCTCCGACAGTACGATCCTCAGGCCGCCGCCGCCGACCTTGTCCAGCGCGGCGTACACGGCGTCCACCATGGCCGCCAGCATGTTCTTGTAGTTGCTGTTGGGCGTCACCAGCAGCGCGTAGTCCAGGGGCACGTTCTTCTTGTCGTATATGTGGGCGAAGTAGGGGTAGACATTGGCCAGCAGCGGCGACCCGTGGTCGACGAGGAACTGCACGATGGGACTCACGTACGGCTTGGCGTCGGCACTGAATTCGCCGGCTTCGGGCGGGTAGGAGTTGCCGAGGAGGCCCATCTCCACGGCGGTGGAGACCTTGATCTGGTCCTGGAGGCCGGCGGCGGCGAGGGCATCATGAACCTTCTGCATGGCGGGAAGGACGGAACCGGCCTGGGCGTCACCCGGCTTGACCTCGTTGCCGACGGCGATGTACTTGATTTTGACGTCTGGATAGAAGGCACGGACGTTGTTCTGGACCCATGCGGAGGCGTCGGAGGCAAGGGCGGCGAGGTCGGAGTTGGGGACACCCAGGAGGACATCCAGGTTGGAGCCTCGGAGGGCGTTGAGGACGGACTGGTCAGGGGCGTAGAGCCGGATTTGGCCAATGTTGTTGGATTTGTAGAGATCCACCACATCTCGCTCTGACGGTAAGTTGTCGCCTAGCCGGCCGTAGCACACCCCGATCGACTCTCCCACTGTGTACGTACGTGTTGTATTATTTATCATTGCAATTTCCAAATCAAATCACCCAAGTTTTAGCCATATATATATTTATATATTAAAACAAAAAATGTACGTAAGGGAGGAGAAAATGAACCTTCGATGCGGAAACCTGCCAGCGTCACTACAAGCAGAAGCAACATGGCACCCGTTGTTGTAGGCTTACTATCATAGTGCCCAGCCATAGAAACTAAGTTGTTGGTAACAGCTGTTAGTTAAGAATTAGACGAGGAAGCAAAACACGTACGATTTGGGTAACTGTATTGATGGTACGAACGATGCCCTCTCATACACACACACACACACACACATATATATAGATAAGGCTCTCATACGGTAGACTGATAAGTATGTGGCTGAATTTTCTACAAGATATAAACCTATGGACTTTACCAAAATATTTGATTTATACTAAAATTTCTCTAAATAATTTAAATATCTAAAACATCAATGATGATAATTTTTTTAACTATATTCATATTTAATTTGTTAGATATACATTTAGTCAGAATAATTTCATTAGTTTTAGTTAATTTTATTTGGTTAAATTAATTTTTTTAATTAATCCTTAAATATTCTCTCTCTACTTCAATATGGTGTGTTTGGCATAAAAGATAGATTGAAATTTTTGTTATGAGAGTATGATATGTTAATATTAACTAAATCTATAATTTTAATTGAATTTATATTTACAACGTTGAATTTTTTTTATAGAATTTAAGTTAAATTTAACTTAACTTTGATTTTAGCTAATTAATTATAATCTTTAATCAATTATATATATACCATCTCTTTCATTTTAATCTCTAATTAATTCTATATATAATAAAGTCTCCTTCCCGGCCGGCCCGTTCAACACTCCAACGCTAAGCGGAAGATATCTCAGCTTTGAAGTTTCATTGGCGGCCTGTACCACACATTGAATGTGAATATAACCAATTAAAAGATTATTGGTCATCTGTCCTTTTTTTTTTATAAAACATTTATTGCCCATCTGTCCATTCGGAATTTCGGTGGAAAGTACCGACTACTGAAGACCAGATCAACGTATAACTGGCGCGTAGCAGGCAACTCGTAGTCCAAGTCTCCCATTACACGAGACGACCCCGAGCCCGTCAATCGCTGGCCGAGAACATCTCCGAGCTGCATTAGCCCTAAATTTAGCTAAAACATGCTTTGAATTAGTAATAAAAAAAATTGTATAGTAATAAATTTATAAAGTTTAGATAAAATTCTAGCTTCCCTATCATAATCTCATCATTAGACTCGTTTAAAACTTAAACTTACCATTCACCATATAAGTGTCGTTACTAATTTTGATGAATAATGTTGATCTTAAAAATATAATACAACACTGTGATGCCATAGAATTTTAAAAGAGGGGAGAGAAGTGCTAATATATATAATCAAATTAATATTTTCATTGAAGCCAATCTTAAAGTTATAAAAATAAACATAAAGCCACACACAATATATTATTACTCATTCTTTCTGCAATGATGAAACGAGACAACCTCTTAACAAAGCACCACTAGTTTTTCCCATTGCATCATCCATACATATGCTTTGTGGATGGTCAACTCTTGCAATTGCATGAGAAAAAACCTTAGAGTAAACTTCTTGATTTGTTGGCTCTACAAAGCATTTAGCGTTGTCTCTCTGGTGACAGATTAGGGCACATTTTCTATCATGAATAGCTGTTGGGAACAAGCTTTTTATCTCAACGCTCCCGTGCTTCTTGTGTAAAATGTTAACGTGCTACTACCTGGGGGGGGGCCTTGTTTACATGCATAGTTTAACCATGCATAGGAGGAGGTCAAAATAGCTAGATAGGTTTCCTTAATTAGCATCTAGTTTCACCACTCGATTAACCATGCCACTCCTATAGCATCCACCAAGGTTCAAGGTTGCTTAATTTTGACATTAAGGCGTTTGTCATTTTGAAGCCCCACAATGAAAACAAACCGATCAAGATCCCCTCGAGTAAGTTGTACACTTGATGAGACAACTTTTCAAAAGTTTCCTAATATACTACCACAGTAATGGTGTGCTTAAGACGAGTTAAAAGCTCATATAGACCCTCATATTCAATTGGACCAAAGCGCAAGAGTACAACTTTGGTGAATTCTTGACAAGTGAACGTCTAATAGAATTTTGTTAACCATCAGTGCCATTGCAAGGCAATGCTCTCGAGATAGAAGGAAGCCAGTTGAACCTATTGAGGTAACTTAATACCTTGGAAATCAAAATACTATTCGGTTTTATAAATCCAACTGTTTGTGTCATTGCCATTAAACTTGGGAAAGGATGACTTGATGGGGTCGACGTAAGGACCAAGGATTAAAAGAAAACCTCCTTTCCTTAAATATTTGTTGTTTTGTGTATTTGGGAACAACCGATAAATGGTGGGTGTGAGATTTAGCTTGCTCGAAGCAAATGGATTAATGTCATGGTGAGAGCAAATGGATTAAACTAAAACAGCAAGTTACTCACACCTCAATATTTATCAAACTTAATCTTTGTTTTCTTTATCATCACTTCCATGGAAGCATCTTCATATTGTGATGTTTCATTTAGCAACCTTTTAATATGATAAAGTTTTTTAAGTAATAACTTCGATGTTGTTGGGCTTAGAAAGAGTATTGGAACTTAAGAATATTTTGGAACTTGAAAATCGACAAAATCTCGACGAATAAGTTCGTTATTAAAGCAACGTCTGTTTTCTCTCCGAATGGATGAAGGTAAATCCTTAAAAGACTACCTTGATGATTTGGATTCAATTTTGATGGATTTGCGGAATGTGGATGTCAAAATTGATGATGAGGATGCAAACCTTATATTACTTGTTTCTTTACCTCCTTCGTATGAGAATTTTGTGAATTCATTTGTTGTTGGAAAAGAAACAATCGGTCTGGAAGAAGTCGAGTCAACACTCCATACACGTGAGCTTCGTCACAAGGCTTCAGGAACTAGTTCGATAATTCTAGTGGCCTGGTTGTAATGAATTCGAGAACTTCAGGGGTCATCGGTCATATAAGAATAACAACGAAGCGAGAGGTAATATCAATCACACAGATATTTGCAACTATCGTAAGGAACGTGGACATTAGAAAAATCGGTGTCCGAAGAAGCCAGGCAAGAGAAAACAATGCAAAAGAAAAAGTTGCAATCGTAGCAGTAGACGGATACCTCATTTGAATCTGATTTGGTTTTGATTTCGCTAATCAGTCTCACCCGATAGATACTTGGGTGATGGACTCAAGTTGTTCTTATCATATGACTCCATACAGGAGTGGTTCTCAACATATGAGAAAATCGATGGTGGAAACGTCGTTATGGCTAATGATACCGTGTGCAAAGCAATAGGTATTGGTTTAATCCAGATTCGGATGCATGATGGTGTTGTCGAACACTCACTAATGTCCGACATGTTCCACAACTGAAGAAAAATCTCATATCCTTGGGTACTCTGGATCAATTGGGCTACAAAGGTTCATTTGAAGGTAACTAGAGGTTCATTGGTAGTAATGATAGGAGTTAAGCAAAATACTCTCTATATCCTACAAGGAACTACGTTTTTGGTTCTAGAGTTGTATCATCCTCTCGATTCATCGAGATCGGACCAAATTATGGCATATGCGTCTTGGGCATATGAGTGAAAAGAGGATGATAATTCGAATAAGCAGGGTCTTCTTGAAGGCCATCGGACGATTGATTTGCATTTCCGTAAGCCTTGTGTATTTGAAAAGCTTAAGCGATTCGGTTTAAAGGCGACTTGGATGGACAGAGGTCCATAGATGGTTATGTCTTCACTGTAGGTAGTTTGTTGTCGGTTGTAAGGCTATTTATACAGACCATCGGTAACTCGTCAACAAACCGAAGTTGAATATATGGCGTTGACAAAAGCAGGAAAAGAAAACATCCTGGGTGAAGGGATTAGTTAATGATCGGGGTTGCATCAGGACCAAGCAACTGTGTTTTGTGATAGCTTGAGTGTTATCGCTTGGCAAAAGATCAAGTGCATCATGAGAGGACTAAACACATTGATGTTAGATATCACTTCATTTGTAATGAAAGAAGAATCGGTGTGAAGAAAGTCGGCACCAAGGATTACCCAAGTGATATGTTTACTAAACCGGTTCCACCAGGCAAGTTTAAGAAATGTCTTGACTTGCTCAATGTCTACATCCGATTTAGCCCGTGGTGGGCTGGTAGCGCAGATACAGGTTTATCACTATGCTGTTTTTTTGTTGAGGAGTTTTGGCTTTACGTCAAGGTGGAGATTTGTGAGGTGACGTAAAGGAAACAACGGAAAAGAGAAAAGAAGATGTAAAAAGGAAAGCTGTCTTTTCTTTATATAAATATGATGTGTTGTTTTGTGTAGTGTGTGGGGGAAAAAAATACCCTATTGCATAGCGTTGTCCTCTCCCTCCTCATGAAGGCTGCGGCGCGCGACGAGTCTCCCACGCCTGTGGGGTCTGAATCTGTAACATTTGAAGCGTTCTGTCTCCCATGCCTGTGGGATCTGGTGCGTGTACCATCCTGTCTTGCTCTGGCATTCCTAGCAATCTATTTTCAGGGTACTGCCTGTTATGTTCGCAACTGTTCGTTTGTGTAGTCTGTCGGTGAAGTGTTTCTCTCCACCATTTGTTCTGTTTTTTTCGTAATCTGATCCGTGCCATCTGAATATTTGGCAATATGATAATCTGTAATATGTACTCCTCTTTGATATAGTTAATTATTCTCACTTTGCCCGTGGACGTAACCCTATTCTAGGGTGAACTACGTAAATCTAGTGTTCCTGTTTGTGGTGTGATTTTCTTTTTCTTGTTCATTTGCTCAATTATTCATAACACTTGAGTCTATGGCGGAGAGATCGTTGCTTGTGTTGGAACAATCGACAAATAGTGGGTGTGAGATCTAGCTCACTCGAAGCAAATGGATTAATGTGATGGTGGGAGCAAATGGATTAAACTAAAATAGCAAGTTACTCATACCTCAATATTTATCAAACTTAATCTTTGTTTTCTTTATCATCACTTCCATGGAAGCATCTTCATATTGTGATGTTTCATTTAGCAACCTTTTAATATGATAAAGTTTTTTAAGTAATAACTTCGATGTTGTTGGGCTTAGAAAGAGTATTGGAACTTAAGAATATTTTGGAACTTGAAAAACAATAAGGAAAATTGAAACTTAGGGATTGAAGCAAACCCTTAAATATAAACATGAAGTTAAATCGAGCCAAGTCAATGACAAAAGTATAAATCTTGAAAATGGCATTGTAAAGAAATATAATTAGAGTGAATTCATAGAGGGAGCTTCGTTTGAGTGATAGTTAGCCTCATAAATGGATACAGTCTAAAAACAAAAATACAAATAATTCTCATTGATGCACTAGCCTCTCTAACATACATAAGCAAAAAATCCTAGAGCATTGCTTATAGAAGGAAATGGTGATACACTAGGGATTCCAAATAATTTAATAGAATTTTTCAAGCATTATTTGTAGAATAAAATGTTTATACAATAGAAATCCTAACAAACATCATCCAGAAATTCTAGAGGTTTGCTTGAACCATGACTTTGACTGGAAAAACACTATAAGTGAACCATATATTAAAAACCAAATTTCTTGGATAAAACCATCTAACCATAAAACATGAGAAGTTAAATATATATTAATGACCTATAAAGACCCGTATTCTCGGGTAACATTTTAAAATTATTTGAAGATGAGAATACCTAAATGGGAATATAGCCCTCGATACGAGCGTTTTGATTGTATTTTGGTCCAATTTGGAGTTCGGGGCTCTGAAAGGCAATTTTATAAAATTTTGAATTTTTGGAGTGCTAAAATAATTAAATAATTAATGAACTAAAGAGTATAAAAAAATGGCAAGCGATGTTCTTGTGTATTCTACATATGCTTGGACATTTTAGCACAATGAAGAGAGAGATTTGAGGTCTAATTTCTTGGAGATTTTCGTTATTCAAAATGTCCAACATCAAGGTTGGTGACTTTGTGATCCTACAATGTTAATTTTGATAAAACATGCTTAGTTTGTAGGAAAATTGAGAATAAATGAAAAATCCCTATATGGAGATTTTGTGGCTATTTATTCAAATTTTGCTGATATTTGATCGGATTACATAATCATATTGTATAATCAGACATGTGATAGTTTGCTCATAAATTATTTTTACTCGAAAATCATGTTGTCGAGCATGATAAATGCTTGAAAACAAGGTTGTCGAGCAGTCATCCGGTTATATAATTCAGTTATATCATTTAGTTAAAATTAATTATTCCTATTCAAATTATTATGTATAATGTGATTTGAAGGATTATTCTAGGGTGTCTGCTTTAATTAGAGGCAAAAAAAATGAATTTAAATGATGGAAATTTGGTGATTTGGAAATTGGTCATATTCTTAGTCATAGAACCTTAGAAATTGATGTGGTTTGATATATGATGTACTATGTTGCGTGATAATTCATGTTTGTACCCTGTTTAATTGTTACGACGCAATTGGATAGTTTAATTGAGTGTTTTTGGTGCCACCATAGAGTTAAATTTGGAAATTTTGCATTATAGTAGGTGTTATATAAAAAATACAGAATAGTGTTATTAATCACTAACATGTGGAATTAATGTGCTTATTTTTATGTAACTAATACTTGGGTTTATGCAACAAAAGTTTGAACTTCATATCTATTTTTATTTTCTATACCCTCGTTTGTGTTGTTGTGTTTTGTACATTTTGGTGTATTATTTTAAACTTAATCAGGAAGGAGATTAAATGATGCACGTAACATATGTAGACAGTGCACATGGCATAAGGTTTGTTTTCAATCTATAGGCAGTTCGATATCTCAAACTGGTGTTTGGTATCTCAAAACTCTTGGCAACGTCTCGAAGAGATGGTTTCAGCATTGGAAGTGAAGAAAGTTTGGTTTAATTCAGAATGAAGTTTGTTATCTCGAAGAGTTTGAGATTGTGAAGTTGTTTATCTCGAATTGAAGTCACTCAAAGTTTGAGATCTCGAAGTAAACCCAAAGTTCATCTCAAAGTCTTCATGGATGCATGTGGCGAGATATAGTTGCACGTAGTGGGGTTAGTGTGCACTAGCGTGAAGGAATGAGTAGTGGAGATGTGCATCTGCACATATGGGCAATGATGTGCACATGGCATGTGTGAACATGGCTAGAGCTGCCACGTGCACCACCATGTGCGAGTGGTTTAACTATCTACGCGATATCATTTTGTATTCATATGTCTTTGATCCTTATTAGGCATGTTTGGAATGGAAAAGGACGAGAAATGAAAAAAACAAATAATGAACAAACATAGATCAAAGGTCAACAGACACATAACAAAGAAGTGTTTATGGAAAAAGGATTTATGAAAAAGGTGCACATAAGGGAAAGATGCTGATGGTATGACGTTCGGATGAATAATGCATTTTTAGAAAAATGATTAAGGGAAAAGAGAATTAAAAGAAAATGAAAAAACACTAGAATGGGGGATCAAAGATTGGGAGTTTTGGGATTGGATTTTGGGATCTAAGAAGAACATTGAAAAATAAAATTGACGAATTTTGAAAATTATCTAAAGAACAAAGAGGAGCCAATGAGAACATTCAGAATAACTATACCTTTCTAAGAAACAAGTGTCTTTAAATGTAATTAAGAATATCTCTTTCACCATGTATGACTAGTTTTCCTTTTTCTAGGGGAGCGATGTAGCCTCCGACCTAATATGTATTGGTTTTAACCATAAGTTAATGTTGTTATTCTTGAATTTCAATTGAGATTTGTCTTGCCTACACAATGTTTGATTTTATGCATGAATTAGCATATCTTAGCCCTACTCTAGGATGGATCTTGACAATCTAAATTAGATATATTACTGAGTGGACCAAACTTATAATACATCCAATTAACATAAAATTTTTTTTATTAAATTCCAATTCACATAGACTAAATGGTTTTGAAATCGTTTTTAATTTTCTTTATAAGCCTACAATTTTAAACTTTATAGGTAACTAAAAAGTCCTCATGGCCTCCATACTAAATTCTCCTAATCAACCTCAAAACTCATTTGTTTAACTAAAGAATCAAGATATTCAAAACATGCCAATAACATTGACATTAATCACAAGCATTAAAAATATAGTAGTTTAAACATATAAAAAACCATCAAAACCAAATTACAAATATCCAAAAAAAAAAAAATCAGCTCATGTCCTTGTTTAGGTATCATCTTCCATCAATAAACAAAGAAAATTGAAAATCCTAACCCTATAATCCACCATGTCACCATTTAAGTGTAACATGGGTTCATGTTCTTTGACTAAACCAATGAAATACCAATTACAAATGGGCATCTTCTCTTATTATACCCTCTTTTACAAACTTCTCTCAATCTATATCGTAAATCTCCTCGTGTTCCATGACTAGGTCAAGTCGTTCCTATACATAAATCCAACCACTCTAGTCGTCGTTCCTCAAAATAAAATCGTAGATAGTTTTTCATATGGTATAGCCTAGATAGATACCCCAAAATACCACCATACACTTTAAATCATGCATAAAATTCAATGATGAGAATATTTTTAGTAAAGTCACTGCTTAGACCAAAGGATATGTTTCCCTTTTGATATATAATTCTATCATGTATATATATGGTTTTATACTTATGTGAAGTGATTTTGTTTATATAATTATGTCACATTAGTAATTTTTACGAATAATTTAATTTGGATCCGAGTCAACCTAACTACCTTGTTAGTGCCACTAGCTAGTATGATATAAATGTTCAATACTATGTCATACTTTTTACCTCTTAATTTTCCAAAATACAAATACTATTTTGTTATCACACATATGATATATCTACGTGCTGCCCCTTTTCATATATGCCGTACATTTCACATAAATATGGGTGATCTGATGTTCTAGAATAGTGTTAAATGCAACTGGCATTGCGGCATCTTTCGCGTCCCTAACCGACGTGGAGTAAGCCACCTCGTATTTTTTTTCACGATTCGGTGTGCTTCCAAATCATCGCTCAAGTCCTGGCTCGAGGCGTACTCGAGCCTTGCCTCAGCGAAATTCGAGCATGGGCTAGAGCATATCTGCTCGAGGCGAGGCTCGAGCATGCCTCGAACAGATCTGCTGAGCTTGAGCCTCTGCTGAGGCATGCTCGAGCCTAGCCTCGAGCAGATCTGTTCGAGGTGTGCTCGAGCCTCACCTCGAGCAAACATTAATCATCTCTCACAAGGCCAAATCTACGGGTTTTTGGGTTATCATTGTAATTTCGATGAAAACTTCAAATGGCCATAACTTTGCATACGGTAGTCCGATTTAGGCCTTTTTTTATTTGTAGATATTAACGAGAGCTATATAGAGGATTTTCCACTCCCGAATTTCCAAAAAAAGTTTTCTATTGCTTCCAAAATCAGATTTTATGCTATATCTCTATCTCTTCCTTGCCCGGATCCACGGCTCAAGCTTCCTCCCTCAATCTCATTCTCTTTCTCTCTATCTTAGACTTGCGTTGCGCGTTAAGTTTTAAGTGTTTTTGCTAAGTCGAAATGAGCCACGTCGGTGGGATGCGTGGCAAGGACGCAACGTCGGTTGCAAATAGTATTTTTGGATGTTCTAATATTGGCTTTCTTGTCATCTTCATGGCCTAAGAAAAAAAACATTAGATAGGAAATATAAAGCGACATATCATATTTTTGTTACTTAAAAGTATAATCAACTAGTAATTTGTTCGGAGCCAATGCAATACGAATACAATACGGTAACATGACGGGCGAGCAACTTATATGTAGCATGACTTAATGCATGATTCTATGCTTTTTGTCATCGTAGCTGAGAAAACAAAAATATTAGAACTGCAGGATACTAACAATTAGATAGAAAACAACGTGTGAGATTACTCAACTTAGAGCATGTTTGGTGCGCTCTATTTTTTGAATGTTTTCGTATTTTAATACGAAAACGGCCGAACAAACTTGTTTGGCGACGGATTTTTCTTTTAAATTCGAGTATAGTGGTTTTTAATTCACCAAAAATGAAAACACATATATGTTGTTTTCATTTTTCGTTTTCTGTTTTTATTTTTTTCTCTCCTCTCCTTGTGCTACCTCCGCCCGCCGCGACGGCAACTCCCCTCACCACTGTCACATCATCTTCTGCGTGAGCTCTCCCCCCGCACAACGCCCCCACCGCTGCCCGACCTCCTCCGGCGCGACAGCTCCTCCTCGGCGAGATCCCCCCCCCCCCCCCCCGCGCAAGCTCCTCCGGTGCGACGACCCAGGCGAGATCTCCCCCGGAGCGACGGGCTCCCCTCCCTACGCGAGCTCCCCCCGGCGTGACAACTCCCCTCCCCGTGCGACGGCTCCCCCCGCACGAGCTCCCTCCGGTGCGACGGCCCCCCGCGCGATAGCTCCCCACAAGTGCGACCTCGTATGCGCCATTGTCATATAAAACAGAAAATATTTTTTGTAGAAAATAATGTCCAAACAAAAACGGGTGTATTCAATTTACCAAAAAAAACACTTTTCAAATATAATTTTTTAAAATAATTTGTAAAGACAGAAAATTGAAATCTGTAGTGGCTGGTTTTTAATTGGGTGGGAGCTTAGCAGGGGAATCATTTAGCTACTGCTTGGTTTGCTTAGAACTCAACTCGGCCAAGAGCAAATTGTACTCGTTCTTCATGCGGTTGTATTGCTCACCCATTGCCCTTAAAGCCTCCATTTTTTCCGCTGGGATATCGATATTTTTCTTCTTCTCCAGCCATTGCTTCACTGTCTCTATCTCTCTCTTGAGCTCTGTGATTTTGTCCATTTTGTCCTGGAGCTGATTCATCAATCCTTCCACATCTGAGACTAATTTCCAGAGATTTCTATTCAATGGTACTAACATGTCGCCTAAAGAAAAAAAAAATCTCCTATACTGCCAGAACAAATATACGTTAGCAAACACTAGAATATGTAGTTAACCATTTAGCCATTTGACTGAGGAAAACGTTGCAGCCCTTTACCCTTTTTTATACTAATTAGAAGGTTTTTGTTTTAATGTGGCTAAAACCTTTTCCAATTGGGTTCATGAAGGGATTGAAGCGGGCAATAGAAAAATAAGGGGTAGAAGGAAATGGATCAATGCTTCATTTTCCTGCCCTCATTCCCCGCAATCCAACGGGCTTATGTAGAGGAAGATTTTGTACCTGGGATGTGTGAGATGCTGCCCTCCATGAATCCCAACACCTGCAATAAAACCAGATCATTAATTAGCATGAAAATCTAGAAATGGTAAAGGCAGTTAGCATGCACTCTACATGTGAACAATTTTTTTCTATAGATACTGTCAAGTTTCTATACTGCTGTCCAGAGAAGGCTAGTTTTGCAGTATTTCTGGTACCCACTAAAAGGCTATATAAAAGCTTTCGCTGTGTGGGCTGGCTGGGGTCTAAGTCCATATAAATGGGGAAGCAGCATATACTTCAGTACTTGTATGAGCCCATGAAAGGAAGGGTTATGTTATGTGGGACCCATCATAGCAGCAAGACGAGAGAACCATAATCACTTGTCAGAGAGCATCATGGCTTTGAGGAAAAAGATGACCACACCTAGATTTGGTCTTTGGGTCGCAGGGTTAATTGGCGTGAGCGGAAGTGTCCAGTTTTGCTCACATTTCTCGCTGCACCGCACAAATACACAAATGGCGACGGTCAGATTCATGCATTGGTTCTAAATGCATACCATCCAACGCAGTTCGCTGAAGCGTCTGCGTGTCCATAATCAAACAAAACGTATTCCAGTACCTCTTTTTAAACGAGTTAACAAATAAAAATAATTTGGACATGTACCATAATTATTAAATATTTCTTCAAATCATCTTGATTCAAAACAATATAAAATATTGACATTGTATAAATTTACAATCAGACGAATTAAATAGGCTTGCAGAAGGAATGATCTCACAGCCAGTACTCACCCTCTTATGTATAGGACAAGGATCCTCTGCTTACATTTTTCCCACAGTGGTCTTGCAGTATACCAAAATATGTGAAAACACATCGTTTTAAATTTTTTATACTTTAATAAAAGAAAATTACCAAAACACCATAGTTTTTATGTAGCATATCTACTTACCGCAGAGATTCTGATTCCTATATGTAAGACCCGAAAATATGTCATTACCAAAGTTTTAAGAGGCCAACCTTACTATTAGGTTAAATAAATCTCCAGTGATCTTTGATGAATTTAAATAATTAATAAGTAATATAATTAAAATAAAGTATTACAGAAAATTATATATAATATTAGTTGTTTTGCTTTTAAATGTGAGTTTTATTCAATTTTTTTTAAAAAAACTCAACTCTATTCCATTAGCTCGAATTTGTAACCATATAAATCAGTTAACTAAAAATCTACTTTTCACATAACAAGTGTACCCATCTAGCTTATTTTATCAAGAAAAGAGTAACCAATTAATTTCTTTTCTAGAGACATGATTGGTAACCAAGCAATACACTCAACTCCTATTCTATAGTATTGGCCTAAGAACATAAACAAAGGCATGTGCAAGAAATATGTTTACCTTTGATAATTTAACACTTTAAAACTTAATTCTATAATGCAACAATTAATTTACAAAAAAAACAAAAACAAAAACAAAAAATACATATAGATAAATTTCAATAGATTTACAGGTAGAGATAAATTGGGTAATATCAATTGCAATAGAAAAATAACATCTTAAATCACTATAGGACATTTCTTTAAAAAAGTATAATTATTTAATTAATTAGTACTAATTAATTTGGGCCTTAAAGGAAAGCAATAATTTATTATTAAAAAAATAATTTTTGACCTGATGCGTTAATCCATAGATAGCCAGATATGTTAGAATTTCATCGGCAGATAATTGATATTCAAAAAAAAATTAAAATATTATTTACAATTTACATCCCATTGTCAATTAAGTTAACTCAACTCATCTGGCTCTAAATTTAAACTTTTTATTATTATCCATTTTTAGTTGCTACGATGATGTAATTAAGAAAAATTAATAAAATAAAGTTTCTTTAACCAGCCTTATTATGACTTATTTCAGGGGATGCTACTTTCTATTAGTTAAGGTAATATAGAGTACTGATATTTAACCAAAGAATCACAACCAGATTTAATTAATGATTCACAGCTAGACTGACATGATGCAATATCAATCATGTATTGTAATTTTTAAACATACATGACATGTTTGATATTGCGCCACATCAATCCGACTGTAAACCTGACTAGGATCCTTTCTCACGCATGTGTATGTGGATATATATAAAATCTGGAACACCTGTGTGCTGAGCAATTGCTTCCAAAGCTATGAGACTCCATTGGTTGGATGGCAAAGCAATTTCCAGGCAAAATAGGATTATGTTTGATTATCATTAAAAAACAAATATCAGTGTAGAAATTAGTGGCGATAACAATGGGAGATTAAGTCCATTCTATTTGAAGTGAAATCATTGAAGTCAATAGTTTGGTAGGTTATTAATTAATTAGAAGGTTATGGACAAAATGAAGGTTACTCCCCCCATCACATCTAATATAATATTGGCCTGCATACACGACATTATAGATCACCTTACAACAGGCTAGAATCGCACCTTAATTTCTAATTGAAGTCGTAATAATAATTACTAGTGAAAATTCCAATTGAATGCTTTATAGTTAGGCAGACAAGCGTCGTGTTTGGATGTTTACAGCCAGATAATGACATTTAGAGTGACAATTATGTTGCATAATTTTTTGTTTTTCAAAATATATATATATATATATATTATTAGCACCCGATCCAAGAGTTTCTAACATCAACCTACTAAGATTAGGCCCCCATCCGCTTCTAATATCGGAAGAGTGAACCATATCCTTCCTATTCTTATAACCCATTTAAGCTAGATCCCGCAGATAATTAGGCTTCACCTACACTTGACTGATTAAATGAGATGACGCATTTAACTTTGCCCAAACAGGCCTGTTAACATGTTTGGGTGGAACACGGCGCACCGCACCCGCACGTACGTCCAAAATGATTCATTAATAATAAACAGTAGCTTTATCGTCCTGATTGGATACCATATACACGTATCTCGAGACTTTGAATTCGGGGAAAAAAGAACATTTACAACCCATTTTAAAATTAACCACGAGCTCCTCAAATTCAGCCATTGTACTGGGTAATTCTAAAGTTTAAAGAAAAAAAACATAAAGTTACCGGACAAAACATTATCACTACAATTTTAAAACGCATCGCCTCGAGATCTACGTATTTTTGTTTAATACACTACTAGGCCACTAGAGGATTAATAATTTAAAACAAGCAGAACAAGTTAGGTGGCGTATAGAAACCCGATCTATTATGGCAAAATTAAAATGGAAAATAAAACCTATTCAAATGATTTCAGATAATTTATGCGAAAAAAAAAACTCAAGACATCACTCATAATGACTCGCAAATATATCCAAATAGTACTCCAAATAGAGACTCAAAATTAAATCATGAAAAACAAAATATTCAAAAAATAAAAAAGGGAGTAGAGTATGTCAATTAAAAAATAAGGATGAATACAAACGAAAATTTTCAGAAATAACAGCACCGGCGTGAGCACACGGAACGCATTATATATATATATATATATATATATATATATATATATATGTGTGTGTGTGTGTGTAAAAAGCTAGTGCCAAGACTCCGAAAGTGAGACAGCGTGCAATGGACTCTGGAGATGGCCATTCAGGGTCAGAACCCATGTGCTCCTCCCCCCTCCTTTCATGTCCACCTAAAAGAAACTACAGAATACGACAAAAGAGTCATCTAAAGCACCTTTAATCACATGACTAAAAATTTTTTACCCCCCCTCACCCCTACTCATTCTGTGACAAATAAAATACTGCTTCAACTGTGAACGTGCGATGATAAATACAGCGATAAACAGCAATAAAACAAGAGCAGGTAGTGTCATAACGCGCGGCATTTTAATATCCCACCTATTCTCACCAGCACGTTCCTCCATGGGGTCACATAACATATATATCAGTATAGCTTTTCTATTATTGTTCTCCGGACAATTGAAACTTCCTGATAGATACTCTACTTACTAGTACTGTACGTACATACAGGCCCGTGACGCCCCCCCATATTTAACACACCCTTTTCCTTGCCAGATTTTTCACCTCAGACTGAGTGACAGGAAAGAAGGGTAAATTATAACTACGGCTGCAATAATAGGAAGAGTTTACTCCAGCCTGTGTCCCGTCCTGATTTTTGGGTTTGTGTGGTCCAGCACACACACCTACAGAGAGAGGGTACACAGATCAAAGAGAAAAGAGAGAGAGAGAAGAGGGAGAGGCCCCACGTCCTTTTAAATCAGTTTTATCTGTCCTACACGTATGCATTATGTATCTTGTAAGTAGTATGTATTGACGGTGATGATGATGATGGGTGGTGATCTTGATGAGATCTTGTCTACCAATCTTTGCTTTGATGCGAATATGATTTAGCTACAGTGCTGGAGAGATTTTTTGTTCTTCTTCCTTCGTAATATGATGCTCCGCGCCCGCCCCAACTTCTGGTTTTCTGCATTACGTAGGAAAAGTGTAGAAATATAAACAGCCCACATCATCATAGACTAAAATTTTCCTGGCTCCCAAATAAATCATTTATCACCTACCAAGCTTGAGTCAATCCCCCAATTGATGGCCCCGGGCTCACATCTTATCAACTACATCTCTATAGCTCCATGGTCCGCCGATGAAAACCTGAACAGGAGCAAAACAGTAACAGCCTGAATCGTTCTGTAGAACGAGACTGAGGAGATGGAGTGAAGCAGGTACTGTACCTCGGCATGTGGAATGAACAAGCATTTTTAGCTGCTGCCGCCATGGTGAGGGTTGAAGTCGTGGACATTAATGGGTTAGCGTTAGAAGTAGTAGTAGCAGCAGTAGTAGTAGACGACCCTGCAGTCTCTTCATCGGGCTCGACCAAAGCGGTGGAAAAAGTGGCGGGTCGATCGCTAGCAGGTTTTTCTGGAGAAGCAAAGAGGCTATCAGGTAGGATGTGCTCTAAATTGCTGCAGGCGACAACAATATGAATCAGGAAATGGAAAACAAATAAATTGGACCAAGACCTTGATGAATAGCATATTACCATTAAAAAATAATTACAAATTAAAAAACGCTAATCCTACTGAGTACTACTGATATGTGGATAGTAGCATCTTGAAGAAGAAGGAGAAGAAAAGTTCACTCATCACCTTTCATGGATGATATCACAGCCATCGGAGTTGGAATTCTGCTGCTCACTATTGCCACTGCCATTCCCATCACTAAGATCGCCAGCTGCGTTCAGCTCTTGCTGAGCAGTAGGAGATGTGGATGCAGCTGCAGGACCGTCGTTCTCTGCAACAACAAGATAGTGCAGTCCAATCAATCGGGGTAAAATAAAAATCACCATCTTCAGAAATTAGAAACCCTAAATTCAATAAATATAAATCCACCAGAAGTTTTAATTTGTCAACCTTCTGTGGCGACTTCTTGGCAGATTTTGTCAGCAGATGGAAGGATGAGTGTTTCGCTGCTATGGGACGGGGGCTGAGTTGGAGTGGGCACTCCTAGGGTCACGCTATTGTGCGAATATTGTTGAGGGAGAGGGTGATGATGATGACGATAGGGGTGGTTTGGCAAATCCATGAACTGCAGATTCATAAGCCTTCTACTTCGGAGTTCAATGGCTTGCTGCAAGTCAGCCTGCTCCTCTAATTTTCTTCTCAGCATCTCTTGACTATTGTAGAACATTCTTGCTCCTTTCATAGGGAGAAACATTACATTTCATAAGGGCAGTTCATTTAAAAATCTAAGGAAGGAGGCAAGTACATGATTCTGTTTACATACCAAGATGTAGCTCATATGG
Organism: Taxillus chinensis; assembly: GCA_023512835.1. Classification (NCBI taxonomy): domain Eukaryota; kingdom Viridiplantae; phylum Streptophyta; class Magnoliopsida; order Santalales; family Loranthaceae; genus Taxillus; species Taxillus chinensis. The sequence continues at coordinate 18,661,376 of CM042092.1, read as the reverse complement.
ATCCCTAGAATCAAACCCAGATGGGCTGGAACATGTTGAGAATTCCCCTCTTTCCCCTTGTTGCTGCTGCAGCTGTTTCCTGCAATTGTTAGTTAATACACTAATCAGATCCTCAATTCCAGAAACGAACAACATTTCTCAAAACATGATAGAGAAAACCAATGAGCCATCCATACTTATCAGGAACTTTTCCCTTCTCCTTGTACGGCTTCACAAGCACACGAGAATCGCACACGAAATGTGGATTCCCCTTGGCCAAAATGAACTTCACAGTTTCCGGATAAACGAATGTAACAAACCCAAACATCCGTTTCTGCTGAAATGGGATCCTCACATCTTGCACTGGTCCATAAATGCTTCAAACCCCAACACCAGAGAGACAAATAACAGTTCATCAAAGACAGCCAACCACATCTGACGTTCAAAAAGACTTGCGTGAAATAAATTCCAAAATGTGTATGAACGAACTAGTACCTGAAATAATTGGAAACATCCTCCTCTCTAAAGGTGCTATCAGCCGGGAATGTCAAGTAAATCTGCCTCGACCCAGGATTCACATTTCCTCCAATTCCCATTGCATAAATATCCCGCCTTTGGGGCCAGTATAGTCCTAGTTTCTGAAACTCATCCCCCATCATCAGTGCCGCCGCGGCGGCCGTCCTACAAATAATAAATACCATCCACATTTGAACAAAAACCCACTTCATCCCACTAACAAATTCAAAACCAGTAGTACTATACTAGAATACTACTATAAAAGACCAAACCCAGAAACCGAAAAGCACGAGATTATATAAACAATCCACAGATATAAGAAACTCACTTGCAACGCTACATATTGAAGCCATTTCATACCACTTTTATATATATATATATATGATTCGACAACATACCTCTTATCACTCATGAGAAAATTCATGCCTTTATTGTAAGGAAAGGAGGAGACACCGGCCATGAGATGTGAGGCAGCGGCCGCAGCGAGTCTCTGCTGCTGCGGGGCCATAATCCTGGATCGCAAGATTTCCTCGCACTGATCGATACCTCCGAACTTGCTCACCGATGTCGGAGAGTCAATAGTATCTCCGAAACTGCTGTGAACAAACTTGCAGCTGGTCCCGTTTTTGCAGAACCCTCGGGCGAAGTAGAGACAGGGCTTCCACCCGAAGCCGGAGCCGCAATCCTCGAAGTTCCCGCAGCAGGCATCGCTCAGCGAGAGGCTTGGCCTGCGAAGGTGGTTGTTCGGCGTATGGTTCTCGCAGTAGGGAAAGGTTATGTGGCTGTCGCTGCCGACAGCGTCGAGCAAGTCAAGGTTCTTCGACGAGGACGATGAAGATTCGTTGAGGAACGAGAGATGGTCCTGGAAATTGTAGTCATCCGAGATATTCAGGTGGCTCTGCGGTGGAGGCGGAGGCGCGGAATCGGAAGAGGAGCTGCCATTGCTGCTGTTGGTGCTGTTGCTGTTGTTGCCGGCGCCGTTAACTACGGCTGCGTACGACGGCGACGAGGCGGAGGACGGGGCGGACTTGGGGCTGAAGTGCTGCCACATCGTGGCGGAGGACGACGGCGGGAGAGGGGACGGAGGGACGGTGACGGAGAGTGGGGATGGGAGGCTGGGGGTGTTGAGCCTGGGCGAGGGGATGGAGATGGGGCTGAAGGGGGAGGATGGAGTCGACGGCGCAGACGAAGTGTTCGACGAAATGCCCAAGTGGGTTTTGGCCTTGTGGATGAGGGCATGTAGGAGGCTCTCCGGGCCGAAGGCCAGCCTTATCATCTCCTTCTCGCCGTGCTCCTGAATCAAGACGTAGCCAGTGATTTTCGAGGCGTTTTCTGGATCCAGCGCCTGGATCCTGGAAAACACAACCTTGGTCGCCTCGTACGAGTCCATGACCGAACAAACTGAGAGCTGTGGTGTGAGTGTGTGTGAGCGCGCGCGCGCGCGCGTGTATTTGTTTGGGTGGTGTGGGGCACGAACCGAACTGGGTTAGTGATAATTAGCGATGGAAAATGATGGGTCTCGGTTTAATTTTCCAATGATGGCAGTTACTTGAAGCTGTGTGAGTGTGAGTGTCTCTGTGAGTGAGTGAGTATGTGTGTGTGAGAAAAAAGAGAGAGAGAGAGAGAGAGAGAGAGAGAGAGAGAGAGAGAGAGAGTACTGGGAATCAGAGTGTGTGTGAGTGCTGAGTAAACCAGCACAGTTTTTTAGATAAGTTGAAGATAAAGAAGGAGGAGCAGACAAGGAAGGGAGAGAACTTCCTTCCCCACATCTCTCTTCCTCTGTATCTGTGATTCCACTTATAAAATATTACAACTATCACCCACCATGAAGCAGTAACAAGCAGGATTGAAGCTAGCAAACCAAAAAAAACACACCAGAAGAAGCAGGAAGGAGGAAGGGGAAAAGAAATGCTTTTTTTTAAAAAAAAATGAAATATGCTCCCTCTCTCTCCCTCTCTAATATCAATATAAACTTGGAACCACAACTTTTGGTGTCATCAGACTCATCACTCATCAGTCACAGCAAGTCAAAAAAAAAAAAAAAAAACAGCGTGTAAAACAGCCTTTGGATGGAAGTTGGGAGAGTTTTTTTCCTTAAAAAAAAAGTGAAAAAGAACTTAACTTTCCCTCCTATCCTTTAACTTTCTTTATCTATTAAGTCAGGGTTTTGATCTTTAAAACAGAACTGCACGGAAGGAGAAGAAATTAGTGGGTGGGTGGGTGGGTGGGAGGGGGCTGGTTCACTCAAACCCTCTGCTTCGTAGTTTCCTTGTTACTTACTTCTATATTTCCATCTTTTTTCCCCCCTCCTTTCTGGAGCACATTACCAACTCTTTTTTTTTTTTTTGCTCCTCCAATAGGCAGTTCACCACAGCCTCCTGGCTTCCCATATTAACTTTCCCTGATAATTATTTTGGGTCACAAATCTAACTTAATTTTTCTTTTTTTCTTTTTTTTTTGTTTTTACAAATTTTTTATTTTATTTTATTTTATTTTATTTCCCGTTTGGGGAGAAAAAGAAGAAAAAACGACTTTGGCTGGTATTGTATAATGTTTTTGTCAATATTAAACCATTGTAGTAGCTGTACTTTCTGTATTTATATTCATTGTTTTCGTATTAAATCAGGAATTTTGGGGCTCGTGGGCACGACATTTTTGAAAATAAAGTAACTTCGTTTTTTTTTTTTTGGATTAAAGTTTTTCCTTTTCTTATTTTTTTTTCTTTCTGAGATTTTTTTTTTTATAAATAAAAAAGGTGTTGTTTTTCAATATTTGAACAGGCAAGGGGAGAGGAATCTCAAAAAGCGGTTTATTTTTCATTGCCAAGTCGTATATAAATTGGAGCCGGGCATGATACGTCCATAATTATGTAACGAGAAGCTTTTAACTTTCCGTACAATGAAAGCGTGGTGGATCCCACGGAGCCATGATTATTTGATTTTTAACCGCGCTGTAAAACTTTACACGTCCATTCAAAAGTTTGTTTTACCCCACCCTTTTACCTTTTTGTTTTTGAAAATTTATCCAAAAAATTGCTGCCCCCATCAGGAATCAGGAATCAGGAAATTTGGAAGTTGGAAATTAAAATTATAATTATTTTTCGGTAATCGAAATCAGGATTTATGTTCTCTTTGGGTGGACCCTTGTCTTCTTCGTCTTGCTCTTTTCACTAATAAATAGTTACTCTTATACCAAGAAATTTGTAAAAAAAAAAAATAATAACAATTCAATTCACCATGAATGGGTTGACTAATAATTGGACAGTGTAGGCTGCTGCTTTGGTTCTTGTAGCCCACGCCGGGGCTTGATTCTCTGATTCCCTGTCGTCTATTCTATGCCACAATTCGAGGTGGTTGTTTTTAACGACTGTAAAATTGTTTTCGATAAATTATTTACTCTCTCTGTGTTCAGAAAGATAAAAATAATAAAAATCCATACACTGGCGTCGCATTTTATGCATATGATTCAATAGATTAATGGGATGGGGCCTATCGGAATTGGCCCCATGAAACAAACATGAAACTTGTGTTGGCTCTGTTAACGAGTATTGCTTGCAGGTGTGTGTAATTTAACATATTTATCTTGCCATATTGGCATGATGTTGGCTGTTGGCTGTTGCTGTATTATTTCATGTTAATTAATACAATAAAAATGTGCCCATATATTTCCACTGAATACCTAATATAATTGAGACGCACATCAATCATAAAATAGTAAACGCCGCATTGAATCGCTATCCAAAAAAAAAAAAACACTCTTAGATCCCAAAAATCATAAAGATCTAGTTTCATTATCTATACGGCTTAAGGTTAACCCTTTGTTTGGTAAGATATAGAAAAAGATAGAAAGAGAATAGAAATGAAAGAGATAAAAAAAATAATAATAATAAGTGAAAAAAAAAAAAAGATAGAAAATGAATGTGATTGGTTGATATGGAAAATAAGATAAAAAGTGTTATATAATATAATATTTAATTTTTTTATAATTATTAATGTGTTATTATGGTAATCTAATCAAAAAGTAATATGTACAGTGATACTTTGTATTTTCAACCTAAAATTGCACTCTTCATACACGCTTTTCAAGATATCTTTTTTTATGTCATTTTGAAATTTTCTATAAGAAACCAAGCAAGAAAAAATTTAACTTCAATATCTTTTCTGTCTTGCGGTACCTTTTCCATACATTTTACATGTTAGCCAAGCAAGGGGGTAAGGGTGGAGGTCGGGGGCTATGTGTCACATACAAAAAAGGAATGCAATGCCTAATGTTAGGGCCTATAAATAAATTGAAATGGGGTAAATAGTAAAATATTAGAATGTGTTCATTAATATTGAATTAAATATAAATTTTAAATTATGATATTCACTGTTCACGAATATTACTATGTTTACGAACGTTTACGAATATAATTATAAAATTTTATAAATCTACAAAAAGAATTCACACTCACACTGTATACTTATTCCGAAAAATACCATTAATTAATTGTTGGGTTATGTTATCCTTGTTTAATATGTTTAAACGGTTACTATATGTAGTTTACAAAAATATTGTAATAATTATTATAATAACTAAATAAATAAAATATATATTTTTTATTTAATAATATTTTAAATGTATATACTTATTAAATTATATTTAATACAAACATATTTATATTTAATAAGTCAACTTTTATACATATTAATTAATTTGTTGGTTTCTCGTTTATAAATAAAGTTCATGAATACTAATAATATTCACGAACTATTAGTGAATACTTATTCATGAATATTCATAAACATGTTCACGAATACAATAATAATGGTCATGAACGACATTATTTATTAATAAACAAACATAAATGACATTTTACTAAGTCAACGAACTTATTCATGAATATTTGTCTCATTTACAATCCCACTACCAAACATTTCAACTCAGTCGTGATAAGAAGACAAGGAAGATCGGTTGTCAAAACAGTTGTCGTGGCAATGCAAAGTATCAGGTTCAAGTCTCTTATAATATGCTAGAATTACGAACATTCTAAATGATAGCATTTTAGTTTGGATTGTGCTGACTAGCCTGTTTTAGTCTATGAACTACATTTATTAAATTTAGTAGAGCTTGAGCTGAATTGAGAAAAAAGGATCATCACTTAAGTGGTAATCCTTTTTTCGTGTGGGTTGATAAGATAACCCACAATGAAGATTCGTTGGCAAACAAGACAACTCAATGCCTCTCTTCTTTGGACATGTTCCAGGTTCAACCCCCTTAGGTGATATAAAAATCGAGACTATCCACCTCTAGATTAATTCCCTAGGTTAAGTTGGTGTTATCTCTTGACCTATATTTTTTTTATCTAATCTCATGTGAGCTAATTTGACATGTTTAGAGTGAACAAATATGCAAGTGAGCTTAAACCTATGCACCTACATACAAATGCAATTGAGCTCTTACTTCTCCTTTATCAAACTAGCTAGTTGAAGTAATATATTTGGATTGAGGCACACAAAAATAGATACTCTCTCAATGAATACAACCTATGGGAGGACGAATGCCCATTGGCAGAAACGCAAAGGGTTTTACACGATTCAAGGTAATTCGTTTGTTTTAACATGATGCTAAATTGTGTGAGAATTTTTATGAGCCTTTTTTAGTGCATGTTATGCACACGCGCACATACATGTGTGTATGTGAGAGAAATGTTTTCTTTTTATCACGTGTTAATCATATATATGGGTAGTGTGTTTTCTTTGTATCACATGTTTGTTTGTAAATAATTTCATCAAAACTTCTTTATGTTGACATTGTATGTAAATATTTATTTTACAAATATTTGTAATATATATTGTCGTTTTATAAAAACTAAATAATAATGATAGCCTTATTATTTAAATATATTAATATCATTTTAAGTAATATTTTGCAATGATGAGTGTTAAACATAGAGAACTTTTAAACTTAGTCTTTGTAAAAATACTGTCATTATGATAATTAGTATATACATGTTAAATATTAAAGATTTATCCAAATATCTAATTACTCTGTATTGAGATGCAATGGCATCAACATCAAAGAATATCGTTATTCAACTTAAAGAAGAAACAGAAGAATGCGCTTAATAGTGCGAGACGGTTTGAAAACAGTTTTGGCAAAAATAAAAATAATCAAAATATATTTTCATTTTATTAGATTTAAACAAAACTTGTTTTTGAAAATTGAAATTGAAAATATTTACCAAACAAAAAATACTTATTTTTTGTATTCAAATATAGAAAACTATTGTTGAAAACATTAAGTAAACATCTCCTAATTAACTCGTTTCACGAAGTTACATATTTTATATACAAATACTTATAACGTAATTGTCTATGGGCTCAAAGAAAAATAGGATTCAAGAAATTTTAAATTATAATAAAAGAGACAAAGTCGCAAATAGATTTAGGAGGGGCGTAAAACAATATAATCAACAACTTCAAGAGGTTCTATATTATGTACAGATAATAAGTCAAATAATATAATATTATTTTTTTTACTTTACATGTGGAGAGTAATAAATCATTACCCCTTTAAAATTTTAAATATGAGTCCCACTTTAGTTTTTTTTTTTTGGGTAAGCTGAATTGAAATACGATTGAAAGCTTTATTTCAAAACATGTAAAACATGTTTGGTACAAGTTTTGATTTCTATATTTTGTCTTCTGAATTCTATTGGAGTACAAGTTAAATTATAATTTAAAGATGATTATTGATAGATATGAGAGATAATATATTTTAAAAGAATATGTATATTTTAAAATTGAATCCCATCAAATTTAAAAATAATAATATTTGGTTGATCTAAATAATAAAATAAAATAAAGGTAAAAAAACATTTGAGTCTCTCGAAAGAATGAAATTAAATTTTAAATAAAAATAGTTAGACATATTTTTTTAAAGCATATATGAGATTCACATTTTTAAAAATAGTTTTTAAAATCTTATTATGTTTAAATTAGGATGAGCCACATTGAGCCCATCATTTTCTAAAATGGTAGCCCAATCAGGCATACCAAACACATTATACGAGTTTGGTATGAGTTTTGGTTTTTGTATTATATTTTTTGAATTTTGTTAGAATTTGAATTGTAATTTTTAAAAATAGTTTTCATTTGGTAGTAGAGAGAATTAGTTTTGAAAAGAGTTTGTATTTTTAAAATTAAGTCTAAAAAAATGAAAAAAATAATTACTGTGTTCAAGTCATAAAATAAAGAAAAAAAACTTATTCGAGTCTTCTAACATAATTAAGTTTAAATTTAAAAACAAAAAATAATTAATTACAATTAGTTTTTAAAAACAACTACCAAACTCACCATTTTAAAAAACTATTTTTAAATTTATATTATTAAATTAAAATATGCTACTCCAGACTACTATTTTAAAAAATGATACACTCGATTGGGCTTACTGTACCAAACGCGTTGCTAGTAACTTGAAAAAATATATATGATTTTTTAGTTAATTTAGTGACTCATATGATTAGTTTTAAATATTACAATGTCAAAACTAAACCAAAAAGTAGTCCAATAAATATTGATTTGCTAATATTTCTAAAACAAATCATAATTAATATATAAGTTTATGATTTCAAGAAATTTAATTAAAGCTCAGCATAAAAAAAAAACAGTTTTAGGCAAGGGTAAAACCAAGATATCATCCACGGGGGCTAGGGATGAAATTTAAATTTGAAAGAAACTGAAACTTAATCATAAATATAATAACTATAGTTTTTCATATTCATATTTACTTAAAAAATAAAGTAATAAAAAAGATCACACATGAATTTCTACTCATTATTCAAATATTTTACCTATAACATGTTTGATATGCGATAAAGGAAAGGAAAGGGAAGGAAAAAAAATTCATTCCTTTCCCGCGGTTGGTACAGCAAAAAGAAAGGAAGTAGTCATTACCTTGAGAATCTTATATTCTTATATAGGGGGAAATTGATTCCCCTCATTCTTAGGTTTACTAAGGTTTCCTTATGCAAAAACAAAGGAAGTAGGCATTACCTTATTTATTTTTATTCTCTCTCTCCCCACCCCTTCTCCCCATTCCCCGGTTGCCCTGCAGCCTGCACCCCTCTCCCCCGACTCATCTCTCCCCATACGCATGGCCAGATTTGACGAAGGAAGGAGACTTTTTTTTTTAATAAATTTTAATAATAATAAGGATACGTTAGTAATTTAAGTAATATATTACTCTGCCTACAATTGCATACCAAACACATGTAAGATAATAAATCATTCTATTTCGATTCCCACATTGATTCCATTTCTTCCATTTTGATTCCCGCGTATCAAACATGGCTTAAGTATTATGATTTTACAACATATCATAAGGTAATTGTATGTATAATTTATGGTACTTCTTATCCTACCTACCAAATTCGAAAACCTATCATCACCTCCCACTGCTCCGAGGTGGTAACTATTATTACCAAGGTGGTAACTAAGATGGTAACTAAGGTGGTAACTATTATTACCAAGGTACGTTCATGAGTGATTGGATGATGTACGTTCATGAGCTGGTCTCAATCGCCAAGTTGTTATGAATGGCATAGAGTAGGCGGTTGTTGTATGGCGTATTGCCGTATCGTTGCCTTCCCCCTTAAAGCAGTGGCACACGTGCAATGGAACCCAATGACTTAGGCCTAAGGTTGCAGTACACCGCATGTCGTACGATGTTTTCATTAATTACCCGAGCGTAGTGTCAACTCCAAATTAATCATGAGTCGCGTTTCGTTAAGCTTGGATTGCAAGTTGATTTTAGGTATAATCACGTTAGTTCATGATCAATCTATTTAAATTAAGATGAATATAGAGCGCAGTGAGAAATAAAAGATTTTTAATAAAAAATAATAGGTGATCAAATATATTGGGTGCATTTGGTACCGATAACAGGGTAATTGTTTTTCAAGATTATAATTTCAAATACATTTAAAAGTAATTAATTTTAAATTTTATTTTTTAAAATAGATAAGTCTCATAGCTATTTTTAAATCTTTTTTAAGTATTTTCTATTTTTAAATCGAAAGATCCAAAAAAAATGTTAAACTTTTATTTTATTTTATTATATGAACCCACAATTTTATAATTTTTTATTTGTTAGAAGACTATGTTTTTTTTAAATATATTTTTAAATAACTTCTCTTTTATACCTAACAAAAATTATTTTCAAATTAGAATTAAACACAAACTCTAACAGAATACAAAAATCAAAATTCATATTAAACAGATTCAAGTAATTTACATTTTTACTATAAAATATAATACAATTAATATTAATTTTACTAATAAGCCTAATTCAAGTGATATGAATGATAGCACTTATTCATTCTCAAAATCTAAACTAATATCTAAATTATATTTTAGCCAAGTAAAAAGATTTCAAAGTTTTGAAATAGTTTAAATTTTAAACTTTAGAGTTTTAAAACATTAATTTTTCAATAAGGTATAACTATTATAATAATGAAAACTAAACATTCAAAAGAAAAAAAAAAGTAAAACTTAAAACATGAACACAAATATAAAACTCCAACTCAAAAAAAAAAAAAACATTTTGCAACATATAATTAGTTTTTTAAAAAACTAAAAACTCAAGAATACAAAGTTAATTTGGTATGAGTTTTGGTTTTAGTATTTTGTTTTGTGAATTAGTATTAAATTTTAATTCTATTTTTTTTGTTTTATAAAACAGAAAATATATTTTTAAAAGAGTATATTTTTTAAAATTAAGTTTTAAAAATATTTTTAAAAAATTAATATTTGATGGGCTCAAACAATAAAATAGAGAAAAAGTAAAAATTTAAAATAAAAAATTATTTAAATTTTCCGACAAAATTTAATTTATATTTAAAAACAGTTAAAAACAGCTTTTAAAAACAACTATGAGATCCACCAAACAATCCATACCAAACACATGACAACAACTATAACATATTTGATAATATAAAAATATACAAATGAATATAATAAATATTAATTACTTAGATCTGATTTAACTAGGCATGCACTTTAGAGCATTGATATTAGATTAGCAATTATCATCTTCAAAATTTAATAAGAATTACAATTTTTTCATAACTTTTAAAAATTATCTATTCATAATTTTACATTGACTTAACCATTGACTTTATCATAATAATAATATAATATAAAAAAGAGAAGAGAAAAGAATGAGAAAAATAATAAAAATAGAAGAGATAGAAAATAAAATATTAAAATAATAATTTAATGAACAGAAAGTAATTCTTCAGAATCTCAAAATTTTATTGCAATAAATTGTCAAATCCAACGGAGTTAATTTAACCAATAATGTTCTATTTAATTGGGGCAGATGGATTTTTACAAAGCCTGCATGGGACAGTGCGGACGGGTTGTTAAGGTTTAAATTTTGTAGTTGGTGACACAAAATATGGGCTGACCAATTGGTACTGGCACAGCAGTCTGCAGGGATTTTGCGTCCCACAGGCTGTTTCCTTGCGCCCTCGTTGGTGGCCAGAGCCAGTAAAGGACAAGGGTGGGTTGTGAAGGACCCCCCCCTCCCCCCCCCTATTAGAGAAGTAATTGGTACTGAGAAGCACTGATATATCCACACACCTAGCCCCTCCCTATGCATACATACCGATTAATGAGGCACGTTTTACTCACCCACCCACCCACCAAACTACACGTGCCTTTGCTATATTTGACATGAATTTGACGTCTATAGGACTCTTGTAAAAAAAATTTAAACGCTTTCTAAACGATGCAAACTAAAAAAAAAAATCATTTTCGTGAGGTGGTGTTAGATATTATATATATAACACTCCCCAAAATAATCATTACCAGCTTGAAATATTATATCTTACCTCAAATATCAATCAATTGTGAAAACTTACCTCCTTCACGAGATCTTCTTCGTAACATTGCTACAAGTATGTTTTATTTTGAAGAATTTGGAACAAATGATACAAAGAATAATTGGGCAACATATTTAATTTTATGCCTTTAACGCTATCTATTCTTCCGTGGGCTAACATTAACATAATGATAGAGACACATGTGCAACAACTTGTATCCCGGATAGGATCGGTCTATTAAGCATTAAGCCTGCTAATGAACCGACAAAATTAAAACTAAGACTTTTTGCTTTTGGACATGAGTCGCAATCTAGCCCGCATTCTCAAAGAAGGCTTTATTGTAGTCTACAAACAAAAGCAAAATGCATGATTTGAGAAAGGGGGAAATAGAGATCACGCTTCATGTTTCTATAAATCCAATTCACAAAAGTTAGAGAAAACGAAGTTTTCTTCCACCATCATATTTGAGAATGACATAACTTTCCTCTGAAAGATTGAGCAGTCATTCCAAAAGCGATATAAATAAAAAATAACGAAGCAACAACAAAAAAAGAAAGAAAGAAAACTAAAAAGTACATTTTAGCTCTGAACACCATTTTGACTATGCGCTTGCCACTGTTTCACAATATAAAAAAGCATTGTCATATAGACAGGGAATATAAAATTAAAGCCCTGCGGGCAACAGTTATCTTAGTGTCTACTACATAGCCTAATGATAAAGAGTAGGGAATTAAATTACTTTTAAAAATAAAGAATTCAAATATGTTTAAAATTATTTAATTTTATAATTCAATTTTCAAAACAGATTAATCTTATAATTATTTTTAACTATCTTTTATTTTTAAATCTAAACTTAATTCAATGAGAAGATTCAAATAATTTTTTACTTTTATTATTATTTTATTATAGTAGATCTACCAAATATTATTTTTTTTTAAAAAAAATTAACTTAATTTTTTAAAATAAATAATTTTTAAAACATGTTATCACTCTTATCAAATAAAAAAAATATTTTTAAATTATAATACAACAGAAACCAAAAATCATAAAAAAAAAATGACTCCCCATCATCCCAAGGCAAGCAGTGGAGTTTTGAATAATGTCAAGGAGAAAAAAAAACCCTCAACTTCCAAGCAAGCAGTGAAGTGTTGGAACCCATAGGAGATAATATCGTCATCAATCAAAAAATAAAATAAAATCACACCAATGAGCAAAACTCTCCTTTTAGAACCCCAGCTCACCTCATCCGTTGAGAATTGTCCCCATGTTCGAGATGGTTCGATCGATCACTTGTGGCATTATGCTTAAAATCTTCAATCTTGTCACCACAACCATTTTGCTTTTTCCACGTAAAGGTGCCTCGTCCAACCACAAATCCCCTTCAGGAGAAATGGGGACTAATTTGCATTTCTATTCAAAGCACCCATTTGTTTTCTTGTTCTTTTTAAATCTCACTTTTTACTACCCGAGTAAAATCAAACACCTTCTAGCTATGCAGGGCATAGCAGTGAATACACATAGGATCCGGGCTCAAATTTCAAAACAAAGGGCAATTAGTGATTGACTGCCCACACGACCAGACATAACTCGAAATTGACCTCAAGTCCTTAACCATTGTGCAATATTCGAATCCATTGTATGGTACTAAAAGACAAAAAGAAGAAGAAAAAGCCCATCATGTTGAGATTATACCCTTTCTCTATGCCAGCTATGATAGAAGAGTTTTTATCTATTTATTTTATTTATTTTTTACTCATCTGTAATGAACATAGTGATCCTAAAAATTCCTGTTTCATAGGCAAATACCCGTTTTCATATGGTCAGATACATGAAGGAAAAATAGCTATGGGGCAGGTTATGTCCCTACAAAGGGAAATTAATCACAAGCGTGAATTTCCTTAATGGAGGGAAGGGCCTACTGACACACAGAAATTCATTGGGCTATCTTCACATAGCAGGGCAAAAAAATCTGACTTTGATTCGGTTCTGCAAACTGTGTGGTCCTCTTTTGGAATAAATAAATTAATTAATAAAAATAAGAAATGGAAAACAAACCAACACAATTGGGGCTGAGAAGGTTTGAATCGTTCCTTTTTATATGTCCACCTCTGACCTCTCTGGCATGACATGATATTTGAGGTTGAGGCTCCACCACCACCATGGCTTTGGCACTGTCAAAAGTTCAAAAACAGGGTCACTAAATCAAACTACAACACATAACAGATCTTCAAAGGGAGAAGAATGAGATGGCTATGTTTCTGTTCTATCAAAAACAAGAGATTGTAGAGTTCAGAAATGTGACACCCACGAGAAGAGTCGGGCGGTATGATGCACATACTTGTTAGCACCACACTCAAACACGTTTCTTTAAAAGAGAGAAAAAAAAAAAAACAGGATGCCAGTACTGGAACGCGGGCTATTAGCATTTTCACTGCCCATGCTAAAGAAGTGGAACCATCAAGCAGTTTGTTTTTAATAAGATTTTGAAATAAACAGTACTCTATTCCAACGTCACAAAAAATTTATATTTTATCTTCAATACAACTCAACTTCTACCCGTGCCATTGTCTTCCATAGATAATAATAGCTGTGATTTTCAGATGGCATAGTTACTGTCTTTCCAATATGCAATAATGCGTTATCTCAGTGATCATTATGAAGTACAATTGTCAGGTTAGTCTTGATGAGGACCACTTCTGCTGCTAAGCTTCTCTTTGACTTTTATTTTTCCCTTTATTTTGGGTCCAATTAATATGGGCAACGCAGAGAGGATACTCTAGAACAAAACTACTGTAGGACAAAACAAAGTAATATGTTTAACCGACCAAACTTTTCCAATCTGCTGCAAATTTACCTCCAAGCAAAAGACAAAAGAAAAAGGGCCAAAAGGTAGGAACTAATCAAGATCCAAAATTCTTCTTTAAATCTTTCTCTGTTTCCAAATTTAGCATTTAAAATGAGCATCAAACTAATCTTTCAAAATAAATATTGACCTATCATTTAAGGCATTTTAGACTTACAAATAGTAACTTTTACTAAGCAAATAAACATTATTCAGATGGCCATCATATCATTAACTCCACATCAAAAATCAGTATCACTAAAAAAATATAGCAATCTATTATAAAATTCCATAACGGCACATTAATGAAAGGTGATGAAAGTAATTTCACGAAAATACTGAACATGATCACTTCCCTTCTCATTACAAGATTATTTTAAATTGCTTAAGATTATTTTACTTCACTCTCAAGTTTTCAAAGTACATCATGTGCAAACAAGTGCTGAAACTCAGCACAATAGTAGCCATCAATTGGCACTTTTTGTACTTGCTTGGAAAGAGGAAAAAAAATCAACAGCCAAAAGAATGTTTCCAAAACATTCTGCCTTGATTCCAAACCAGTAACAAGGGACCTTAATTTTTTTAAGTCAAGAATCAAATTAACTCCAAGGATAGGAAAAGGTTAACAAACACCTGAAGCTCAAATAAAGGTATCTATTCATGAAACCTAGTTGAATCAAATTGAAATAACTTAGAGCAATCCCAAAAGGCTCTCTAGAGACAAATGTCAAAAATAAGTTTCGAGCTCTTCACATTACTATATACATTTTAAAATGCTATAAAAAGTTACTATTCATTCTTTACATAATATTATATTATTTTTACCTTCTTTTCCCTCTCTCTTGTATCCATTTGATCGCGCCCAGTTCGATCGCGCCCAGTTCGCTCGATAATGAATCGCTTCTTCCTTCAACTCCACTGCGGTGCCTTCTTCTAGTCTCCTTGAACAATGGCTAGCCACCATGGTGAGTTTTTTTAGAATGGTGGGCCATTTTATGACATTGATCAAGCGATTCCGGGAGGACTCCCTTTAAATAAAAGGGCAGATGAGAGTTGAGAGATTTAAGGATTATAGGTTGACTTTTTTTTTTTTGATTTTTAGAGAGCCCTCCTATCTCATGGATCAATTTGGGGTTTTATAGGAGGAGAGAATTGGAGTTTGACTGGTTGGGTTACGGCTATGGTTTGGTTGGCGAGGGTGGCTTGAGGTTGAGCTATGGAGGTAAAGTTCGAGCCCGATCTGGTTTGATGGCTTAACTTGGGAAGAGAGAAGGAAAGGGTGAGGATGGTTGTGTTGGTGTCATCGTGGATCTCCGGTAGTCCAACGGCCGTCACGTGAAACCATGGAACACGACAAATCAGGAAGGGATGGAAACAAGAACATATTCGAATTGAATCGGATCAATCGAAAATGGAAGAAGAAGCAATGAGGAATGCGAAGGAGGAAGCGGCGCTCCACGCTGGAATAAAAAAATACGGCCTTGAATCTATGTGGTTCCAACAAAAAAAGGGGTGAGTTTTGGTTTGCCATGGATATTAGAAAAATTAAAGTTATTATTTTAATAAAAATAAAATAAATTTGAATATTATTGTTAGAGTGAAAATTAAAAAATAACTATTTACATGTGAAAAATTATTTAGATATAAAGATAATTTAAAGAGTATTGTTGGAATTGCTCGTATACATATATTAACAGTTATGAGAGGCTATGAAATTGTAAAAGAGCAATAAATTATGAAACATAATATTAAACATAGACACCAACCCTTTTTGCAGCGGCAAATAAACAATTCAAACCAATCACATTGAGAGATCAGGCATGCTTGAATAGTTTCATGCTAAGCCAATGAAAATAGATGGCCACCATAAGTATTGGAAGTGTCAAGGGCATCAACAGGCAGTAATATCTGTTAGAGCCAACAAGAAACCAAATCAGAAATAACATGAATGACAGGATGAGAAAATAGAGGCACCTGGACTAAAGTTTAAAAATTTTGAGAACCTAATCATAGAACCATCTAACAATGTCTAGCTCCTTATGAAACTTTCATGCCTTAGACTTGCCTGGTCTAATCCAACCTGCATCCATAGATTTTAAGCCCGCCAGTACCAAACAAATAGGTTACAATTGAACAGAATGTATCAAGGCAACAAAGTTGCGGCAGAACCAGAACTAGAACATAAAGTCCATCTAGAAACTATTCTTCCTTTTACAAACAGTAACCTGTGTATTTATACAGACAGGCTCTACAACTGACTCATCTATCGAACGAAACAAATTACACTACTTCAGCAGTGAAGCTATAGTATTAGCAGTCTGCACATTGTAGTTTGTGGAGTACATGAAGCAACCAAAGAGAACAATCAACCACAACCGTATGGGGTGCATGGTTCTTCTACTTACCACCATTGATTGATGCAAATCCATGACTAAAAAGGGGTTGTGACCGCAAATGTTACCAACATTATAGGGTTTATGTGGCTAGGGAAGGGAAGCACTAAATCCTAGTCGACAATCCATAATTCTACACCATAAACCAGGGGCATAAATTGGTTGTACTTGTCACTGTTGTAGCTAAAAAAATCACTGATAAAAAAAATCAACTAAGACTACAAATTTTATTTTTCAGAAATATTATCTAAGGTAACAACTACATTAAATGAGCAAAAAAAAAAAAAAAAAAAGTAATCGGAGTAAACTATAAGAATGAGTCAAAGGAGTCTAGCGATTTAGCCTACAACGTGAAGCGAGGCAGAAATGTTTTTTTAAAATGCAATACCTGTCGGTTTGTATGGCTGATATAATATAATTCTGGGCGGGTGGAAGAAGCTTAGATACAATGGCGGCAAATGAAAAACCAAGGAAGAAGACAAAGCCGAAGATGAAAAACATCCATCCACAACAGCTACTCCCAAGGGAGGACCTCATTGCAATTACTGCCGACAAAAAAGAGACAATGACTGCATTGTATCAGATCACGGTAAAGCAATGTGAAACATATATATCTTCTCCCCATCTAAAAGAGTCTTGGACCAAACGTGTGTTTGACCAAACATATATATCTTCTCTCTATGTATCAAAATTAATGATAATAACACCAAAATACATATTGGTAATGATTTATAAAGATAATTAAAGTGTTAAGCATGTGGTAATTCAATTAGTGTATATATAAAATCATGATAATCGGAGATATATAACATAAGATCTCAAATCTGGAAATGGCTCCGCATTCATTATAATATATATATAACACCCAAGAGGTCCTGCAAGTGCGAAGCGCAAGCACTTTATGGAAACAGAGTGCATGCATTAACGAAACAAAGAGCACCATATACATATATATATATACACACACACACACACTTCAAACATGCTTTGCAATTGATTTATACTAGAAAATCAAGCATATAATCATTAATAATTAATTTAACAACTCATTCAATAATAAATAAAAAAACAATGCGTGTTTTAAAATTTAAATAACAAAAGAAGAAGAAGAAGAAGAAGGATGTTAAAGCGAAAGAAGACATGGGTGAGGTGTGGCATACGCGGGACGAGAGGAGTAGAAGGGAGGAGGGTGTCGCGGGTGACGTCAGCAGACAGACAGACGGAGGCTGTCTCGTGGCTTTGCGAGTGACGTCAGCAGACAGGCAGATGGATATGGATGCTGTTTGCCGCAATTGAGAAGAGAATAGAAATTAGAAACTGAATTAGTACGAGGCTGTTGGTTGCTTGCGACGCAGCTGGTGACTGTGCG
The DNA here is from genome assembly GCA_023512835.1 of Taxillus chinensis. Classification (NCBI taxonomy): domain Eukaryota; kingdom Viridiplantae; phylum Streptophyta; class Magnoliopsida; order Santalales; family Loranthaceae; genus Taxillus; species Taxillus chinensis. The sequence continues at coordinate 18,643,410 of CM042092.1, read as the reverse complement.
CCAATTCGTGCAATTGCGATCGATCGGAATCGGAATCGGAGAGAGAGAGAGAGAGAGAGAGAGAGAGAGAGGCGGCTGCTATTGATTAATTAATTAGGGTTTGTTTTTTCCCCTTTCTTTTTCCTTCCTCTATCCAAAACGCCACCGTTACTTCACTTCAGGAAGGAAACAAAAAGAAAATATATATATATAATAATTTGTCATGAACAAGACAAACCCTGTACTGTACAACACTACAGCCCCGGCCTCCTCCACCTTCATCCTCTCTCTCTACTCTTTGCGGACTGAGGCTTCCAAACCATCCGACACAAGACAACATTGGGTTAAGCCTCGTACTAAGTTTCCATTCGTTTCCAAATCTTCCGACCCGACACTACATTGGGTGCTAAGGTTTCGTTCGTTTTAATTTAGCGGTAACCCGTTCTCTCTCTGAGACTCTCTCTCTCTCCCTCCGATGCTTTGATGAACACTTCGATGTATGAGTTTGTTTCATTCTTAATGATACCTGGAAGCTATCCTACCCGCCTTAGCGCATAGTCTTATTTTGTTGAGATCAATGTTTCCCATATTATCATTCAATTGTTCTGTTTATTCATCATGTCTTGATAGTCTTTCTGTTAAATTTTCTTACCATATTGCAGATACACGGGACTTTAATTTGGTGGGTTTATCTGAAAGCATGGCTTCTAGATTTTGGGGGGACAGGTATTCAACTATGCTTCCGCATTATTCTAGATTGTTGTGCTGGAACATTAAAAGTTTCATTATTCAGTTAATTTTTGTATGCTTGCGAGTGTAAATTTCTTTTATTGGGAATAGGGCGGCAGCGATTACCCTGATGATGTTGAAGCCTCACTCGGAGCTGATGAATCCGCCATTTCAGTTGCAGGGAATAGATATCTGGCGGGTCAAGGAAGTGATAGTGACGATTCCGATGGTAAAAAGCGTGTTGTCAGATCAACCAAAGACAAGCGATTTGTGGAGATGGCTACCACCCTTGAACAGATCAAAAATGCAATGAAAATCAATGATTGGGTCAGCCTTCAAGAGAGTTTTGACAAGATTAACAAGCAGCTGGAGAAAGTCATGGCGAGTGTCTGAATCTGTGAAGGTTCCAACCCTTTACATTACATTAGAGCCCTTGTGATGGCTACCACAAGCGATTCGAGGAGATGGCTACCACCCTTGAACAGATAAAAAAAAATGCAATGAAAATCAATGATAGATGAGTAGACTGCTAAAATCATGTATTCCGCGAATAACAATGTGTAGGCTGCTAATACTGTAACTTCATTGTTAAAGTAGTGTAATTTATTTATGTTGATAGATGAGTCAGTTATAGAGCCTATCTATACAAATAGACTTGTAAAAAGGAAAGAAGTTTATAGATGGGCTTCATGTTCTGCTTCTACTATAACTTTGTTGCTTTCTTGATACATTTAACTTTGGCTTACCTTGTGGTTTGACATTGGAAATGTCAGATTTTAAAATATGTGTTGACTTAGGACAAGCAATTTCTCTTAATTTCTTTAACATATAACTGAGTCACTCTATCATTCTCTACAAACAGCGCATGAGAATCAAATTAAATTGGGCTTGACAAGATAATTTCCCATCTTTCATATTTGGGCCTGCCAACATATCTAGCTTCATCCAGTGTGGATGAATGGATTCAATGGGAATAGACCGATCATCTTTAATGTATTCTGCAATCCCATAAGCGTAAAGTAATCCATGTGTACGTCGATTTGCACATCCACATTTTAAATCAACTCCAACTAAAATGGCTAGTTATATTGTTGTGAAGGATATTCGGGAGTGCTTTGTAGACACGTGAAGTGATGTTAAACTATTATTACACTTTTTTCAATTGATGCTTTTATGCCAGTGATCTATATGGGCAACCATATCTCAAAATTCATTGTACTACAGCCAAATTGTCTCTTTAATCTTACATTTACACTTTTAGCCTTGCACATGTAAATCATGATCATATAAATACTTACATAAAAAGAATATAATAGACCTGAATAATGAAGTAAAAGAAAGAAAATAATAATAATAATTTGGATTCCATAAAAAATTAAATTTGAATTTAAAAATAAAAAAACAAAATAAAAAATAGTATATTTTATTGGGATTTAAATTCTCATGAAATTTTCGGTACCGAACATAATTAAATAGCGTGGGATCCAATTATTCTGTTGTCAAATGCAAAATCATGACAAAAACTGCCGGTAACCAAACAATGCACACATTGCCCAAATTTATGAATAGCTACGTTTTAATGAAGATTACCAAAACAAAGTGAATGATTGTATATATTGAAAGAAGAATTATTATTTAGCATTATTATAAAATTTTAATTCTTGCCTATACAAATTTAATAGTATGGATATTCCATTTAGACGCTCACAATTTAAACATTATATAGAAAACAAATTCTCAATCAAAAAAGAAATTACCTTTCCCATAACCCTCGCTAGGTTTATCTGGTAAGAGCAACTCTAAGAGACTCTATTATCTATAAATAGAGAATCAAAAGTCAAAAATAAGCTCTAATAAATTTTTCATTTGGCTCTCACATATACAAAAATGAATCTTTATTTTTGAAAAATTACTATTTATTATTCACATATTATTTTATTACTTTTTATTTTTTCTCCTCTCTTCAAATAAAAATTTATTATATTAAAAATATAATAAAAAATATCATTTTAATAAAAATAAAAGTTAAAATAAAGAGTTTTTTAAGAAAAAAATAGAACTAAAGAATTTCTCTAAAGATATTAAGTTCATATTCTACCCAATATCCACTTTCGCTGTAGTGTAGTGGGAGTCTGCGACTGCGACTATTGTTAATGTTAACTGATGCGTTTGTTTTTATTTCCGAATTCATTCGTAAGTTATGATAGTTATAAGTGTAGTGGGACTAAAAAAATACCCCAGCTTTCAACGGTGGAGAGACTAGTTGCTTATTTTACCCGAAGTGTGACATCCGACTCCGTGGCCCAATGGATAAGGCGCTGGTCTACGGAACCAGAGATTCTGGGTTCGATCCCCAGCGGAGTCGTTACTTGCGGTTCTCTTTTTGGCCTACAATTTACATAAAATTTATGATATGATACGAAACCAGAGATTCTGGGTATGATATGATACGAAAATTTATATATTACTCTCTTTTATCTCATTACTTATTATTTTCTCTGATGCAACATACTTCAATGAAAATTGCCATATATATATATATATATATATTTGTTTTATAGATTGGACTTATTTATTTAGATTCATTTGATACGAAAAATTTAATGTATTATGTTTATAGGGTGTTGTCAGTGTACAATGATATATACATGTATGCATGTATGTATGTATGTATATCAGTACTCGCTACATTCCTGCATTTCAGCCTTGTGCCTTGTATGTGAAAGTGTTTTACATTTCACGATGCTAATGCCATCCAGTAGTTCTGTGTGCATAAGCTTGTAGGAGTTCCAATTGTAGACGACCACGCCCAATCTGTGTCCTTTACTCCTCGTCGTTGCATTTCCGCCAACTGCCAAGTACCGATGGTTAAGCAAGACCCTTTGTGTTTCCTTTATTCTTTATAATATTGGTTTGATACATTGGTACATAACATGTTTGTAGATGTTCTTACACCAGGTATTTTCTACTAGTTATTTATCAGTATTGATGCTTATACTCGATATTGATAATAGAAAAACCACATATTTGGTTATACACGTATAGAAGAGGCTTATGACCCCATTTGGTAACATATTTCTACCCTCCTACTTCACCCCATTTCGTGCCTTTTGCTACTTGATCTGCCTCTGTTCTTTAAAGTTTGGAGGGTAATGAAATATAAGCAAACCAGCTTGACAATGATCCTATAGTTTTGTTTTAATGTTCCCTACTGTGTCATGTATGTGATCAGCTGTGGAATCTTAAACTAAGTTGCCTGGAAGTAATCTTTGTTCTTCTATGCTTAATAGATGTTATTATGAAATATGAAATGCTCATGGATAATATCATCTATGCTTACTCTGCCATCACGCAGCTCAAATATTACTGAATCGTTGGAAAATGGGATTGGGCGCGTAGGTGCAACCTGCACATATCCGGAGCATTAAAATCATTATAATGTCATGGGACCAAGATGATATTATACAAAAGCAGCATGGTGTCAACCAACCTTTAGGTTGCAGAGGCTGTCAAAATCATTCTGGTTCTCTTCACCTATCTTCAAGCTATGATCATGACAAACTCCTTCCTTCACATCATTTTCTTGCCTTTCACTTTCAAGTGGGAACCCATAATTTTTCCATTTCCATGTCATCTGATCCATATATCTAAGGTAGACCTTACCATCTGAACCAATCACAAACAACTGGTTTCCATCGAAGCAAGGCCCTGGTGCACCCACCAAGGTCACACTTTTATCAGGCATGCCATGTTCTACCCAGTTCCAACCATCTAAGGCATTCCAATGGTACTCAACTAATCTTCCATCCTCTGAAAACATGAATATAGACCCAGTTAATGAGTGCAACGAAGGCTTCATGGCAGTTCCAGGAAATCTTGATAGAGCCAGATGTTGTGACTGATGGTGCCCATGCCATAATTCTGTCACTTTGTTATACTGATACAGCCGACCATTCCTCCCGATCACAAACACTATGTTATGTCTAAATATTTCTTGGTCAACTATACATGCGATTTTGGCATTTGGAGGGTGTTGGCAATCTTTCCATTTGAAATTTCTCATAGAAACCTACACAACAGTTCATCCTTCATATCAATGGTATCATCATTTTGCAAAAAGCTAGCATTTCATTTATTTCCTGTGAATGGTAAGCCAAAACCAGAATTGAAAAACCAGTATGAAGTTGGTAAAGTGATCTTGCAAGCCTAAAAGGGTGAAGTTTAGTTGCTTAATCTTCTCATGCTCTCTCAAAGGCTGGTTCATAGTTTTGTAGTCCTAAAGGGCCATTTCATGCCTAAGTGCTGAATTCCTAGACCATGTATTAGCCTCATTTTATTAATAACCAAATCTACTATTTTGTAGATTGACTCATTATAGTTAGAAACTTACTGTGAATTGCAGCAATCTTCCTTTTTGGCTCACAAAAAAGAGGGAGTCTCTTGGTGTAATTATTTGCTCTTTACCTTGCATATAATTCCATGGTGGGCCACTCATAACCGGTCTTCCTCTCCTCATAGCAGTGCAATTTACCCATGCTAGTTCATCATTGCTTCTCTCTCTTATAAACAAACTCCCTTCCATGTCAACCAAATACAGACTTCCATTATAGTTCCCCAGTGCACCTTCTATGGCCATTGAGTGGTGATGCCTTAGCCACAGCCACACATTGTCCACATTAACACACTCAAAACTCAATCCGTCATTTGTTATGAAGAAAAATGATCTTCCCTCCTGCAACACTCTAAGTCGAAAATTAGACTTCAGCCAGTTTATGGGGAAACTGTATGATTCTTGGAAGGATTTAACTGGATCACCGCCCAGCATACTTGGAGGCATGTAACTCTGTTGTGCTTGTGCCCACTTTCGTCTTCTGGATACCAATCCTGCATTTTCCTCATTTGGTTCATTTTTTGTTCCTGTGATGCAATTTGAGGGTCCACGTTCTTCTGAGCAGTACTCTGCATTCCATCCTTCAGACTCTGGGGCATCTAAAATGGACCATAGGTACTTATTTGATGCCTTTCTTCTAGCACTCACTAGATTGGTTGGGCCTAACATTTCACCACCAAGGCCTGATAAATGCAGCTCCCCAAGCCTACCATCGTCCAGCAGAAACAACATTCTTTTGAATTGAAGATGTAGCCCTGCAACACCACTAGCAGCTTTGGCATTCTGGGGATGCATGTGGTTCACCCACCTCTCTTGGATTCCAGTCTCTTGAAAATTACCTATCATCAAGTACAAATTTATCCCTTCGAGTGATACTTCACTTTAAATTGCTCATAAATGCGATATAGAAAAATATATAATGGGAAAACATCATTCAAATTCATCTTATACCCATTTTTGTTTAATAATGCCTGTGCAGATGTTTTTATGAAAAAAGCTGATTAATTAAATTGATTTTACAAGGGACAAATGTGATACTTTTACTGGCAGTCAATGAAAATGTGGACAGTTGTTCTTTCCTTTAATATTGATTTCAGAGTGAACTTATAAGTCTGGAAGGTACTCTAATATGGGAAAAACAAGGTGAATGATTTTTACAGTAAAATGTATATATTCTATATTGTGTGCTACATGTTTAAAACCCAAGAACCTTAATTCAGAAGAGTTTGCATGAGAAGGAATCCAAACATTTAAGTACTCACCCACCTGGGTGCTTTGGCATCTGGTATTCGAATATGGATCCAGTTGCTGTAGTGAAGAACATTGAATATGTATTTTCATTGGATTCATCTTGTGTAACTGGTGTGATGGATGTCAGGTGATTGCCGATTGGGCTCCCATGGAATTTCCATTTCCATTTCCTTTGGTAAAGCCGCCTCTCCACCAAATGACCACCCTGCACATCCATAAAGTCAAGTGATAAAATGATAGTATGAGGAATGTCGTGTACTCGTAGTGTTGAGGTCTTGATTGTGTTCACATATCCGGAAACATAGCATGAAACACACACACACACATATATGTATATACATGAGTGCGTTGATTTCTTTGTTTAAATGGTAAAGACACAGCATATGTGCTACAGACATAAGTTAAAGAATTATAGATAATTTGTGTGCTTCTCATCCTGTGAGTAAGACACAATTTTAACTCCTCAGAGACAGAGAGAACGGTTGTTCAACGCTTCTGTTATTAACATAGTAACTATTACTGAATATTGTTTAAGTTTGCTTTTAGGATAAGATAACAACTTACAACCAAACTTGTTAAAATTTGTGTTTTCATCTCTTTCATTTAAAGTCATTTCATATTTTCTCCACAAATGTTATACCTTCTCTTATTTCGGTCTTTGTCCGTTGGCTACTGAATAATTTCATTCATTCTTATTCATACCTTTGTTAGAAGGAAGAGAGACATGGAGTGAGCTCCAGCTAATCCAGCTACACTGCATCCTGTAGTTGCAAGTAACGAAGCAGCTTCTGTTGTTCTTTCTCCCCAAATATGCTTTTTCCATGATGGTTTTGACAAACTATCATATTCATAAAGTTCTCCTGTAGAGCTGCAGTCCAAATTTCCATGTTTTTAAGTGCTATATTGAGCCTTGACTTTGAAAAATAGGAATCAAAACACTTCCCAACAAAATCACCTATGAGGTGAAACACTTCTTGGATTTTCTCTTTCTGAAGCCGTTTTCATTGGGTTTTCATCACATTTATCTAGTTTAGATTAGTTCATCATCTATAATTATAGCCTGGAGGAGAGAGAGAGAGAGAGAGAGAGAGCACCTTATAGTAAATATTGCTTCTGGTCTAATTGTTGCGGCGTCGGCTATTTTAGCAACATCAGCTCCTGAAGGCCTTCCATGGTTCACCCACCTGCTCTCAATGTGACGGTACAAATGTCCGGTGAGGATCTACAGTATACTGTCTAAGAGTAAGGGGGTTTGCATTAGCTCGCAAATTGTTTTAAGTTATTTTGAATTCTTGCAGGCCTTACCTTGGGGATGTTAAGTCAGCTAGCTCTAGAAGTGACCCGTTCTTTGTGCAGAAATAGAGTCTCCTGATGGGTTGAGATGGGATCAAAACATTACTTGACATTTCATCATTCACCGCAAAAGATCTTATATCTGCTGCAATGGATTTTTACTGTGCTCTTCCAATTCATAGAAACCACCCAGTAATCCACTGCAGTTGAGGAAAACCCAAAAAAAAAAACAAAGATGATACTTACATCCCATCATGTGAAACAACGGCAGACTTTAGTCCCATCCCAGAATTGTGCTCTCTCTCCTGGGCTGTGTTGTCATTGGGCGTGTATATGACCTCAACCCAAACAGGTAGTGAGTTTTCCCCCACTTGCATCTGATAATTTTTTTGAAATAAAAATGGACAAAAAAAACTGATTAAATGGAATTTAAAATGTTCAAAAAAGTAAACACATTTGAGAGTCCCAGATTGGTAATATGCATATATGGATTAAACATGCCATCTGTCATAACTAGGTGGTGTAATGTACCTGGTACAGGTCCCCTGTTTCAGACAGAGCAAGTAGGGACTGATTCACAAAAAGCACAGAGACGGCGTTGCCGGCAGAGACCGGCAAATCATGGGCCGATATTACCCACTGCACTCCATTCCAGAATCTCTGGTAGATCGATCCGCTCTCCCCGGTGACAAAAACCGATGAATCCGAGATCTTGGTCAGTGAAATTCCCCTCCTTAGCGGCAGAAAATCTACCGAACCTCCCTCCACTCTTTCAATAACCGCTTGCTTCTCCGATGATGGCTCTGCTTTTTTGGCGGGGTTCCTCGGGTTGAGCGAAACAACAACACTACACTCCTCGCCGGCGCAAGAAACCAGGTCATAGGGAAGCTTCAGCTCCACCCAGGTGTTGGATTGATCATCGAATTCCCAGAACCGGTCGGACTTTTGCTCGAAGGCTTTGTTGGCCTGTCGGACGAAGCTTTCTGGGCAGAAAGCAGAAACAAAAACGAAGAAATTTACCCATGAAGCGGTGAGGATGATGAGGTTCCGGCGATACATGTTGGGGGTGAAGCTGAAGCGAACGAGGCAGATGCTTTGTTCCGGGAAGGAACCGTCTGTCACATCAGAAAACAGAGGACAGGATGGGAACTGAACGGAACTGTTCAAAGCAGAGATATTCAGGTGGTGTTTGGTTTGGTTGGTTCACAGTTGATGCTTTTTTGTGGGTTCACATGGCCCATGGAACAGCACTGAACCACAGACGATTTGCTAGTTCTGGAAAATCGTGCACTCTTTTGAAGGCCTTTTTATGATTTTATATATATATATATATATATATATATAGAGAGAGAGAGAGAGAGAGAGAGAGAGAGAGAGAGTGGCGGGGTATGGAATGGAATCATGCAGGGGAAGAAAGTAGCATTTTATTATTATTATTATTATTATGTGAGATAGCCTTCGTGTGTGCGGAGGAGTGCCCGACCGGAAATATCAAATATGTATATTTTTATTCTCTAGGGGTGAAGAAATGGTTTATATATATATATATTTATCGTAGAAAAATAGACAAACAAAAAATTGGAACCGGCAATCTTGGATTTGGCCACTGCACGGATCCCACATCAGTCTTGTCCTTCTCTTTCATGGTACATGGAGACTGTGGGGGCATTTTATGGGGAACAAATTTGAACCGGTATGACTGACTCCATGAGTGGACCTCCGGTGGAGCCAAACATTTTGTGTTGGATGGGCAAATATAACGAAATTAATTTAAATAAATTTAAATTCAGATCATTTGTAAAAAAATATATATATTTAATTTGTTAGATATACATTTAATTAAGAATAACACTAATAGTTTTAGCTAATTTTAATTATTTATATTTATCATCAGATTTTTTTTGATATTGTGTGTTTGGCATAAATAGCAAATTATAATTTTTGATTAAGATAATGATGTGATAATAGTTAATGTTATACTTTTAGTTAAAATTAATTTAAATTTTTACTAAAGTTAAATATAACATATGTTATAATTAAAGCATCTCCAATCCACTAGATAAAGCAAAAGTTATATGTATATTTAGTTAAAATTTATCTTTAATGCATTAGGTAAATTATTAGCAAAAGAAAAAAAGAAGTAAATATAGCTTTTCTTTTGCTTTAGTTGATCCTGTCCAGTTAGCAATTTGGTAGAAATTACTTTGTCGCCCTTACCTCGTTAGTCCCTCCAACGTGTCTCTCCCTCTTTCTCGGCTGACCTTAACCTTGCAATCCCACTTCCAGATCCATGATAGCAACGTCTAGGGTTTCGTTGCCGGCGATCTTACTCCTCTCTTGACGACGGTGCAGACGACGCTCGCAGACTTCGATGGTGTGGTTGACTCCCCACAGACAACGGCGCGGATGACACTCGCATCTTCAACGGTGACACATACGACAAGCTATCAAGTGGTGTCGTGATTGACGTTATTGCCACATGCAGTAAGCTCTTCGATCGGGCAGCAATTCGGAGTCCTCAAGTAGCTATTGATAGAGACGAATCAGCACAGTCCTCAAGTTCTTCAGGTATGAATCTCCCCAATGTAAAATGATTTTTAATTACTTGTTTACATATTTGTTGAGTTGAATAGTGTTCATTTATTTGATATATTGAATTAATGAATTTGCTATTTGTTTTTTATATCAATTCATTTATTTTTGTCGCTCATAATTAAAAATAACAAATTAATATGTGGTATATAATGGAAGGAGAAGTGTGAATGTTCAAAATGAACAATGATTCAGAAAGGGAACGCCTATCAATGGAGTTATGGACTCCATTGAAGAGAGATGAAGCTAATCCACACCAATGGCTCCCTTCCTCTACCTATTGTTTTGGATTTGAAATTTGAGTTATGGGATTTAGAGAGATAGGAATAAATTAGGAAAAATAAAATTTAAACAAAAATATAGATGAGGTAACATTAGAGAACTATTACCTAAAATAGTATTGTAAAAAACTAAAAATAGCTTTGGCTATTCATTTTAGCTTAATATGATTGAAAATACTCTTATAGAGAATAATTTTATAAAACTTAAGTTAAATTTAACTTTATCGTTTACTACGGCTAAGGCTATTAAAAGTGTTTTTACTATATTTCATAATTACTTCATCTTTAATTAATTTTTTTAATATCATGTATAACGATTCAATTATCATTGAATTATTTATTTATGGTTGCTACGTGCAAATTTATGTGGGAAAATAATTTATTAATTAAGATTTGTATGCAAGGAATGAAACACTGTATTCATCGATGAGTGGTTTGGTGGCGATAAATGAGCTAATATGAGATTTGTTGGTCTTGCATTCGTTTGCAAATGTAAGTGGTATGTCGTGGCGATTGACATGTTATTTTCTTTTTTTCTTTTTAAATATTAATTGAGTGCATAAGTTGATGATTCAGACATCTTGATATATATATATATATATATATATATATAATTGTCAACCTCTAAAAATAATATTAAAATTGTATATATTTATTAATATTTATGTGCTAAAAGTATAATATTAACAAATAAAAATAGTTGAAAACAAAAAAATGACGTCTTCTTAAGATGGTCAACCCGACTAAAAATATTATCTAGTCAGTCGTGGTCCCGCCGATGCTCGTTAGTCGTGTATCAGAGGGAGTCGGATTGGGCTTTGATAGTAAAAAAATCTTGCTTATACTCATGATATTTATGATGTAAAATTTTATGATTATTTTTTTATGAAAAAAATTTAAAATAAATTATTTTAAACTGTAAATTTTTATTTATTTATTTTATAAATTAATTTATGTAAAAATCAATCATCGCTGTTAAATTTTCAGGCATATGAATATTAATTTAATGATTTATTAAAAAAAATAAAACAAACGAGATCATCTCTAGACTCTAGTCATCCCTTATGACGATACAGTTGATTAATGTGGTGTTGCGTTCTCATTCGTTGGCAGCGACTTTGTTCCAAACTCTTACCTTTCTCACCTACCCACTACATTGACGTCAGGGCTCAAATATCATAAATTCAACTGGACACGTGGTAACGTGGATTTCATGACTCGAGGTGTTAAGTTCAGCTTCACACGTATATATGTTCTATTTCTACTGTGAATAATAATTATCTATTGCTTCATCTTTGCTAAGCACACGGATTTTGTCCATATTTAACAACAAATCCTCGCACATGTTCCAAAACACAAAAAGGTTTATTGAATATTTAGTTGTTTTTGAAAACGTTTTTTTTAATGTTTTATGTTTTTAAATTTAAATTTATTTTGATATTATATTTAAAATATTTTTTATTTGGATCAATCCTTTTATATTTTAAAATTTTAATTTTTTATATATTTGTTTAAAAAAATTATTTTTAAAACATACTTTTTCTCATTAAAACATATTTAATATTTGTTTTTTTTTATAAATTTATTTCACCGAGTGAGCTAGAGGAAAGGGACATACACAGTAAATTCGGAAACTGGTTGAGAGGGTAACAGAAGAATTAATAATCCCATGACTATGGTGCAATTAAATACGAAATATGTAGTGGTAGATTTTTCCACCCATTATAACTAATTAAATACAATTGAAAGGGTACCCCCAGCAGATTTTCCATCATTATAACCAGATCTTTTACTTGGAGAATTTTCTGAAATATAGATGTTGGTGGAGAGGTGTACATAGATGTCAACTTAATAACTAGTCCGATGCCCCATCTCACTTGTGATGTCACTCAGACGTTACCCTTTAAATTATCTATCCAACACAAAGTAAAAGTTACATATATAGATCCTACTATCCTAGTGCTGGCTAGTTTTTTTAAAAGGCTATAATATAATTGGGAAAAAAGATTAACAAATAAATCAATTTATAGCTATGAGAAAAATTTGAAGTCCTGTTATTTCACTTCAAAATGAACCTTTTAATTCACCCGCTAATACGGATCTTCTATAGTTTTGTTTTATTTTTCTATTCAAAAGATATAAAAATTTACCCATTTAAATCTCATATTTTATTTAACGAAAGTTAAGAAAAAAAAACATTTAAATGTTTAAAATTTTGGCTTCAATAACACTCTTTTCAAGCATATTTTAGGACTCAACAATGTTTTTTAAGATTTGAACAAATATCAATTATATATGGTTATAAAATGTTCGATTTTTTAAATTAAAAAATGTAATAAATTATAAACTTTTAGCCCATGTAATAAAAATCTATATTTTACTAAAGTTTTTACTTAAAATATAGAAGGCCACTAGGGTGGTCTCACTCTTTTTTGTCATTTACGATTCAAACACAAATCCTGGCTTCAAATGGAGGGGAGGTGAACATTGGAATGGAACGTGTATTTTGCTTCTGCTTTTTGTCAGCTACACGACACCAGGGTGTGACAGGTCAGCCACGTGGATTAGACAAAGTCGGAGAATCTATGGCGGGTAGTGGCAGTCCACGCGGTCAGACTGTCAAAGATTCCAGGGACCACCGTGGATGTTCTTCGTGTTACATCGCCACGCCCGTCTGTCTAACCTTCTGTTCGGCCTGATCTATTTTCCCAGCCACTCACTCACCCGAGACCCGCCGCGACGAAGGCGATGATTATTCCACAGATGCAGCGAGACAAGGAGATACAGATACAAAACACCAACAATAGTAGTCGTAAATGGGTTCTCAAACTCCACGCTGGGGCAAGCGTAATTGATACGTCTTTTTAGTGTGATGATGTGATTGGTACGGGATGAGAGATATTGTTTTAACATGAGATGTGGATGACAATACCGATCAACTCAAACTTTATGCGTGCAGACAAAATTAACCAAGGGAGTTTATTACATAAACCTCTATTCATTTATTAGTATTTTTCTTTTCTTTTATTTTCTTTTTTATGGTATTGGATGAAAGTAACACGTGTAATTCATTGAGTTTGTTTTATCAATTTTCTATTTATCGAGAATAACGGCAACCATAAATCCTTTTTTATTTATTTTTATTTGATTGGCACAGAAAAACTGTAAAAAAAATGGAATTGGCGGAAAAACAAATGGGTGAAAAATGGATGAAAAGATGTTTGTTTCGGCTTTGTTTTTGTTTTCGTTTCAAAATGTGTTTAAAAAAAAAACAAAAACAAACATAAAATGTTGTTTTAATTTCGAAAAAAACGAAAACAAATTTTTGGGAACGTTTGAGAAAACGAAAGGAAACACCCCAAAAAATGCTTCTTATTTTTGCTTTGGGAACGTTTGAGATGTAAAAAAAACATAAGTAAACATAATAAGCATAAAAGATAGATTTTTTTGTTGATCAAACTTCGTAATTTGCTGTGAAAAATATACAGTAATCTCTACCTTTTTCATGTTTGTCTTCCCGCCAATCATTTCATCAAAGCTGGATGCAGATCTCACGTAAGAGAAGAGGAACAACTCCCACTTTTGTTGCTGCCGCCCCCCTCGCTGCTGTCGTCGTCATTCCCTCGCCCTTTGCCGTCGTCTACAAATCTGAAACGCAAGTAAAGAAAGAGGACCCCCCCGACGCCCCTTACACCGTCTTGTGCTTGCTCCACTGTCGTGCCGTGCAAAGGCGTCAAGCCTTTTTATGTTTATTTCTTTTCTGACTTTTGCCTTTTATGTTAATTGATATTTCTCCATAATCCGTGCCATGGGTAAAAAATTTATATCTATGTTAAAAATAAATTGAAAACATTTATTTATAATGATCAAATTAATGTTTTATATAATTATATTTTCTTTTCATCTTTTTTTACTCCAAACCAAACAATCATGTGAAAATATGTTTTCTCATACATTTTCTGTCCATCTCTTTTTCTTTCACCTTTTTTTCAGAAAAAAATTTCCTACCCCATTTCTATAGGTTACCAAACAAAGGATTAGTGAAGCCAAAAGTATATATATGCCATGAAATTGTGATTGGTGTGAAAGTTCATGATTTATTTGTATATATATTTTCCTTTCAATAATTTGATATATGTTGTCATGGTTACACAACTCTTCTCATACCTAATATTACTTTATATATATTACGTTAAATGAAAATGAGTGCAACATGCTCAAAGATTATAATTCTATCCACAACCATTAGATCTTACTTGATTTAATCTAATGATTCAAAATAAAAAAAAAACAAGAAACTCAATTTACCTTTAGCATTGCCTCCCCAAAACGATATCGTGCAAAACCTATGCTTGACTCCACCATCACTAACAGTCCATTCCGGCCTCTCTTGCTAACCAATATTCTAACATGTACAAACTACCAGAGACGATGACTATCTTTACTTAGCCCTCTTAGATCTAAATGCACTGTCGGACATCTTTGAATTTAACGACGTTACAAACACATGTAAAATAGGGAAAATGTTAATAACAACTGATATGATTATAGCTTCAACTAATTCTTTAAATGATTTATGTGATAGTGCTTGAATGATTTGTAGTTTATATGAAAAATAATCAAGGTCATAGCTATCAATAATATCATAATTTTAATTTGGAAAATCTTGAGATTTGAAAAGTTCTTAAAATTCCAGTTTTAAAATTATGATGTGTGAAATGAATATTTAGTTCACTTTAGGTTTAACTTATCCTCAATCACCTCTTTGGAGTATTTGAGTTTGAATTTTTTTTCCTTGATGATGATTAACATTAAATTAAATAGAATTATTTTCATCATCGAGAGTTATTTCAAGCCTTGTAATTCAGTATAGTTATTTCCAGTCTTGTAATCTCTCAGTTTGATTTCAATCACCTTTTCTGATAAATATATTTACCTGCAATCAGAAATGAAATTAGAATTTCAGATTATGTCATTGTTTGTAAAATGCATTAATTGTTTACATAAAACAAGAGTAATTTTGATAATCTTATTAAGATCCAAGCTTTCTTTATAGAACATTTATAAACTACTATTTTGTATTTATTGATAATTGATAGGTGATATTGTTTATAATTTTGAATTTGATTATTTATGGATTGTTTGATTATTTTAAATGGAGATATTTGTCCATATTGGATTATTGCAATTGTTTGGTTCATCGTTTATAGATCTTCTATCACCCCATCAAATGGAACTTAGAGAATATTCTACTCCAAATTGAAATAATAGAGTGTCAAATGAAATTGTAACACTCGAAATTGTAACTGTTTCGACTCACTTAAAGATGGTGAGATTTTTGTACGAAATATGAAAAAAGTTCATTGTGCAAAAATACAACTCAATATTTAAAAGGATGACAGAGGAGAAGAAGTATCAAGATATTTGTATACTCAAAACAAAAACAATTGAAATAAGAAAAAAAACAAAGGAATATATCTTCAGTAAAAAAATTGTCTAGCAAAGTTTAGCGTGCAAAGACAAAATAATGGAAAATGAGTCTTGACTAAATTTGAAGAATTACGTAGTCATATACGTGTAACCCCCAAAAATAGATAATTTTTAACTTATAATATAGAAGTTAAAGATGTACATAGGAATTTGAATGGATCATTTAAGGAGATACACATGTGTACTTCACAAGTAATGTCAGTCCTCATAATATAATATGGTGGCTAAAGTGATATTTAGTGTACTGAAAAAGATATCAAAAATATATTTTAAAGGAAAAAAGATGTGATGAGATCTCATAATGTCCAACTTATGATTGAGTATTTCGAAGGCAAAAAGAAATTAAATCTACCTTTTTTTATGACTACCTAGTTAATGAAAATAATATGTTAACACATGTGTTTTAGCTTAATGGACTTGCAATAAAGACATTTCAACATTTTAACAATGTCTTGTATTTGACAATACTTATAATATTAATTAATTAACACTATGATTTTCACACCACTCACAAGTATGAATTAGTATAACCAATCAATTGATTCTGGAGCACACTTGTTAAAAGATGAGAAAATGACATCTTTTATTTGGTTATTTTAAACATAGCAACAGGCCATGTGTTCTAGATCACATCATGTAATAATTACCGATCAAGATCTATTCATGCTAGCAACAAATATCTTTTGTATTTCTAGAAAACATTCATAAAATTCGTGTGTATACATCATTAAAATGTTGATTAATAAACTAACTGCAATAGTTGTCCAAAAAGGTTTATTAAAATATAAATAAAGACCCATCAGAGATTTATCGAAGTATAAATAGAGATCCATAGTTGCCTATTTGGTGGTTAATATTATTTATCAAGTTAAAATGTTTATTACTCATATATATATTTTAATGATTTATCATTTTTTCTATCAATATATATATTACAGTGAGTTAGCATATTATTTGGAAATCCATGTTTACAATATTGTTGATTTATGAATTTAATAGTATTTTTATTTCTTGATATACTATTGGGTTGGATTTGACAAACTAAGATCTAAGTTAGAAATTGGATAATTGTGATAGGGCCAATGACCCTTAAGTTGGTGAACATTTTAAACATTGTGATTGTATTTATTGACATGCTACGATCTAAAGCTTGGGTTGAGTTAGATATTGTAAACCGAGGCTTCATGGTTTGTAATGTGGGAATAAATGATTAAATTATATTGTGAACTACTGAATGGTTTAAGACATGATAATAACATTGATGTATGTATGGTTTGATTGTTATTAATTATTTTAGTATGTTGATGCATCAAGAAAACCACACTTGCACTAATACAATCGACATGTAGTCAGAGACGGAACTAGGGGGGGGCCGGCAGGGGCCATGCCCCCCCCCCCCCCCGAATTTTTTAATTTTTTTATATATAACTTATATATATATATATTAAAATTAATATATAAATATATAATATAAAATTATAAATTTTAATAGTAGATAAATATAATAGCTATATATATATTAATTTTAATTATTTATATTATATATATAATTAAAATTAAAATTAATTAGTAATGTAATTTAGTATTTTATATTTGTGATAGATATGTTATTAATTATAATAGTAGTAAATAAATTATATAACTTAAAAAAGTTATCTAACTTGATTATATGATAATTTGATAAATTTTTTTATGCATTTATGTTATTAATTTTAACTTAAATGGTACTAATCGTCAATGTTGGTCTCAAAGCCTGGCAAGTGAGGCCTGAGTCTTTGGCTCTCAAAAATTAAATTAAAATTAGGGCTTTCAGGGCTTATCTAATATTGGCCTAACTTCTGACGACAACAAACAATCAAAAATTAATTTATAATTTTGACAATAATATATATTTTAAAATTTTATATTATTCTTATAATTTTAGTAAATAAAAATAAAAATCGACAGTTTAATTTATGAATAAAGGCTTTTAATTTAATAATTACTTTAAACTTCCTAAATCTCGGGACCAGTCCTACTAATCATAGTTTTAGATAACAGTTTCTAAACATGAATTACATATTTTATATTTCGCCCCCCTCCTTCTGGATCCGTCCCTGCACGTAGTGTTTAGAAGTGATTGTATTGTAGGATAGTGTGGAGTTGTAAGTTATCTACTGACCTTATTACTTACCTTTCAAGTGATGCTAGAGACTAATGGAGTCACTACTCTGCTAGAGCATATTTTCACCTTGATGTATTATTCTATTCATGTAACAAATAAAAGGTGATAGAAAGAGTGAAAGGGGAAGCAATTAAGGCAACAAGAAAACTAAGGTTTGAATAATTAAATTAATATATAAAATAATTAGAAATAATGTTATAAAATATTAATATTATTAACATAAAATATTAGTTTTATAAAGTTGATAAATTCAAATGAGCTATTGAATTTAAATCAATTTCAAGATTTTTTAAATTCAGCCCTCCCTAGTAATAATGCGAACGCATTTATTATTATTAATTTGATAGTAAAGTAATATTCTAATAGATTATTGGAAAGTAACATCGAGCTGATTATACAGTGGGCCTATGTTTTCAATTGTTTCTGGCCTGTTTAGCAACGAATCACATAGGCCTTTTTTTGGTTGTTTGGTCAACTTTTAAGCTTGCAAGTGATGGGCCGAGGCGAAAAAAGCCCAACCCAAGACATCCGAGTCCGATCACAAAATTCGTCGTCCCTCCACTGTCTAGTTTTTTGACAACCCGTAGGTTTGCAGCAACCCGCAGCGTCACTCTCGCTCAACTGATCGGCGGCGGCGACTTGTCCACGCCGGAACGTCCCAACCGTGAGTTTGTATTCCGTGTATTCTCAGCCAGGTTCGATTTTTTTGTTCTTTAATTTTGGTGTCTTACTGTGGGATTATTGTTTATTTTCAATCCAACCTACCTTTGTGCTGTGTGTCACAATGCCACTGTTTTTGAATTCTAGTTTATGTTTTTGAATCCTAGTTTAAAAATCTATTACAGGTACTGGGTAGTATTGTTGTTTACCACACTCATGATTGCCTTTTCTGTTCTTATTTTTACGTGAATCTAGTACATGTTAAGTTTTATGATCTGGTCTTAGTATTTGATTCTGAAAAAACGTGGTTGGAAAGTGTTTTTGTTGCTGTTTGACGACAAAATGTTGCTTCCAAAAAGCAGTGAAAGAACAAACATGCTAACTGATATGTCTATGAGTTGAAATAGCCTGTTTAACTGAGATGAAGAAAAGTTTGGTAAAGCGTTGTTTGGTTGGTTAGTGAAGTTCCTCCTTAATTTAAAGTATGGGGGTGAAATTTTATGCAGGATAAAAAATGGAGCAGAGATTAGCTAACACATGGCGAATGACTGTGAATGAGAAAAAATTTATTGAGACTGCAATGCAGTCAGACTTGAGGATTGATGGTCGTCGACCCTTTGATTTCCGCCAACTTACTATTAAATTTGGTAGGCAAGTATTGCTCCACAACTCTATTATTCCCTCTCTGTGTGTGATTTTTTGATTCCATTTTTTTTACTTCTTCAGGCCAATTTCCTTACGTTATGGTTGTGAAATGGATGAGAGGGAGTGAAAGGGGATCGACGGAATTGAGATTACCTTTCATGTTTGAAAGTTTTTTTTTGTTGTTTAGTTTAAGGGTCAATATATATATATATATATATATTTATAGGTAATAAAACTTTATTAAAAACTAAGATGTGCACTAAGAGAGAAATAACATAAGAACAAAAAACAACAAACGAGCAACACTTAACTCAAAAGAAACACCCATTAATAACATCCATAATACAAGAAAAACAAGAATAACCCGAGGCAAAGAGCCACTCAAGAAGAAAACGCAACACAAAGGCTTTAAGCTCCACCACTCCAATCATGCGATTCTCAAAAAACCTAGCATCCCATTTGCGTCAATGGCACCATAAGATACAATGAAGAAAAACACGCCAAAGCTGTGACTGACGACTCACACAACCAGCTCAGCAGGAAAATAAATCGACAACACCCCGAGGCATCACCCAAGGAAGCCCAAACAAATCGAGAATCATGTTCCAAAGCTCCCTGTCAAACAAAAAATAAAGAAAAATGTGATCAATAGACTTTGTGGTTGCTTGACACGAAACACCAGCTCACTACCACCATACCACGACGACATAAATTGTCTGTCGTAAGGACACTCTTAAGCACCGTAGACCAAACAAAAAAATCACAAGAGGAGGGATTGAAATCTTTCAAACAACCTTCCACGGAAAGCAAATAGTGACATCCGGGGTAAGAAAAGAATATAAAGAATGCACACTAAAAGCCAACCGCCTTAGCATGACACCAGTACAATTGGTCGAATGCAGTCTGGGAGAGACGACTGGAATATAAAAGAGCAAAGAAGGAGGAAAAGGATTTCAGCTCTCAATCTTGAGCCGAACACAAGAAAGTCACCTCCCAAGGCAAGGAATCCCCACGAGTTTGTAGAAAATCAGCCACAAAGCCATCACAACGACAAGCAATACGATATAACTCCGGGTATGCCTCCTTCAAAGGCACCAGACTACACCAAATATCATCCCAAAATCGAATAAAAGAGTCGTTCCCCACAACATAGGCCACCAGCTGATAGAAGGAAACCCATTGAGAATTGATAGACTTCCACACGCTCACCCCATGAGCACCAAGTTGGACCTGGGACATCCAACCCCCTTCCAAGGCACCAAATTTAGCCACAATCACCTTCTGCCTCAAGGCATCCCTCTCAAGCCCAAACCTCCAGAGCCACTTACCAAAAAGAGCCTCGTTAAATTGCCGGATCCTCTTGAGTCTTGATAGCGAGACCACCCTGAGCAATAGGCAGACAAACAAACACCCACTAGACCAAATGAACCGAGCCACCGCCACCGTAGAGCCCTGCGGGAAATTCCCGTGGATTTTCTTAGGAGATCACCATAGCAAGGGATAGAGAAAAGAGATAAAAAAAATAAGTAAGCAAACTAGAGAGAGTACTCTTGATCAAAGTTAGCCCATCACTTTTGAAAAGATAAATTTGTTTCCACCCTGCCAGCCGACGTAATATGTTGATCAAAATATGCTGATTTTGATATGCTGATCAAAATATATAAATTAATGGGTCATAATATGCTGATTTTTTTTCGCTAGGAATGCACACCCTTGGGCCACCCCCTCACTAGTTATAAAAAGGTAGGGTGATGTGAGGGCATTTTTATGAAAATTGTTTGAAATTTTCCTGATTGCTATGGGTATAATTATTCTGGTGCAGTAAAATGTTTAAATGCTTTAAATTATATATATATATATATACTTATTGTCATGCTGCTGTTGGCACCTTAGCACTCATTAATATTTTTTTGCATAACACGTGGTTAGTGAAGCTATATCATCATATTTATTAATCAATCCGTTCTATCATGTGTGTGTGTGTGCGCGTGCGCGGCCAGTTTTTCAATTTGTTTACTTGCCTTTATGTGTGGTTGTTAACGGGTGGTAGAAATTGCATATATTGTTTGTGCAGAGAAGATGGGTCATCAGAAGTGCAGCTTGGACAAACTCATGTTATGGCTTTTGCTAGTTCCCAACTTGTTCAACCTTATCGAGACAGGCCAAATGAAGGAACACTTTCGATTTATACTGAATTTTCTCCAATGGCTGATCCTTCATTTGAAGTTGGTCGACCTGGAGAGTCTGCTGTAGAACTGGGACGTATAATAGACCGTGGCTTAAGGTAAGTCAATATTTAATATAGTAAAATTTCAATATGTATCTATAGGTTGTGTCCTATAATAATTTGAATTCTATAATTTGGCTTTACCGGTGGATAAATTTTTATGCATTGCGAATTATGCTTGGCTCCAAGAGGTTATAAATGTAACATTTTGTTTTAGTTTTGATGTACAATTTTTTTTTTATAAGTAATAATTTTATTAAAAAGAAAAGAACGTACATAAGAAGTGTGCGCTCAAAGAACATACAACAAGAAACTCAAAAAGAGCACTCAAGAACAACATAAGAAAAAGACACAATAGACAACATAACACAATAGACAACATGCCACAAGACACAAAAAGGAACACACACAAGATGTATGAACTTTTAAACAACTGAGATCTCATCATAATAGTTTGTGACACAATGATGGGTGATGAAGATAAGGACACTTCTTGACCACCATTGGGGGAAATGGAAAAGATTAACTAGACTAATTTAACATGACCTTTGTATGAGCTCTTCTGGAAGAACCCAAAATTGTCCCTGCTTGCATTAGAATTGAATTGGATACATTTTAATGATTGGGAATTCTTTTCAGGGAAAGCAGGGCGGTGGATACCGAGTCACTTTGTGTTCTTACTGGAAAGTTAGTCTGGGCCATCCGGCTTAATCTTCACATTCTAGATAATGGGGGGTAAGCTCTACAATAGTCATTGTTTATTTCTTTCTGCGGATATTCATATATTTTAAAATATTTTTTGGTTGATACAGAAATCTTGTTGATGCTTCTAATATTGCCGCTTTGGCTTCTCTATTGACATTCCGAAGGCCGGAATGCACATTAGGAGGAGAGGATGGTCAGGAATTGACAGTACATCCTCCTGAGGTTTGTATTTCTTTTGGGAACAACATATAAGGTCCCTTCTGCTAATTGCCTAACTGATTTATTGTATGCATGAGAGGAGACAGCATGGTGTGAGACACTGTTGCTTCTGTTGAAAGTTGAGTTTATGTTAGGTTGAAAAATCCAAGGCCTCATGTATCATGATACTGAAATTATCTATATTTATTATAATTCTTGTCTCTCTGCAGTTGCGTGAGTGTTTGCAATTTGATGTCTTCTAGATGAGTACAATGTGTAAATTGATCAGGCCATAAAATTAACTGATATGAAATGAGGTTACATGACTATGACAATTCCAGTTCTTCAACAAACTCTTTTCTAGTTAGTTTTATCTAACTTTGTATTCCGTTTATTTGGTTTGAAGAAGTGCTCTCTGGTGTCTCAGATAGGCTGGTCAAAATTTCTAAAAAAAACTTGTTTTTCCTCAAGTTTTTTTAAATTTGATTTTATTATGAACTGGTTCATGGTCTGGTAGAATGGCAAATGGGCCATTTGTTTATTGTATGAATGTTATCCAAGACGCATAGTATAAGTTCCAGATAGTCAATATGCACTTGATCTTTTTATTTGTCCTATTACCGAGTTCTTTGTATCGGTGCATTAATCTCTCCAAATAGCAAATTCTACTGTCATTTTATGTTTTTAGTCATTTATTGTACGTCTGCAGGTCAGGGAACCAATTCCGTTGACAGTGCACCATCTCCCTATAGCTGTGACATTTGGCTTTATTGGAAGTGAGAACCTTGTGGTATGCATAATAACCTTCAAGTTTCCCCCATCTGTATGAAAATTTTAGTTGCTTATGCCGGTCTCTCTTGCCAATGTTATTGGGTGCTGTATAGCTCATTGATCCAACACACTTTGAGGAGAGTGTTATGGGGGGTAGAATGACTGCCACCCTTAATATGAACGGAGATATTTGTTCCATTCAAAAGGCAGGGGGTGTGGGTGTCATGCAAGGTGTTATCATGCGTTGTTTGAGGATTGCTTCTGTCAAAGCTGCTGACATAACATGCAAGATAAAAAGTGCAGTAAGTTTTTCCTTCGCATTGTTTCAATCTTGAAATATCTTCCTTGCCTCTATTCTATGGATTTCTGTTGTGTGCTTGATGTGATTGTGAACGAGCATGTTGGAATTCACTGTAGTTAAATTTTAACAATTGTATACTAAAATCAGTAAAAATTGTCTTATCAATAGAGGCTGAGCCATATTTATAAGCTGAGTACTTAAGGTTACATAGACATGGACTAGAGGATGTAGGCCCAACTGGAATTAAATAAAATTAATAAAAAAACGATGATAAAATAATATAGCCATTAAATGTTATCTGGCACTTATGAGTGCCTTATTTTGCTTTTGCATGAGAACAATATCATTCATCTGCCTTTTGGATTCTAATTATAAAAAGACATTTGAATTTTGTACTAAGAGTTTATAGCAAAGAATGAAATCCTTCATTTGGGAAATTTATGAATGTGTACTAGTTGGAAAATGTAATGATTGTTGATAACTGAGTGCACTTGGCTTTTTAGTTTTCATTGTGGAAAACACATGGCAGATGTCTGTGGGCCTTTGGAAAATTTTGGATTGGCGTTGTAATTATATATTTGAGTAAGTACTAATTTTCAGCGATATGTTGTGAGTTTGTGCTTCAATTTATTGGAGAGGGATTCAGTATTGTCTCTGCAGAATAATGATATAAAAAAAGTATTTTCTTTCTAGAATCAGTTTAGCTTGTTCAAAAATTTGATTTCGTGTAAATTGCTGTAGGTTGAATCCTACAACACAGAAAGAGCATTAAGGAAGATCAAGCACCACTCTTCTTCTGTTGCAATGGATATTAGTTGCCCCCCTTCTAAATTAAGGGAGAATGTAGAACAGTGTATTGATCAGAAGGAGGCAGATGAGTTGTCTTGTCATCACATACAACGGATGAAATTGGAATCCAAGGAAAGTTGCGCTAATCAGGGTGATGATGCTGAAGGTGAAACCTTATCAACTATGAGAGATGGTAATGCAAGCAATTTCATTGGTGGACCTTCAAGTTGGTATGGAGTCATTCAGTAAAAATACTTTATCGCCCTATAATTTGTAATTGTCCCTGAATCGAGTTTGAATGTTTTTGCCTTTTCCGTTTAAAACTAGTGGATTTCAGATCGAAATTTTGATTTAGCAAATTTGGATGCCTGATGGGATCAATTGTAGTTATTTTGTTGTGGGTGGCTTATGCATACACTAGTTCTTTAAACCAATCATTTTTTCTATGTTGGAACCCTTACTACAGGTGATTGTGAATTAGTGACATGGATTGATCCCAGACAGTTTCCATAATTTGAAATGTTTTGGGACAAAAAATGCATGAAGTGCAAACTATTTCGAAGTTATATGAAAGGGCATGAAATGAATTTCAAGTTTCAATCACTACAATCTTGGAACAACCTAATGCACATGAATGATATCTAAATAAATTGCTGGAATGAAAATGCTTTTGGGGTAGAAATGCATTATCTGCCTGACTTGGGTGGGTTTTATGCAGACACAGCCTGATGGGCTTGGGTTTTACTTGATAAAAATGGGTTCAGGTAAAACTGGAAATTATTTATAGGTCTGAGTTCACGTTTAGGGGTACTAACCCAAAACCTGACCTACTTAAAAGTCCCTTTACATTCCATTACTAATTACCCTCAAAATGGTTACTAAATTTTAATGGTGAATTTGAATTTGTTATCTTCAACATTTGGATGAAATAAATGGATTACTCTATGGATTATGGGATGTTATATTTTGATCGTAGATTTTGTTGGATTTTAATATTGAAAATTTTAACACGGGGGTGAGATATTCTGACTTTGTTTTTACTTATTGAGTGTTTTATTTTACTTTTGAAAATGTTACTTTGGGTACTTAAGTCGAATTAGAATATTTTTTATATTATGAAAATATTTTAGCTGCTTCTCAATGAATATGGGGTAAACAAAATCCCTTTGTGTACTTGTGGATAAGTAACCTTGAAAGCCTAATTTGGAAGTAGTATTTTGCTTGGCATAAGGAGGTTTTTTTTCTCAGTCATGCCATAATTTAAGTATGGACTGCAAACATATGATACCTTTTGAACTATTTGTCGTAATTCTTTTTTTTTTTTGATATATACTTATAAAAAAAAAAAAAAAACTATCTTTGATATAATTTTCACATCCCCCATGTTATTTTTATAATGTGAATTTTCCTCTCTTTAGGGATCCATATTCGAAGGGCGTTGATTCGGATGCATTGAAGGCTTCTCTCGCTCTACATGGTATACAAACTTTACCTAGTTTCTTCCATGAATCCCTTCGAAATTGAAATTTGTCATTGTTGCTCGCTTTTTGCTTCCAGTGACTTTCGTATGCTTCTTTGAAAACGCCCATGTGCATGCATATAGTTCTCTATTTTTCTTTTCCTTTTTTGACTGAGGGCATTTCCATGGTTGTAATTATCTTTCATTAGGTATTACAGAGCTAATTTTCATACATTATTTACACGGTTCTCGCACGCTTTACAATCAAAAGTGATAAGATGATGCAATGTAATGCTTTGATGATTGGGTGTTTTTGATTTGCATTAAAAACTCCGCCGAAAGGTCTGCATCTTTGCCATTGTCCAGGTTAGTGTATTTTATGATTGATGGAGGCTGAAAATGTATACAAATAAAATCTATCGTCAATTTTCAAATGAATTGTTAACTTCTACTATACTTTCTGGTAAGAATGCGTTGTTGTCATGGGACAGGCAAATTAATGTTATGATTTTTTTTTTGCCTGTTTAGTGTCCGCAATCTTCTTCCATTGCTCCTGAGTGGGGAAACAAACATGCATGTGGGTGGAAGTACTTGTTAACAGTGTCCCTCATCGTTTTCAATTACTTGTTGATATACATTTATTGGGGAAACATGCATGCGGGGGGAAGCGGGAGGGTCATCCTTCTGGGTGTGGTATCCATGGCTGGTTGAGTGGAGAGGCATCCACAGAATGATGAGCACTTTACTTGTGGCAATTGCAGGAACATTCATATCTGATAAGAAACGAGAACAGGCTGGGGGTGCCGTGGAGCCCTGCAAAGCCGAGCGAGACGGCACATGGGAAGGCATTAGTTCAGCTCCTATTCCGATTGAAGCTGTGGAAAGCAGACACCAAACAAATGCACCGAAAACATTGAAGGATGCTGTGAAGCGGAAGAAGAAGAAGAAGAACAAAATCTCTAATGCTGATCGAAGTTAGATGGATATTTTCTCGTTAGGCTTCTCCAACAAAACAAAAATGTATATACCCACATATCTCGGGTGTTAATTTATGAGGATATTTCCCTTTCCCCCATAGGCTTGCAGATTGAATATTTCATCACTCCATATAATTAAAAGGCTTGTCATCTAGTGTTGTAATTTTTTTTTTAAATTTTCTCAGACTAGGTGTTAAACAGGTATGATTTAGTTTTGTTGCAGCAAAATTACTGATTCTCTCGTGTTTCGTTGTTATTCCTGTTTGCAGTGATTTCATCATCTCAATTGTGAAAATTAAAAACAATTGGAGGAAGAAAAAAGGAAATTATCCCACAAATAATGTTAAGAAATTTTAAATTCTTCCTAGAAAAGCTGAACGGCCTGTTTGTTATAAATCGAACACTTTTTGCCACGTCAGTGCGATTAGCGGTGATCAAACACTATTTTAAAAGTTTAAAATTTAATGTCTAAAGGGCCAATTCGTGCGGGGATGTAGCTCAAATGGTAGAGCGCTCGCTTTGCATGCGAGAGGTACAGGGTTCGATCCCCTGCATCTCCATGCTTAGTTTTGCTTTTTCTTACATTTTGTTTTCTTTTTGACGAGTGCCGGGCATTAGTAGCAGCATTGCATCCACCGTCCGCCCAACCAAGTCCCCATGGCGGTAATGAAATAAATGCAACAATTGCTAGCATTACTGCACCAGAATTTTATCTATCACACATTCCCACACGCACAAACCACCATCACCAACCCCATCTAATGTAAAGCAGAGCAGAGAAAAAGTGGTCATGGCATGGGCTGATTCATTAATTGGTTAAATTGCAGGACACTTCTTCCTCATCATATAATTAGAAATTAGAAAACGAAATGCGTATGGGAGAAGCCCACTTCCTTTTTCATACCCAAACATTAAGTGGTCGTCGGTATGGGAGTTCCTATGGCTGCATTTACGAGTGGACCAACCACATGCTACATAGCAGCAGAGTTCAGAAGCATGGCAGGGCAGTGGTACTTTTTTTTTTTTTTTTTCTATCTTCATGATTCGTGAACAGAAAAGGCAGTAACTCCTCCATGATGGGGGGTTTGCATTTCCCTAGCAAATGCATTGGTAGTTGAGACCCACATACATCTCATTTAATCCAAACCCTTTTCTGTCCCGGAGATCATTAAAGCTCAACTGAAATTTATTTAATTTTGATCCGCAAGCTTCTTTCAAATTTAGCTAAATTTCAAGGCTTTTAAAAATAGAAATATTATATATTATATATATATATATATATATATGAAAAAATGATAATTAATTTTTGAATGATTTGATCACATGGAATCACAAATTTAATCTGTTGAAGTGTGAAAAGCTTATTAGAGTAATTAAGGACCAGTTTTAAAATGATTTTGACGTATAATTCGGTTCTTTAAAGTTTTTTTTTTTTTGTTCCCAGCCTACCGCCATATGCATCAACTCATTTTTTGGGGATTATAAGTAGGCCTACCGTTTCGGTGTGAGATGATGCTATTGCTCCTGTGCTCCATAACAGAAACAGAACACAAATTAAGGGCTCTCATTTCCGAACGGGGTTTCAAATGTTTGTTTGTTCATGTCTTCTTCGCTTTTGTCACGTCCATCATTTCTGAACTTCTCACCTTCCCATTTTCAGGTGCTCGAAGTACATGCTTTTCATGTCTTTGAAACTTAAGAGAGAGAGAGAGAAACCAACTTTGATGCGAAGTCATGAAATGTTGGTGATTTGGTCATTGCAGCTCCATTCTCTGTCTCATCCTTAAATCTCCGATTCTCTTATAACATTGAAAATCCCACATCTACTCTCTTTCTGTGTGTGTGTGTGTGTGTGTACGGTATAGGGAAAAGAAGTTGCTTCCTAGAGTTGCCATTATATTAGTGTCATCCTGGAACCGAAAAAAGGGCGTAACATTATATTTTTGGGATTTGGGTAGTCCATTTTCAAGCACTTGCTGCTTTTCTATGGAGATAGAGGGGTCCGTAAACGGTGGAGATCCGGAGAAAGGGGGCTGCGGCGGCGCCGGTGATGAAAGGGCCATGTATTTGGTGTGGCAGGACTTGACGGTGCTGCTGCCAAACTTTGGGAACGGGCCGACCCGGAGGCTGCTAAACGGGCTAAGTGGGTATGCCGAGCCGGGTCGTATCATGGCCATAATGGGCCCATCCGGCTCCGGGAAGTCCACGCTTCTCGATTCACTTGCAGGTCCATTTTCTTTCACTCTTCCCACTACTCAAATTTAAGCGCGAGCATCTTCCGGTAGCCTTTTTTTTTTTTTTTTTTGTGTAAAATTTAAAAAATGCTTTAACAATTAAATTAAAGTTTTAAAAAATAACAAATCAAAATTAATGATAAAAGTGAAAAATTATCGATTTACCTGATGCTTTATAAAGTGTTTTAGCTAGATATATTTAGTAAATATAAAATATCAGAGGACAATATATTTAGTATTAAAACTTATGTCCACAAAAACTTACACAAAAAATGCATTAGCATTGATTCTTTGTTGTAAAGAATTTGGATTCACGACTGCATCTATGAATAACCTAGGTAAAAAAAAAGAAGACACAAATAGTCTTTAAATATATATTAGATTATATTCAATTGGTTTGATTTTGACTAAATCGTAAACCAATCACAATATATCAGTTTCTAAAAAATTCAAACTAAATAAATCAAACTAATTTTGAAAATTATGTATTTTTAATTTATATAGGAACTAGACACTTTAGGGGGGGTTGTTTAGAAAATTTTCTAGTCCAAAGTGTCAATGCCACCCGCCGTCCCAATCTTGTTTAAACTTCAACAATTATATAAGTTAGATATAAGATCATACCCTGTTTTTTTTTACTCTGGTAGTAATGCAACTATCAAAATTATGAGGGTGTGTAAGTGAATTTAGTTATGTAGTTTATAAAGACATGTTTTTTGTTTACGGGTTCAAACAAGTATTATAAGCAATAAAAAAAGCTCATTCATCATACTCGCCCAATATGGATGACGCCTCTTTGTTCTTATGTTATGCTACTCGAATATTGCAGGGAGACTTGCAGGAAATGTTGTTAGGTCTGGAAATGTTCTCCTTAATGGCAAGAAGAAGAGGCTGAACTATGGATTTGTTGTATGTCATATTTACCATTTTAAACCTCATCAGAAACATCAAATTTTTATTTCAGTCAGGAAAAAAAAGTGAATATATAGACCAAGAATCAGTTCACATTCTTCTGATTGTGGAAGTGTTTTTCCATATTTTAAGGCTTACGTCACCCAAGAGGATGTAATGTTGGGAACACTCACGGTCAGAGAAACCATAACTTACTCAGCACGCCTGAGGCTCCCACCCACAATGACCAAAGAAGAGATAGCTGGGATTGTGGAGGCCACCATTGTGGAAATGGGCCTCCAGGGCTGTGCCGACCGGGTGATAGGTAACTGGCACTTGCGCGGCATAAGTGGCGGTGAGAAGAAGAGGCTGAGCATTGCCTTGGAGATCCTCACAAGGCCACACCTCCTGTTTCTTGACGAGCCCACCAGCGGCCTGGACAGTGCTGCAGCCTTCTTCGTGGTCCAGACCCTTAGGAGCATTGCCCGCGATGGTCGAACTGTTGTCACTTCCATTCACCAGCCAAGCAGTGAGGTTTTCCCTCTCTTTGATGACCTCTTCTTGTTGTCTGGTGGTCAGACTGTTTATTTTGGAGAAGCCAAGACTGCTGTGGAGGTACATAACAATTCTGAAGCGTATAAAAAAGGCTTAGGACACTGGTTCACTTCATTAGTAATGCTTCGTTATGTTGTTGGTCTGCTTTGTGTACACAAGCAAGAAAGCATAGAAACAACTGAAGTGTGCATGGTAATTTTTTTTTTATCAATTCATTCTTAAATTTGCAGTTCTTCGCTGAAGCGGGATTCCCATGTCCGAGCAGAAGAAATCCATCAGACCATTTTCTCAGATGTATAAACTCAGAATTCGACAACATGACCAAGGCATTGATGGGATATTTGGGAATGGGTGTATGTGTGTGTATTAGAAACTCGTTCTGTAAAACATGTCAAAAAAATTATGATCAAAGAAAGGAAATATCCCTGATTGCTAAATTCCCTTTCTCATAACTACAGGGCGTTTTCAAATCATCAACAGATCATCTTAATACTATGGCGACTAGGGAGATCAAAGACATGCTTATTCGAAGATATCATTGCTCCGAGTATGCAAAGAGGACACGAGCAAAACTTCAAGAAATCTCAAACGCTGTAAGAATTTCATGAATCAAGTAATGTGAATTTGATTGAGAATAGAACACAAGTTTACTTGTACATTTAATGTGGAGAAAGCTACACTACATCAGCACAAAACACTGCTCTGAACATCACATTACAAGCATTGCAGGAAAACCTTGTGATCAAAAGCGGGAGTGTGAGCAAAAGAATATGGTGGAAGCAACTCTCAATTTTGACTCAAAGATCTTTCTCGAACATGTTCAGAGACGTGGGTTATTATTGGTTAAGGATAGTTATCTATGTTGCCTTATCTTTTTGTGTTGGTACTGTTTTCTACAACGTTGGCACCAATCAGTCCGCGATATATGCACGTGGATCTTGTGGAGGATTCATATCGGGATTCATGACATTTATGTCCATTGGAGGGTTCCCGTCATTCATAGAAGAAATGAAGGTAAGGTATTTCCTTCAATGCTTTGTTATAGAATTCGAAGGATTTTATACAAGGGCATTGAGATCCTGCAATTAACCATCAGCCCAAAACAAAAAAAAAAACAAAAAAACAAGAAGAAGAAGAAGAAAATGGGCACCATCTTTGTAACATACACACTTAATACAGAGGTGTATCTTTCCCTCAAGATTCCTTTCCTTTCCCTCCATTATCTTCAATCAATATATCAGGATCAAAGTGGTTTTAACTTCTCTGGTTTATGAAAACAGGTATTTCACAGAGAAAGGCTCAATGGGCATTATGGAGTGAGTGTGTTTATCTTATCCAATTTCTTCTCCTCCTTGCCATTCCTGGTTGCAATATCACTTGCGACGGTGAGCGTTACTTACAACATGGTTAAATTCCATCCTGGATTCCCTCATTTCATGTATTCTTGCCTCGACCTTCTTTGCTGCATTGCTGTTGTGGAAAGCTGCATGATGATCGTTGCTTCTCTAGTTCCCAACTTCTTAATGGGAATCATGACCGGGGCTGGATTTATTGTGAGAAAGAAAACCTGATTTATTTTACACCTCTTATGTGGTAATTGGAATCATTACGTACACTGCTAATTGGGTGTGTTTGCAGGGAATTATGATGATGACTGCTGGGTTCTTTCGGATGCTGCGTGATCTTCCCAAGCTATTCTGGCGCTACCCGATTTCTTACATCAATTATTCAGCATGGGGTTTGCAGGTAATTAATTTCCAGCAGGATATTGTGATAATAATACCTTAGCTAACTAAACATTAGCTAGTCAAATTTGATTAAATTGGCTTCTAACTCATTTCAAAAGGTAAATTTAGCTAAAATTTATCTTGAATACATTAGATAAACCATTAACAAAATTTTAAAAAAAGTTAAATATGACTTTAGCGTTTACTTCGACCAAAAATGTCATGTCATCAAATAATGTCATTTCCCACATATACCCCATCTCTATGCTGCATAAACCCCATCTCTGTGTGAGCACCCGCATCGCCCCCTGCTTCCCTCCCTCCGAGCCACCCCCCTGCCTTCCTTCCTCCCCAATTGTGTTGCCCCTTGCCTCCCCCTGCCTCCCTCCCTTCCCGATCACGTCCCTCCTTTCCATGGGGTCGGTGGTCTCCCGGTCGCGTCGCCCCACCTTTTCAATACTGCTTTGTTAGAGTAGATCTAGGGTTATGAGGTAAGGATAAATTAAAACAAATAAAATTTAAGCAAAAAATATAAATATTGTAGGGTTAAAGTACTATTAACTAAAATGTGCGGTTGGAAACTTTTTCCAACGTGGGACTCTAACACACCTCCCCTTACGTGGCAACATGGATGATACACACGACCAAAAATCGTGGGTAAGGTGGAACATTGAGAACAAACTCCTCACGGAATGAACATTGTGAGTGAGAACACAACCTGTTCTGATACCATATTATAATCCAAGGGTCAACGTCCTAAAACCAATTGGCTGTAGGAGAAACTATCCTTGGATCTATATCAAGCATACTTGGTTGAAAACTTTTTCCAATTTGTGACTCTAACAAAGTTAAACCATTTTAGCTTGATAGGTTTGGAGATCGAAAATACTCTAATACCTTAAAGTTTATAACTTTAATAAAATTTATAGTTAAAATATAAATCTCAAGTATAATATATAATTAATATTATTTCTTCTAAATAAATTTATTGATATTTTTAATTAGACCTAATTTGTCCATCTTTTGCCAAGCCAAACGGGTTTTCCTTGAGGAAGAGTAGTCGGCCCAACGTAACATGGTAAGCACCAAAGCTCGTATAACTAATGTCTGTTACAATTACAAGGTTAAGAATACAAGGGCATCGTTTTGGCTTCTCCAACTGGGACGCTAAATCGCTATTTATAGCGTAAAATGAGAAAAAAAAATACTTATGCTGCACCATTTTAGTGTCCGGAACAAAACTAAAATATAGTCAAACAATAATAAAAATATATAAAAATCTAATGTATTTAATAATACTATATAAAAATCTAATGTATTCTGTAAGTTTTATTCAACTGTGCTTGCAGGGAGCATATAAGAATGACTTGGTTGGCCTCGAGTTTGATCCTCAGATACCAGGTGATCCAAAACTGAAAGGCGAGTTCATTCTCTCAACCATGTTGGGTGTTTCGCTGGATCATTCCAAGTGGTGGGATTTGGCCGCAGTTGTCATCATTCTCATTTCTTACAGACTTCTCTTCTTCACGATTTTGAAGCTGAAAGAGAGGGGTTGGCTGCTGTTTCAAGCACTCTATGCCAAAAAGACTTTGAGACATCTCAACAATAGACCATTCCGGAAGAAGCCAGATTTTTCATCCAAGAGGCATCAAAATCTCCATTCATTGTCTTCTCAAGAGGGTCTCAACTCTCCAATGCGTTAGGTGGCAAAAGAGGCATGTCTCCTTACTACAGAATTCTGAGCCACAACTGTTCTCAAAACAGTATTAAACTGTCAATGAAAATATGGTAGTTACTAGGTGAGCGTTGAGTACAACTGTACAAGATCTTCCCCATGCAATACTGTAGTAGTCTTTAATTTTACAGAGAGCATGTATTTGGCACATATGAATGGCAGAACCCAGATGACAAATAGTGTGGTACGATAGTATGGGACCTTTAATATAAGCTAAACCAACAAGTTACACTAGTTTTTATCAAATTATGCAGAAAATTCTTTCAAGGTCCACTTAAAAGGAACATTCAGATGAAATGCATTCCCTGCAGTAAGAAAGACTAACATTATCTTAAAAGTCTGAAGGAAAATTATGGAGACTCGTGTTTGCCTTTCCAGATGAAGCGGGATTGCTTTCAAAGTTTGAGGCTCATACAGGTAACATCACCAACAATGTGAATATGGCTAATTCAATATTAGAAAAATCAGTAAGCTTCCGCTGGATGACACAATCTAGTATGCATCATCTTAAGTGATGGAGATGGGTACATTTCCATCATCTCAAAAAAAATCACAGTTAATTCATTAGTTGCACAAAATAAAGCGAACAAAAGTAACAGGAATATGAGACAAAAAATGTTACATGCTTAGGCTCAGCCGCCTTTATAATTGAACACTCACATTAAAATAGTCAGTGTTCCAATAAATTTGTTTATATGAAATAATATTAACCATTCAACTCGAAATATGTATATTGACTAAAAACTTTATTAAATATTAAATTTTAAAGTAACAGTTAATTAAATTTGACTAGTTAATACCTCAAAGTTTAATATTTAATAAAATTTTTAATCAAAACTCATATTTCAAATTAAATTTTTGATATAAATAAATTTATTAAAACATATAAATAAATTTGTTACTTCATGAAAATACTTCATATTTCCATTATGAGTGCTCTAATAATCCACAAAAAACAAAGCAAATTCAAGCATGCAAAAGATTTGTTAAATTCAACATAGGCATAAAATATAGACCCATTTTCCTCTTCAATTGAATAAACGAAATCTACAACATTCATCCATTTTGTTTTAGAACTACATATCAGATTGGAAAAGTATGAATCAGGACCATCACCCCATTCCGCAAAATGGTTAAAATATGCTCAGTTTCTACTGTTGTTTCTCGCTGGACACGCTGTTTTCTACTCTGTTGTCAAAACCATGGTAAGGAACATCAAACATAGGCAGAGGGACTGAGCGACCATCAAAGTCATTCGGGAAAAATTCAAAATCAGGGCCGAAGTTGAATTTGACAGTGCAATTGGGTTGATTTGGAAGAGTATACATAGACGCAGCAGGGTAGTAACGACCCCCATACAAATCCTTGAAAGCAACCCCTTGGCATACCCCATTTTTGAAAAAAGATATCTCACTTCCTGCCAAAACAGAAGATTCATGTTAAATTTACAACGGAATTTGTTGAGTTAAATGTTAGGCGAGGTCACCAAACGCAAGTACATTGTCAATTTCCTACTATTAGGCACAGCAAAAGCCTCTTGTATGTAAATGACATGTATCGAAGTAGTATGTATATAGAAGGCATTGCAAAAGCCTCTTCTAAGCCATCTAATTCAATACCATCAATATTTCTCCAATCTCATGCTTCTTAAAATATGCAAAAATGATCCCAAAAGAAAAGTATATAGATATTCATTTTTTTCTTTACACCTAGAATCCAGTTGAGTTGCAAAACATCACCAATGAATTGCCAGCTAGCCTGTCTTAACAGCCCCTAGTCAAAAATCACCCCTCCCTTCCAGGGAATACACAATCCCTAAAATGATCTCCTACCCACACCCTTGACCCTCTTGAATGCACTTTTAAAGCCAAAATTTCCCAAAAAAAAAAAAAAAAAAGCAATCACCTACAATAGGTGTCGCCTCGCCTCCTCAGAGCATAGCTGGCCCAGAACGGGTGCCTCAAGGCACCAATCTATCAACACCAACCTCAATCGGGTGATGTGGGCTGAGGCAACCTATTCCGCTGCATCATCCAGAATATGAGATGAGGCAGCTGCCTCTATCTTGACAAAAATAAATAGGTTAATAAGACTCCTCTCTCGCCGTCAATCAACCTCCTCCATCATCGATCATTATTGAAGCCTCCTCTCTCCATCATTGACCCATTGACTTCGACATTGACATGTACTCAATAAAAAGAATTGTTTGGTTTTGAATTGTATTGAATTTGAAAATTAAATCTCATAACTTAAATATTTTGCCATGAGAGTTTTAAGTCTCACTTGCTCAGCAAAGCTAGAGTGCATTTAATTGAGTATGTATGCATTTAAAAACTTAAAATATAATAATAGTTTAATATAGTATTTAATATGAACTTCAATATTTATTCATACTAATTTTATTTAAATTGATAAATATGAATTAATTCTAAAGGAAGAAATTGATTGGGCAATGAAAAATTAAACTCTTTAGTGTATATGATATATAATGGAAAGTCAATGAAAAAGTTTATTAAGCAACAAAGCTTACTCAATGATATTGACCGTTTTGTTTCTACTAATGTGCCCTTGAATGATGAGTAAATAGTTGAGAAAGACGATATCGATAGAACCTTTACACGTAAACCAATTACACAAAAAGGAATAGTTGAATATCCACATAAGTTTACTAATGTTTAATAATTATATGAAGTAGTTTGACTATATATTGGACTATAAATTCCTATATAGCTATATTACTTCAAATTATTTTGATGTAAAGGAAAGAGCATTGTCATTGAAGCGAAAAATGAATCCGAGAAGGATGACTTGTCTTATGATGAAGATGATGAACCATCTTAGGATCCTAACTTTCGTTCATTAGACACGAACAACACCTTAATTGATGAAAATTAAATTGCCTAATTGAGTTATTTTGTAATATTGAATATTTTGGTCTGACTAAAGACTTAAATTAAGATTTCATAATTTCATTTGATAATTATAGTATGATTTTATTATTCTAAAACTAAGTCTGCATAATTTCATTTATTTTGTTTGATATTTTTTTACCGGCCGGCTCGACATACAACATAGAAATCATATTATACCGCCTTCTGCACTTTAGATTTATATTGGACCATATAAGCATGTATCATATGCAAAAGCAATTGTAAAAATATAATAGCAAGGCTCAGGCCTCAGGACTATACTAATTTAATCTAAACCTGACATTTTCCTACCTCTACGATCAGCATGGTAAGTTAGTAGATCAGAAGTTTTCCTATATCAAAAGAAGCTAGTTTATGATGTTTGCAACCTTTGTCGCCACTCTATGAATCCAAGGACTAGCAACTTGGAAATAAGTTCAGACAATTAGACCTAATTTTAATGCATAGCTCTCTTGTAAATAAGAACATTAAGTATATTATTAACTAACTCTCTTGTAAGCCTTCGAAAAATTTGATCACATTGTTGTTTTATCACAAATTGCCAAGGAAATAAAAGAAAAGGGGTGGTATCAAGACCTTACCACCCTTAGTTGCTTTCTCTCTCTTCTTTCTCATTTTTTTCCTTCATTTTTGAAAGGCTATCATACATTCAAGAACAAAAATAAACAATTGATGCATTTCTTTACCAAGAAGAACAACAGCATCAATAACACAAACAGCATAGTATGTTTTACCCTATAGGTGAGATACAGGACTACACTAATCTAGTAGAGCGGCTAAAAGTACCCATTTTCTAAATGCAGATATCAGCAACATGTGAAGTTGACAAAAATAACTACATTACACGGCAAGAAGAAGGCAAATTAATATGCACCGGATACAATGACTTACGAATTACTTAACAGCATATAGCCGTATACATTTACCACTCACCTGGTACAATTTTGGGGGGATCCTCTTTGGCATCCGGGGCGCA
This sequence comes from Taxillus chinensis, assembly GCA_023512835.1. Classification (NCBI taxonomy): domain Eukaryota; kingdom Viridiplantae; phylum Streptophyta; class Magnoliopsida; order Santalales; family Loranthaceae; genus Taxillus; species Taxillus chinensis. The sequence continues at coordinate 18,605,461 of CM042092.1, read as the reverse complement.
AACATATCGGTGCCCCTTATACCAAACCAAATGGGGCGGTTTGGGCGCATACAGACTTCCCTCTGGCAAATTGATATAAAACCCAATAACATCGCCCTCCGTGTACCCTTCCTCCCCATACTTTTCCCTCAGGGCCTTGTGTATTTTACAGCCATCAATGTCTCTATACCCAAAGCTATTCACATCATACCCGACGGGAGCCTGCAAATCCCCTTTCTCCGTGGACCACCCAAGCCTTGTATGTCCTGTTTCTCCCAGCTTCACCACCTTAATTTCAAAGTACCAAGCTCCCTCCATCACTCCTCTTGTCGCCCTCACCATCCTATACCCTTTGATGCTCCCCGCACACATCCGATCCTCGCTCAGCTCGACTTTCTCAGCCTTGTACGCCTTGGAGAGGCAAACGCTCATCCCCGGCTTGTCATCGTTTTTGTCAGGGAATTTTGGCACTGGCGTGATCAGAACTTTGTCCTCCGCCGGCGTGCCATTGTTGTTGTTGGTCTTTCCTCCCTTTTTCTTCCCCTTCCTCGGCGCCGGCTTCGTCCACACGCTGTTGCTCTTGTTGTTCTTCTTTTTCACCTTCTTCGCCCCCACCGTGGCCACGGGCGTCGAGTTCAAGCTCCCATTGGCCTCTTTCGACGTAGGATTCATCGATTGAGCTTCTTTGGGCAGCGAAGATAGGGGCTTCTGCTTCTTAGGCCTTGGACCTTCGTCTTCATCGTCGTCCTCGGCGATTCCGCTCGAATGCAAGGGTGTCTGCACCGTACCCTGCTGGATCTCTCGGGGCTTGGAAGGTTTGGAGTTGGAATTGGAATTGGAATTGGAATCATCATCGTCGTCGTCGTCATCGGCTTCGTCGTCGTCTTCATCGTCGTCGTCGTCTTCGTATACGTCGTCGGAGGCGAAGGCGAGGGGTTCGTCCTTGCCGCCGACGTCTTCGTCATTGCCGTCGTCGTCTAGGGTTTCGGTTGTCGGGTCTGGGGGTTGATCGGCTGAGCCATTGTTGGTAGAAGCAGTGGTGGTGGTTGTGGTAGTGGTAGTGGTGGTGACGAGGCCGTCGTCGTCGTCGTCGTCGTCGCGGTACGAATCTCTGAGCGAGTCCATGAAAGTTCGAAACTCCAAATCGGAGGTGTCTGTTGTTGTTGTCGTCGCCTGAGATCAGACCCGACCTCTGTTTTATTCATACCCTGTCCCCCTGTCGAGTCCATGTTTCTTTTCTTTTGTTTTTGTTTTTGTTTTTTTAAAAACTATGGTGTGATTTGGGATATATTTGTTGTTTTTGATATTTTGTTTTTAAAACCTCTATTCATCTTTTCTTTTGTATTTAAAAATTGTTTTTAGATTGTTTTATTTGAATATTATTTTCAGTATAACTATGCGGCGGAGAGGACGTTTAAGTTTGTGTTTTATATATGTCAATTATTGTTTAAGTTTAAGAGAACGTTGGATAAAATTTATTAAATGCGTTTATGTTTATGTTTATCAGAATAACTACTTCTTTTTTTGCGATTGTCGCATAAAGAAAAAACGAATCAATAATTATACTCTTATAAATTTATTTTTTCATCCATCCTGATTACAAAAACTCTATTGCATAAGATTTTTTTTTTTCTCAGCGTCCATGGCTCCTCCTCCTCCAAACATGGTTAAGGTAATTAAAATTTTAATTTTGATTTTCATATTAATCTTATTAATTTAATCTTCCTAATATGTGTTTGGGAAAAAATTGATGTGAAAATAAGTAGGTGAATGTTTAATAGAATATAATTCTAAAAGTACTTTAGATTTTAAAAATAAATAATAAATGTTTAGTAAATTAAAAATAAAATTACTATGAAAATTAAAAAAAGTCAAAAGCATTCATTTTCCATTACAATTTCTTTGGGTAAAATTTCTTCTTATTGGTAGTTTTTAATTATTAGTATTTTATTACTAATTTGCTATTTTATTTGTATTACTTCTTATTATTACTATTATTATTTATTCTTATTGTTGTTGTTATCATTGGTATTTATTAGTCTTATTATTACTATTTTATTATGATTATGTATCTATTCTTACTATTTAATTATTATGATTGATATTGCATGTGCAATATTAAAATTATTGGATCTATTTTTAACGGTTTATATTATATTTTTATTTAGTTGTAGTTCTACTATAGTAACTGTTATAATATTTCACTATAGCGATACTATAATTAAATAAAAGTTTAATTTCAATGATTGCAAATAGAGCCAACAGTATGTAATACTTGTAATTTGAACCCTTCGATTTATTTTTAATGGTTTAAATTAAAATTACATTTTATTGTAGCATCGCATAATGAAAAATTATAGTAGTTATTATAATAGAACTATAATTAAATAAAAGTCTAATATGGACTGTTAAAACAAATCCAATGATATAGATCAACTATAAATTATATTAAAAAATTAAAATCCATTTGATACGATGTTATTATATTTGAAAATGAAATTATTTTTGAAAATAGTAGGTCTGATAAATTTAAAAGTATTTATGATTAATGACAATTTATTTGACCTAACAATCTTTAAAAATAATGATGTTTTAAAAATAATATTAATCTACCGAATAGCTAATTTTAAAATTTAACTTAGATTATAAACTAATGTTTCTTAGTTTTAGCCTTTTATTTTAAAAATATATTAGCCACTGTCAGCCACACACGACACACCTGTTTGTTTGTTTTTTTGTTTTTAAATTTAAAATTATATATAAAATAATAGCTTAATATATTTCTCATATAATGTTTTAGTAAGCCATGCTATCAAAAAAGAGTACGAATCTTTTACCGTAATATAATTAATTAATTATCCAAAACTTTGGGTAAATATACCGTAATAATTACAGTAGGGGATCCTTATTGGAAAACACATTAAAGAATTGTCCACGTGTTTAAATTATAGTATAAATTGACTTAAGTGAAATTAACACATAAATTTTAAAAGTCAAACCTTTCTGTAGCCCCATCCATCTTTCCGGTACATTTCCTCCGTGTGGTGGGGGTTGGTTTCCGGTAGTGTATATATATATATGTATATCCATCTTTTATTTGGGGACATCACATCGCAAATACTAGTCGTCACTAACCCCCCATCTCTCTCTCTCTCCAGCTCCATTGGCCATGTCTCCCAGCGAGCTCAAGTCTAATGTACCATTTTTCTCTCTCCCTCTCTCTCTCACACACACACAGACACACACACACAAGTACGCACACGCACTCAATCTCAATCTCTATAGAACAATTGTTGCTGAATTGAAGATTATTTGGATGTTTGTTGAACGATTTCTTCAAATTTAGGGTTTAATTATTACTCGACTCGCTTCTGAATTCGATATCATATCTGGATTATGATATGTCAGTTGCAGTGCTGCTTGTAGCAGTTCTCGCTATGTTGAGAGACAGGGATGTTTGTGTTTGGTTTGTTGTTTGCTTTCAGCGTTTTAGATTATAGAGAAGCTATTGACCGCGAGAGGATCATGTGGGTTAGAAAACTGTGACGCAGATGCATGCCTCTGGTTAGTATGTGTAAATGAAATTTGAAATTACCATTTATGTTGCGGCGGAGGTTTATTTATGTCGAAAGGATAATGTTAGAGTACCGCATTGGAGAAAGTAACCAACCCATAGATCTTAATATAAAATCAAGGGTAGTCTTTCTAACAACCAATTGATTTTAGGATGTTGACTCTTAAATTCTAATATGGTATCAAAGCAGATTGTGTTTTCACTCACAGTGTTCATTCCGTGAGGAATTTGTTCTCAATGTTCTGCCTTATTTACGATTTTCGGCCGTATGTATCATCTACGTTGTCACGTGAGGGGTGAGTTAGAGTCCCACATTGGAGAAAGTAATTAACCCATAGACCCTAATATAAAATCAAGGGTAGTTTTTTCTACATTTAATTAGTTTTAGGACGTTGACCTTTGGATTCTAATAGATAAGGTTAATTGTTATTGGTTGAAAATTGACTATATTTGGCACCTTGGGGACTATAATTTTACATTTTGCGAGGGGGAAGGAAATGAGAGGATGAGTCCAAAAAAGGAAAAACGAAAAAAAGAAAGAAAGAGAATTTAAGTGCAGTACATACTTTACCTGAAATGTGCTGGAGTTTAGTCATGTTGAAAGCTTGGACCAGTTAGAGGGTGATAATATAGATCCAAGCATCGAAAGATGTGCTCTTCAGTTTTCTGGTGTACTGATTTATGGATGGTGCGTGTCAATGTGTTGCTTCTGAACAAATTTGCATGCTGTGTACTGGAACTGTGGTCCTTAGAGATCCATTGTAATCTGGTTTTGGCTTCTCTTTCTTCCTAGTTGTTTTTGTTTTTAGATGTTGCTCATGTTATGCCTTCCAAAAGAGGTAGGACTCTGACATTCTTACCGAACAGATTAGTGATATGATATATTTTAGGAAAAGAAAAAGAAGAGCTAGAACTAATTATTTTGTTAACATCTGTTGTCATCTTTGAATTACCCTCTTTACCAGGCAACAACTTATCATTGATTTCTCTGAGGGTTATGAGTGATTAATAGGATACTAGTAGAAATACAGAATTATAGATGCGCAACCAATAAAAATAGGAAATGTTTAATTCTGATTTGATCCAAAACACGCAAGGAGCTCTTCCTCTTGCTCGAAATGCATCCGCCACTATCTGGTTTGATTTTGGTCTTGCATGTGTTTGTTTGGAGTAAATATATTATTATAATTCAGTTTATAGTTTTATAATAAGTGCAATACTAGTTTGGTTTTCGTTGGTTTCTGTTTTTGTTTTTGGGTTTTCTGTTTTCTATATCTGACATGTTCTTATATCATTAACCTTTTAAATTTTACACACCTGTTCCAACTCCCCTGCCAAAGCTTAGCCATAGGAGAAAGCCTTGATCTGTGGAAACCTGCAGTGGGTCACAACGTTTTCAACTAGTCATTGACCCTAAATACCATCATGCACGCTGATGAGTTGGTTGGTCTTCACCTGTGCTTGGTTTGTTAGGGTTTATTGTTTTACCTAACCAACAATAGCTGGTTGTTTTGGCCTGGCCATACAAAGTGGGCCTAAACTTAATTCAAACATCCATTTACCACATTACATGGAGTTCTGCTTGAGTTTTCTTGAAGAAACCCCTCCCTTTAAGGAACCTTGAGGTTTGGTCAATGGAATCAATGGTCCATTTGTCATTTCCTTTTTGCAATTGATTGGCATTCTGCCTTATATTTTGTCATAAACTCCTGTGGTGCATTAATCCACTCTTCTGCTCTCATAAACTTTCATAACCAAAAAAACAAACAAACTTGTGACTTATAAAATGAATTAAAAACTAAACATACTAATAAACACAAAAAGCCAGTCATAGGTTCAGCAGGAACTTTTAATCCAGGTCCTGTTTGCGCTAATGCAGCCTGTAGAATTGGGTGTCTCCAATGCAACAGACTTGTTATGGGAATTTAGGTGGCAATATGTTTATGCTAATATAGATCAAGCCGTGATGATTTTGGATAATGAATTGTCTCTCCATTCTAGATGTACTAATACTCTAATAGAATATGAAACATGTTCTAATGAAAAGCAGTTTGTTCCTTTTGTAGGAGTAAATATATAATATTAACACTGGTGGGCACCATTTTAATATCAAGATCATTATGGTAACTTTTGTTTCATATAACGTCTGTGTGCAGGGAAATGTGAATGTTTCATGCTCAAGAGCAGAGAATGGTTTTATTAATTTGCCATCTCTCCATTATTCAGAAAAATCTGTTCAAGAACTTATTCAACAACCTCCTCTGCAAGGAATTGATGAGCATCTTGAAGAGTTTTCAGAGTCTCTTAGAAGTATGCATACGCTTTAATTTTAGAACTGTTTATCTTTGTAGGAGTTTTGTTATTGTTTTGCACTTTTGCTTTGGTTTTGTATAAAATTTAATCTTTACACTGTAAAATTTGAATTTAGCTGTTGCAAAGGCCCTTAGACAAGTTGCTGAAGCAAAGGCTGCTGCTCAAGTTGAGGCAGCTGAGTGGAAGCGCAAATATGAACTAGAAAGGAATCGGAACCTTCAGTTGGAGAAAAGAGGTCATTTTATGTTTCTTGTATTCCAAGTTTGCATGAACTTATTTTGAAGTTGCTTCTATCATATTAACTTTGTGTGATTCTTCAGTATTTATGCATATAAACACGTCTCAATTAAATAAAGGCTTGCTACCTAGCTTTGGCCAGCTTTGTTTTGGTTCACTATTTTAGCCATTTTTCAATTTATTGAATTTAGCATTGTTACAAGACATTCCTGGCTATCTTGATGTGATTAGCCAATTATCATCATTTATTAAGAGAGTTGACTTGGTCACTAAGCTACAATGAGTAGCACATGACTTTTTAATGAGAGAAAAAATAAATACATAATTATAAAATAAACGAACACTCCTTTTCAAGCTAGTACATATATATGTTAAGCATGTCCAACTTGGTCATAGTAGCATAAAAACTCTTGCTATTGAGTGCCTTGGTAAGGAGATTAGCAAGTTGATCCCCAAACTTCACAAATGACATCTCACAAGTCACAATGTTTTCTTCAAGCTTCTCCTTGATAAAGTGGCAATTGATCTCCATATGTTTTGTGTGATCATGCTGAATTCCATTGTGCGCAATACTAAAGGTGGATTTCCTATCACTATATGGTATCATTTGGAATCTCAAAACTAGTCCCACCTGTTACATAACTTTCTTTTGTTATAAATACCTCGAGCAAAGTCAGCCTCAACACTAGATCGAGCAGCAATATTCTATTTCTTGCTTCTCCATGGGACTAAATCTCCCCTACAAAGGTAGCATACTGTGAGGTAGACTGTCTATCTTTAAGAGAACTAGCCCAATCTGGCTTCAATCCATGAATGGGAGGGATAAATCAAAATTTCAACAAGTTGCTGATAACTATAGGTTCATCTTTTTTACTTTGGAGGCAAGTATTTTGTTGGAAATAGCCGACCCTTGTGTAATTAGTTAGAGGATTATTTGTTTTCCTATTCAATTTTGGCCACTTGAGCGAAATCCTTTTGATAATCCATAGGTCGCCAATCTTTTTTTACATCGATAAATAGTGCCATGAGATTCCCTGTTACTACACTATTTGCAACTTCACTACACTTTTGTTCAAAAGCAAAGGAACTAGTTTCCCTGTATTATTCTTCTTTAGGGCACTAATCTTCTTAGGCACAGCTTACTTCCACTGAGATTCTTTATTTCCTTCCTGCATTTTTTTTAATAGACGCAAAGTCCAATGAATAGAGCAAAGCTCTATAGAGTGATGTAAAGAGTTGTATGAGATAAAATTGGAAAGGATATAGAAGTTTATGTTTACAAGCATGACTATGTTTTCTTAAAGCAATGGGCAAATCTAGAGAAGAATCAGAATGAATCACTTGAATTTAGATCATGATATGAAACAAGAGCTACATCAGGGATTGAAACTTCGCTATGGTGCTGAGAAGAGAATTAGTAACGATGGATTATGCAGTCATGCCCTGAGATTTGTTGTTACGTCACCTGTGAAATATTTCTAGAATCTGTTGCAGCATCAGGGTTGTCCTCTTGAACATGTTGCTTTCTAATATAAACTTTTCATTGGTTTCTTTTTGACTTGTTATTAAATACTGGAGTTTCAAGCTAAAGCATCCTGAATTTGAATGTGAGTATGTTTGATAGCTGAGATAAGTAGCCCTTCCTGAATCAGACTCTCGACATCCTTAATGGGCTGTCACACCCTCATTTCCCTGAAAGAGGAGCAGGGGAGTCGTAAGGCTTCAATTCCCAAAATATAACATAAAGGGAGACTTTTTTTAGGAGGAGGATGGTAACAATGGTATCCCTTTTGTGTGGCAGAGTACTAGAAAAAATACAGTAGAGGGCACAAGGTGCTAACTTGTCTTCTTGGTGTTGAATGTAAACAAAAGAAACACAACTAAACACTTTTGGACCTCAAGAAGATGGATGAGCATTTGGCCTGTCAAGTGAGCTGTAATGAGAAACAGTGTCACCCTATTATTGGCGAGGAACATTCATGACCAACAAAAAAAAATGAATGAAAAACCTTCAACAAGTGCTGATTATTTCATTCAGCGAAGCCATTTTGGGTTGGTGTGTTTACATAGATACACATACATAGAACATTGTATAATGATAGTGATGTTCTTTTTTCCTATTATTTGACAGGGTTATGTACAAAAACTACTGTAATCTATTTCTTTACCTCTCCAAAGGATTGAAGTGCTCATATGCTAGATGCTATGGAGTCTAAACAAAAACAAAGTGTGTTGAAAATAAGGGAAGATCAAGGTATAGTTTATGGAGAAAGGTGATATCATCTATTGGCTTTTGCAAGCCCTTGAATATGGATACAATGTTTATGTTTTTTTTTATAAGTAAAGAAACATTGAATTAAAGATAATGAAAAAGTACAAGTAAATTGGGCAGAAGATTTTCATATCCAATAAAAAAGGCCCTAATGTATATTATAATTAAACTACAATAGGCCCAATACAAAGCCTACAAATAAGCAAAGGAAAATATCCCCCTACGAGCTAGACCATTTGACTACCTCTATCTAAAAGTTCGAGAAATTCTGACATCATAATTAATTGAAGAGGCAAGCTCTCGTACACCTTAAGGCTTCTTGCGGATGGCCAAAAAGGCGAGACAGAAGCCTTTTGAGCTTGATGTCTAGTTTCGATATCTCGCAACAAATCAGAGGTAGCGGGATTAACTCTCTCGTAACTCACTTCTAACACCGTTCCAATGGCTTTGTGTGTTCGTAACTATTGCGGCTCTAACTCCACTTGCACTTTTAAATTTAATAACTATGATATGATTTCATTTTTGCATCTCCCCTTAGTATAACCTCAATACTTAATATCATACTTGTGGTGATCGTGATAACCTGGTAAGGCTTATGCAATCTACTTATGTTGAAATGGTTCTTATCTAGAGGAGTATGCTATTTTTTATTTGTTACATGTTACCAATTTTATAACATTTGGTGTTCCAACCATTATCAATTCAACCAAGAGATATACTGTCTTATGCGCAGGGTCTATACCTGTTGAGCATCATGACGAATGTAATGGAAATAGTACAGCGAACTTGGCCAACCAACTTGATTCGTGGCATCAAGCCAATGAGGAGTCTGAAGGGTGTTGTGGGAAGCATGGAATTTGTTCTCATGAAGTTTTGCGCGATGGCGAGACTGATCCTGAGTTTGAGACGATTAACCATAGGTTCATGAAAAAGGTGACTTCAGTTCATGCTAAACAAGTGAATTGCCCATTATTATTATTATTATTTGATGACTCGATTATGCCCACTTGTATGTTTCCATGTACATTTTTTTTCTAGACCTATCACTGCTGATTGAGGTTATGTACTCAAAGATGTTTCGTCTGAACTGTTAAGGTTCTACATACTGTCGATTGTTTTTCTTGCTACGTTCAGGGCTGCTTCTAAAACTTGGATAAAATCTCATTTTACAATTGCAATGCTAATTTAATTTTCCATTATAATTGCCTGTATTCATCAAATTCCTATTAGAGAATTAGTGTTTGGCTCAGCCAAAAAGCACTGTATGCATTTGTGCCCCTTCAATAAATCTTTGTATACATACTTTTAAGACACTTGTAAGAATATATAATAAATTTCAGTTTTCAAAGGGTCTTTGTTTCCGGATACAGGTGTCCTTCAAACTTTCATGGGAGGGAAATGGTGATAACAGTAATCAGCACAAGCGTGACATCGTCTCATTTGAAAGAGGGAATATAACAACCGCTGAACGCAGCAGTAAACAGGTATGAGGTATCAACATTAGTGTTTTTGCTTGTAACTTAGAACTCTTATTAAGATTTTTTGAAGTTTGTTTTCATATCTGCTTTTCTCAACTTTCTTTTTCCAATATTGCAAGATGTCTCCACCATTTCCGTTCATTTGAGTTTACTACCAGTTTACAGGTATTTCCAAAATTTAATAATAAAACATTTATTTTCTGTTTCAGATTTCCTTGAAGTGGGAATCTCCTCCACAGACCGTGCTTATTTTGATTAAACCGAATTCAACTTCAGTTAAAATATTGTGTGCAGAGATGGTCAGGTGAGGATAATACATCTTCTTGGCTTTATAAATTGTACAGTTCCCGTTGGAATGTTTGACTTTTGGTGTCTTTCCAAAATTGAGAATTTTAAATTCAAGGAGGCCATATGCCTATACCAATTGACAAAGGAGAGAGAGAGAGAGAGAGAGAGAGAGAGAGAGAATCCCAATTGGATGCACAGTTATTTATAACAACAGAGAAGTTTTACGTCAGAGCATGGACTAGGCCCATAAGCAAAAGTTAACCTAGTGCTAGCAGGCGTCTGTTCACTGTTTGTCCAGTAGGAAGTGCCTCTCTCCATTACGTTCACTAACTGTTCTCACAACAATGGAGTAATTATCACTTCAATTATGAGCTATCCCCCGTATAGATCTAGATGTTCTGACTTCAGAATTGCTGCAGTGTCCGATTGGGATTATTTTACTGCATTACTGGGTTTCAGTTGGTGACAAGATTGCAGCAACTGCAATCTTGACAATTCATATTGATCTGCCACCAGGTAAATCACGGAGTCCCACAGCAGAGCAAGATCAAACCTAGTGGTGCCAATGATCATGTTGGAACAGAAATCAGCACAGCTCTTCACTACTACATTGGACCCATGACACATCATGAAAATAATTCTCATGGCTCATTGGGCCTCCATTTTGAGGCCTATTAGGCATGGCCTAGTCTGGCACAGAAACGGGCATGGAACCAATCAAACCTATGCTGAGGGCATGGCATGTTCATTTGAGATCTACCAATCTTCCAAATCCTTGAACATTGACGCCTAACGGCTACAATAATTATGATTTTTTTTAAATATTGATTGAAATTGTAATAGCCAACTTTTTTTTGGTTTGCATTATAATTTAACATTATTATTTCATATTCTTGTCATTATTGTACTGGATTGACATGGCAATAAAATGGTCCATGCCCACTGTGCTGGAACCTGACATGGCACAATTCATTGACACCACAGCATTTAACGCCTCTAACTTAGTTTTTATGGGATAATAAGGTTTGCCTTGGCTCCTTGGTTCTTGGTTAACATCAGCATGTAGGGCTTTATTAAATAATATTACATACATCATTGTCCCACCTATAAAATATTAGATTGTATGCATAGGTTGTGAACACTAATTTAACATTGTAAGGTAGTCCCTTGTACAGATGGTTTGTATGATGAGTCTTTGTTCTTCGTTTTATATTTTGCCTGTTGTGGTGGAGCAATCTTTTCAGTTCAGCTTGCTTCCCTGCCTAAGTCTAGGATAAGGTTTCAGTTAAGGTTTAGAGAGCTTGAGTCTTGTTATGCTTTTTTTGCCCCACGGTTAAATTTTTAGGTTATGTAGCAACACTTGATAAGTCTTAATAATTTGACAGTTTTAGTAATAATAGCCATTGTAGTTAAATTTTTTTCACAGTTAAATTTTTTCTGGATTATTAGATGCTACTGTAAAGGATTTTCTGTTAAATTTGACCTCTGAATAACTCGATGACAATTCTATCAATAACAACAATTAGGCTCTCTTCTAGGCGTATTTCAACCCTTTTAACTAGTAAATTCTAAAGCTAACAAAATCAGAAATCCTAAATAAAACAGAAACAAAGAGAGGGAAAATATTTTCTTCTATATTGATACTTTGCGCGACACATCTTCTTATCCTAAATAAGGAAACTAACTAATTTGTTACAGCTATCACATAGCTAATTATGTAAGATTTGTACAACTACACAATAATTTGTAAAAGAAAAATACTAATTATGTAAATCAATTGGATTTATGTTTTTTTAATACTTCCCCTCAAGTTGACATGAAAATATCTTTTAGAGCCAGCTTGCACACTAAACTGTCTTTTATGTAGATCTTTCATTAGAATATCTGTTGCTTGGTTGTTGGAAGGAATGCACACCATGCAAATATTCCTCTGTCAATTTCCTTGATGAAGTACTTGTCTATCTCTATGTGCTTTGTTTGATCATGAAGGATAGGATTGTGGGCGATGGCGTTTGCAGGCTTATTATAACAGTACACCTTTGTTGGTGATGGATTGTGAATTTTTAACTCCTTAAGAATTCTTGCCACAACACTTTGCTTCTCTCTCCTCCATGTTATGAATTTTCGTCCTAGAAAAGTACACTATCTTGAGGTTGACCTTCTATATGTAACAATCCTAGTCCAATCTGCATCTATAAATTCTCCTATCCATAAGTGCTCATTTTTTCTTAAACAGTAGTCCTCTTCCAGCTATTCTTTTCAGATACCTTAGAATTCAATACAAAGCCTCCAAGTGATGAGCATTTGGAGAGTGCATAAACTGACTTACCACATTATATTAGAAAAGTGTGTGAAAGGTAGATTAGCCTTCTCACCTGTCTCTGGTATTGTTTTTTATTAACACCATCTGTTTCATTTGTCACTTGTAACTTTTTATTTGGTTTTATCGGGGTGTCAACTGCTTTGCACCCAAGCATGCCGGTTTCATTGAGCAAGTTGAGTACATACTTCCATTGATTAATAAAAAAATCCCTCCTTTGATATGGCAAACTCAATTTTGAACAAGTACTTTACAACCCCCTAATTTTTAATCTCAATTACAAGCATTTCATTGAACAAGTTGAGTACATACTTTCATTAATAAAACCCTTCTCTTTTGATTTGGTCAACTCAATTTTGAGAAAGTACTTTACAATCCCCTCATTTTTAATCTTGAATTATATGGCCAATCTTCCTTTCAATGTCTTAATTCCAATAGCATGATCTCTTGTAAGGATATTATCATCGTTATAGACAATAAGTATAACAAGTTTATCAATATCTGAATGTTTGTGGAACATAGTATGATCGGTTTGACTTTATCTATATCTTTTACTCACCTTTTTGAACTTTTTAACCCTAGCGTGAGGAGATTGTTTGAACCCATATAAGGATTTCTTCAATCTGTAAACCATGTCTTTTCTAAACTTCTTTTGAAATTCAGGCGGAAGATCTATGAATATCTCCTCTAATTCACCTTTCTGAAAAACATTTTTAACATTGAGCTAATGTAAAGACTAATCATGATTTGTTGCTATGAACAATAGAACACAAATAGAATTGATATTGGCTACCAGAGCAAATGTCTCCAGATGGTCAATTTTGTGAGTTTGAGTGAATCCTTTTGCTACTTGCCATGCTTTATATAAGCTTTGACTTCAATAATGAAGACCTATTTGCATCTAATAGAATGTTTAGTACGTGAGAATGAAATACAATAGAATAAAATTCATTTTCATTCTCACGTTTGATAAAACCAAGGGAAGATAATATTTCATTACATTAGGATAAACGTTACCCTAAATAAGAGCATCTCCAATCATTCTAGTTAATTTTAATCAAGTAAATTTAAATTTAGCTAACTACAGGACTTTTAAAACTTATTCTCTCCAACGTGCATCAATTATTTTTTTAAAACTTAATTTTATTTTTCAATTTTACCCTTGAACCATCTTCTCCCCTATCGGTCTCAACTAGTTATGGTTTTGCGTTGAGACGAGATGATAATACCAGTTAGGGTTTTGCATTTTGCGGTGCAGTGGAGCCAATGACGAGAAAGGAAGACGGATTGGATACCCTGCATCACGCTACGGACTGCACAATCTCTTTGGTGAAGCTTCGTGATATCTCTCTCCAACAGGGCAGCACGTCTGAGCAGAGTAGTAGTCAAAGCACTAGAGCACTCTGTACAATCCCTCCTCGTCGTCATCTCTCTTCTCTGGCAGGAATCGGGAGAGGTGCCGTCGATGGATCGCTGTCGCTGGAACGGGAGCGCCATCGCTGGATTGCTGTCGCTGCGCCGTCGGGACTGGATCGTTGCTGTCGAATGACCTGCTGGATTGCCGTCGCTAGATCGAGCGGTGCCATCACGGATCGAGCGGCGCCGTCGTTGGAACGGGAGTGCTGTCTCTGGAGGGTTGGAGATGGGTGACGGGAAACGATATTTCTGCAGAGATCGCCAGGGCAGGTAAGGAGAGGCGTTAGGTTTACTTCTGCAGAGGGCAGGTTGGGAATGTTTGAAAAGTTAATGGTGATGAGCTGAGGTGGCAATCTCAGCTAAAGGTAAAAAATTATCTATATTTACCTATTTATTTTGCTATAGCTTTTCCTATACCTAATGCATTGGAGATCAATTTAAGTCAAATATTACTATCTTTTGCTATACCTAATGCATTGGAGATGCTCTAAGGTAATGTTCATTACTCCCACTCCCATGGTATTGAATCATTACCATGCTTAGGGTAATGAATTTGACAATCCTACCCTTTGTCCATCCATTTGTCCATATCCCAAAGCAAGCTACCTGGATCCACTTCACGATGCAGGAGTTGGGGATGGGGTGACAACTTGTTGGGGCAGGGGTTGACGATGGCCAAGTCGTAGAGGTGGAGGAGGCTGCTATTGAAATCAAAGACTGGCATCTTCGGCAAGGCATTGCGGCGGGGTGACGGCTTGCTGGGGTAGGGGTTGATGACGGCGAAGTCATAAAGGCAGAGGAGGCCGCCATTGAGATCGAAGGCTTGCGTCTTCGTGTGAGGCATCACAGCGAGGGAAGGCGGCCCTATTGTCGTCAACGGTGGCTTTATACTCTTGCTCTTCTTCCTTTGGGAGACAAAAAAATGAGCTTGGCATCATCATAGATCCGATGCGGCAGTTTTGTTTCTAATTGTGGATTTGAGATAAAAAAAAATGAGTGTTGCTAACGACGGCTAACTGAGCAAGGGGTGACGATGCCTTGTTGGGGCGGGGTGTGTAAAAGCCTAACCTAATTTTAAGCCATCCATATCGCATTGTCTCGCATTGAAGAGTCAAAGTCAATCTCGTGTGGCCCCGTTCTGTGTCATTGATCCAGCGTCATCGCCAGCTCCAGCATCATCGTCGTCCAGTGTGTCATCGTCAGCTCCTGTTCCAGCGTCATCGTCAGCTCCTGCTCCAGCATCGTTGTCGTTTAGCGTGTTGTCGTCGGCTCCTGCTCCAACGTCAATCCAAGGTAAGCAGTTAAATATTTTGATTTAAATTTTATTTAAAGAAAATTATATAAATTAAGCTCCAATTCTATTTTTAAAATTTTATATAAATTATATAGATGTATTGTAGTATGGTTTTATTATTTTAAAACTAAGCTTGCTCATTTAATTTTATATATTTTGTATATATTTTAAAAAATTAGGCGCCCGCCTCACCGTATAGCTTCGATTTCGTACTGTACCGCGTTTCGTATTTTTGAACCTTGAAATTAATTTTTTTAATTTACTCTCAAATTACTCTCTCAAGTGTTTGATATAAAGGGCAAATTAAAGTTTTGACATAAGAAAATAATGTAACAACATTAATTAAAATTATGATTTTAATCAAATTTAACTTTAATTTTTGTTGAAATTAAATATAACTTATGTTATAGTTGTACTACTAGAGAAGACTTTTATAGAGATTAAATTAAATTTGACTTTAGTTTTTGTTTTAGCTAAAACTATTAAAAATGCTCTAACACATGTATATTGCACCGATCTCCTCTTTCTAAAAGTTCACCATGTCATTATTATGGAATTCTCTGCATCCAAGGGTGCATGGGATGGTGGTGGCTGGCTCACAGACTTCCCTTGTTAGGTAGCCTATCTTCCCTCTTCCTCTAATGTACATCTTCACCAATTGTGACTAGCATAGAAAATTGTCACCTCTAAGACGGATTGTGCCATTGTGGTGATTTGGACTGGATGATTTTCAGTGGTTCTAGAGGAGAGTGGTGCAGAAGCAGATGACAGGGTGGGCGAAGGCTTAGTAGAGATGATAGTCATTGGTATTTTCAGACAGGATAGAAGGAAGAGAAGAAGCGTAAAAACAGAGCACCTAGGGTTTGTGTTTCTCATGGCTGGACAAGGAGAAAGCTAGGGTTTTGTCGTGACGAAAGCAAAAAGTCCTGTCGCAATGACATTCTTTGTTTAAATCTGTATTATACATCGATTCGCCCGATTCTTTCCCGTTTGCCTACAAAATATACTCAAAACACAACGCAACTCTACAAAACACTAAAACATGACAAATAATATAATTTAATAATCAATCATAATAAAAACACTCAAAACACTATGAAAAATAAATGCAAATAGAGAAAAGACACATGTAAAAAATTTATATAAATTAACGTCATCAGATTTCCAGGAATTATATTCTTGTAAAGCAGAAACAATGAGAAGAAGAATACTTTCTTATATATTAATACTTTACATGGCACATCTTCTTATGGGAATATCACCTCCTAACTATGGAAACTAACTAATTGGTTACAGCTATTACGCAGCTAATTATGCAAGATTTGTATACCTACACAATACTCTATAAAAGGAGGAAAACTAATTCTGTAAATCAATTGAATTTCTGTTTTTTTAATGCTAAAAGATTCTGCTTAAGTATTAATACCTTTCTGTCCTTAATCCCAGGGAATAAAATTCTTATATTTTTTTACTTGAACGCTTGTGCCTATTGACCAATTTTATTAAATTGGATTTATTTTATAAATCCCTCCTACCATATTGGAGCCTATTAGAGTGTTGGCAATTATACTTTTATTTCCCTTGGTTTATTGTGGTGTATTAGCTTAACATTAAATCTTATGGGTAAATTTCTTTCACCTGGACTAGTTTGCATCAACCATGCATGTATTCTACAAGGTAACTCAGTTTTATTTTAGCATCATCTAGGAGTTTATGAGACTATAAAGATTGTTTATTTAGTACTGTTTCCAATTTCCTGATCATTGATATGGAAAATACTGGTAAAATATAATCTTTTTTCACTTGCAGATGGTTGAAAGAGAAGAAGTTAAAAATATTTGTAGAACCACGTGTGAGATTTGAACTTCTAGCAGAATCATCTTTCTTCAACTTTGTACAAACTTGGAAGGATGGTGAGTTGTGATACTTATGTGCTTTTGAGACATCATATTAAGACACATGTCCACTGATGGTGAGGTTGTGGGTTCAAAATCATACATACGCGTGGTGGGAGATTTTAGGGGTTGAAAAAGGCGTGGAGGATTTTGGGTGGCATTATTGTAAAATTTAAAAAATAAAGAAAAAAGACATCATATAAGTATACAGACTCGTATGGTTGTTTCTTCATTCTTTCATTAATTACAATAATATTTCAACTCCGGTGGGTCAAAGAGTACTATTCTTTTTGGCATTTTCTTTTTTATATTTAGAACTTTGCATATCTTGTACACTGTAATCCAATTACATTAGTAGCCTAGAGTCCAAAAATATTGTTTTGGCATAATTGTAGTGAAATAGGTCTGCGTAATAGGTTTTGCTTTATATCAACATGAGTTGCTCATTTTGTAATTTTGCAAACGCTATTTTAAATCTGTTGAACAAATTGGAATATAAATAGTTACAGCCTACAGGAATCCAGAACAGAGACTCCCCTGTTGCATCTGTACCACATCGCTGAAGTGGGCAAAACTATTTTGAAAGTTATATTGTATAAATTCCTCTGCAAAATTTGTATATCTCACTAAATCTTCACAGCCATGTGATAATTCTGATATTTGAATTTGTTCAACAGACAAGGAAATATCGCTCCTACACAGGAAAGTTGACCTTGTCGTAACTCTTGGTGGGGATGGAACAGTTCTTTGGGTATGTGGATTTCAGTTTTTAATTGGATATGATACTAAGAGAGAGAGAGAGAGAGAGAGAGAGAGAGAGAGAGAGAGAGAGAGGGGGAGGGAGGGAGGGAGGGAGGGATTAGGTTACCGCACATTCCTTTTAAATTTTTATGGTTTTTAGTTTATTTTTCAGATTTTTATTTAATCTTAATACCTTGCTCTCTGAAATATGGGAAATAAAAATGACATTAATACAGTTTATGCGAGAGAAGGGTAATTAAGGATAATTATTGACTTTCCCTTTGTCTTTCATGCCACCAACTATTTTCCTTTTTCGTTTTAAGTTTTCTTTTTTTGTCAAAAGGATAGTAAATTATTAGTAATCAAAAAAAATAAAAATAAAAGCAAATCTTATCATAACGGTAGAGTTACTGTCTCGTGACCTAGAGATTAATCGTAGATAATCTCTTGCAATTAAATTAATTGTGAGAGAAGATTGCGTTCATATTAATCCGACTCCTTTACGGAGTCTACTACTCAGCATAGGTTTTGTGCATTTTGTGCACCGGATTTGCCTTTTTTAGCTTAAAAAAATAACTCATTTTACTTACCCTTGTCAAGGATACTAATATTCACCTGCTTTTTGCTTGCAGGCAGCATCAATGTTCAAAGGTCCTGTTCCTCCTGTTGTCCCATTCTCTTTAGGATCTCTTGGCTTTATGACTCCATTCCGTATCCTTTACATTTATCTAAAGTTATCCCTTTGTTTTTTTTTTGTTAAAATATTTTATTGGGTAAAACAATATCTGTTGAGTTGAGAAATATATTGCAAATAGGGTTGATCATTTGCTCCAAAATTAAGATACACTCGCCCAGATATAGATAATTAGATATCAATATTAAAATCATATATTGAACGAGTAGAGTTGTGAATTTTAATCAATATCATGAATTTTAAGGAACAATCACTGATGAGAACAATACAATTAGAAAAGAGCACAATATGAAGAAAAAAATATGATACTAAGAAAGATATATATCATGTTGATCATCCTAGATAGGAATAAATTTTAGACCCATAATCTGCTGGTTCTAGTGAATTTTACTAGTAGTCATTACAACTGTCTAGATATATATGTTTTCCTTTCTTTTTTTATTGAAACAAATAACTATTTTCTCCTTCATTGTTATTATGTAGTGCCTTCCAATGCTCTGATCTGAAGATTTTCTTTAACAACTCTTCAGATAGTGAACATTACAGAGACTATCTTGACTCAGTCCTAAGGGGTCCCATGAGTATCACTTTACGACACAGGCTGCAGTGTCATGTAATCAAAGATGCATCAAAAAATGAGTGCTATGAAGTTGTGGAACCCATACTCGTTCTAAATGAGGTTACTATTGACCGTGGAATATCTTCATACCTGACTAACCTGGAATGCTATTGTGACAACTCCTTTGTGACATCTGTTCAAGGAGATGGGCTGATCTTATCAAGTACATCTGGAAGCACTGCATATTCGTTGGCAGCTGGAGGGTCAATGGTCCATCCCCAGGTAAATTGACAATACTGCTTCATCAGGTCAAATGTAGGTATTCCATTATATAAAAAGCTAAGCTTGTTTGGCTAATTTATAAAATGCAGGTTCCGGGGATCCTTTTTACACCAATCTGCCCACACTCCTTATCCTTTCGACCTTTGATATTGCCAGAGTACGTTACGCTACGTGTGCAAGTTCCATTCAACAGCCGAAGCCACGCATGGGTATCATTTGACGGTAAAGACCGGAAACAATTAGCACCTGGCGATGCACTTGTCTGCAGCATGGCACCATGGCCCGTTCCTACTGCATGTCAAGTTGATTCCACAAGTGACTTCATGCGCAGCATTCATGAGGGTCTCCACTGGAATTTAAGGAAGGCCCAGTCTTTTGATGGTCCCCGAGATCCATAATTTCTGTGTTTTCATTTTTATAGAAGCAATTTCTGCTTGTCTATGCAACACCGTTTTTTCTCTTGGTATTTCTCATTATCATATTATGGACGAGTAGCACGCCAAGACGTGGTCTAATGGGGGGTTTGTATGTAATTTAAATCAGTTGTATTAAAGATCAAGAAAATGATCTTTTGCCCTTGGGAGCATAGCCGGGTAGTATGTTCAGGTGTGCCCTGGGGGAGGTCTCACATTCGAACCTCTGCCAAGGAATTTTTCAAGACTTAATGAGCGCGCGTGTGGAGCAATGCTTGCACTACGGGGATTAGTCGAGGTGTGCGTGAGCTGATCTGGATTACGGATATACCGATATAAAAGACTTTTCATTGTGGTGTTGTATGTATGTATTTGTAATAATAGATAAAATTTGCATAGCTGTTGCATTAGAGCAAGTAAATTTTCTTTATACGTTTGTTTTTCTATATTCCGTAAAAAAAAGTTAAAAAATCATAAAATTATTTTAATTATTTATATTTAATTTTTTTTAAGGATTTGGATTGGGTTTTTTAATATATTAAAAAATATTATTTATTTTCTATAATTACTAAATTATATATAAAGATTTTCTTTTATAATTTTTTTATGTTTTTTATAATATTTATTTTTGTTTCATATTAAATTATAAAAAATATTATTATTAAATAAAAAATAGTATGAAATATTATTTTAATGATATAGAGGGTAATTTAGAAAATTTATCATAGTATATATTTATATAGGAAAGTTAAAAGTAGTTTAAATCTGTAAAATTATGAAAGATTGTTGGAAAGTTGTTAATGTTCTTAGTCTATTTATGTTCTATTTGGTGCAAAGGACATTAGGAATAGGGTTTGTATGTTGCTTGTTAATGTTGAACTTGTTTGATATTAGTTAGATAAGAAGTTAAAAATACATTGAATGTCTTGAATTTGCTTGTTCGATATCATTCCTTGCTTGATGTTTGTGTGCTCAATATGTGTTCTGTTTGAGCATAGGGCTAAGCATAAAAATTGAGAAATCGATGTTTATTTGGACGGGTTAATTAACTTATCAACTTGATTGAAAATTGAATAAATCAATGTTTATTTGGGCGGTCGATTAACCTATCAACTTGACTGAAAATCAAATGAACCAATTAGATAAATGGTGCAATCTGCTCTAACCGACCAATGAATACGTCTACATATGGAATTTTCTTAGATGCGATAAGAAATATAAAATTTTATGAATTGGAGGTGGAAGTCTATTAATTGTGAACTTTCTAAATTTAATCTAAAAATATTTTTGATGATAACAATTTATTTGATTTGGTTTATTGAGATTATATATTAAATTATGTATTTTAATTTGTGTTAATATTGTAAATTTAAGGTGAGAAATTGGCGATGCTGAGATTGAGCAGGAAAATTATTAATTCGATTTAACCAAAAAAATTGACCGATCGAAAATCGAATAAACCAAAAACCGAATAAACCGATTTGGGCAAGTTTAATAATTCGATTAACCCGACCGAAAACCAAAAATTTAGTTTAGCAAAGTAATATATCCCACACAAACTGACCGGCGATCACCCCTATTCGAGCATCTATTTTGTTTGATATTTATCCGGTTCAAGCATCTGGTCTTTTGTTTTTACATTGCTCAATATTGTGTTTGCTGCTTGATATGTTTCAATATTGAGAACAAATGGAATAAAATGTATAATTTGCTAAAATTTTTAGCTAAAATGTGTGGTTTAAAGATATTTTATAGTCATATATGATTAATATTATGTCACATATGCATAATTTTGAAAAGTATTTGATGAATTTAATACTAGTACTCTTATTGAGTATGTCTTGGATATCGAGCATATTGTTACGTAGGATTATATCTCATTGTTTGAAAACTATTTTAATTTTATATATATATATATATATATATATATATATATATATATATATATATATATATATGCCATGAGCACAAGTAGTGTGATTGATGAGATACCTTTGCAATCTATAAGCTATACTCTACAATTAATAAAGCTTTTCTCTCCTCAACACATGAACGTAATTAATACATTATTAGTGAATTATGTTAAATCTGTGTGTTTTTTATTTGCGTTCTTTATTATCTTTGCTTATTTTCTGTTGTAACAAATTGATATTAGAGTTAAAAAAGATGTTTGGGATGAACATGAAGATCGACAAATTCGTAGGAAGGAATAGTCTCAATTTATAGAAGATCAAGATGTGAGCCTTGTTAAAACAATAAGGGTTGTGGGCACCACTTGTGCAAAAGCTAGTGGAACCCATCATTGCTAAGATGACTGTTATGGAAGAGAAAGGCACAATTGATGATCATGGTGTATCATGCTGATGATATTATCATTAAGGTCACAAAGAAGGAGATCGCACACAGTTTGTGGGTTAAGCTCGAGATTCTCTGTATGACAAAGTTTTTAACTAACAAGTTGTTTCTAAAGCAACAATTTGGTCTACAAATGTAGAAAGGTTCGCCTCTCCGAGATCATCTACATGAATTAAATACAATTCTGTTAAAGTTGCATACAATTGATGTTAAAGTAGAAAATGAAGATGTTGCTTTAATTTTGTTACTATCTTTACTATTATTGTATAAGAACTTCGTTGAATCATTTATTGTTGGGAAACACATCGTGTCTCTAGTAGTGGTTCAATCATCCCTCCATACTAGAGAGTTGCGTCATAAGGTGGTTGTACAAGTGCAAATGATCAGGCTATAAAATTAACGACCAGTGGGAGTCGTGGACATGGAAATTCTGGGAAGAATAAGAAATCAAAGAAACCAATCTCCAAGTCTGTAAATTGGAAATTTAATTGTCCCAAGAAAAAAAAAAGCAACATGACAAATTGATAGGTACTTGATTACATCCATGTTGATTGTTGCGGTCCTTCTCAGATTGAGTCTCTAGGGGGTCACAAATATTTTTATGTCATTAATTGATGATTTCTCACAAATGACTTGGGTATTCATTATATATGAAATATAAAAGTGAAACCTTTAAAAACTTCAAACACTGGAAGACATTAATGGAGAATCAAATAAGAAATTAGATCAAAAGGCTACAAACTAATAATAATCTGGAATTTTGTGGGTCTTAGTTCAATGAGTTTTGGTAAGAATTTAGGGATTTCTTAGCATCATATAATCAGGAATGCACATTAATGGAATGGTGTAGCAAAACATATGAATTAGACATTTCTAGAGAGAGCAAGGCTCATGCTCTCTAATACTGGACTAAGTCAACATTTCTGGGCAGAAGCATGTTAGTACAACATGTTATATGATAAAATGTGGACCTCACACAGGTATACATCTCAAAACTCCATTTGAGGTGTGGTCTGGTAAGATTACTTTAGTCTAAGAGTTTTTGGTTGTACTATTTACTATCATGTAAATGAGAGTAAGTTGGAGCCACGAGCTTTTAGTTAATGATTTGGGTCTACATCATGATCAAGCTATTGTGTACTTTGATAATCTCAGTGTAATCTGATTAGCTAAGGATCAAGCCCATCAAGAGAGGACTAAACACATTAATCTACGATATCATTTTCTAAGAAGTGAGAAAAGAATTAAAGTGAATAATGTTGATAATCCTACTGATATGTTCACTAAACTGGTTACACATAGCAAATTTCAACATTGTTTGGACTTGATAAATGTTCGAAGTTGTTGATTGTCCCGACAGGCAAAAAGTTGAGGCAGAGAAGAGATTCTGGTACATTTTCCATTATTATTCTGCATATGGTACATCAATTGTTGGTGAGAAGAGGATTCAAGTCAAGGTGAAATTTTGTTAAAAAGCCTTGAATCTGTTTGCTTGATATCATACCTTGCTCAACATTTGTGTGCTCGATATCTATCCTACTCATGTACTTATCTTGCTCGATATCTGTCAAGTATATGGTTGTTCATTTTGCATTGCTCGATATTGTATTTGCTACTTGATAGATCCCGTTGTCAAGTAGAGTTGAATTATCAAGTATGTCATGGATATTGTCACACATAGTTGTATCTCACTAATTGAAAACTATTTTAACTATACATACACACACACACACACATTATTTTAGCCGCCAGTCTGCACAAGTGGTGTGACTAATGAGATATTCAATAATTTTTACTCTTCTATAATTAATAAAACTTTTCTGTACTGGTCTTACGTTATAACAACATTAATAAAAAAATTTCCCTATTGAGGCTCAGACATCCAAATTACATGAGGTATCTGAAAATTTCAAATCCAACATTTTCTTCCCTAGGGTAGAATTTCCATAGGATATGATATTATGATATATATGATGGAGATTAGATTACAAAGTTGCTGCAAACCGAAACTACACGTGGCACCAGCATCATCTATGAACCGGTCGAAGTCAACCCTCCTTGCCCATCTCACACAGCCAAATGCATGGATAATTAATTTTTTGATATGGATCACTTGGATAGGGGAAGAAATTGAAGAGTAGCTCAAAAACCTATAAAAGAGTTTCGTCAGGCCGAAAGAGACAAAATAAGGCACTTCAGTGTCTAACCAAGAAGGTTAGTGTTGTTCCGATTATCGTTTGGGGCACAACGCTATTTGTTGTTTAGAACATTTTGTTGGTGAGGGAGAAAAGAGGGATGTCGTGGCGACTTCAGACCCTTTGATTTCGGCTTGTGGGCCTGTGATCATTCCCGAGCATATGTAATAGGGTAATTGCAGGGCTTCAATTCGTTCTACAATCGACGAGGGAGTAGGATGGCTGCAAACAAAGTGCATAAAATATGTGCCACATTGGTGTCATAAGCAATCATGGGTGATCGTTGTGATGTGGAAGTGTTTGCGCATAATAAAGGAGAGTCTTCAATCGTGCAGTCTATAATTGAGGAGAGGGTCCAGCTACAAGTCTTTCCTTGACAATGAAGACAACACTTCATTAAATTAATGAGACCTCTATAATGTCTGGTTCATATTCATCAACAGCCTCATACATCAAATCGTTGTATAGGCTAATCAAGGCGTACATGCATGCATTAAACAAAGACATATAGACCTTCACTGTGCGATAACGATCTATTACGTACTCTTTTTCCCGTTTCACGCATGGACAATAGAATAGGAGGGCTCTTCACATAGTAGCAGACCAATCAAGCAGTGTTGGGAGAAAAATATATAAATAAGAGGAAATAAAATTGGCACAATTTTATGTGGTCCAGAAAATTCTCTACATCCATGAAGCTACTGTAATATTTTCACTATGGAGAGAAAAATATACTGTGTGCAGCAGTGGTCAAACACTTCTTTGTTTGAGGTAGCGTGAGATGAAGCCCCTAAATCTAGCACCCAGGATTCCATCTTGCTCTATAGAACATATGAGAGCATCATCTGATGTGACATTTGTACTTTCATACACGTCGTCTTCGTTTTTCGGACCCCTGCACTCAGATTTAAAGTGTTCCAATTTTCCACAATTCCAACATTCAATTTTATTTTTACCTTTGTTGGTTTGAAACTGTCAACTTCTGGATTTGGATCTACCATTTCTCGATATAGATCTCTGTCACGCCCCCAAATTCCAGGGAACCCGGAACCAGGAACATGACTTCCCCTTGCCCGCACCCGAAAGGTCAAGGGGTTGGTAACTAGCACCAATAGAGACTACACTACAGGTGCTGTCTCAATCATGCAACCCTGTACAGTCATACATCAAGGGTAATCCTATACTTTCCCATATATCATCATGCATATAATAAGTCAAACAGTCACACAGACATCACATCACAAATAGTATGCGAATACAACTGTCCACAGAGCCATGTCCGGGATACAACACATAATATAATACAAAATACAGTACTTATACATCAGAGTAGTGGGCACGTCCTCCTGGAAGAAAGTCATCCACTAGTCATGGGTCACACCTAAAAAGGAGAAATAACAAGTAGGGGTGAGCGACAAGCTCAGTAGGTGACCCTAATACTCCATATCATGCAAACATACAAGTCCATACTACATGCTCTGTGTACTCGTGCACTGTGTAGTGCACAATCATCAGGACTCAGCCTGCAAACAACATCAGGACCCAGTCTGCCCACACAGGACAGCTTGTCCACGATCCTCCATGGGATCCCAGCTTAGAACACTCAGCCCTAGCTCCACGAGCTCAACAGCTCACGAGCTCAATGGCTCAACACAATCCTTAACGGGATCTCAGCTAAGGGCACTCAGCCCTAGCTCCACGAGTTCAACGGCTCAACACAGGCCTTAGCCCCACGGTGAGAACCCAACAAGTCATAGAGCCTAAGCCCCAATTCTTCAAACCAACATACCAACATCAATATAGCACTAAGGTTCACCATACTCCTTTTATAACTAAAGCCAGTCTTCACAAATCGATCATCGTTCCTTGACCAAGGGAGGAGATACCATAGAAGTTGTTTTCTTGAAATAAAAAGTCCCGGCATTGAGTTCCCATATCATAACTAAGATAATATGATTTTGGGGGATTTTTCTGAGATGTTTAACCCCACTTTCCAAAAATTCACCTCTACGAAAAACTGGGTTTTTCCAAGATTTTACACTAAATCCCAATTTTCACATTTTGAAGGAGTGAGAATTTAATTTTCTAGTATTTTTTTTGAATCCAAATGAGGGTATTTCATTATTTACATGGGGCATAATGGTTTACAATGTAAATGGTCCAGTGCAATGCAGTTGCACTACTGCGGATGAAGTCTGCGACTACGATGCTTAACTCCGAAGTCGTTAACTCCACATTGTTGACTATTGACTCGAACTCCTGCGACTACGAGCCGTTGACTCCACAACTGGCCGACTACGAAGTGCCGACTCCACGACTATCGACTACGAAGCTGCTGACTCCTGGCTCGCCCGCAGCACTCACAAACCCATGTTTCACTCAACAGACTACAAAATTACATACCCAAACTGATATAAATCAGTCTTACCCATAGATCTTATGCTAAACCATTAAATCTAACCCAAAATTGGGTTTCCCCAAAACCTAGGATTTATACTCAATTGTATAAATCATGATAAATTCATGCATATTCAAAGACAAAATCGAGATAAGAGGTTCAAGGACACCTACCTGGAAAGATTATTTGCGATCTACAAACTCCAATCGCCCCCAAATCACCAAAGGAAGCGCTTCACCTTCTCTTTATCTCTCTCTTGCTCAAACACGCATCAAGCAATTAAAGGGATAAGACAGTTTCTTAATTATTTATACTGCTACCAATAATTTGGCCTCCTAGTAATAATTGACCCCCCGAACGCAATAATTGACCTCCTGAGGTCACGAACTCCAAATTGAGCTTAATTACTGTCAAAATGCTCAAAATGACGAGCACAATACTATTTAGATATGATCACACTCAAATAACTGCTCAAATGTAAAGTCAACCAATAAACCCCGAGAAAGTCAACAATCGGGCCACTCGGGGCCCCAACCCGGAATCAGGCCTAAGTAGTGTCAAAATGCTCATATCGACGACTACACTACCATCTAGATAATTGCATGCCCACAAAATGTCTATCACTCAACACTACCGAAATACGAGTCTTTATAATCTCCACTGCCGAGTGCCTCTATTTTCCATATTTAATGTTGATGCTGACATGGGAGAACCTTTTTCCTTCCTTCTGATATCCTTTCCTATGATCATGCCTACTACTTTTGTGAATATCATTTTATTTTTTCCAAAAGAAGCATAAATAGATTGTACCGTTGACTGCCAACTTTCTGGCATAGTACTAAGCAAGACACCGGCATTAACTTCATTGGTGAAAGTAATTTCTACCGATTTTAATTGATCTTTGGCCTCATTGAAGGAATTTAAATGCTCTCTAAAATTTTCATTTCCTGGAATTTTTAAATTAAATAGTTTCTTAATTAAAAATACCTTATGGGCTGCAGAAGGTTGCTCGTACATATTCGAGAGAGCTTTTATTAGTTCCCCAGTTGTATCCTGGTTTTGACGTTAAAGGCCACAGATCTCATCAAATTTAGACAAACCACCCCCAAGGCTTTGCGATTTAGCACCTTCCAATCGTTGTCTTTTATTTTCGCCGGCTTTTCTCCCATCAGCAAGTACAAGTCTTTCTGGTACAGATAGTCCTCCATCTGCATTCGCTAAAAACTGAAATTCATACCGTTGAATTTCTCGATCTTGTATGAATCTTTCTTGAACGCCATGACACCTTCTCAAACTCGAACCTACTGTTTCATTATTTGCGTGAACAGTACCATATACGCAAGTGGTATATATACACAACACTGAAATACTCAAGAACAAATCTTTTCTAATGTGATAGATCAGATATAGTTGCAGCCATAGAGCATACTCAGATTTTTCAAGAAAATTCGAACTTGGAGCTCTGATACCAGTTGTTGGGAGAAAATATAAAAATAGAAAGAAATAAAAATGACACACCGAAAATTTTACGTGCTTTGAGAAACTCTTTACGTCCACGAAGCTACTGTAATATTTTCACTATGGAAAGAAAAATATACTGTATTTACCAACACTTAATTTTAATACCCAAAAACACCCTTTGATAATTCTCTCACTCTCTATTTCTCTTCTCTTTCTCCCGAATGGAACTTTTGTTTTTGGGATGAATTTATAATGCAAATGAAATGCCTATTTATAGGCTTTTTCTAGCACTCCATTGTTGACAAACAAGAGTTTGTGTTCAAATTATTCACGCCAACCATCGTTGAAAAAGGCCAACCATCCTTCTTTACTTTTGCCCGCATATTTTGAGAGGCAGGGAACTCAACAAAGCCTGATCTCTATTTCAATGGTCTTAAAGCCACCGACAAATGCCATTCAACGAGCCACGGGAGATCATACGAAAAGGTTAATTAAAATTAATGATGCTATAGCTACCTCTTTACACACACAATCCAGCTGACCGATCAGTACCGCTACCTCTGCCATGAGCCATGCCTACCTCCTCCAGTAGCCCTCATAGACTATCACATCAATCTCCTATACATCTGCACCAACTACTCCATTGGTTGTCGATTGAGGGATTGGAGACTTAGTGGTTCTCGATCTGCAGTGCAAGGTAATGGGCCACGAGTACAAAAACTATAGCTACGTAGTTGTGTACGTTGTGAGTCTTAGTTTGAAATTGGATTATTAACTCATCTTTTCCAATGATCTTCGTCTTACACCCCTGCTCTGCCCCCCCTGAGGTGACCTTTTGGTTCCGCCCCTGTATTGATCCAAATCCGGTTCAACCACAACCTACATAAATCTCTTGAATCCACAAGTTCTGAATCAAATTTCAGATCTGGACCAGGTTGACACCATCCTCTAATCCTTTTCAGAGAGGATTGGGTTCTATATATGTAATGAAGTACTTACATAAATCATCTCATTAATTAGAGGTGTAAATTAAACAAGCTTTATCTGTATTTGATTCGTATATATGTAATCCAAACACAAAGTTTCGGATTTGGTAACTTAATGATAAAACATTGAATTACTATTTTGAATAGTGGTAACAAGGTGATGGCCAATACTACATTGGATTCAAGTCACTAGGCGAGATGAGTTAACTATGAAACAATTAACCCACGCCACACAATAGGATTATCTATTCAAAAATAGTATAGAATTTGTATAATGGAATTTTGCACCTTCGATAGTCTGGGCTTGCGAGCTGTCTTTTGTGTGCAGTAGTGTTGGCATTGGTGTATTTTGACCAGACCAAATAATCTTCTGATCATTTTGTTGTCTCAAATTGTTGTACAAGTCATATCACTGTCATTATATATACATGCGCTCATTATTATTCGGCGAAGGGTATATACACCCACCCACCTTTCACTTTATAAATTATAAAAATAATTTTTAAAAATAATTTTTTTAAAAAAAATAAATTTATTTTTAAGAAATTTTAAATATTAGTATTAGAATATAAATAAAATATTATTATATTTATATTTTTTTGACGCTTATTCAAAAATTTTATTATATTTATTTGAAAATTTTATTTATATTCGAAATGTTATGAAATATTTACTTTTAAATAATATTTTTTTAATATTATATTAGTATTCTAATATTGTTATTTAGAATTTTAAATTAATTTCAAAAAATATTTTAATTATTTCTTGAGTATCCGTTTCCTTATTATTTTATCTCATTATATTTATATATACTTAATTATTATTATATTCCATACATAAACATCTGTTTTTATTTTGAATATATATATTGATGTTATCCTCAGGACCAAATTAGAGCAGAAATAAAAACAGGAATCCTGTCCCTTCATTTTGAATGAACCGTTCGGATTAATCCCATTTAATTAATGCCTACCACGAGAGAGAAATTAGACTGGTCAGATTATATATTCAATATATCGTGTTTATTCTTTAATTAATTTCACGTCTTTTTTTTTTAAATTTCTTGTGGGTAAGTAATTAAATTCACGTATTCTAATCCACCGAATCTCTCTTTCTTTATACATATAAAAACATCCAAACCCGTTATCTCTCTGCCAGCTCTGCTGCCATTCCCTGCTCTTCTCTCCACCCGTAGGCTATAGACCAAGAGTATAAGTATTACAGCATGGCGCGCATGATCGGCGGTAGCGATAATGATGATGATAATATGTTGGAACATCTTTCGATCACATATTACCTGTTTTGGATAACCTTCAAATATATATGTATGTATATATGATTATCTAATATGCATTATGCATTATCGAATTACCTGCGTTTGGATAATCTTATTAAAATGTGTATGATTATCTATAATATGCATTATATATACCCCTACCGAGCAAGAAACAATAACTTATTTACCATTCCAAAATTCGAAGCCGCCCCGCAGGGAGAGAAGAATCGCTAGCTGCACTGAGAAAACATAGGTAAGTTAATGTTCTTTTCAATCGTACGTACGTATTTTGTTTTTATATGGAGGTGTTGATGAACAACTTTACGAGGCCAATGCATGCAACCTATTTCCACACATGCAATAAGTTTTTGTTTTTGTTTTTTTTTACTTTCAAGTTATTTTCTTTCCTTATAATTAAATACGTACGCTTGGCGGAGCTGATGATATTAATATTATACGCTTTGCTCTTGTGCGTTACAACTTTTTGACTAGTTTAACTCTGTACTCATTAAAAATATCATGATAAAGGAATATCAAATCTGTAGCGCTGAATCTCTCGACCCACTTTTCTATTTTAATGTCTTCCAAAATAATTATCCACTCTTAAGGGAAACTATATATATTAATGTAATGCACCAAGAGCATTTAATTAGGGATGAGTAAATAAATGTGTTGCAAAGCGTTTATGTATATTGGGAGGTAGGCAGTATCATAATTAATCTTCAATGGAATGAATAACATATATTTTAAATATTCGACTAATTAGTCATTCTATATATGAGAGAAATTAAAAATAAGATAATAAAAATTTAAGAAAAAAAAAAGTTGCGAATGAAATAAATAGTAGTTGTAACTTATAGTATGTGAATTGAATGTGACTGCAGGTCTACACATAGTGTGAAATCATCAAATTTAAGAAAATGTCTTCACCAACCAAAAAATACACTCCTGCATATGAGTGGCCGATAGGGTATAAATTTTGTCCCACCAACCTTGAGCTTTTGGGTTATTACTTGAGGAACAAGGTTGACAAGAAGCCCTTGGCTCTCACCATCCCTGAAGCCCAACTCTACGGCGAGCAAAGCCCCTTCCAACTTGCTGGTACGTACGTCTACTATATCCGTATATGTATGTATATAATATATATATATATATATATATATGTTTATATATGTATGTGTGTGTATAGATTTATAGCATCAGTCCTTTTTAGTGTTTAAAAGCTCATCAGGTAGTCTTTTATATTTCTCAGCATCCATTTGTGTGTTGGCTCATTGACTGCTCTAGTATTTTTTTTTTCTAGAAGTTTGAAGTTTCCTAAAATCAGCCAGCTTCATTTTTTATTTATGCCGCCGCACTCCATCAGTTTGCTGAGCAATCTGCTGAACGTAGCCTCTGGTTCTTCGGGAACTGTCTACCTTAGTGTGGGCTGGTTAAATTTATTTGCTGGCTGTTTTACCCAATGTAAATCTTCCCTTGACGAGTTAATATTTTAATTTATATGTTGTGAATGTGTTCATGGGGTCAGGCCTCAGGCCTCCAGCCTCCCCTACTAATAAATGTTCTTTGGCCCAATAGATCTTAATTCTACGGATAAAAGCTTGTTCAAGTATTTTGGGGTAAAAAACTTAAATGATGCTATAATAATATGATTCTCAAATAGTTATATTTTGATATTATTTTGGATTTGCTTTTTTTTTTCCTTAATATATAATATTTAAATTTTTTCAAAAAAAAAATCAAATTTATTATTTGGTTTTGCTAATGCATATGACCAAGATTGAAACATCATCTCACGTTAACAATGAAACAATGGGGATTCATTGTAACATGACCCACATAACCTTAATTGCATTCGGTATTTTTTTTATTTTTTTATTTTTTGGAATGATACTAGTTTCATTTCTCAACTTTCCCCATTCACCAATTAAAAAATGTTGCTTTTTTATTATCCATGGTACATCAGATCTTATAGATTATTATTATTTGTTTTACCCAGAGACACATATGCCAATAGGTGAAAAAGAATGGTACTTCTTTAGCCCAAGAGATAGGAAATACCCCAAAGGAAATCGGCCCCGTCGGTCAGCTGGTAATGGATTTTGGAAGGCAACTGCTGCTGATAACGAAGTCAAACACGATAATAAAATTGTCGGCTTCAGAAAGACATTGGTTTACTATACCAAAGAAGATGGAAAGACTGCCAAGACCAATTGGATCATGCAAGAATATAAACTCGATGAGCCTTCGCTTGACTACAATGATGGCATGAGGGTATGCATATGTGAATACATTTACGTTGTTGGTACTTCAATTTCATTGACTGATGCTAATACAGATTACCGAGTAAAAAGAAGGAAAAATACATTAAGGCAGAAAGCAAGCACGCGGAGTGGATCGTGCATGCACACATACATAGATATTAATGAACTAACTTTAGTTTTGGTTTTACTTGCAGTTGGATACATGGGTTTTATGCAAGATCTATGAGCACATCACAGGCCAAATATCAAAACAGGTTGAAGCCCTTCCGATGGAGAAGGCAGTACTGCCAGTGGCAGAAGTAGCACTGGCTGCAACAGCACCTGCCACTGAAGTGGCGCCAATAGAAAAAGCAGCAGCGAGTGAGGCTCCAGAATGTGCCCATCCAATGAGCAATGCTTATAGTAAACAACAAAGTGTCTACTGCCCACCACTGCCTGCCCCCGAGAAATTTCATTTCGTCTCTCAATACTGCGATACATCTTCTTTACCAATATATTTGGATGACCCCATCGCCCATCGCCCATCACACGCAGAGCTGCTACTGTGAGGTAGCATGCAGTCATAGCTAGAGAATCAACGAGACAGCCCCAGCCTCTCTCAGGTTCGACTCCCACAACTCACTGTCCTATAATATATGTGGATTAACATGGACAAAAGAGGGTACAGACTCAGGTTGACAGAGGGTGCTGGTAATGCAGTGGAGGATGTCATGATTGACGAAGACAGAAACTGGAGTTTGATAATGCATTAGAATTGTAGGCAGCTAGAACAAATTTATGGATTAAGTTGCATACATAACTTCTTTCATTTTAATTCTGACATTACCCAACAAATCATTGTAACTCAGCACTATGTTAATTTGATAGCATTTGTAGGTAATGTGGATAAAGAGCATTTGTAACTCGCCTGTCTTTTTCGAATATAAAAGACATAAAACTAAAAATAATAAAATACTATTTTGACAACATAAAAAATGAAAATAATTTTTATTGTTTTTAATTTTTAATTTTGTTACCCGAAAACAGATATTACATTTTGAAAACGAAAACAAAAAACACTCCAACCAAACGTTTCTTCTGGAGATTCCAATTATTAATTTAAAATACTTCAGCTGCATTCATACAACATACACCCCTGTTCTCTCCATTATTTTTTCTGTACGTGGTTTGCTTTGTCCAGTCATTTATAATCTTGTTTCGTTGAGTTGGCTTATCAGATTTCAGCCAGAAAATTGGCATGCACAAAATTCGGCAATTGTGCCTGCAAAAATTTTACGCCCGTATTGAAGACACAACTGAGCCTGTAGCCACCTAATTAACTATGTGCACCATAAAGATTGCATAAAAAACCGGTCTCCATGTATATAAAACTCAGGCATGCGCAAACACTGGCCATTTAAACATGAACGGTTAGTGTGATAATTTATACTAAAAATCCAAGCATTCCTTCAAATACTCAAATTCTCGAGCAAGTTCTTAATAAAATAACATATACATTAGTATATGTATTGCAAATGAAAGTATGCTCCATCAAAGCCAAACTCTATACGCAGTCCTAAGAGCATCAAACAAAAATTAATAGAAAGTTACATTTCTAAATGAATCGAGAATCCAGGGTGCAGAGGCTAAAAATAGTCCAGAAAAATTAGACAATAAATGAAAAGAAAAATTAAACAGAAAAAACTCAACTTAACGAAAAACTGTAGTTCAAATGTCGAGATCTATAATCTGGAAGCCTTTGAGATTCATGACAATCAGCAACCTCAGTTAGCAACCTTAAATGGAAAATTGCAATAGTGGGGAGTGGAGGGGAACCAATTCTCACTTCTACATATAACTTGAAGCCAGGGATTACACCGCGTTTCTATCTACTCTTTGCTCTTTTGGATACCTACCCATCGAGCATAATCCACCCACCTAGAAAAAATAAAAAATAAAAAACACTACATAAATTACCAAAAAACGGAAATTTGTCATAACAGGATCCAGATGCACAAGCAAGCCAAAGAATCTTACAACAAGGAACCCAAGAATGTGTTGCCTGTTCGCACAGCAAAGCAAATGGCACTCAGTAGGATCTTGTGCTGGTGCAGGACAGGTTCCAAGATACGCTGTTCTATGACACCAGCCAGTATTTGGTACCTATTAAATAGTGGGATGAGATTCTAGCAAGAGAAAATCAATTGGATATTTTATTGTATGAAAACTCAAATCTTGGAGAATATTTACAATCCAGGTGCAAATTTTTTAACAGATCATAGAAGCTTTGGAAAATGAAAATCAGGTAAACATATCTTATCACCATGTTGCCAAATGCCGTACATGAAAAAATAGAACAAGTTTTCTCCATTTAATAAAACTTTATGTTCTTGAGCCTAGATAAATTTGAACATTGCAAGAAGGATGTGAGATTGTGAGGTAAGATTTGCCATTGCTTGGGAGGTGTGAGGATAACCTTGAAAGTTTGAACGTGCACATACTCCAGTTATGACACTTACAAAACCAATCTCATTAGTGTTGCATGTGACTGGACATGTTGGGTAATCTAGCCATTAAATGGACATTTTTCTCCTGCTTGGATTGGTCATTATGCAAACAGTATTCCAAGTCTTTAGAGGAATGTGAACCTCACTATTTGTCCACAAGAAAGGAAAGAAGTTGGAGACGCAATGCTGTGTACCTATCTCGAGTAAAATCAATCCCACATATTTTATTCACACATACATAATATAATCAATAGCTCTCTGAAGGATTTAGCATAGTTAAATTAAGACCTAACAAACTCATAGAAGCTATGGAGGCATTGAGGTTTAAGCCCAAACTGAAGGCCCTGAAGGGATGACTCCTTCCCATAGAGCTGTCTTAAACTCAATGAACTGGTCATTATCCATACCTGAGGTTGCTGGAAACTGCCATATAGACACCATAAGCCACACTGGTGGATAGTACAGGAACACTTTCCACTTCCTCTGCAGAAGACTTGTCAACAGCCTTCCTTGTATTAATCAAAGCATTTGTAACCACTGTACCAACCTATATCAAAGATTGAATGACTATCACACAAAGAATCTCTGGTCTGAATTCCAAACTACATGAATAGGGGGTAAATATAATAATTACAAACATGGCAAAATCATCATGTCACACACACAGGGCAGAGGGAAGGGAGCACATCTAGAGCAAGATCAAAGGAGGTTAATATCCAGAACTGCATCAGTGAACCCAAATCCCACTCAATCTCTTACATTGTTCATTTGTTCTACTAAACACTTTGTATTTGAAAAGGGAAGTCTTATTTATTTTTAAAAAAGTACTGTGCTATTTATAATTGGAGAAATCACTTGCAAAAATGCAGCCCTACACTGAGGTGAACCTAGATAAGTCGTGTCTTTTTTCTTGATTTCTGCTCCTGTGATTGTGCGCAACTGAACAGACACTCAAGGCTAACAATTCCTATTTCTCATCTCTGACGATTTTTTTCCCAACCTCCCGTCTCTCTGAAGATGAAGAAGAGGGTTTGTTCTCCTTTAAAATCCATCCATTTTAGTTGTTTTTAGAAAAAGGCCAAATTGTTTGATTTATGGGCTCGAATTATAGAAAATTTTAGAAAAGCCTTTTACAAGCCAAATTGAGGTTTTAAAAAAAATGTCGTAGAAAGCACCTGAATTGTAGGAATCAAAACCAAGTCAGAAAATCTAGTTTAGTGCAAAAACAATTCACTTTAACTAGTTTGAATTGTTTTGAAGGCAAATTGATTTGTGAATCAAACCATTTTAACACCCATGCATAGGGAATCCACAAATTGTCAGTGGTGTGAGATGTTTCTAATTAACAAAAATATATGTAGTTGCAGCATAAGAAGCATGCATCAGCAGGCATGTGTGTTGTGTGTGTGTGTGTGTGTGTGAGAGAGAGAGAGAGAGAGAGAGACAGAGGCATAGGCAAGGCCTTGCAAAGCCCTAAAAACAGTTTATCTATAATGTGCTTAACTACTTTATGTCAATGCCTCGTCCATCTCATTCAACCGTCATGCTTCATATTCTTCTAGTGCACTGCCTTTTTTTTCTTACACCGAACAAAATCACAGCCCCAAATTCCCTCTCCTGTTAATCTAAGGCATACTACAATATATGGATAGAGTAAAGAAGTTAAGTCGGCAGCACACAATATTATTTTATTATCTGTTTTAGTCAAAAAGCTGTTCCTAACAAAAAAACTAAAGCCCAGCTAAAACTAATGAAGTGTGTTAGAGCTTCACCAAGTAACCATATAGAAAATATGAAAATGCAGGCGAAATAGATCAGCATGAATATATATCTAAGAAAACATGGTTAGTGCGGCCAGTGTCAGCAAACTACACAGCCATTTTTTATGGATGTCCAAAGCATTATTGGATGAGTAGCTAGAAAATTTACATGTGGTAAGAACAAATTACACAAAAGGTTGATCGCATCTAGGAGCTTAGCAGAAAAGGAAGATCAACTTTCTTTTTTTATTGGGACAAGGGAAGATCAACTCACCAGTGATGAACTGGTACCAACTACAAAAAGCTTTGTTCCGTTACGCTGCATGACAGATCCAGAAAATGAGAATTGAAACAGATCTAGAAAAAGCTTTGTTCTGTTACCAACTTGAGTAGGCCTCTTACAATTAATTAATTAATTGTGGGAGAAGGCTGTGTCCATATTGGCCCTTCTGGGCCGACCCCTTATCAGACCCTGTCATAATGGGAACTTCTTGCACCAGATTTGCCCATTGTAAACTCTTATCCCTGAATTCTTAATAATAAAAGAAAGTGTAATCAACAGAACCTTACCACTATTGCACCGATTCTTTGTAACAATGAATATGATGTGCCAGTCAAAGCAACCTACAAAACAAATATGAGTACATAATTAATACAGATACTATTGACGAAATATTTTCTTATCTTAAGCATTAGTTTTAAGGTAAAAGTAGGTTGCCTGAAATGCATTATCAGGGCAGCTATAGAAAAACTTGGCAACTGCTCCAGCACTAACAGCAAGAGGGGGTTGGAGAGAAATAGTTGGAGCCGGCAGATAAACAAGCATGAAATCTGCAATAATAGCCATTACCTACAGACCAAATCAATTTTAATATTAAAGGAAATCAAAAATTTTAATTGAGTTTTATCATCCACTAGAAGACGGCACATGTCAGGCCATTCCACAACTCAACATGTATAAAGTAGGGGGACAGGCTTGAGTTAAAGAGAACCTAGCATGGAAAAAAAACCATTTCACATTATAAACTACTCCGATGGAAAACCAAAAGTAAGCCAATATCAACAGGAATTTTCCATTAAATGACCAAATCCACTTGTAATTTTGTGCAAGGACACAAGTAAAATAATCAAATCACAATACAGATTTTAATACCCTGAAAGATCTTTCAGAGATTAAAAAAGTCCGTTAAAGCATTGAAAATTATTATCCTGCAATAGCCGGTAAGCTTGATGACATTAGGCAATGCATAATCAAAAAAACAGAGATTGGCAATTTTCAGGTGTCTTAAATGGAGCAGGTTTCCTTGCCAAGGTAAAATATCAGTAGAAGGCTAGACGAAATCAAAACGGCAGAATAAGAATTTGTTGGGTTTAGTAGGTTGGAGTAAATTCGGTAGAGCCAAGGTCCCCTTTAAGTTGAATTTTTTTCACATGGGAAGCTGCTTGGGGAAAAGTTCTTACTATGGAGCAGCTTCAGCGGAGGGGGTTTTTGGTGGTGAACCAATGCCCTCCTTCCAAGAGTTCTGAAGAAAACATTAATCATATTCTTCTTCTTTGTTTGTAGGCAGATAATCTATGGGGTTCTGTGTTCTCCATGTTGAATCTTTCTTGAGTGCATTTAAAATGTGTAGGACGGGAAGCCAAGGCTTGGAACAGGTTGTGGGCGGAAGTAAAGGCTCAATGTTTTTCTACTTGGACTTGCAATCCCTATGGCACTGTTTTGGACTTTGTGGATTAAGCACAATCGTCAGATCTTTGAGAATGTTGAGAGCAGTATAGAGCAGGTACAGGGGGAGTTGTGGGGCTTGTTCTTGGATGCCAGGATGTGTTGTAATATTCAATGTTAGATATTGAGCACCTTCCAACTCTTTGTTGTTAGGTATAATTTGTCACCTTCTTTGTGCCCTTAATAAATTTCTTTTCCTGATTATAAAAAAAAAAACAAGATATTTGAATTCAATGCCTTAGGACCAACCCCAATGACCACACTGCTTTTGAAAACTCAGTGTTACAACCATGTTTAATTCAAAACCCTAAATCATAATTGAATTGCAAATTGCTATAGATGTGAAACATGATGATGAACGTCAATCAAATTCCTTAAATTGTAGTTCTGATCAAGTGAAAACCTTTGTGAAATGTGCAATAACATCAAAATGATCCTTTTTAATGCACATTATTTTT
Source organism: Taxillus chinensis (assembly GCA_023512835.1). NCBI lineage: Eukaryota > Viridiplantae > Streptophyta > Magnoliopsida > Santalales > Loranthaceae > Taxillus > Taxillus chinensis. The sequence continues at coordinate 18,566,341 of CM042092.1, read as the reverse complement.
TATATTGACGAGCATTTACATGATGGGGCAAACATTTGTCACGCAATGACACAAAATCTTCCTTTAAGCATTAGGTCCATCTTCATATGAAAGCTAAAACATTCTCGCCATTCATTGATCCACAGACATCATTAAGTTAGTAGTCAGTACACAGCATGAAAGAACCAAGTAACTGCATGATCTGAAACTCAATAGCTCATCAAAGATTCAAAAGAAAACATTAAAATATAATGTTCTAAACTAAATCAGAGGACTTTGCCATTAAAATACAATATTGGAAGTATGTCATGCCACATAAGGGCACTAGATAAACTTTTATGCTCATGTAAGGCGTAGGAAATACCGGTACGTTCTTTTGTTAGGCTAGTAGACACATCCAACAACCACCACCACCATCGTTAACAACAATAGAAACAACATGTTTTCTCAGTCTTAATTTAGTGATCAGACCAAAAAAAATCTTGATAGTAAATATCAGGTATCATAGTCATGTACCATACATACTTCAAAAATGCAAATATTTTAAGCAAACACAGTTGTACAAATACTAAGCTCTCAGATTAAAAATAAATATTATAGAGAACTGTTAAATACTCTTTCTTCCCACTGTGATTGGTCTAAGGTATAACAGCCTTCAGATTTCTTTCACACAATAGATAGTGATACAGGGACAACAATCAGCGGATTTTGATGATTTATTGTTTTGGAAAGTTCAAAAGGAATTGAGAAAAGCATTGCAAAACAAACAAAAACATTTTTATCTAACCAGTTGCTAAGGAATGTCAATCCCATGATAAGTAAAACAAAATTTGAGCAAAATAATGAGAAAAATAAAGAAAAGAGCAACCTACCACATCCGCAAAAACAATTTCAAGCTCATTGAAGAACTGTTTTCCGCGACGTTGATACTCTGCAGCTGTCTAAAAAAAACTGGTTATCCTGCTGAATATCATAAATGTACAAAGTAGAAACCACAAAGGGAAGAAAAACAGTGTGTAGGCAAAGGCCAACAAAAAATAAATTGATAAATAAATATTAAGACATTTTATGAACTAAAAAGCAATGATAATAACCATATTACAAAATAAAAAACTACTGTAAATATATTAAAGTCTTGGAAAAATTACTAGATCACTTTGTAGTATGTATTGAATATTGAGATGGGAGAAGCATATATTCACCCAAACTACATCAATGACCATGATACTTGAGCATAAATCCTAAAACAAAAGAACACCACACCATAGAGCAAAGGCGCAAAGGTATCCTAGAGCTTGAAGCAAGAGGTGCAAAGCGAGGAGCGTGCCTTTAAACTCGAGGCATAATATAATTTGTAAAATATGACTTTCTAGGTCATCGCAATCTAAAGTCTAAACACAAATTCATAATTATCCAATAAGTGTTTAATAATATAACTCACTTATAAAAAAAATCCAAATAACCATCTACGTTCTACATAATAAAAAATTTTAAGAGTGAAACAAATCAGAGCAACTAGACTAACATTCCTAATAAAGTACATTTATTTCCAAATAAACATCGCCATTGTCGTCATTATTGACATCAACAAGGATGTCAATATCATTAATTAGTGCAGCAATTTAAATATCAACTATATTAGAATGATGCTTCTCAAATGCATTCATCTTCTTCATTTGCAAAGCTAAAACTCAAATTTGATGTTGATATAAAACTTGAAATAAGTGTTCGAGACATAAAAGTTGATTCTTTACATAGTTATCAAAAGCACACGAGACACGCAGTTGAAATGCAGGGAGTTTCACACTCCTTAGCTAGGAAACCAAGCTTCTGTGCAAGGGCTTTGCCAACCCAAGGCAAGGCGCCTTATGAGCTTCCAATAACTATGCACCACTCAACTTCTGTTTACAGAAATACAAGTATTCATATTTTGGCCCAAATGTCCATGTCCATGTCAACATATCAAATAAATAAACAGCCAAAAATATGACAACTTTTTAGCACAAGCTCAAACAATATTTAGGAGTAAATAAAATGAATAAGAACATAAAAGAAATTCTTTAAAATATTATACAGCAGGGAATTGATGAAATTAGCTATTGACGATGCTCTGTGAGCGTTCCGTGAAATTGAAAATTTTGGATTTAAAGGAGATTTAAAACATCACAACAAAATTTAAAAAATAAAAATAAAAAACAAAACTAGAATTGTATGCACACAGGCGTAAAAAATCGTTCATTGGCAAGTAGAGTGAATTTGCATTTTAAGAATACAGACTGACACAGCAAAGTATATTTTCTTTACTGAGTAGCAACATGGCAGGAAAACAATAAAAAGACTAAGCCATTATCCCAACAATTTGGCCTCCGCTTCACTTAGCAAAGACGCGAAATCGAGTTCGGGTTATGGTGTGGGTCTCTCCATTATGTTCATTTTACCAGTGTGACATAGGTTCGCTCTCAAAACATGGAAATGGTTGTCGTATCGAAACTACACACAATGTGTTTTAATGATGAGAGCATCATCATATTGATGGATTCCAAAATCTTTTCCACTTCTATCCCCCAGAAATCACTCATCACCTAAACATTATGTTCGCGAAATCGAGTTCGGGTTATGGTGTGGGTCTCTCCATTATGTTCATTTTACCAGTGTGACATAGGTTCGCTCTCAAAACATGGAAATGGTTGTCGTATCGAAACTACACACAATGTGTTTTAATGATGAGAGCATCATCATATTGATGGATTCCAAAATCTTTTCCACTTCTATCCCCCAGAAATCACTCATCACCTAAACATTAGCCTACAGCATTTAAAAAGCAGACCCATACCACGACTCTTCTCAATTAATTCATCTCCGACTCTGGTACTAATAGAAGTAATTAATATTAACACCAACATCAAACGGCGTGCCATAAGCGAAATGGGGAAACCTTTGTAAACATTCCAACACCACACTCCATGAAGACTTTGGCCAAGAACAGATCGTCAGCCAACAACCGCTCCTTAATTCCCGCGAACTGAAACAGCCACCGGAACACCGACGACTTCTCCAGCTCAAAGTACTTATCGACGATCGATCCAGGGATCCTACCCGCCTCGATCGCCGCCGCCAGGTCCTTCGGTACGCTCTCAAGCGATCGCCCGATCTGCGCCAGCAACAGAAGCGCCTCGCCCCTGTTCCTCTTCCTCGCATCATCGCTACCGTCTCCTCCTCCTCCTCCTCCTCCTCCTCCTCCTCCTCCACCACCGCCCCCGCCCTCGCCGCCGCCGGAGCTCCAGCCATTTCCGCCAATGCCGTCGCCGAGGCACGCGATCGCTGGCACATGCAGGCGGCTGGAGACGACCGGGTACGGAAGAAAGGCGGCGGCGCAGAAACCGGCGGAGGTCGCGTTGGTTAGGCTGAAGGAGACGGAGGACGGCGGAGGCGCGAGGTGGTTGGAGCGGTTGGGGGTGAGACTGAGGAGAGTGAAGGCGCGAGAGGAGGAAGGAAGGGTTGCAGTGATCGCCATTGCGAGGAGTTGTCCTTCGCCGCCTTCTCCTTCCCTCTGCTGTATATTTCTTTCCCCCCCTCTCTCTGTCACTTTCTCACCAACCGAATGGCCAGCCCTAAGTAGAAGGCTTAAGAATTATGGTGAGCCTTAATAATGGTTGTTAGTAAACTACTCACGTTTGTTAGATACACTTGTTGAAATAAAGCTTCAAAATGAAAATGAAAATCTTTTACCACTTTTTTTCTATAAATTACTCATATATATTGAAAATGAAGAAAGTATTTAAAAATAAAAAAAATTCGGTGATTATTATCTACAAAATTAAAATCTAAACATTTAATAGAATCGGACACCTCATTGTTTGAATTCGATATTGTACTAATTCAGTCCATTATTGTTTAAGTTTGATTTTATTATTATATAATGTCAATTCGACTTAGCTAGATTATTGTACGACTCAATTCAATTAAATTATTGTACAAATTGAATTCAGATCAAATGTACCTAACATATGTATTTTTATCAAAGAAGCTGATTTGTAAACGCTATTGCTTTATTTATTTTTATTTTTATTTTTATTTTTATTTTTATTTTTGGTAATGTGCGTATTAAAATATATCGGCCAATGAATGTTGGGCTTTTGCGTTGGAAGTTGGAACAAACATAAAGGTAGCCCTTGTTCGACGTACGAAAAGGCCTTCTTCATTGACCGACTGCACGCTCTCGTCGGTTTGTGACTGTGTGGTGTTTTGGATGTGTTTGTTAGTGTTAGAATAGATAAAAGTTTTAATAAATTTATTTATATGAAATAAAATTATTTATAAATTATTTATATTTTCATTATAAATTTTATTAAAATTTATAATTAAAATATAATTTATAATTATAATTTATAGTAAATATTATATCATGTAAATATATTTATTAAAACATTTATTCGATACTCTTAAAGTTTATAATTTATCTCAAATTATACGATTTGATCCGGATTAGTTCATAGATATTTTATGATTATTATTATTATTGCGCTTTGAAAAATAGTAAGACATTTCTTTGATTTGAAAAAAGAGAGAAAAATATCCTTCGGAATGTTATTCCCGACAGTAGTTTTCGGATTTAATAACCCTATGGAATAAAATTATAAAGCCGAAAACCAGGCACACGAATATGATTACCAGATAATCAAACATTCTCTATTAATGTTCAGAAACTCGTAAACACTAATTCACATACTTATTTGTTCATCGCTTGGATACATGAACAAAAACAACTTATTATCAAAAAGTAATTTAAAATTTTTTAAAATTAACAAATAAACATTTATACCACTATCTTGACAAATGGGAAACAATAACTTTTGCTGGATAAAAAATTGATTATCTAAAAATAATTTTTAAAATTTAAGATTAACATATAAACACGTATATCATTATCTTCAAAAAATGGGAAACAGTAACTTTTGCTGTGTAAAAAATTGCAATGCAAGAGAGTTCACAATTGGAGTGTCTGTTCAATAACCGCAGAAAAAGGGAAAATAAAAAATGAGAAGCAGAGAAAGAAAATTGCAGAATGCGAAAAATGAAAATAAAAAAGGAAGAATGAAGAATGCATAATGCATAATGCAGAAAGCAGAAAGCAAAAAAGAAAATGTAGAATGCAGAAGAAGAAGAAGAAGAAGAAAAACAAAAAAAAAAAAAAAAAAAAAAAAAAAAAGGAAGGATGCAGAAAACAGAACTGTTTGGTTTTGTTTTGTTTATTTATTTATGTCAGACCATGGCATCCAAAAGTATAGAAGATATCAATAAAGGGCAATGGTTTGCATGCAAACTCAATAGAAACAGGAATTAGCCATAGTCCAGACAGGTTTGTTTTACTTGATCCGTTAGTGACAACACCTGAAAAGTAAGGCCTGGACTGTAAAACTACCGTAGCAACAACAGACCCACCGTCCAATGCTTTCGGCGAACTACTAATCCCATGGAAATGCTAGTAGGCCAAATAAGCAGCAATCACCAAGGCAAGAATATGGCCTCCTTGCTCCCTCAGGCAAAATTGCAGATATGAATATTTATAATATTGAATTAAAAAACTGTAGCATCATCTCTTCTGCACAATACAACTGGCCTCAAACTAAATGCTCAATACGGAGCTCCAATGACTAGGAAAAAAAAAAGCAAATGGCAGTTCCAATTCACCTAAAATAAATAAAATTAGTAAAGACAATTTTACATTCCAAAGTTTATTGATAAATGTAGCATGTATGATACTAATTAAAAAATGAAGAAAAATATGTAGTCCATATAGCACTTCTTTTTTTCTTTTAAATTCTTCCACAAGAAATCTGAATTACATTAGAGATTTCTGAATAGGATGACCTTCTTTCGAGGAGGGCTGTAATACAATTTTGTTTATGATTGTGCTAATAAAATGCAAAACCCACCAGGAATAAAGAAGAAGAGGCGTACAAGAAGTGCGAGGAAGGCAGTCCAAGCCAGTGTTAGGCAAGGTATGAACGCAAATAGAAACCAATAAATTTGAGAAAAAGCTACAAACTGATAACTAGTTTGGCCCAGAAGGCCCCCAATGAAAACAAAAGCAAGAGCCTATCATCTTCCTTTATCTGGAAAAGCAACGTGCCATTTAGAGCTCACTTGTAATAGGAATTGAGCACAACAACCGGTACTAATTCGATTATTAAATTTAAGAAATACATAAATACTTGATCAAACAAGACACATACGGTTGAGAAACCTACTCGATCCACTACCGAACAATAGCAGGTTCTTGTAAAGCAAACAAAGGAACAATAGAAGATTTCTGAACTGCAGCTCCCTTTGAATGCATTAAAACCCAATAAATTAAAAACAAAATGCAGAAATTCCATCAAAGACCAAAATTAATCAAGCTTCAATCCATGAATTGCATCATTTTTGTGACATTATATTGACCAAATTTAATATTGGAAGCTTCAACTGAACTGCCAGCCACATGGCTATGAATCATTATTAAATTTCAACCACAACAAACCAGCGGCGCAAAAAAGTGAAGCTAATTGAACTCATTCGCAATCTAAGTTCTACTTTACAGTCAAAACTCATTTTCCAGCACAAGCACCTTTATGATTGCGGGCATTGAGAAATCACATAAGCTAAACGAAACATGCATGTTCAAGTTGAACTAGATTTGAGTCCTACATAGCCTCACTCAATACATGCGCAAGAGGCGTGGCAGAGCAAATCACCCCAAATAACCTCTACACGCCCAAGGGTTCAGCTAAACAGAGAAGAGACAATGAGAGAGTCCGACCAGGCGACCCCATACTAGAAGAACTGCGACGCCAAGGTCCAAGGCACCAACTTTCTGGCAGGAGCCTCCTCTGCCGCTCCGGCCAGTCTCCGACGCCGTGGATAGCTACCGGGGCGAAGCTCGGTTCCACCATGTCGCTGTGCCAGAGGTGGGGTGATCGCACCAGTCCCCGATGCGGGAGCGCCGAAATGTCGAGCCGCAGTAGATCCGACCGAGGAGATCAGCGCCGATGGCGTCAATAACGAAGAAATCGACGTCGAATATGACTACTTCGGTGACGACGAAGAAGAGGATCGCGATGTGGCTGTTGAGGCCGAAGCGGAAAATCAGCCGCCGCTGCCAGGTGCAGCAACAACCTCGACCTCGAGCAGTGAGCAGGAGAGTCTGGAGAGAAACTGCGAGACCGATGACTCCGATCCCTCGAGGAGAGCGATCTCTGGCCCGTTTACACGTAGGCCAGAACTGGCTCGGGCCCGCGAGCTGTGGGTCAAAACCAGGTGAGCTAAGCTTGGCCCGCAAACTGTGGGCTGCCCGCGGGCTAAGGTTTTATTTACCTTTTGTTTTTGTTTATTTATCTTATTATAAATTTATATAATATATTTATATTTTGTAAGATATTTAATTTTAAAAATAATATTTTTAAAATATTAAATAGTTAGCCATAAGTTTGACCAGGCCTAATAACCCCGTGCCCACCCTTGGACTCTTATTGACTCTTGTATTCTACCTTATAAATCTATTAAATGACAGTATTGTGTTTTAAAAAATAAAAAATTAAAAACTATGACATGAATTTACATTACTTATAAGTAATTTTAAATTATTTGAGTTCATTATTTTTAAAAATAATACTATTATATCAAACGGGGGTTATCCAACGGCCATGATTTTTTTTTCTCTCCCTCTCCCGATTATTTGGTATGTTATCATATCGTCACGGTTATCTAAAAATTACTCAACTTCAATTGTCCATATCATTACTTTCATTAGCTAACCTCCAATTAAGCTCTCGTATAGATGTTAAATTTCACTTTGGGTTGCATCTTTTTTTTTAAAAGAAAAATCTATTTATCCATTTTTAAATTTTTTGCATATTGATTTTCTTTTAATTAGTTTATTTTGTGGACTTATGTTACTTTTGTTTTATATTATGTTATCCATATATAATGTTTTGCTTGCTATTATTATTATTATTATTATTATTATTGCTTATTACAGTGTTGAGCTTTATTTATTTATTATTACTATTATCTACTTATGATTTTGTTATTATTGTGAAAATGAAGAACGGGCTGGCAAGACCACATTGGAATTATCGAAAATGGAGAGAGAAAGACTAAGGAATGCTTTTTCGAGAGCTTGGGAGTATTGGGATTTGGGAATGTTGTGTGTTGAGAGGAAAGGCTAGCAACAACTGGGCAAGAGAGTTGCAGTTGAGTAGAGTGCAGCGGAGGGTGCATTCTTTCTCATGTTTTCCTCATTGTTTTTTCTCATGTTTCCATATTATGGCACGGAGTCTTCTTATTGTTGAAGAATGAAAGAGGGGCTGTTTTACGAGGTTCTAAATAACTATAAAAAAAAAACTAGTAATACAAATTAGGGCACGGATCCTCAACAGTGGACTTCCTTACGGTAAGCAAAAACGTCATCGTTTCATAAAAAAATAATGAGAAAAGAAAATTACCAATCTATCCACACGCTCTTGTCTTCGATCCAGATCGAGGGAGGTTATAAATTTGTTGTTTTCTTCATCGGTTCCATCATCAATCACTATCATATATATATATATATATATATATTCATCATCCTACGTACAAATCCTCATTATTCAAAAATCATGGCACCCTCTTTCACTCTCGAGTCCCTTCTTGCCGTGGCGGTGGCACTAATCTTGGCCGCTCTTGTCCCCACCAACAACATCGTCGGCACAGCCCCTCGACCATCAAAAGCAGCCCATGGTCAGAGGTTCCTTCCTTCTCATTTTTCCTCTTTGTTCTCTGTCCTTGGCACGAGTCTTTATGGTTGAAGAATGAAGAGGGGTTTTTTGAGCCAAATAACAAAAGGGCACGGCCTCACGGTGGCAACCCCCAACGTCATCGTTTAAAAAATAATAGCAAAAAAATTGTCGATTGTTGGGAATCGAGGTGGTTATAAATTTGCCGTTTTCTTCATGGTTCCAGCATCCTATCATTATCTTTCAACCTCGCAACATTCAAATCATACTATTTTTCCTGTGGAACGAGACACCATCCACATTCCACATCATCGAGGCACTAGCCTTTGTTTTTATTTTTTTTTTTTTTTTTCTCATTTTTTTTTTGAAACGATGACGTTTTTGCTTCGTAAGGAAGCCCACCGTTGAGGATCCGTGCTCTACAAATTAACATTAAGTATTCTTTTAAATTTATTTTTCATCTTTCAATTTTCTGTAATAATAATGCAATGTAATTAATAATAAATGAATAAAACATATAAATTAAGAACCACAATTTCATCCCTGTACGTCCTATTTAATAATTTATTTTTTTAAAGTACTTTTTATTTTTTTAAAAAAATTTATTAATTAAAATATTTATTTATTCTTTAAAATAAAAAAATAAATATGAGCAGAAAAAAATATTATAATATGAAATATAATAATTTAATAAATTAAAAATAAATGATATGACATCTGAATTTAAAATTTTTTATTTATTTTATTAAAAATTTTATTATCAAAATCGTACATATGCAGTTTTTTTAAAAAGACATTAAAACTATATGTTTTGATGTACATGCGACCGCAGAGGATCTGAACGTTATGGTTCTTTCTTTCATTCTATGGGTGTGCTCCACCTGCAGTTACCTCCAACCGTGGGAGTTAACATTCGTAAGAGAAATGCACGATGCCAAAAAATATTATAAGAAAACACCGCCGATGCTCGGATGGACGCAGCACGCATACGTCCATTGTCCATTGCCACAGCTGGTCCCTGCGAACCAAAATATAGACATGTCAGACCGGCCCATGCGCCGTCCAACAAGATAAGCACACGAGTAATGCGTGCTTGCTTCGACCATGGGTTTGAAGAAAGGCGATTGACTCCGGGTGTCTCGTGTTCGGCAAAGAATATCTATAAGTCCATAGGGATGCGATTTCGCTGAAAATATGGGACCCCGTGCGGATTTTTTTGTTGTCATTTGCTTCAAAATTTTATTTATTTTAATTTTAAAATATTTATAATTATATTTTCTCACAAGGTTATTATAAAATTTTATATGTTTGATAAATATTACATAATATTTAAGATTTTTAAAACAAATAACAAAAACATGCATTAAAATTGTGTCTATTCCATAGTATGCATAATTTTATTATTTTTTAAAGTATGTTTGTTTTTAAAATTTATGGTTTCAGATGAATATATAATTTAAATTATCTTGATTTGTAAATTTTTAAAAAATATTTTTAAAAATAATATCATTTCATCACCCTAATTTTTATTTTAAAATAATAAAATAATTTGTCTGTTACTTTTTTAATCTATTACGTTAAATTCTAGCCTATACATATATTTCTTTCATCATATTCTGGCGGCAAAGGGATGCAGAATCTTGCAGATGGAGGTTAGCTGATAGTGGAGGTGGCAGCGACGATAGTGGAGGTGGCAGGGGAGGCTCTGGCGATGGCAACGGTGACGCATGAGGGGGATGGACGGTGGTGATGTCTAGTGGTTGCAACGGGATCGGGAGGTCTCCGATGGCAGCAATGGCAATAACGACGGTGGAAGTGGCAGCAGCAACGGTGGCGACGTCTTCTACAAGCAGCAACGACGTCTTATGCGAGGATCGTTGCGTTCGAGAGAGATAGCGCATTAACAATTGGAGATGTTAATGATAAATAGATTGACTCACGTTGATTTCATATATATTGTTATAGTAGACACTTTATAAAATTATTAACATGTCATTTCTATTTAGGTAATGCAAAAATGTATTTAACAGTAAAAAATTATATAAGTGTAATTTATATAATATGTTAGTGCTATAATTGCATTATGATAAAATTAATTAGTGTATGCTTCAGTTAATGCAAAATCTATTTAATATTATTCTGATGTCTTTTAGTTGGTGGGGTTTTTATGTTTGTCACCGTATTTTTGTTTTTATGGGTGTGAGAGGCGGCGGCGGCGGCAGCTTCACTATAAAACAGGTGACGGCGGCGGCGGCGGCGGCTTCACTAAAAAACCGGTAAAAGCCAAATACAAAAAATATCAAATTAGTGTTTTTATTTTCTAGCACTCAAAAAAATTTATTTTTTAAAATAAAAAATGAAAACACGAACAAGAATAGATAAGTATTTTTTATATTTAAATACAAAAAATAAAAACAAAAACAGGAAATTTAATAGAAAATCATTGGTAATGTGAATGGATTTAAATTATGCAAATAAAACTATTTGAAGACTTTTTTTGGTATAAGTCGATTGATGAATAAATAATCTTTCTACGAATTGCTCAATATATACGTAATTCAAGACAAATCTTGGTTCTACCTAAATCCTTCGTCTTAAATTCATTCTGTAATCAATTAGAAGTTTGGTTGAATTGTTTAGGAGTTCCTATTATATTTATGCCATTAACATAAAATGACACAATTGCCAACCCAATACATGTTTTCTTAATTCATAAAAAGACATGTACAGATATCACCAAATTTATAATCCTCTTTCTACGAGTATTCGCTAAGGCCACTATACCCCCATGTATATATCATGTAATTACCCTTTTTCAGTAGCTCTCTTTGGGTTTTTTGTTGTCATTGAGTCATGTTGGTAAGAGTTGGAGGAATTCACCAAGGCTAGAAAATGTTCGTAATATATATACACACACACACACATATATCCCAAATAATAGCAGCCTAAAAAGTAACCAACTAAAGTTACAACCTTTCTTCTTCACAGTCTAAACACACCCAATTATCTATATGAGCCCACAGTTTATGAGTTCCATTAAATCACATGGAGACAACGAACTAAAAAAATTAAACCCCGGGTTTAGTATTGCCCCAATTTAACCCGTGGGACGAGCCTGCATCTGGGAAGCCTGATCCGCCGCAATATTAGTAGTATTATTAACACCGAGCAAAACAGCAGCTTCAACCGGCCGGAACTGACTATTATCAACATCAACGTTGTTGTTGTTGTTGTTGTTGTTGTTGTTGTTATTGAGGACTTGCTCCAGATGATGGGCGGTGTCGGGAGGGTGGGCCTCCACCCTGGGGCGCTCCGGCACGTGCCACCGACCGTCGCTGTTCCTGACCATCCCCTTATTCTCGTCCTGCCGCCAGCACGGCGGCACACCGTACTCGGGCTTCAAGAAATCGCAGCTCTTGTTGACCAGGGCGACGTCCCTCCCGGTGGCTGACACGAAGGGCCGACCGGGACCGTGTCCGTGGTGGCAGTCGACCAAGTGAAGGAGCATCTCCAGGTTGTGGATGCGACCCGGGTCCTTGGTGGGCTGCAGGAACGGGGAGGCCTTGTGGTCCAGCCTCATCTCCGCCCCCACGTGCGCGTAGCTCCACGGGAACGACATCACGTCCTCCACGTACCTCTGGTACTGGAACCGCTCGTTGGCGATGATGCCGGGGACGGTGGGGACCACGTCGTGCGCGTTCACCACGCGCAGCACCTTCACCCCAAGCTCGTCGCACCGCTCCTTGAACTTGAGGTTCCCCACGCGCGGCCCCGAGAAGGAGTACACCGCGATGGGGATCGCCTCCCCTTCCCTGCCGTCGCCCCCGTTTTTTGCCACGTTCACCTTCATCTCCGCCAGGTCGTACGCGTTCAGCACCGCCAGAGCCGCCCCCAGGCTGTGGCCCGTCACCGTGATGCTCAGCTGCTCGCCTTTGTACCTGTTGTTATAATTTTGTGATTTCACCACGCATACACACACACATATATATATATATGTGTAAAAACTAATGATCAAATTTCATCAGTTAGTATGCAATTGGTCTACATGAACATATATATATATATATATATATATATATATATATGTACCTTTCTACAAGGCGTCGGATCTCGGCGAGGACCTGCTCGCGGGCGGAGTAGGTGCAGTAGTGGCAGGATTGCTCCTTCTTGGTGTAGAGATCGTAGAAACCGGCCTCGATCTTGATGCTGGGGTCGCCGCGGAAGTGGGCGGGGCAGAGGATGTCCTTGAGGTCGTAGATCCACTCGAGGTAGGTGACGGTGCCACGCCACGCGACGAGGATGTCGCGGCGGCCGAGGCGGGCGACCTCGGCCTCGTCGGTGGCGACGGCGACGTAGCCCATCCAGTTGGCGTGGGGGCTCCAGACGGAGGACACGGAGGAATGCTGGAAGAAGTTGGGGAGGTTGATGTTGGAGGTGGCGTAGAGGTAGCGGCTCAGAGTGTAGCCGCGGTCCTGCATCTCCAGGCGGGCGAAGAAGTGGGACCCCGGGTACTTGCAGGAGCCGCAGTACTTGGAGTGAGGGTCGTAGTCGAACGAGTCGTAGCACGCCTGAGCGAACTCGCCGTAGCGTATGATTTCGCGGCGCAGGTGCGAATTGAGTGGGTCTAACAGTCCTTGCCAATCGTCCGACCCTTGGATTTGTCTCCATATTTGGTGGAGAGGCCTATCGTCTTCCTTCCCTACCACCTCTTCGTCTTCTTCTTCTTCTTCTTCGTCGTCGTCGTCGTCGTCGGGTTCGTGTTTTTCTTGGTTAAAATAGTTCATGGTTTCTTGTCTATATAGAGAGAGACTCGGAGTAGCAGATGAACATTTGAGGAGGGCGGTTCTGGTGATGGTGGTGGGCTGACTTGGAGTGAGCAACGTGCTGTTTGGGAGGAGGAAATTGCTAGTGGTGAGTCTATTCCATGATGACAGGGTGGTTCCAGTTGGGCAGGGTGTGGGAGAGGTGCGCAGAAAGGCCATGGTACGGGGCTTCTTTTTTCTTTTTCTACTCACCAGTGGCAGTGAGTGAGTCGCCTTGCTACGGGGAGGAGATGAATTCCAAATACTTGTTGGAAAGATGAACTGCCGTTAAGAGGCGAAGAGGGAGAGGTTGTCTTGTAGAAGGTCCCGGATATCGGTTTTTGGAAGACAACCTAAGATTTTTTTATAAATCTGAAATTTTATGAAAAAGTTATGAATGTTTTGATAAATCTGAAATTTCATGAAAGAGTTATGAATGATAGGGGATTTGAGAATTGTGTTGGATTTAGCCATTTTCATTGTCCAATATGTACTCCTATATGCATGTGTTTGTAATTAAGGGCATTCACAATTGCCCGTCAATTAGTCAACTTAGCTAAAAATAGCTAAAAAATAAAAAAGAACTTTTAGTTAATTATTATTTTAGAATGAAATAATAATCTTTCTTCATTCATTTGTTTTTTCTTCCTATTTCTTGTATCCATGTTTAAGATATCAAATTTTTAAATAATAAAATTAATTTTTATTAAAATAATTACTAAAATTGCTGAGCTTATTATTTGAAATTATTGAAAATGTATGACTAAATTTTACGGGATATTAGTTTTTTGAAGACAACCTAAGAAATTTGATAAATTTGAATTTTTATGAAAAAGTTATGAATGATGGGGAATGAGAGAATTGTGTTGTGTTAGATTAGTCATTTTCATTGTCAAATATATAGTATTATGGATGTGTTTGTAAGGGCATTCACAATAGCCCCTCAATTAGTTAACTTAGCTAAAAATAGTTAAAAATAATCATAATAGGCTTTAGAACATTTTCAATAGGAAATTTATAACATTACCTATAATCAAATATAATTAACATATATTTTCAATAGTTAACTATACTACCAAATATAACAATAAATTTAGGTAAATTTACTTAAAGTTATAGCTTTTAATTAAAATAACACATCATCCAAATTTATTAAGAACCTAAAATACTCTTCCATCTAAGCACTCAAAGTCTTCACGCGTCTCCCTCTCCTATCACTCAGCCTCCCCTTGTCACTATGCCACCGCCCTCCCCCCCCCCCTCCCCGCATCTTCCCCCTCTCCATTCTCTCCCCGCATCAGCCCTCTTCTCCTATCGCCTAGTCCCCTTGCATCACCGCCCTCCCCCTCCCTCCTCGCATCGCCTCTACGCGCCCCATCTACGTCACATAAGTCAAGATAATAGCAAATGAAATATGGATTTGATTTGAGGGAATATAATCTAAGGATAGATTAGGAAAGAAGATAGTTAAGCGAATAAATAAACGGTGATATGTTTGAGTAACATTAATTATAATGATACTATGCTAAGCTAAATGTAACTTAAACTAATCATTTTAGCTTGTTACTAAATTACCTTTTAATTAATCTCTTCAGTTATTTATTATTTTAGAATGAAATAATAATATTTCTTTCATCTATCTTTTTTTTCTCGCTATTTTTTATATATGTTTAAGATACCAAATTTAAAATTAATTAATTATTTTGTATTAAGATAATTAATAAAACTATTAAGCTATTATTTGGGATTGTTTAAAATGTATAGCTAAATTTTATAAATTGATTTTTCTAGTTAAATTTTAGCTAAACAATACAAAGCCACCGTGAATGCTCTAACTAGCTAAGTGTATTTCCAACGTATTAGCTATACCATTAGCTATAGTTAAATATATAGGTGAAATATGACTTCAATATACTAGTTATAGTATTATCATTTAGTAGGGGCAGCGCTAGGTGTAACTGAGGAGCTGCTCACCCTGGCCTTTTAAATAATAATAATTAATTAATGACTCAAATAATAAAAAAAATTAAGATATCGATTGTTTGGTTAATTAAATATTATGATGGTGTTCAAATCTGAATTGTTGCTTATATTAACCGGTTAGTGTTAGATAATCTGTTCTAAATTTTCAATTAATATTGGATAATCTCACTTCTGACTAATAATTATCTCTCTGACCATACAATTTATATTGGACTTCTGAGATGATTAGTTTTGGCTTCCTTAGTTTTTTTTCCAATTATAGTTATTGCTTTTGCATTGTTTTTTGATAATTGGTTATTTAATATTATACTATCAATAAATTCAATTGAGATTTTAATTATTAGGATTTTAATTTGGAGAGTTTAAAAATGCATAAATATCTAGTGTTTGATGTTCGTGGTATTTAATATATTTGTTTAACTAATTATTATTATATTTCTACCTATTATCAGTTTGCCACTTGCCTAATACAATGTTATATTCAATTTCATAATAAATATTAAATAACATAAAAAAAAAAACTTAGGATCCCCCATGACTATTAGCTATAACAATATGTTTAAGTAAATTCACTTTTATTTTGTGAGCTAAGATAACATATCACCCAATTCTTTTAGGATCTTAAAACACCCTTCCATCTCCCATCTCTAACCTCTTGCCTTCACACGTCTCCCTCCCCTTGCATCACCCTAGTTGCCTCGTTGCCCTGCCACTGCCCTTCCCCTCTCTCCTCATGTCACCAGCCTCTCTCCCCACACTTCATGATAGCTCCAGGCCTAGTGGGCCATTCTAACTCCCACCTCTATGATAATTATTTACTGTCGGTTATCCCCTACATCGTTCATCTTCTCCTCCCTCACTTCGGAGGACACTGCCCTACTGCCAAATTGAGCCCATCACCATTAAGACTTGGGAGGAATTCTCACCCTACCCTGGGGAATTGGGGACAAAGACTCAGCCTAATTTCTTACCCAATCCGTCCATTTCCTTACAACTACAACCTCAACAACAACCATCTCTCTACAGCAACGACCATGCCCCTCTCTTCATGATGATGGTCATGCTTCCATTAATCAGCTTTACGAGCCGACACCTTTCCAAGCAAGGCTTGTTCTCACAAGGGACACGTCTCTGGAGCTTCGATAGTGTTGGTAGATGCTAGCTCAATCTCGTGTGTATTCCGACGGGGCCTGGTACTCGGCGCCCCAATAAGGTTCTGGGCCTTTCATTCCCACAATTAGGCTTTTCACCGTGAGCATTCCCCCAGAGTATGAGTGCTCTTTGCACCTGTCGGTACCCAATTACGCAGGTGTTTCCGCCTTCGTAGGCACGCGACCTTGGCTGTAAGTGCTAGGTGAAGAGAACTTGTTCTTAACGCCTCTGGTTTGCCTCTTGGCCTACCTATGCTCCCGCCTAGAAAACTAAGGAAATTGTTTCCCTCCTCCTCCATCCCCCTGTCGCATCTACACTGCCCTCTGCGTCACATATGAACCAAATAACAAATAGATTATGGATTTGGGAGAATATAAGTTAATGGTAGATTAAGAAAACTAATAGTTAAAAAATAAATAAATGGTAGTGTTTGATCCTACTCCACAACGATCTACTTCTTACCGTCCCCCATCTGTTCATCACCGTTGATATGTTTTATAGCAATTAATCTGCCCATGTCGTTCATCACTGACCCAACTCGCTTAAGGCACGTTGAACAGAGTAAGATAGGTCATAGGATATTTTTGGAATAAAATGTTGGAGGCAACTTTCCGCAAATAATTACACCTATTTACATGTCATAAAAATCTAGATGTTAGAAGCCACCATATGCATTAATTTTCTACGTCTACTATTTATTTTCTATCCATGCCAAACAATGTAAAGCTCATTTTTCATCATTTTTCATACCATCATGGTTTCCTACAGTGAATAAATGCTTGTCAAATAGGAAGTACTATTATTTTAAAATTTAAAAGTACAAATATTTTTATTTTGTTTTTAGTAAAAATAATTTTCTTTTTAGTAATTCTATTTCTATCGTTTTTTAATTATAAGGTTATGTTTGAGAGAGATTAATACTATTTTTAAAAATACTATTTAGTTTTAAAAATTGCATAATTTAAATTTATTTATAAATATTTATAAATTATTTTAATATGTAATATTTAAAAATAATTTTATTTATTTTTTAAATAAGCACTTGTTTGATTCGTCGGTGTCTGGAACCATATAATATTTGCACCATCAATTCATCATTGTCCGGAGGCCGGCACACAGTGTCCTGTCCTGTCACAATTAGTGTACTTGACTTTTCCAGAGATATATATATTGTAACATGTGGCTTAAAATCAGTGTGGCTCCCGAGAGATACATGCCGCTTGCCTTTCAATATTAACACCGCTAGCTATAAATATAATTATAAACGACACATGTGGCTCGTGATTGCACGTTAGTCGTTGGCTAATGGGTCGAGCATAGCTACCAACTCTTTGGAGGTTTCGAGGCTTGGAACAAGCTTTAGGTGGTGGGCACTGGGCACATTGAGGTTTAACTTGATATACTTATCAAGAAGGAGCACGAGGCAGACACACCTTTTGCATCTTCCGAGGATTAATCTGGGTTCTGGGACAAAATATTGTTAACGTTAAAGATATTTATTATTATTTATTATATAAAAAAATGCAACTACCCTATAATTAAGCATTAATATTCATTCTGAAGAAGAGAATCCGATTGGTAATCGGACAGTCATAAGATGATTTTTTTAAAAAAACATATAACCTGTTTTGATGGAGCGTTATTAATTTTCACATTCTCATTCCCATATGCAGGGCGGACTCATTTTTCTTCTTCTTCTTCTATATATAAATATCCGGCCCCCTCTCTCCTTGCCAAACATTTGGGGCCGCCGTCTGCGTTTTTATTGTCGCCTTTGGGTTTTTAATATAAACTGGGTTTGGTCAATATTGCGTTTTTTAATGTCATTATTTTTAATATTAACTGGGTTCAGGAATTTAAAATTGACTGGGTTTGCTTCCCAGTCAATTTTGGTATGGCGGGAATCAATATATATAGATAATAAAAATAATATTAGCTGTAATTTAAATAATATTTTAAAATAAAAATAATATATTTTAATGTACATACAACAACTCTGAGTCTTCGATTCTTACACTCTTGTCTTGCAATGCCAAATAGTGAGCTATTATGCCAAATACAGTAATCTGTCGATCCTGATATGTTCCTATTCATCTTGGCCAGTGGCCACTCCAGTCCTGGATTGAAATACTGGGTCCGCCACTGATGTGAATAAGTTAGTATTGGACACTGTTTGTTTTCATTTTTGTTTAGTATTGGTAAAGTGATATTATGCAACCCAATAAATAGAGACGTGTAAGTTTCGTTTTCATGGGTCCAGTAATGAAGGAAATGTTTTGAACATTGTTTTTTGTGCTGAGCATCCAAAATGAACATAGCCTTGCTATTTGAACCTCATTTTTCATTCCCTCTCTGTGGACCATCTTTAATGCATTTTTAAGACTTTAATGCATATGGCTACCGTCTATCTCTCTCACGATATCATATTTTCTTTAATTATTGTTCATTGCTTTGCTCGAAACAATTCTTCAATTAACAATATACTAATTATTTTTTTAATAAAATTATTCAAATTAAACCAAAAATTCTCATTTTGCGCATTATATACTCGAGCCTCTCTGCTCAATACATTGTCCAATGTTCCCTATTTGAATATCGAATCAGGCATTGATTTGCCATTCATCACTTCTCATGAAAACTAGTATTGAGTATTGAGACCATACTCGAGTTTGTATTTAATATAATATTCAAGCCTCTTATATTAGAAGTGTCAAGCAACCAATCGAGCTTAAAACGGGCGCTAGAAGTTTTATATTATTTTAATAACATATTAATTAAAGACATAATCCCATTACAAATAATATTTTTCTTTACGCAAATCATTTTCAAATGCTTTTGTTACGCAACAAATAAACGAGTACACGTGTTGGTATTGTGATTTAAGTCAATGCCGATATAAGAGCTCTGTTCAATCGTTCAAGATTAAAGTTTTGGAAGAATCACCTATGTTATGCATGAGACAATAACTCGAATCCTTAAATCTTGATTGATTACCGGGAGAAGGAAAATCTTATATTACTAAGAATAGAATATTTACATTGAGTTTTAAATTTTTATTTTCTTTTAATTTAGGGATAAAATTTAAAGGAAACTTTAAAATATATTTACATTCGAATATTTAAAATAAGATTTGAAGATAAAAAATAATATTTTAATATATTTAATAGTTTAATATTTATTTTCTAACAAAATTATCTATAATTTTTATTATTTTATGTAATACATACATCTTTTAAAATAGATATAATAAGTACAAGAGAGAGAAAAATAATATAAAAATATTATTTTAATATAATAGAGAAACTATAGAGAATAAATGTAATTTTTTAATAGAAAATAAAAAATAGAGAATATTATTTTTAATTTTAAAAAATAGAAAATCCAAAATAATATAGATACTCTAAGAGCATCCACGCCAATTTTGGCATTTTAATTTCTATTTTGAGGACAAATAGTATATAATTTATTTATTTTTCAAAAACATCAAACATCTCATTTTTCATTTCTATCTACATTTCTTATATAATTTATTTTATATTATTTTCTCTTTCCTCCTTTTATTTATTATTACCAATCAAAAGATTGTAAGTATAATAATATATATTTAAAAATTATAGGGAAAATTTTTAGGAATGAATAGTAAATCCCTAAATATAGAGATTTACTATTTATTTTCTATCATTATACCCTATTTTAGGTAGCAAATAAATTTTTAGTAAATTTATATATATTTTCTGTATTGCTAAGTCCCTTTCCAGTTTCCATTGTCCGCCCGGCGCCCGCCCACAAATATGTCATCGCTCTATTGGGTGTGGTCCATAATTGGTGGTTCCCCCCCGTCACTTAATAACAGCAGCCCACGAACCCGATGAGCTAACAACTCCACTCACAGAGTCACTGACGACGTTATCATTAACACCACCAAGGTCCAAGGTTGCAATCATTCCTGACTTCATAATCAAAAATCTTGCTTAAGATGAAATGAGTACATTGGTTTTATATCTCACCGTACCATATGTAAAATTATTTTGTTCAACTATATTTCAAAAGTTTATATTGGAATATAAACTTATTCCAATATAAATGGATGTGTGGATGTGTGGACTGTGTGGAATCATCACTCATATTTTGTAGGTGGATGTGTGGATTGAATTTATATTTTATTATCGGTTAATTATAAATGCAAGTTTTCACGCTACTTAGGCGGTGCTTTTTTAGTCAAGTTTTTAAAAAATGCTGTCTTAGATAGTTTATGCCGGCACTAATTTAAAATGCCACTACAAAAACATTATTATGGCATTTCGTAATAAAATCGCCACGACAGATTCATGATGTCTCGGCACTCAAAAAAACGCTATCCTAATTATAAGTGTACCGGCGTTAAAAAAATGTCTGCTTACCGATTCAATTAAAACTAAATCAATATACATTAGTAAAAATATTTTAGGCGACAGTCAGATTAACGCAAGTGGCTAAGTGTGGTTCTCCTCCCATATCTAGCGCCGTCGACAAGGAGTGTCCATCACTAGTACTTGTCGCAGCTGGTTCTCCTCCGATCAGCTCGTCATCGTCCCGTAGGCTGGTATTTCAAACAAATCAAAAAAGGAATTGAGGTATTATGATTCTGAAAAAACAAATAACTTGAGTTTTAATTTCATTGTGTGTTTTAATAAAATGTTTAAAAATAAACCCCTTTTTTAGTTAGTTATGGTTGACATAAAAATCATATATGTTAATTTCAAGAAGAATTTATAAAACATTTTATTCATTTTTGAATATTGATAATTCTGATGCAATCAAGTCAATACACTACAAAAAAAATGGGCTATTGAGACTAAATTAGGGACAGAATATTATTTGTCTCAAATTAGGGACAGAAATTACAATCCCAAAACATCACAAAATTTATTTATCTAAAAATCGTCCCAAATAAATAAGAGTTTAATTTTAATTCATTAAATAGATTAAACTTTACATTTTTATTTATAATTCGTCCCAAAGCGCGGGCGGGAATACTTACCGTCCCAAAACGCTCGGGCGGGAGTAATTTCGGACAAAAAGTTCTCGCCCTCTCCCTTCTCTCTCAATCTCACGACGTTCCCTCTTCCACTGCACGCACCCACAGAGTCCGTTGCTCCCTCTTGCTCCTCACGCACCCGAAGAAGGTCCACAACGCTCCCTCTTCGTCTTTACGCAGGAAAGTCCATCGATTCGTCGTCGTCGTCTTCCCACAGTCTGCGGCATCAATCAGCGCTAGCGTCCAATCCCTTTTCCTCTTTCTTGAACTTCAGCGTCCAATCCCTTTTCCTCTTCGTCCAATCCCCGGATAGGTTTGGCCTGCACGGAATTCCATCTACTGCAGGTATTTCCATTACCCTCTGCTTTGAATAAAATCGGTAATATATTTTGTAGTGCAGAGGCGCCGTTGCTCTGTTTAAGTGTTTAAAATGTGAGTTTTTAAAACTCTTATGCAATCTTAGATAGCCCAGGCACTACAATTTCACACGTTGTAGTGCAGTTTTAACACCTTCTCTATGAATTTAACACCTGCATTACAATTTCCTGCATTAATGTTAACACATAATGAGATACTTTAATTTCATCAAGAATTCTAGTGTTTGATTTTTGGTGGAAAAGGGCGTTAATGCCCAGAATATATATTACAGCCGGGTGTCTAATATTTTGTTGATATTAGAGATTTGCTTTACCAATATATATATTGATACATATATATTGGTACAGGGTGTATTAATACATATATAAATGGCCGGGTGTCTCATATTCTTTTCATTCACACTGCCATGGAAGTTAAAATAAATGCGTCATTACTAAGTGTAAATTCAAAATTATGTTTACCGAATAAATGACGTCCTAGACCCTCAAGACATTTTTTCAAATCTCCTGCCGCAAAAGATGTAGAATCCACACCAAACATTTCACAATTATCTCTATTAAAAACACAAACCCCTTCCATCTGCATGTTTCCTAATGCTTCCTAATGTTTAATGTTTATTTGTAAACCAGAATTCTGGGCAGCACTGCCATGCCCAGACTTGGAGTAATTTTATAACTTTATTTGCTTAATTATATGCAATATAACTCCTGCATTAAGTAAACATATTTGTGATCCATTGGAGTTATTAATCCGGACGGACATAGACAAAAATATTGCAATATAACTCCTGCATTAAGTAAATATATCACTGTCCTACATAGACATGTTATAACTCCTGCAATATTGCAAAAATTACAACATATATTATGCATTGGAGTTATTAATCCGGCTAACATCCGATTAGATAATAAAAGCATTCTTTATATATATAGGGTATGCTTGTATGCTTGATTATACACTTCATGTGGTCATACTCATGTTCATAGTACAACAACACTTCTAGAGGACTGGATTAGAGATGAAGGAGCCATCTTGACTTTTAATAAATTAAGCATATAGATTGCCTAACAAGTGGCTTGAATTTGGGCAAGAGACACAGGTTGCTTTCAGCCTTTCACTAAAATTTAGACTGAATATATATATATATATATATATATATATATATATATATGTACACGCATGTAGAGAAATGGTTGGAGACTGATATACATATATATATGTACACGCATGTAGACAATATATATATTGTCATTGTCAATGAACGTTTTCTAATCTGCATCTATAGTTTTGCATTGCATTTGCTTGGGTTTTTTTTTTTTTAAATTCCAACAATGGTTGGAGTACGTAGGAGGGGCACGTGAAATGACTACCAGGTGATGCACCATCTGTGCATCACCTTTCATGCGCAGGTTGAAAATGGGATTAAGGGAATACTACCCTGGGGGATGCACTCCTGCCCAGCCATTACCACATCATTCCCAAGTGTAATAGAAACGCCCATTTTTTCTGTCTGCAAGCTTCCGGGTGACCAGCACATTATATGAGTGGTTATTCCTCTTTGAGGCATAGGCATAAGGCGACACTCCATACCCATCCAGCAGGGAATCCCAGCAGTATAATCTAATATGCATTAGCATTTTAAAACATCAAAATTAAACTCATAAAAGACATTAAGTACTGTTGCAATGCAATACGAACTTAGTGCTAAACAATAGCTAACCTCTTGTGGGTCACTAGTCAAAACATCAACCATTCCATCCAGCCCAGGCATGCAAGCCGCCAAATGTAGAGAGGTACAACCGTCAGCTCCAGCATGATTAGGCGGGAAAATGTACATCTTGGAGGTGTCAATGCTTACAGAATAATGAACGTGAGCAGAAATTTGAACTGTGCCAACACATAATCAGGACCATGAAGCCTCCACGTGATTCTTTTCCTCTGGAAAAACCATCCAAGTTCATTCAACAAGTGCAACACGTCTTCCCTTGACCTGCAGTTCCCTCCACGTGATTCGCCTCCACGTGATTTTTTTTATTTTTTATAAATCACTTGTCATATTGGCGTTTGTTTATCTTCATATATATATTAACGGCACTTGCTGAAAATGATGGATGGTCACTGATATCAGTGATAGCAACATCCCTGTGGTGTGGTTTATTGAAATGGGATGGATATACGCTAGATTTAAATACCTTACGCTTTTATTGATTAGTTTGCAGGTTACGTTACCTTTTCAATATGCGAACTCGACGTACTCTACAAGCTGAAACCCGATCAAGCATTCCACCTGATAATGTACCTATTGATATTCCAACGCCAACTGTATCCACAAACTTCGATACATCAACATCAGGTATTGATATGTCATAATTACAACTTGTGCATTTTATATTACTTTTATGTCATAATTAATTAGTATTGTTTAACTTTGATTATATACTATGAGATACAGGTACTATTAGACGCAGAGAAGTTTGAGAAGGATGTTAAACGAGGAGGGTGGAAAGCTGAAAATTTGTACAAATGAATTTGGAAAAGCTGACAATCCTAATACAACTGCACTTGTTGAACACATAGGTGGGATTGTGAGTAATGGTAGCATAATCCCATTGGACGCAATGAAATGGAAGGATGTGTTGGAGGTGGATAAACAAACTGCATTGGATAAGATAGATGTATGAAATATATATTTTTATTGCAAGTTTTTGTTTATAAAACCCACATTTAATTGACGAAAGATACTATAATATTTGCTTCTTGTATGCAGTCCCGCTTCGAGTTTGATAATCGTCCACAAGCAGAGAAATGGTTGAGGGCAAAGATTAATGAATGTTGGAAGTCTACAAAGAATAGGCTTAAAATGGCTTGGCATATGCATGACATGGACATAGTTGCACAGTACAAGCATCGACCTTCTAACATTGATGGGGACCAATGGAAGCGATTGGTCGACTATTGAAGGAGTGATGAAGGCAAGGTACGTAATATAGAAAGTTTATAAAATTTGTTGTAATGTTAATATTTAATAGCTTTTAGATTTGAATTGTTTGAATTAAGTGTGCACTTCATCAATATTTTTTAGTAAGAATCATTTGGTTTGTTTGCATGATAATATTTGCCCATAATTCATTTATCATTCATAGATTTATTGGATATTTTAGTAAGATTTATTGGATTTAAATTTTGCTTTGGGCTAATTTAATATGTTTAGATTTACATATCAATTAATACATATGTATGAATCTAATTGAATTATGCTAGACTTTCAAAATATATTACTTATTTATTATTGGATTAATTTGTAATGTGCAGATAAAAAGTCAGAAGAATCATGATAATCGCCTCAAAGTGAAAATGTATCATCATGTGGGCAGGAAGTCTTATGCCCAAAAAATGGAGGAAATGGTATAGTTTTGTTTATTTTTTATCCTAATTCAGGTAGTATTTTTTTTAATTCAATTATTGTTTATGAAGGATAACTTTGATATTTATGCTTATGATTTTGTAGACAAATACCCGTAATGGGGTTCCACCTTCGAAGTTAGAATTTTTTTTGGAGACACACACTCCAAAGAATAGTTCACAACTAGATGATCATTGTCAGGGACTAATGGTAAGTTGATTCTTAGGCTATTTTAATTGAGTGGTATTTAGAAATATGTTCTGGGAATTTCTTTTCTTCCCCCTTAATTACTGTATAATATGATGAATAATGCAGTCAGATATGGAAGTACAAGTGAGTATGATGCCAGACGGGACACCAGAGGCCATTGCCCGAGATAAGGCGTTACTCGAAGTGATGGGAAATGCAAAACGTGGACGCATACCTCTTGTGGGATTGATTCCTTCAGGGACTATAGTTCGTCGGCAATATGAGACTGTGGCCTCTGAGGCATTGGTTAGAGCTGAATTGGCTGAGAAGGAAACTGCTCGAATTGAGGAGAAGCATGGTCAAGAGATGATGCTCATGAAGGAACAGATGGCTGAAATGATGCGAGTACAACAAGAACAAGCTAGTATGATTGCTGCATTGGTTAGCACTCCGGCCTCGATTACAGAGTTACTAGCTCGGGGTTTATCTCAACCTCCTTTTCATAGCAATCATCAATCTTTTGATTCAGATGAGACCTTGACACCAGATTCATTTCCAACCATATAATTAATGAATAAATGTGCAATATTTAACTAGCATACAATTTTCTATGGGATTGGATTTTTTATGAATACATATCATTTTGTGGATTTGATATTATATGGATACATTAGTTTGTGGATTTGATTTTATATAGATATATCATATTGTGGATTTGATTTTATATTGATACATCATTTTGTGGATATGATTTTATATGGATACATCAATTTTATTCGATAGAAAGAATTTTAAATGGTCAGAAATGATATTTAGAAACGGAAAAAACCCATCCCAAATTAGTATTTAGGGACGGATAAAAAAACCATCTCAAATTAGTATTTAGGGACAGATAAGCAAGTGTCCCAAATTAGTATTTAGAGACGGATAAACAAGCGTCCCAAATTAGTTTTTAGGGACGGATAAACAAGCGTCCCAAATTAGTATTTAGGGACGGATACAAAATTGTCTCAAAGGGTATTTAGGGACGGATATATACCGTCACAAAATGGGTTATAACCGAATTTATGTTGGGACTGATAAAACCGTTGCAAACATTTAGGGACGGAAAAAACCGTTGTAAAAAATTTCGGACAGACTAAACCGTCCCAAATTTTATTAAATTTAATTAATTAGGTAAATTAATGTTGGGACGGTTTGAAGTCGTCGCAAAGAAAATTTGGGACGGAAAGATGTGTTCCGTCCCAAAAATTCCATTTGGGACGCCAGCAATTGAGACGGCTATGCGACGACTTAAAACCGTCCCAAATAGTATTTGGGACGAAATTGTATTTCTATTAGGGACGGTTTTGAGTCCGTCTCAAAAGCTCATTTTTTTGTAGTGATAATCACAAAAACTAATGATGAATTTAGTCCAAAAACAACTTCAAACAAACAAAGTTTTGTTTTTAAAGAACTCGTGTAGTGCAGCAAAGTTTTGCAAATGTAGGAAAAGCCTACATTTTTTCAAACTATAATTTTTATTATTTTAAAATGTTTGTCATAAAAATCAAATATATATTTTAAACAAAACTTAATTTTAAAATTTTGAGTTTAAGGCTAAACTATAATTTGTTTTAAGAACATGTGTACTGCTTCAAAGTTTTGTAAAGGTAGGGAAAAAAACTACATGCCATAGTTTTGATTACTTTTAACCAAATAAATTATAGTTTTAGTCATAAAAACCAACCAAACATACATTTCAATATGACCGTAAATGAATCAAACGTTTACGAATAAGTTCGCATTCGATTTGGTAAAAGATTATTTATGTTCGTTCATTAAGGAATAATATCATTTAAGAACAGTTCATGAATACTATTGTTATATTTGTAAACATTCACGAACAAGTGTTCATGGACAGTTCATCAATATCATTCTTGTTCGGAAAAATTATTTGTAAACTCAAAATTAACAAATTAATTAATATGTATAAAAGTTATTTTATTAAATAAAATTTTTTATTAAATATAATTTAATAAGTATATACTTTTATATTATTATTAAATAAAAATATTATTTATTTATTATTACTATTATTATATTATTTTCATGAACTACAGGATAATTATTTAAACATATTAAACAAAGATAACACAACCTAATAGTTAATTAATTATATTTTTTGGATAAGTTTACGGTGTCAATTCTATTTTTAGATTTTTACTATTTCATAATTGTGTTCATAAACGTTCGTGGATAAGTTTATGAACATATATTCGTGAATGTTTGTAAATAACATAGTAACGTTAGTGAACATCATAATTTAAGGCTCGTATTCGGTTCGTTAATTAACAATAATGAATATGTTTGAACACTATTACCTGACTTGATTCATTTACACTCTAAGTTTCAATCAAAATTTAATTTTAAATTTTAAATTTAAGGGTAAACCATAATTTTATGCAATTTGATTTTAAATTATATTTTAATTTGTAAATTAAACACATTCAATAATATTATTTATCAATTGAATACCCAATTAACTACAAATTAAAAACTTTCAGATTTTTATCCTTAATTTAATATAATAATATATTTAAAGAAAAATAATATATGTAACTGATTCACAATTTCATCGGTATACATTTCAACCTGTATTTTCTATTTCTCTTTCTCTTTCACTTTTTTGTGCGGACTCAAATGTTTTGAATATAAATTATGATTAAGTTTTTTTTTGTTGTTGGTACTAATTTTAATTTTTGCATTCTGTTTATCAATTTTATTACAATTCATGTTAAATTGTAATTTTAAAATAATTTATTTTTAATAGAAAAAAATATGTTTTACCAAAAGCAATTATTTTTAAAAATTGATTAAAAAATAATTTTTAATGCACCTAATTAATAAAATAAAAGTAAAAGTACAAATAATGGATAAAAAATATTTAAATTTATATATAATTGAATTTAAATTTAAATTTAAATAATAAATTTTAAATAAGTAATTTTTAAAAATAAATTTTAAATTTTTATTATTTTTAAATTAAAATGAATCCATAGAATCTACCGTGTTTAACGGTACGCTCGATTCGCCGTACCAAACATATAATAATTAATTAATATGCCATAATTTTCAGATGTGTAAATCAAAATTTAAGTTCTCTGCTGCATGCCTGCTGCTGCTCTCGCATGCAGACACTGTGTATCCGGAAAGCCTGGTTTTAGTAGGACGAAGAGTACTCCTCTCTGCCTTAACCGGCGGTGACACATTGTTTCCCATGTCCTGAAGCGGTGGCCGTGGTGGCTTCGGAGCCACCACTCCAAGCGACTGCCCCCTCCTCTCCTTGTATGTTTCCTTCCACTGCAAAATTACAGCTCTCTTCTCAATCTCAATCTGGGCTTCCCGCACAGCAGCGGCCCCCTTGGTTTCACCAGCGGTTACATGTCGCGTGCTTACGTTTTCAAGCTCTCTCTGCAGATCACATATCTGTGCTTGTAGCTGGTTGGCCTTGCTTTCGGAGGCTACAGCTTTGCGTTTCCATTTCTCCAGCTATCACGATGCATGCAATGATATCAGTAATTGAAAAGATATCAGTAAGTATTCACAGAGACTCATCTCAAATAGTTTGGATGGAATTGAGTATATTAACAGAGAATTGAGTACAAGTTTACCCGCAACCTATACAACTTCCACGCGCCAGCAATTTTAGTTGAGCTTCCAAGTTAAAAGAGTGCTAGTTTAGGGTACGTAGTTTATTTATGTTTATTAAAAATGAAAATCAGTTTTGTCACGATATATTTTATAAACTATAATTGTTTCCCCTATTTTTTTCCCGGCCGCCTCCCCTATATATGAACATCCACTTTCGCAAATACAAAGCTAGTTTTGCATAATATTAACATAAAAGATTCTTCGTCTTTAAAATTTTAGCCAAATATAAACGGTTTAAACTTCGCATATCTACTCTTTGTCTCCCCATATAATATTTTCATAGTTAATTCTTTCTCTCCCACACTTTCTCCATCCAACTTTTTACATGCTCTTCTATATTAAAATGATAATATTTTATTATTAATTTGATTTAAATACGTGAAAGTTAATGTCACGTCTCGAATTTTCAAACACGAGAGATCAATTATTAATTTTTTATGCTTTGCAAAGGTTAAGAGATTGATAAATACCTAAAAGAGGGTTCTTCGCACCATTCAGAGTTCTTCGAGAGTAAACACAAGGTGTTTTAAACATCATATTCTTGTCTAATATTTTTATTATTTAGGTAGGCTAAAGCTCTAGAAAGTAAGTACATGCGTGGAGCAGATGAACAAGGTAAATTAATTAAGTATTTTTTTGGATATTATTACTTACCAGGAACACATGATGCCTAAACGGTTTTTTTAGTAGTCATGTAAGCAAAACAGATCAGACAATTACACAAGTTTAAATATAAATTTAAATAAATAGAGTGTATTCATATGAAATGTAACTTTATCAAATTAAATATAAATATATTTGTATCTAATTCAATTTATACCAATAATATTAGCTTTAATAAGATTAGAACGCAATTAATTTGGTTGTTGAATTTTAATTTGGATGTCTTTTATAAGTCTACTTAGAAGGCTTAATTAAAATTAAAATAAAAATTATATGGATGTGTTGTTAGAGTAAAAAGAAATATGCTAGCAATTTAAACTTTAAAGTTTGCTCTATACTATTAACTCTAGCAAAATTGTAACAAGTAGTAGTAAGTAGTCAAAGCAAGCAGAGAGGCAGGGTGAGGTGATCAGTTTTGAATTTGCTCACATGGGAGTTGAGGGAGTGAGATTGGTGACTGGCACGGTGAGCACGGTCCGCCCAAAAGTCGCGAGAGGCCTGCAGGTGCTCCATTTCCTGCCTCACCTCCACCAGCATCTCCTGCATCTGCACCCAATGCTCCGTCTCTTCCCGCAACTGTTCCACCACAAGCTTTACCACAGCTTTGCAGTGACCCGAGCACGTGCTCTCCCGGTTGCCACCAGTTCTCTCCTGTAATCTCAAATTATTTGTTTACCCCATCCATCCATACAAGCAAGTAAGTAGGTCACGTTACACGTACGTGGGAGAAGATTGAATGCAGATTCCATTACCATACGACAATCATTATGGTCAGTGCTATTTTGGAAAAGAAAAAACTAAGTCTTGGATCTTCTTGTATTATTTATAGAAGTTATATAATCCGGGAACACCCTGCACATATTAAAAGCCCAAGCTACGTGTAGTAGCATTGTCCTTATTTATATATTATATTATATTATATACTAGTATTAGACCTATTGCCACTGTAGTAAGCTACCAAGTTCCAACCAAGTTTAGACACATATGAGCAAAAAATATCCACATATGGTTATAAATTCTGTATTTTACTAGAATTCTAATATACTGGTTCCCAAAATTTGGAGAATGTAGTAGAAATTCACAATTTTAAAAAGCTTTTAGATAAAATACAAAACTTTGAGTAGTCATAATTGATATTTGCTAAAGTTACAACTTAAAAAAAGTATTTGGGTTGTTTTTTCGCTTAAAAAAAGAAAGAAGAAAAGAACTCTTCCCCCGTTAAATTCAAACTCATGATGCAAATATATAGCATAGTGTACTAAAAGTAGCAGAGAAGGGAATTTGCCTGGTAATGGTGTTGCAGTAACGAGGAACGTGTATCGGTTGCAGTGGGCAGTGAAGACCCAAACTCCTCCATTCCCTCCCTTTTCTTTCTCTGATTCTCCACCTACGCATGAATTCACATTCACATTCACACGACCCATTCACACACACACACACACACACACACACTAGAGCCATCAGCATTCATAATCATAAAGCCTTCTTGTTCTCCTATAATT
Organism: Taxillus chinensis; assembly: GCA_023512835.1. Lineage (NCBI taxonomy): Eukaryota > Viridiplantae > Streptophyta > Magnoliopsida > Santalales > Loranthaceae > Taxillus > Taxillus chinensis. The sequence continues at coordinate 18,534,824 of CM042092.1, read as the reverse complement.
TTAGTGGCCACCCAAACAGCTAGTCAGGGGATGGGAGATGCAAAATCTTACATTGGCGGCGTCAGACATGCGATTCGGAAGCAGTTTGTCATCGATGCGGCTAGTGGCACTACTGAATGACATGTTTGCTTCGGATATCTCTCTCACCTCCTTCACGTACCTAGTGTTGCCTCCGATTTTCTGAACCCCGCTCCGACGAACACACACCCGTCTGTCAAAATTAAGGCACCCGCGAATCTCACATTCCCTGCCTCCAGTATTGATCCTCTGCACATCTCGCAGTTTTTGTGACAAATCTTCAATCTCGCTGTCCAATACCGCTCGCGTGCTCTTTCCTTCACACATTCTCTTTCGTACCTGTGATCCGTTGGACCAAAATAACATATCTATAGTTCAATCACACAGTACAACATATTATATTTAATATAATATAGTTCAGAATTAGTCTTTAGAAACAATTTTTATTTTTATTTTGGTTTATGATTCAATTCCCCCACAATTTTATAAGCAGCCAAACAGCCTAGAATCAATCAACTGAAACGGGATGGATAAGAAGGGAAATGGAACATGTGGATCAAATTTTCGATTTCCAGACACATAAACAACAAAATAAGGTGTTATGAACATGGGTGAGATAAATCAAAATTTAAACTATGGATTAGTTTTAGAGAGAAACAAAAAAAAAAAAAAAACCAAGTTTTTTCCTTGGTGTCTGGCTTTTGAAACTCTAGAGAAAACAGAGGACCCTGTTTTCTTATAATTTTCCAGCAAGTTTCTGAGCAAAAACAAGCAGCCATGAATCAACTGAAATGGGATGAATAGGAGTGAAATTGGATGGCCATGAAGATTTTGGATCTTTGTGTGTATTTGGTTCTTGAAAATATAGGAGGAAAAAGAGAACTCTGTTTTTCTTTTTTCTTTTTTGAATGCATATCTGCTGTTTTCCTAGCAACCAAAGGAACAGCCTAGAACAGATTGAAATGAGATAGATAAGAGGTAAAAAGGAACGCACAGAAATGAGGGTCTGAAGAGCTGAGCTTAGAGTCCTCTCCAACAGAGCTCGATTCTGCTTTAATTTCTTCGCCAGCAAATTCCTGTCCGCCCTTAGAAACTTGCACTCTGCCCTCAAAAATTCCCCCTGAAACCTCCACGTCTCCTCCCCAATCCCAATCTTTTCTCCTTCTTCTTTCTCATTTCCTACTTCTTCGTCTTCTTCTCCGACTATCTCTCGCTTGTCGTAATCCCCGGAAAAGCTCTGTTCTTGGAAAACCAGAGTCGACCAAATCCCCTTCCTGGCGGCAATTCCTGTTGGTTTCCGGCGGTGTCGGCCAGGCAGATGGGGGATCCGAGGGCTCGGCGGCATTGTCGGCTGCCACTTGGGTCTCTTAATCCTGCTCTGCCTCGGTGTTTCTGTGTTTTTTTCTTTTTGTGTTGAGGCTCTGTTTTTTGCGAGAACACGGGCTCCGAAGTGGGCTATATTTGAATTTTTTTGGAGTCGTTGACGCTCCTCAACGGTCAAATACTAACCCGCAATGAGGAAGCGTGATCAGAGACGAGAGATCAGAGGGGATGGGAAGCGTGCTGCCTCGTTTCTGTGAAGGGGGGACAAGGCCACAGAGATTTCCTGAGTACCGTTTGTTGCTTTTGTGGAAACCTGCGACTAATTTGTTTTCTTTTCCCATTTTTTAATTCTCCAATTTTCATTAATCCTAAAATGAAATAATCAATGGCTCTGCATCATATATAATAATAAGCCACAAATAATTACCTCTGGCGCTTGTGCACAACATCTCTCACAGACAGACACTTAACGTAGTCATTAAGGTTATGTTGTTTTGGTTAATAACGTAGTTAATATTTTATTATAATATAATAATAATAAGGAGTTTGCCTTGATGCAAAAATAAGTTTTATGCAGAAATATACTCTTTTCAATATGATTTTTTTAAAAATATATATATAAAATCAGAGAAGTTTGTATAAATTACTTGTACAATCTCTATCTGTATATAGTATTATTAAAAAAATATATAAGTTTTTGTGTACACTGTAACAGCATTCTAGTCTAGTGATTTAATCAAAACCAATGAATTAATGTTACATCACGTGAGAGGCTTATGTAAACAATCAGGATGGTGTTTTAATAGTTTTCATATTTTTTATTCTAAAATTATTCCTGTTTTGATATGTTTTTTTTAAATATCAAAACTATATAATTTTCGTCTGTGAGAACTCAAACTCTTGCTCGTAACATATCTCAATTTATTAAGTCCAATGAATGCAGGACACACGTTTTACTTGTACACATAGGTACTGGCACCATTTAGAACTTATGCGGTGATATTTTGGGAAGAAAAATGTTACATATATGTAGAAGCGTTGGCTAATCGGCTGGCGCTACATGTATCCATTTGAAAGTAATTTTTAATTTAGTTTACTGAGTCCAATCCACGACAATGAAACTTTGTATTTGTTATGAATTAAGATTATTATTATTTTTCAAATTCCCATATTTGCTATTTAGTAAATTGCAATATATACAGCAGTGATCATTTGAATTAAGTGATGGATCTGTTTATAAAACTTCACGTATCAACTTTTTCAGTACCGTAATAACTACTACTGAAAAATTGTCATTTGTTTCCACGTGCCAGGTTCTAAAATAATGGATTTAACTATTTATTTTTATTGTAGTATCCATATATTATCCGTTGAAAACTTGAAGGTACTCAGATTCAATGTAGGTGATCTTAAGCATCATTTTCAGTACGGTAATAATTACTTTGGAAAAGTTGTTATTTGTTTCCACGTACGATCGTTTTAAAATAATCAATTAAATTATTTATTTTAATTTTTATTATATGCACAGCCATTGAAGTTACAGTGTTGGGGGATCTCAAAGCATCAGAAAGACTTATATCATGAGCCAAAGTTCATCGAAATACTAGATAAGAGATTTTTTAAAAACTAAGCAAAAAGGATTTTTCATATTGTAAGAAGATTTGGGATATTATGCTATGCTTAGCGTGAAACGCTGAAACCCAATGTAGATGGGATGGGAGAGCGTATGGGTTATAGATGTTCAAAAAACAGAAAAGAAAAAACAAAAACCATTGCCTAATATGATTATTTGGCACTGAAAATAAATAAAGTATAAAGTAAATGATTAGTAATTAAAAGAATTATATAACTTACCTCTATTTCAGGTTTTCACGTGTCGGAGAGAAAGAAACGGAAAAAGAAATTAAAGTAAAATTTTAAAATTAACATGTGTCAGCTTTAACTGTTGACTTGTCATTAGGTTGAAGAAATTTCCTCTAACCTAGGTTGAAGGCAAGTTTTATCCTTAAAAGAAATGTGTATCCTAAAACGTAGTGTGCTTGAATTTTTTATACATCTCTATTTGATAAAATAAAGACGACATCCATATATATTAACTTTTATTTTCAATTTTTTTTCAAAGTGTACGTTCTATGTTAAAAAAGTAATATTTTTATCACGTCACCCTTTAAAACCATTGGAAAAACTATTGTGATTTCAAATTAAAATAATCAAGGATGAGAGAATAGTATATAATAAGGATATCGTGACATAAGTTATAAGCAGAATAACGTCAAAATATCATATAAATAAAAACATGTATAAGAGATTTCATAAAAGAAGCAAAGATTAAATTATGAAGAGAACATAACATATAAATATATTATGAATATTAAATTTATATTTGGATATCATATTATAAGTTAATAATCTAAGTTAATTATCTATATACCATAACATAATTTAGGTTAATTATTCATATACCATAATGTAATATATTATCAACTGATTTGATGCTTTATGGTAAATTTTTTTACCCAATTCATTGAAGATATTTCTAATTTCGTAATCACTAGTAAACTTATTCGTTCAAAGTATAAGAGATATTATAATAATATTAAAATCATTGCATGAAGCAATCATATAAATGCAATAAAACATAATGAAGATGAAAAAACATAAGCCTAATGATGATGAATCCCATTAACAAAAGTCATCTATTCTAATTAATAATTTGGATAAAGAAAGAAATTAAGTTATATCAATGTTATAAATAAAATAAAGGGGAAAAGGTAACATAAAGCGAAAAAAGAAAGGAAAGTGAAATGAAGAAACAAATCCTTACTATTCTTTTGTCGTATATTGTCATATAATTCTAAAAATCAAAATATCAAATTAATATCATATTATTAATATATTAATTTTTATTTTATTCTTTTAAATTATTATTTTAACAAAATAATAAAAACTTTTGTCCATTAAAATAGTAATTAGTCATTTGGACGACAGTACTAGTCATAAATGCATAAAATAACTTATATGAGTATAATTCACACATAATAAATAACTTGTATAAATATAATATATGATTTATAAATAAGTTCAAAATAATTTTAAATATTGACTCTTACATTTCGTAGAACTTCGATGCTTAGTAAACACTGAAAATGAGAGGGAAAGGGAGAGAGTGAGAGAGAGAGAGAGAGTAGGATTTTTGAGATGTTATGAGAGCTTGGGATTGTATTTGTCAATAGGGGATGGTAGTATGGTTTAAGAGAACTTGTGCGTTGATAAGGGAGGTTAGCTAAGCCTTTTATAGGGCAAGGTTCTAAGTAAAATAGTATAGTAATTGTGGTAGGTAAAATAGTATGATTTTGTCTTTAATTCCTGATTTTACTTCTTTTTTTTAATCATTTACATGAGTCCTTTTTTCCTCTGTCTTTGAATTGTTGGGAGTTTTTTTATCATAAAAGTTTTATAGGTATTATGAAGACTCGTACTTGAAATAGTTTAAGAAATACTCCCTAATTGGTGTTGATAATATATTAATGATGATGTGACCAAAAATACAGTTGATTTTACTATAATTAGGCTTAATTCAAAGTCCGAAAGCCCGAAGGGCTATTTAGTATTTTTCAATGGATTAATGGGCTTATTAATAATGAAATAAGGATTAAAATACTATTTTTTTAATTTTAGGGAATGATATAATTTTTATTATAAGGGAGGCAATTTTAGGATTCCTCTACAAATACACACATGTGTTGAGAGTTTTATCTACCATAAGAGAGGAAAATACAAAAAAATTGGAAAATGTAAAAGTTTTTAATGATTTTTGACTTGATTTTTAAAGATTCAAGATAGGTGATTTTACCCTTATACATTTATTCTATGTCTCTAATATGCTTATGACTGATGAAAATTGATACTTGATTGTTATTTAATGATATTTGTGTCAAAAAAAACCCTAGAACTACTGTTTTGAATCAAAATTAGATTTTGATTTGTAGTTATTTGATCTTACACTAAAGATATTGAAATCACTGATGTTGAAGCATTATTAATTTTAATAAAAGATGAATTTTTGGTGTTTGGATTGGTTGGGAGTCAAATCGTGTGATAAACTAGATAAATCACCGAAGCGGAAGATTCTTATCGAGTGGCTGGATTTGGAGCCCCTGTGGCTGTGGAAGGGCGCCACATCCAACGTTTAAGGTTAAAAAAACAAATGAGACCATTATTGAGGCACCACAACATGTGACCATACGACCTTTTAAGATATGGATCATTTTTGTGAGGTTTTTCTTAATGTGAACTTAATTTTGATGTTTGAGGGACCTTAAGGAAGTCCTATAAATTGATAATATTGATTTTTTGGTTAATAGTATTGGTCATTAATATTTATTCTGATAATTGTGGATAATATTGAACATATATTTGTGATGGATGTAAATTATGGGCTATACGTGTTTGGATGCCTTGTATGATGTTTCTATGATGTTTGAGATTAATACTTTAGGTTGTAATAATGATTGAATCTTGTATGACTTTCAATTGTTTTGATTGTTTATGTGTGATGTGTAACAATCACGGTGATGATTTATGCGTTAAGTGCCAGATTGCCCCTAATGACAGAGGGTATGAAAGTTGATAATATGGTAGATAGCAAATTGCTCATAACTGTGAGATCCCACATGGCTTGGGAAGAGAAACAAAGTTCATTACATAGGTAAGGATAGAAACCTCTCCTAATATATGCATTTTGAGGGCAAGACTTGAGGTAATTCCGAGTTGTTGAGGCCTAACAAGAACAAATTTGTGCGAACAATATCTGCTACGAGAAAGACTGAGCTATAATAGATGGTATCAAAGCCTAACTCAAGTCATGTGCCAGCGAAAATGCTGAGCCTCAAAGGGGGTGGATGTGTGATCCCACATGAATTGGGTAGGGAAACAAAGCTTACTACATATGTAGGGGTAAAAACCTCTCTTGGTAGATTCATTTTGCGGGCTAGACCCTAGGTAATTTCGAGCTGGTGATGCCTACCAAAAACAAACTTGTGTGGGCCGAAGGTTTAAAGCGAATAATAGCTACTATGGGAGATACTGAGTCGTCACAATAACAATAAAGTATTTAAAAACTGTAGTGGGTTAGGCGGCCAATGGCCCCTAATGATGGATGATATATTTGATAGTTGTTTGGTTGGCAAAATGGCCATACCATTTGCTAAATTGTTCTAATTGATTATTACTTGTCGAATGATTTATTTGAAAGTGGCTATTTTTTTGGTCTGACTGATGATTTTGGGAGGGTGTCCCATTGCTATTGTGTTTGTTTTAATTGGATATTTGATTTGATGAATTCATGACTGCTAATTTGAGGTATGATAGTTATGGTATATGTGATATGATATGTTTTGTGACCTTTATGGTAAGTTGGTAGTCTAAAGCATTATACTAGCACATGCATATGCTTGACACGTAAATTTTAAGTATGCTTGAGCCATAGAGGTGGTGTGAAAGTGTAAGTTACTTATTGCACATTCATGTTCACCTTATATTATTGAAGTCTCCAAACTCTTATTTTAATGTAACGATAACTTTGTTTGTTTTGTGTTAACACTTTATTAATACAAAATTGGTTTCATTTTCTAGACATGGGAGCACGGAAGTTGTACTTGATAACTACTGTCTCATGTAAATATGAATTGGTTTAGAATTTGATTTAATTGTATTATGGGATGTACTATTGGGAATGTAAAGAAATACCCTTTATATGATTGTATGAGGTAGGTATAAGACAACACCCACAATGTAGTCTTTTTTATATACTAGTCACTAATCTCTTGGCCCTTCAGGTATGAATATGAGGAGTCACTTAATGGTTTTATGCTTTTGTAACTTGAAAATGTGACAAGTGCATTACTTACTATTTGGACCATAATTTTCTTAATTATTAACTAAATAAAACACAGCTAGCGCTTTGGGTATCTAACTTCATTATTTATAGTTTCAAATTGGATTCATGACATTTGAATTTATACATCTTGAGTTATTGACTTTGAATGTGAATTTGTAAATTTTGAGTTTGACATTAAACCTTTGTTTGATTGTTGGTTTCTTTCTCCTTATAAGTTGATCTAAATCAGCTGATTATTTTATCAAAGCCAACTAACTCAATTTAAAACATATTGTGACTAGTTTAAAGTTACTTGGAGTTTTATAGATATTGTTATAAACGGTAAAAGATGATATCAAGAAATTATAGGAAATATTATCGTTTACATTTCCTTATGATTTTGGCATGTTAAATTTAAATATATGATTTATTTATCTAAATTCATTATTATGCACAAAAAATTGTTTATTTAATATAGTTAATTAAAATAACAATTTAATTGAATAAATAACATAATGAATTAAAATAAATAACATTATAAAACACAATAAACTTCTGGATTCTTAAACTAGAATAAATCATATAATAATTTCCTAGGACCTACCTGCTATTTATATGTATTTATAATTGACTAAAATCTACGGATATTCTGTTTGTTTTTTAATTGGCATCATTCAATCTAAAACTAGTTTCATAATTAAGTGACTTAAGGATCCATTATTCGTGATTTTTTTATACAATTATTGTTTTTTCAATAATTGTTTTTAGAAACGATTACATGCATTCTTGTTAGGAATAATACTATAATAAAATTACTATTTGAAATTTGTACAAATAATAAACGGAGGTTGCATTGTCGGTGTTTGTTTGAAATTGATGGTCATATATAGATTTTGATTTGACAAAGTTATATTTATTTTTAAAAACAATTAGCATCGGAAAGAGTGGACTCATGCACTACATTGTTCAACAAAAGTCTAGGTTATTGAATTAAAAAAGCCGCCGTCTGTGGGAATCGAACCCACGACCACGTGGTTAAAAGCCACGCGCTCTACCGGCTGAGCTAAGACGGCTCGGCATGCAATTGTCAACATTTATAATATAATCTATATGTATTTTAAGTTCGCATCGCGCATCAACCAAATTGTCGAGCAATAGGATTTGAAAAGTTAAGCGTGTAATGATTTTGTGAAACAGTCGAGCAACAAAACTGGGTGTGGAGCGAGAGATATGCCATGAAGCACTAAATCACACCAAATTGTTCTATTAAGTTTACAAACTGTTTTGCTTGCGGATTGTGTAGACACCATGCTAAATTAATTTGCCTCCAATTTTGAGTTCTTTTTTCTTTTTACATGTGGAACCTATCTATATATTGTTGTTGTTTTTTTAACAGTGTGTGCTTGGTCTTTAATTTAACCCATCCTTCATAATTGTCATGCATTGTCTCCAAATGTATACATATCTATTTGGGAAGCGAAAAAATTAACAAGTGAAGTTTTGTGTAAATAAAATTAATGTAGTAGAATCTAAGGCTATGTTTCGTTCAGTGTTTTTGATTTTCCGTTTTCAAATTATTTTTTAAAAATATTTTTAAAAACTATTTTTAATATAGATTTTTTGTTTGGTGGTAGTTTTCTGAGAAATTAAAAATAGAAATGAGGTAGTCGGAGGTATGTGCCGGATTGTGCAGTGGGCCATAGCGCGGTCACCAAACTGTGCAAGGGGACCATCGTGCTGTCGCCGGAATAGAAGGAGAAGCACTGCGCTGTTGCCAGGCTGGCAGAAATGGCCATCGCAACATAGATCTAGAGTCATCGGGGGAGGATCGTGCCAGTGCAAGGGGGGCGTCGCGTTGTCGCTGGACTGGCAGGGGGCGTCGCGTTATCGCCGGGCTGGCGGGGGTCATTGCAACACATATATGTAGTTGCTGCGGGAAGATCGTGCCACCGCCAGACTGTGTAGGTGAGGTTGAGCTATGGCCGTACTATGTAGGGGCTACGGGATGCATCACAATACAGATCTAGGTCGCCAAGGGCGGGTCGCTGGACTGATATGGGGGACGTCGCCGTGCCGGAGCAGTCGCCGGATTATAATGAAACTACCGAAAAATATAAAACAAAAACTGGAAACAGTAAAAAGATGTTTTCGTTTTTATGTAATTGAAAACACTTAATCTTTAAAAATTAAAATTAAAAACTCTAACCAAATAAAAATATAATATTTTATACACTTTGAGTATAGAAAATAGTTTTCGGAAAGCGGAACCAAACACGCTCTAAGTCCCTATCTGATATCTTGTTTTAGAAGTCTATTTTTAAATTCTAAAAACACGAGTCTTATAATGTTATAGTATGATTAAATTTTAAATGCCGTTTTTAAAACAGGTGAGCCTCGCGATTATTTTTTTAAATTATTTTAAATTATTTTTTATTTTAAAATATAAATTCAATCATCTCTCCAAAAAATTATTTTTAAAATTCATGATTCAACATGAACATTAAAATATTAGAAAATAAAATAAATAAATTAAAACACATACTAATCAGTCTCTGAATTTTCTAAATCCAATTTGAATATCAATTCAAACCATAGGGCTTTCCTATTTTGTCAATTTTGGCATTAAAAGAATTATGTGTAGCTTTGTTGTAACATATATATTATATAATATGGAATTGTAATGAAAATGATTTGTTTTTTCAAGGAAAGAAATAATTAAAAAAGAAAAATAACTAAATGCAAGTCCCAAAGGCGATATATTAGGCTTATGCAGCAAGTACTAACATCAAATATTGGTGATTCATAATTGGTCTAATATGAACCAATAATGCACCATGCAATATAGCATGTCCTCAAATGGAAGCAAATAGCTTTAATTTCTTAAGTATTGATTTAGCAATATAAGTTGTAGATGTTTAATAAGTGACCAACAAAGAATTAATAATTATTAATACATAAAGAATTAAATGGACCTAAATTTATGTGACCCTTTCAATACTATAGCTATAAAGTAGAAACAAGAGGTAGTACCGACATGGGAAATAGAGGCCCCAACAGGGCAAGGATAATCATGTTAGGACAAAAATAAAAAAGGGAAAAATGATTTGGCATTCACATAGCCTCATTAGAAAGCCAGTCCGCACACGTGTTACATTAGCACCACACGTGTTGCACCCGAACAATCCAATTCCAACTTAAATGGTAAGATCAACCCATGGAAGGGCCTTTCAAGCAAAGATGTTGGCTCTGGGAAAGCGATATAGATGCCATTTGTGAGTTCACTTCCAGAAATACTCTAAAAAGATCCAAAAAAAAAAGAGCAAACCCTATAATCCCATTATTATGTATATTCTAAAAAAGAGCAAACATAAGAATCTCAACATTACTTTTCATTTTTTTTACAGATTTTTTCACATGTGGAGAGCTATTTTATAAAATTAACTTCAATACTATTTTATTTTTATTTTTATTTTTATTAAAATATTATTTTTAAATTTTATTTTAAATTTTCACTCTCTCTTTATTAACTCATGCGAGGAGAGAATAAATGTGATAAGAAAAAAATATATTATATAATGTAGAGAGTAAATAGTTATTTTTTACAAATAAAAAATGACTATAGTCTTATTTAAATGTGAAAAGAAAAATGAAGAGTGTGTTGGAGTAATATTTTGAGAATTAGTTTTTAATTTATAGACAATAGAGAGTCATTTAGTGTATTAATAAATGAAGAGTGTGTTGGAGTAATATGTTTTAATAAATGTAAATTAAATATCAATGTGTATTGATATTAATCATTTAGTGTATTCATAAATTTGAGTTAAGATAGATTTTACAATTACATATTTATATTTATTTTATTAAGGGATTAAATTTGTTAAACATTTATATAATTTAAAACATTACATAAATGTAGTCCATAAATTTATTTTTATATTTTTATATATAAAAATATCTCACTATTCAAAATAACCAAAAGTACATATTTTCTATTTTAACAATTTAAGTATTTTTTTAGTGTTTCTATTTTAACTATTTATTCATTAAAATATTATTTTTAAATTTTTATTTACTTTTTAAATGAAAAAGTAAATGTGAAAAGAAAAGAAAAAAGTAAATGCAATGAAAAAAAATAATTTTTTTAATAAATAAAGAGTAAATAGCGTTTGATTAAATTTAAAGAGTTACTATTTTTTTATTAAAAATTTGGTTATAATAAAAAGCTTAATTTTTAGATATTTTTATTAAAATACCTCTTCAAACTAACTAAAAAAAATACAAAAAGAGAGTATATAATATACATTTAAAAAATTTTATACATTAATATACATTAAATTTTTTTATAGCTCTCAAAATTAAGAGTTAAATATATTTATCAGAATCAAACTGGCTTGGCCGATTGGACCGGTGAACCGGTGACTTGGGCATTTAACTGATTTGGTTTTTTAATTAGATCGTTTCTATAAAAAACCATAAAAAAACCCAACTGACCCGACTAATTTTTTATGACTTGACTGACGCGGTTGGTTTTTATAGAATCAGTAGTTTTTTAAAAAATGGTAAAATATTATCTAATTTATTTTATAATATAATTTAAAATTAAAATTAATGACTAATATTAATATTTTACTTTAATATTATTTTAATTTTTCTGTTATTATGAATTTATATCACTAAAATTTTTAATTTATTAAGAATTTATATTAGAAATACATAATAAAAATAAGTAGTATTATATTAAAAGCATAATTTTAATGTGTTAGTTTAAGATATTTATTTTTTATTAATATATATTTATATATAATTATTAATTATATGATTTATCCGAATACTGATTCGATAGTTAAACCATTGACTTAGCCCAATGACTTAACCGGATCAATGACTTAACCAGTGATCAATGTCCTATCGAGCTAAGTGTCATGCCCCAAACAACGAAGTGTTGGCGAGCATCTCCCAAGTGACACAGGTGCACGTTACTTGCGGAGAAATAGAGCGGAAAGCGTAGCTGATGCGGACGGGATAGGTTCCATGACAGTTTGTGCGGGAAATCGATGGAGCACATTCGGAGTTCAGATATACCGATCCAATTAAATGTGGGGAGTACACCGCTAGTTTCGGACCTGATGATGAAGAGGGGACTTGGCCATCCCTACACAAGCTGGTCGAGAGTTGGAGCCGTTCTTCTGATGAGCCTAAGGCAGAGCGAAACCAATCTATGTGTGTCCCGATCGATATGGCTTAATCGGAGTATCCATTAGGGTGGTTGAGTGACGCACGAATGAAAACCCGACCCGTGACAAAGTCTAAAAAAATTTGTACATTAAATTTAGTTCTTCAATAATATACATTTAAAAAAAATTAATTAGTACAATTACTGTCTAAACATTTTTTTTATTAATTTCACTTTAAATTATAATGTACGACGCCACTCTACATAAGAATTTTTTATTAATTTTAATTTTCTTGGTGGATACGAACCCTAGATCGATAGATTCTGTTTCCCCAATTATCGGTGGATGCGACGAACCCTAGATCTATCTAGTAATTGGTTTCATTCTGTTCTCTCTCTAAACCCTGTGTCATTGTCTGTTACAATTATCGATCATCGTTAGACATGTTCTACCAAATCAATGTCTGATCATCTTATGATTGATTTTGGATTGGAAGGACCAGCTAGGATTCAATGCAGAAACTTCAATAGCTCATGTTATCACTATGGACATTGAGCACTGGCAAGTCCATAGCGACTGCATTGATGAACGTATTTCTCTTCTTGGGTCAGTAGTTTTTGCTCCATTTCTTTATTGAGCGTCCCAGGAATCCAAAAATGTTCTTTTTTTTTGTCAGTCTCACTTTTCTTTCTCGTCCATTTGTGACATTTTGTTTTTTGTGTTTTCTTTTTGGCTGAGTTTCATCCCGCTTATCTGCTGTTTGTCTTCTGAATCAATATATTTGCTTAATTAAATTGATTTTGGTTTTTTATTATTGTTTCTTGATCTGGGTTTTCATAAATCCCGTTTTACCCAATGTTGCCTTTACTGTTCACCTTACGACAATTATTCAGTAGCTTCCATCTGGAAATCCATTGGGACTCGTGTTTGTGTGTGTTTTTATATATATAAAAGAATTAAATTTAGTCAATCATTTTGCCTACTGCAGATGCTGGATTCCTATGTTTCTACCCGTAGTTATGATAGGTTAAGTGGGTAGTGGGTAATGGATTCTGAATTTCAAAGATCCGTGTCCCTCCGAGCACACCGTAGAGAGGAACGACGTAATCAGAACCCAAAACATAAAGGTAGGTAGATATCTATTGAGTTTTTGAGGCTTTTGTGTGGTTGGTCCGAAAATATGTCTGAATCATGTGGTGGTGGATGCAGATTTTGATGGGGGTTTCTTTTCTCATGAGAGGTTTTCCCAAGATTATTCAATGAAGATTGCCTGGAAGAGAGGCTTTGTTCGCTTAGTTCTTGTGTCTGGCATTATATGGATGCTACTTATCCTCTCTGTCTTATTATTTCACATTTGGTCTTGTCAATCTTCAGTTATCTTCTTTGCAGGTAATTCAGCATTAGCTGATTATTAATGTCTAGTAATATGAATTTTTTGTACTCTTTGTTAGATTGTCCAATTCTCTTTGCAGTAGTCATTGAGAAAATATATTTGGGGAGCCCATTTGGTTGAAAAATAGGTGGGGCTGGATTATGGTTTCAATGCAAGATCTGGGGTTCAAGTGGGTTTTCTTTGAGAATTATGTCTTTCCTTCTATTTTTGTTTCACTAATTTAGAACATCCAAACTATGCATTGTTGTATTTCCTTCTTTCTGTGTCCTGAACTTTATTTTTTGGTATTTCGAAAACAATTCTCGGCTTTGCTTATGATGGGAAGGAGAAAGCATACATTTCCATTCCTTAATTATTCTGATATCTTGCAATAAATCCGGAAATGCACAATATCTATGTTTTGTTTTTAAGTATTTAAAAAATATAAGTGAGATATTCTTTGTTATTTTTCTATATTTCTCTCTTAAAGATTTAAAATTAACCACATTTTTTTTGCAGCTATCTGTAACAGAGAAAGTAAAGTCTATGTCATGTTAGACACGATGGGACTTGTAGCAAAACCACTACACCGTAAGCTTACACCGATCTGTTTTGTATGGGCTGTTTGTTCTTTCGGTGTCCTGGTTTAGATTTTTATTTTAATTTTTTTATGCTATCAGGTTGTCCAGTTCCTCTTGCTCGTAACGCAGACAAAGTGATTATCCCAAGGAGAACCCCGGATGAGATTGTTGAAACTCTCTCCTATATTACAAAGGAGGAACTTCTGAACAATGGATCTCAGTCATCCCCTCTATTTGGAGGACATCAAACCTGGTCACAACGAGAAGAGAGTTTTAAATTAAAACCAAACATGAAGGCAGCCATTTTCTCCTTGTTCAGTCTTCTTCTTGGTTATCGAAAATAAATTGTTTTTTTTTATTTAATTTTGTTTTTGTTGTCTGAACTGACTGAAGCAGTTTTTGTGTTTCTTATCATGCTTGAGGTGACCGACTGCTCTTGACTTACAGTTTTTGAGCATGATGGGAATACAGTTGTCTATGATTTAGCTTCGATATAAAATGAAGAGATAAAGAAAAATAAGTAGTCACTTCATAGGTGTTTTGTATGCTAAAATGCTTCAATTGTTTCTATGATTTAACTTTAACATAAATTGAAAAGGAAGCAAATGTTTAGTCAGTTCATAAGTGTTTTGCAGCCTAAGATTCTGTAATGATTTCTATTGTTCAAGTGTAAATTTGTTGAACACAGAACTCTTTCTGAAACTTGATTCTGTATAGCCTTCTATTGTGTTTTCTGCAGGTACATTGTGGTTTTATGCCAAATGGAGGCGCAAAGATGAAGTCAAGAGATGTGAAATATGTCAGGAAGTGTAAATATGTGGTTGCATCTGGTATATTTGATGGTTATGATACACCACATCAACCCTCCAATATAAGCCTTCGCTCCCAAAAGCTTTTCTGCTTTCTGATGGTGGTGGATGAGGTATCACTTGACTTCATCAAGAAAACTGTTACTGTAACAGAGGATAAGGATGAGGGACTCTGGGTTGGTATCTGGCGTCTTGTGTTGCTGCAGCATCCACCATATGATGAACCGAGGAGAAATGGAAAGGTTCCCAAGATCATAACCCACAGGTTGTTTCCTAGAGCAGATTACAGTATCTGGGTTGATGGTAAAATGGAGCTTATAGTTGATCCACTGCTTCTTCTGGAAAGGTATGTTCTTGTTCTCTTATTTAGAAATGTTTTTTCTTTATATTATCTTTTGAATTTGCAGTTTTAAATAATGAGAACAAAAAATGTCTACTACAAAGGCCAAATATACCAACCTAACTCGATGAAAAAGACGGGGTGTTTGTTGCTTTTGAACCTATGGTTATGAGCACCCACTCGGTCCTTTTCACCCCATGTACATTCCACAAGATAATTGATGGGGATGGTTTACAGATACTTATGGCGTGGGAACCACACATTTGCAATTGCCCAGCATAAGTATCATCGCAGTATATATGAAGAGGCAGATGCTATCAAACGGAGGAAGCGATATGCCAGACCTCTTATTGATCTCCACATGAAAATATACCGTTATGAGGGAATGGAGTTATGGAGCCCAATGAAAAAACCCATTAGTGGTAAGAAATAGAACGCACTGCATGTTTTGTTATGACTTAGTTTTTCCAGGCCTCCAGGCTAAGGTGACAGTCAAGACATAGTTCTAGTTTTTGGTATGAAGTTAACTTATTTAATCAAATGCAGATGTGCCAGAAGGTGCCATTATCATAAGGGAACATACTGCACTGAATAACTTGTTTAGTTGCTTGTGGTTCAACGAGGTCAACCTCTTCACGCCAAGAGACCAACTCAGTTTTGGCTACGTTGTTTACAGGTTAGGAGGTTCCTTTGAGTTTTTTATGTTCCCAAACTGTGAGTACAACTCACTGTTTGTGCTACACCCCCACCTTCGCGAACATTCTTCCAAAGTAGAGTGGGTGAAGAATATGTCTGAGTTCAAACGAGGCAAAAGTGGTTTGAAAGAGACTAGGGGAGGTTTAGGCCTATGGACTCCTTATCCAGGCAATCTTGAATCAGTTTCCCTTCCATCTGTATCCGGACCATCAAAAGCAGGCTGAGGATGCATGTATTATCGTATTCTGTGTATTTTTCAGAGAATTACCCACTGTTTTGCACTCTTTTTTTCTTTTGGGAATTTTTTGTTTATCTTTTTCTAGATTTTTTGGGTAGAAAACCTGCAACATTTTTGTTTTTCTATAATGCACAGCCATTTTCGTATTGGTTGCTCCTGATCTGCGTTGGTATTTCCTATCGGGATATTGACGTTATTTCTTTCTTTATGAGGGTGTCGTATTTTCGTAGTCAGTTGCATCTTTCGATTGATTAATGAAGAAGGTAATTTAATATAATCCTACATCTGCCAATGAACAATTCCAGAGCATGAGACAAGCATTGGGTTTGGGTTTTTATGCATCCCAACCTCATCAAAATTTTCACCGCATGGTGGCAAGTGCTTGCATTAGAAAACCAGAGGCTGGCATTGCAGATTTGCAGTCCCCTCATTTTCTAGAAGATATTTGTAGTTCTTTAAATACAAATGAAAAATAAACAGTTATAACAAACTGGCACAACAAGACAACCATAAATAGGGCCTTTATGCTCTTATAAATCCAGTTGATTTGGGTTTCCATGCAACATTCCTCCTTACGATGTTCAGGATTCGGAATACGTTCCTTTCTCGGAGTTGCTTACAGATACTTTGTTCTAGTCAGTCCTGTTACATGAACACATCATTGTTGACTATGCCTTACCTTGTCAGAGGCTTCATAGTCAGACAAGTGTAACAGGTCATCAACAGCCCATGACGAAGGTGTGAAGCTAGAAGCTTGCTCTGCAGGTGCCTTAACAGCGACTCGCCGATCATTTTGACTTGGAGGCTCGAAGCTATTCGTTTCATTGGAGGCACTGCAGTTTGAGTTCAAGGCCACTCGAATTCCAGTAGCTAAAAACCGTTGGTGGTTCGCAGCAAGGCTATTGGATGAATGGATCGACTCATCACAGGGCTTGCACAATAAGGCCCTGTCTTCTACACAGAAAATGAAGTTTGATGTTAGGTTAGAGAATTTGATGGAATGACATCTTGAAGATTTGACTGAGTGTTGACTCATTAGATATTGAGGGTCGCGGTGATAAGTGCTTAGCGAGGAGCAACCTAGAGCAAGGAGAGTTCATGATTATATCGGCCAATTTAATTAGTTTTGATGATGACTTGGTTGAGCATTTTCGTTCAAGGGCAAGGGACAAATTGATTGACCTAAACCTTATGCGGAAGGTTGTCATTAGAGTACATTAGTTTTTAGAGGATGATTCATCAGAATATGAAGAGTTGTTGTATGACGTATGACTACTGCTGATGCGGAATTAAGGTGGAGGATATCGAAGGAATTAATATGATCGTAGAGATGTAGTTGATTATCGGCCGAAGTTAAAAAGCTTCTACCTTGGTTTATTTTGCTTTCTAAGGTTTGAAAAAGAGTGTTTTTTGGCGAGGGAAGCCACATCATTGTGGTCGGTTGTCGCTGCTAATTCTTTTTTTTTTTCTTTTTAATTTAACATATGTACGTATATATACACAAACATGCAATACACACTTTATTTAGGATTTTTCAATGAAGATATTACATGATACAAATGAAATACATTATATAATCATTCCCAAAGCATACAGGGCAAGAATAGTTTGAAGGAGCATTATAAATATACCACCACCCTCCAAAAGACACAATATAGAACAGGCTAATACCATCAATGTAATTCTACACTTCACAAAATTAGCCATTTTTGCAAGTGAGGAGGAAAGGAATTTTGGAAAGAATTGTAAGAGTGTTGAAATGGAGTTGTGTGAGTGAATGTGAAGAAATGGCAATGTATTTATAGGGTGGAGATATGACTGTTAGAAAAAACATAATATAATTATTGGAATAGTATTGTGACTATTGGAGAGATATTGGGTGGCAAGTTATTTTTTTCTTTTGTACCAAATACTATTTGAGAAATAGGTCATGTAGGCATGTATCCAGTCCGATTAAAATGATATACTACAGTTGCAAGAATGACCATTAATATACATAGTAAAGTTGGAGCATGCTTATGTCGGAGCTTTTTATGCTTATTTTTCTTTCCGGTGAACATCTTGAAATGAATTTACCTACGGGGTTTGTTATATATATATATATATATATATAACACATGTGAGTAACGACCATTATTGGTGGCACGAAATGACCATTTAGTAAAGTTTTCTTAATAGCTAGAGACCTTTTCTCCTAGTTTCACGGTGAGTACATGTTAAACCAATAGAAGATAACTCACAACAACAACAATAGCCAGATGTCAATAGTTTATCTCAATTTGTTCCATCTATCCCTTATCCCTTATTTCTCTCACATTTTAAATTTTGGAATTTATAATACGTCCTCTCTTGTAACTCTATAAAAAACTGATAATGTAAAGATTGGTAGGCAAGAAAGCCAACATATTTTCCAGTTAATTCCTTTATTTTCATGGTATCAAAGACCTTTTTTGCTCATGCAACTTTAATTCTACTTCAATGGCCTCTTCCACCTTAGCCACTATTTTTCCAACTCAAAATCTCATTCATTTCATCTCCACCAAGCTTGATGGTTCAAATTATCTAATTTGGATGTCTTAAATGATTCTAATTTTAAAAAGCAATGATCTGATGAGTTTCATGAATGGTTCAGAGCCGTGCCCGTCAAAATTTCTTATTGAAGAGGGAATAATATCTCCCGACATTAATTCCTTGTATATCCTTTGGCATAAAAAGAATCAATATGTTTTGGGTTTGATTAATGCCACTCTATCCCCCAAAGTGGCACCTTCTATGTTTGGGATAACTTCTGCACAATCTGCTTGGGATGCATTGGAGAAGAAGTTTGCCTTCAAGTCACGTTCTCGTGTCAGCTATCTCAAAAGGAAATTGCAAGCATTGACTCAAGGCTCCGACAGTTGCTCTGCTTATCTTGATGAAGCCAAAGAGATTTTTGCAGAATTGAGTGTTGTAGGAAAAATTATTGATGATGATGATCTGATTGGGTATGTTACTCATGAACTGAATTCAGTTTATTTACTATTTTAACTTTTCTTTCTCTGGCTACACGTGATCAACCTCTCACCTTTGATGATTTTCAAACTAAACTTCTATCAAATGAATTACTTCTGGACTCCCGATCCAAATCAATTCCTTCTAATATAGATACCTTTGCCCTGTTTACACCCAAACAAAATCCCATTTCTTAACCTCGTAAGCCAAAGTATTCACCCAAGCCAACCAATTGACCCATTTCTCAATCATCCTTTATTTATTCTAATTGTTCACCCAGTTCTTAATCATCCTATATTAATTCTAATCGCTCCAAACAATTCCAGCATACTACTTCCTCCAAATCACCCCAACCATTTTCCTCTTCACGACCTCCTCTTCAGAAAATCACTTCTCCACGTTCTCCCTACCAGATTTGTGGTCGCTCTAATTATAGTACTCTCGATTTTTTCCATCGTGTGGATTATGCCTTTTAGGGACGACATCCACCTGCTCAGGTGGCATCTATGGTGGCTCACACTAATTCTGCACATGACAACAGTCATGACCATACTCTATGGTTCGCAGATAATGGATCTAATCAACACATCACTAATAATCTAGAGGAGCTTACTCTTCCGCAGCCATACACAGGATAGGAAAATGTTGCAGTTGGTAATGGTCAAGGTTAAAATATAACTCACACTGGTAATACCTGTTGGATTGGGTGCCCTAGACCCAACCACTGTACATGTATATCTTGGGATTTCGTTGTATTACACATTATGTGTTTATATATTTATCAATGTATGTTCATTATACATCCGCGTTCACATACACGATAATGTCCATAGTATATTGTCGCATCAATCGGTTATAGCAGTCCCCGCTATAATGAGAACTTATTGGATGTTATGACAATATCTTAAACTATATGTCCTATGGTCTAGATACATCTTTCTGATTGGACACAGAAGATGTTTGACTATCAGGTGTTGGGGGCTCATAAGCATTGAGACACTTTCTCATAGTGTTCGCACTTGGTGATCTCCAAGTTTAGGAGATCATGAGGACTGACCCGTTAATGAGAACGGCACATCAAGATGCCATTGATCGTTCTCATCTATAGATGTGTGTATTGGTCCTCTGACTTGAGACCATTGTTATTGTATACCACGAATCAGATACTTTGGTACATGATGAAAACCATGACATAGATGCTCGTGGCGAGGTAGCTTGTGTTAGGTATGTCATGGCTGGTATGACAATAACAGATGGGTCAAGAGAGGATTTGTCCCTTCCAAGTTATGGAAGATGACATCGCTGGCCCTTTGACTTGATGGTAGTGTTTGTACTGAAATCCATGGCCATGGTGTTCCAGACAAGTCCATCAGAAAGTCAAAGAAAATTATAACAAGCAATAGGACTGATGGCATAGGTATGCATTCCACTTGTTGCGATGTCCGAGACAAAAGGATTAAAATACACAGTGAGTGTTTGTAGGAGGCTGTCAACTTATATGATATATCTCATCCTTTTTGGTCGCCGTGTCGTGTTGCTAGACAACGTTCACGGACTATGGTGGGACCATAGCCATTAAGGAAGGAACCTAGAGGGTCACACAATAGTGTATTTGGTAGGTCCAGTAGTTCAGTGGAACTACACAAAGCAATTGGTCCAGTTTGATTTAAGTTCGGAATCAATAAGAGCTTGGATTGCTATATCGACTAAAAATCACTATTCGAGCCAGAATAAGTGATTCGGATCATCGTTTAGGAATTTCGAGGGCATATCCGAGTTCAGGAGATTGCCACGGTCGAACGTGTCCAATTTGGGATTTTTCGGTGCTCGGGTTCCAGTGGGGCCCACACGGGCACAGATGGGGCCCACACGAGATGAGACGAGAGGGGTCATATGTCACACCATGTGGAAACATGAGTGGCCCATGTTTTTGGTTTATTAGGGCCTATTTTCAAAGGGTTACATCCTAGGTTTGAAAATGGGTGGCTAATAAAACAAAATAAATAAAATAAAAGTATTATTTTATTAATAATGGGATTTTGGCATATATTATTAAGGGGGGTGAGAGAAAAAACGTGGGAGAGGATTTTTTGGGTGCTTTGGAGAACAAAGAACTCATTCTCCCACTTCTCTCCTCTCTCCTTTTCTCCCCCTTGCTTCTAAGTTGCAGATTAAGCAGGAAACAACCCGTTTTGCTGTACGCTGCAACAGATGGAGCAATAGGTTGATCAAACGGACGATTCCGAGGAGTCTCTATGCTCGTGCTAGCACCTGAACGTGGGACGGGACGTCCGTGGACCGCCGGTGCACGTGGACTGCTCTAGAGAGCTCCTGGTTTGGAGTTTCTGCACCGACGAGCACAGATACTGTCGGAAATTACGGGTATGTAATTTTCTGTTTTGCTTGCTTAAAATTTCAATTAAACACCTCTACATGAAGGTTCCACCTCTTAGGATGCTGTGTATAAAATTTCATAATTTTATATGGCCGTTTAGGACCCGAACGGCACGTTTCCGTTGCGCACGGAACCTACAATACCATGTTTCTTAGTCCCAACTCATCAGTTCAAACTTAATCGGGTTCTGCGTTGTCCAAGTGCTTCTGCAAATCTTCTTTATATCAATTAATTTTGTCTTGATAACAATTGTTTCTTCATTTTAACTGCATCTCATTTCTTTGTGAAGGACACACTCATAGGGAAGACATTACTGTCTGGAAGGAGTGAGGGTGACTTATACCCGTTTCCCAGGCAGGAAATGTCTTTCAATAAACCTCATGTCTTAGTTGCTGTCGCATGCGTGAAAGCTCCTTTTCCCGTGTGGCATTCTAGACTTGGACATGCATCTCTCCCAGTTGTTTTTTATTTGTTAAATAAATTTCATTTACCTATTCATGGTTCTTCTAGTCGTTTTTTTGTGACTTTTGTCAACTTGGAAAAGGAAAGCAACTTCCTTTCTTCTCGTCTACTAGAACTTCTACTTTTTCCTTGCAATTAATTCATTATAATGTTGGTCTTGTCCTATTTCGTCTCTTAGTGGCTGCAAATATTATGTATTGTTTATTGATGATTATTCTCGCTACACATGGCTTTATCCCTTGCAAACTAAGTCCAATGTTTTTCCTTATTTTGTTAAATTTAAAGTGTTGGTTGAAAATCAATTCTCTTGCAAAATCAAACAATTCCAATCCGATGACGCTAGTGAATATATATCAACATCTTTTAAATCCTTTCTACTTAATAATGGTATTTTTCACCGCATCTCTTGTCCTCACACACCCCAACAAAATGGGGTCTCCGAGTGTAAACATCGTCATATTGTTGATATGAGTTTATCTCTTTTAGCAGATTCCCACTTGTCCTCCACTTTTTGGGTTGAAGCTTTTCTCACTTCTATTTTTCTCATTAATCGTCTCCCTACTTCCGTTTTAGCCAAGTCTAGTTCATATTTCAAACTATTTGGGACAAACTTGATTACTCACAACTCCGCACATTTGGGTGTTCACGCTTTCCTTTTTTACATCCTTATAATTCCACTAAATTAATGTTCCGTTCTAAATAATGTATTTTCTTAGGTTATAGTGCTAATCATTGTGGGTACAAATACATGGATCCCCTTAGTAAGCGTATTTATATCTCCTAGCATGTTGTTTTTGATGAGAGTACATTTCCTGTTAGGATCGGATAACACTCCCCTGCTCCTCTCACGGTGGTTTCTTCCCCAGGTTTGTCTTTCTTTTCTCCTATATTCTCTGTTCCTTCTTCTTTTCCTAATAATCCTCACACTAGATTATCCTTTTCTTCCCACCAAGCTTCTCCCGTTCCAACCTAGTCTCCCAGCAGGGCCGATCATACCTTCTTTAGCCATAACTGTCCTGTCATTGAACCTCCTGCCTCTTCTCTACCTACATCTTCTCTTGTCCCTTCCGTTGACCCCTTAGCTTCCTTACCTTCCACCTCTATCTCTTCTCACTATACGCTTATGTGTTCTCAAATTGGCTCTTTTAAGCCTAAACCCTTGAGCCACAATCTTTCAAGCAAGCTGTTCAAATGCTCGAATGGTGTGCATGGTCTAATGCCTTTCTTCATGGTCTTTTGGAAGAGGACGTGTTCATGGAACAACCTCATGGCTTTCTTGACTCTTAGCACCCAGATTATGTGTGTAAATTGTACAAATCTCTTTATGGTCTTAAGCAGGCACCTAGGGCATGGTTTAAACGATTGTTTATGGCTCTTCTTGAACTTGGATTTTTCTCCTCACCCATGGACTCTTCTCTCTTTGTCTATCATGCTGGTTCCCACCATATTTTTATTCTTATATATGTTGATGATATACTTGTCACAGGCACCGATTATTCCATGATTCAATCTCTTATTTGTCAATTGCAAGCTGAATTAAAGGTGAAGAATCTGGGTTCTCTTGGCTACTTTCTTGGTATTTAGGCTACACGAGATTCCACTGGTTTGCATCTTCGATAATCCAAATATATTTTAGACTTGCTCCATCGTACCAAGATGACAGGTGCCAAGCCTGCTCCTTCACCTTGTCTTATGGGGGTGAAACTTTTTTCCCAGGTTGGTGAGCCACTAACATTGGATTAAGCCAATGAATATCGACATATAGTGGGTTCTTTTCAATATTACACCCTTACAAGGCCTGATATTGCCTTTTCAGTAAATTAACTCTGCTAGCATATGCATTATCCTTTATCCTCTCATTGGACTGCTGCCAAACGAGTGCTTCAATACTTAACAGGCACCCTTGATCTTGGTTTGTGGTATAGTAAAGGCCCCTGTTGTCTTCAAGCATTCTGCGATGCTGACTGGGCCGGGGATCCTGATGATCGACACTCCACAACTGGTTATGCTATTTTTCTTGGTTCTTCTCTTATCTCATGGTCAACTAAAAAGCAATTTGTGGTTGCTAAGTCTAGTACAGAGGCCGAGTATTGTGCCTTAGCAATGGTTACCACTGAGCTTTACTGGATTTCCATGTTATTACAACATTTACATATAAGCGTTCCTACTGTTCCCACTATCTAGTGTGATAATAATGGTGCCATTGCTCTTGCTTCAAATCCCATCTTTCATGCTTGGACAAAACATATCGAAGTGGATTTTCAGTTTATTCATGAAAAGGTTGTCAACCGTGATGTCTCCCTACGGTATATTCCTTTGATTGATTGACCAGCTGATGTGTTCATTAAGGGGCTAAGTTCTACTTTACTCTCTTACGATCCAAGCTCTCGGTGCTTCCTTTTCCCATTTGCTTGCGGGGGAATGTTAAACCAATAGAAGATAACTCACAGCAACAATAATAATAGCTAGCTATTAATAGTTTATCTCAATTTATTCCATCTATCCCTTATCCCTTATTTCTCTCACATTTTAAATTTTGAAATTAGTAATACGTCCTCTCTTGTAACTTTATAAAAAGCTGATAATGTAAAGATTGGTAGGCAGGAAAGCCAATATATTTTTCAGTTAATTCCTTTATTTTCACAACAATGTAAGATTGATTCGAAACTTTAAGAAACTCATCCTTAATATGCAAGGATGCACTAAACAAAACATCAAGTCATCCGAAACAGAAAAGTTGACTTAAGAGACAAACTAATATTGAATGTTTATATGAAAACTAAAACTCCCTACAACCTATCTCATACCTATATATATGATAGGAAAGGTCAGCTTAGATATAATTTATTTAGAACATTTGTTGTATAATTTTTTTTAAATTTTTTTTCTAAAAATGATACTCTAAAATTTTATCCTGAAATTTACTCATTTTCAAAAAAACCTTCTATACCTCTTCCTTATAGTTTCTCTATTTTATTAAGATAATATTCATATATTCTTTCATTATTATTTTTTATCTCTTCTACTATTTAAAAAGCTACATGTGTTAAAAATAATATATGCATTATAGGAAAAATTTTAGAAAATTAATAGTGCTTCCCTAAATATAGAAATTCACTATTTATTCTATATCTCCAAATTATATTTTAGAGAAATCGATAGAGAACTATTTTAGCAAAACCCTAAAAATTTCCCTAAATTAAAGGGAAAATGTGTATATAAGGAAAATTATTTGAATGCTCAAGAACATTCACATTGAGTTCTATAAACTTTTATTTTTATTAAAATATAAAGATAAAAATGAAAAAGTTGAAATTAGTTTTATTAATTTTAAATAAATAATATGTAGAAAAAGAAAAAAAAACAAATAGCATGTGCTTTTTAGATAGGGTGATGCTATATACAAGTTTCTTTTGCGTATGTTTCTCACTCACACCTGATGTGACAATATCCTATTGGTATCGACCAAATCAAGGTAAGACCTGACCAAATCAAAACGTGCAATGATTTCCTATTCATTGAGATTAAGAAAATTAAAAATGTTTTTCTATATTTGGGAATTCAATATTCTTTCTCCTATTTTTTATGATTTTTTATATTTTGTTTGACGCATGTATTTTTGAATGACTATAATAAATACAAAAGATGGAAAAACTAATAAAAAATAAGAATATTGTTTTATAGAATAGAGAAATTGTGGGGAATGAGATGTAGAAGTATTTTTGAAATTGAGTAAAAATTAAAGATAAAATTGGAGAGAATGTCATTTTTAATTAAACTTAAAAAAATAAAAAAATTAATGAGAATACTCTTAGAAGTTATTTGTTTTAGTTCTTTGTAAACATTTTAACCATAAATTTTGGCAAAAAGAAAAAGAAAAGGTCGGCCTTTATAGATGCTGAAACGCCATTACATTGTGCCATGCGACTACATTAGATTTGATTTGATTCTAACATGCCTATTATCGGTAATGACTTGCTTTTTTTTTTTTTTTCTTGTTCTTTGTTTTTTCCTTTATTGTCGTCATTAAGCATTGGTGTTGGTGTTTCCAAAAACGCCCTGAGGAAAGGAATAGAGATGTAGCATGAGCACTTGCATGTAAAAGTAACTCGGTTCCCTGACATTGGTATCTCGGTGGTGAGCTTTCATAAATAGTCGTATTTGGTGTCTAAGTAGGGATAACAATGGGGTGGGTTATGTTACCGGGTATCCGTCTCTAATGGGATATGTATCCGACCTGATAAGGATTTGGAATGATTTCAGAACGGGATTACCCGCTTCAAACCCGTATATATAAGGAAATATAGCGGGTTTACTAGATATTTATCCCTCCCCGACTCTATTAGGATGGGTTTCTGGTCAACATAATCAAATTTGAGATGGATTTAAATTATGATTTTCATAGACGGGATGAGTTCAGGATAGGGGTGACCCATCTCAAACCCGTTCCGTTGATATCCATTTGAGCGCTTTTTCCTAGTGGCATTGTTGATAGGACAAACTTTTGTTTTGCAAAACAAAAAATCATTTATTTGAACCATATTTCTCTCTTTCCGCTTCCTTGAGTTCCTATGAATATAGTAGTTTTGAAAAACAATAGATATGATCATTAATTAGTAAAATTTCAATCAAAATTTTAACTACATATTAACTTCTATTGCCACAAATATATCCATTTAGTTGGTATCTACGGAAATCTCTCATTTTTCTTGTGAGAAAACTCAAATTCCCAGTTTATGTTCCTACTAAAATACTACATTTTAAAGCCCTCTTCTTCCAAATTTATAAAATTTTCAAGTAAAAAAATTTAAATATCCAATTATATGTGTGGGATATATATATAGTCACCGAAGTGAGCAATTTTCCCAATTGAGAGGGTTCATTGACGGTTTCAAAGAAAATTTAACTTCAGTTTACTTTAAGGTGAAATTTTCAATTCATTGTAAGTGCCCATTCTTATTATCTATGATTTTAGGGACACAAACACAAACTTGGACTTGGTTCATCTGCCCTACTTACTTTCTTTGGAACTTAGATGAGCCACTTTTGGAATGGAAGATAACAGTGGTAATCAACAACAAAAAACTTGCTGCACTTCAATTTAATTTTCTTTCACCAAGTGCACCTTTTTTTCTTTTTTCTTTTTACATCCATAACGGATTGAGGCATCGACTAGTTAGTTTGGTCAGGGTCTTTCCCTCTTCCAGCAGTTTCTTGTTGGGTCAGGTAGATTAGGCTACATGGATCATGTGCAATGTTTGCCGTATCCTCCTGGTTCTCTGCTTTGTAAATTTGCACATCTCCTTAAAAAACAGCAAAATAGATATTGAAAATACCAATTTGTATGGAATTCCATCTTCACTAACATATTTCATTCATCTGGAAGAATAGATATATACGTATGATCAACCATAAATCAATAGGAAAAGTGGAAACAGCGGCAAAAATGGATTAAAACAACTGCCACTACTTTAAAAAAACACACACAACTGGACATTTCTTTAAAACATGCGTAGTATTTTCTGAAACAACCACAAAAAGATATACCCGACAAGACCGAAGTGGCAAATTTCTGTCATCATTACCAACGGCACATGTATTGCTATAACGATTAGGGCCTCTCAGTCAGCCTATTTGAGATATTTACAACAACAAATATTTGGCCATTAGTGGCAACCTCCAGCCAATTTTGTTCACTATCACTACTTTTCCTCGTTTCCTGCAACTTACTACAACAAATAACATATCCACTGGATGGACAGTACAACGAGAGCCCCCATCAGAATTCACTCCACAGGTCTGTTGGGGGAGGAGGATGAAAAAATTAAGAAAAATCAATCAAAGGAAAGGAATCTCTCTCCTTTATTTCACCTCTTCACATTCCCCATAACTTGTTCCTTTTCTTACTAAAGAAGCTTTACTTACCCTCAATGGTTAAGGACCCATCCTTCATTAACTTCAAGCTGAGACTATTGAATCGCTCTCGCGAATACTGCCTAGATGCTTTTCTCCAATCTGTACCAGCCTTCATCATTGCGACAAATTCTTCATAACTTATCCGTCCATCCTACAAATTGAAGGAATAAAAATATAAGGTTTATTTGTATTTCTAAGTTTCCAAATGCTTGAATATTAATATTGCGAAAAGAAAAAAAAGTTCAAATATAATGAAGCCAAATCCCCAAGAAGGACGCAACCGAACAAGCACTATGATAATTTAATATGGTTCAAATCTATCTTGTTAACTACACATGAGAATACTTTAGTAGATATATTAAGCATTTTATATGTACATTAGTACTATAGGTAGCATTTGGCTAACCTTGTCTGTGTCCACATCACGCATTATTGCATTGATTACTTCTTCCCCATTATTGTTAATATCATCTTTCAAGGCACCCCAAAGCTCTTCAATCTCAATGTAACCACTCTGGTTTTTATCAAAGAATGCAAAAGCTTTGTGTAGGTGCTCATCATTGACCATCTTTTTAAGGTGAACCGAAACTGAAACAAACTCTCCGTAATTCAGCAACCCATCCCCATCAACATCAACCTGCACAGGAGGTCTTGGTTAATAAGATTATTGAGACAATACACCTTGGACATGATGACTCAATTGTAGCAAATGTTAATGAACAGAAGTTTCAGGCTGAGACAAAGAATAATGAATGTCAGGAAGCCAATTTATCAGGCTAGTTAAGGTTCAAATGAACAATTATTGAAGAAAATTAATTTATCAGCCAATTTTTCATGTTTCAAGAGCTTACAGCTTCCATTAAAATTTGAAGATCTTGGTCTGAAACTTGTTGACCAAGCTTTTGCAGTCCAATCTTATACTCATCCAGATTTATCTTTCCCCTTTGGCTTGTGTCCATCATTTGAAATGCCTCCCTAAGATCAGCCACTTCCTCCACTGATAAATGCTCAGCCACAACCTGCAGATGCAAATAAAATAGAAATTATACATGGAGAATACAAATGACAGAAATATGTGAGCCTGCATATACCCAGACCAATTGTAGCTTTGACAAAATCTATTAGAATGATGAAGTTAATAGATAAATAGTGCAAACATAAAGTTCTATTCATACCATCAGAGCTCTTTTCTTGAGTTTGTTCATTACAGAGAACTGTTTAAGTCGTGCTCTCACAGTCTCACCCAGTGGAACATTGGGAGCCTTTTTTGCATTGTGTAACCAGGGATGACCTGCATGAATAGAGGCATAAAATTAGATATTAAACTGATAGTGTAAAGTAATAAACCTGAATAAATGTAAAAAGGACCCACTTGTGGCAACTTAACATTACCGAGCACTTCCTGAGCTGTAGGCCGCCGATTTGGGTCTGGAGTAAGCATTTTCCTCACAAGATCCTTGGCGCTATCAGAAACCTTAGGCCAAGGGTCTCGTTTAAAATCAATAACAGAACGAATAATAGCCTGTGCTACACCTTGTTCAGTTTCTGCAAAAAAAAAAAAAAAAAAGAAACAAGAAAAGAAAAAAGAAAAAAAGATATTATGAATTGATGGAACAAGCAGGATGAAACGTACACGCAAACGTGATAATTGATGCTTTTAGAACCTGATAATTGATGCTTTTAGTACAAGCATATATTATGAATGTCTTAATTAATGGGTCAAACGTGATAATTGATGCTTTTAGAACCTGCAACTTTAGTATCATTTCATTTTGGCCATGTGATTTGAGAAGTTACTTCACTACCATGTGCTTCATTTACTATTGCAAAATCCCTTTAATCATTAGAATAAAAAAGAAAAACCACAGACGTACACGCAAAGTACGCAAAATTGTTGCCATGGGTGGGTCAGTTGTAATCTAAGATTTTGTATTTTAGGTGATCTGGAACTGATAGGTGGGACAAATGGAAATGTCATGGCTACAACAGGATGAAACACACACGGATAATATAATGTGTAAAATTTACAAAATGCATAGTAAAGTAAAGTTGCCCCAAATACAGTTGCTACGAGACCAACCACTACATCCACATCTATTCTAAAATCAAAACACCACAAAAATTGATAGCAATATAAAATTAAAAATTAAAACTAAAAAAAGGACCTGCCCAGAAAGGTGGAACGCCACAGAGTAAAATGTAGAGGATGACTCCAGCACTCCATATATCAACCTCTGGGCCATAATTACGCTTAAGAACCTCTGGAGCCATGTAATAAGGACTTCCTACTATCTCATCAAATTGTTCACCTGCACGTAGTTGTAAAATCCAGGTACTGTTTTTATTTTATTTTTAGTTTGAAAAGTGGTATGGCAGAAGCAAAAGCAGTAAAATCAAGGCATGCAAAGGTAGTGATATAACTTAATACCAGGTTTAAAAAAGACTGACAACCCAAAGTCAATTGCCTTTAAGGGGGCTGTTTCCTTCTTGTTTCCAAACAGAAAGTTCTCTGGTTTGAGATCCCGGTGCATCACTCCATGCTTGTGACACATCTGTAAAACAAAGCTACCAAATTCAATACAGATTAAAGTATTAAACAACAAGAAGGTAGTGCAGAACTTCCCCTCCCAGAATCAGAGCATATTTATAAGGCTTGTGTGCCTAACATAAGGAATCATACACCCTAACTAAATTCTAAAATCCTAAACTTATGGTAGTGCCACATCAAAATCCTAAAAGAGGAATAAGGTAAAACAATCATTAGGATCCTTTTCATAAATCAACTCTACAGATACAACTAGCCAAAACAAATGGGTTCTAGGACCAAAAACATGAACATCTTAGCACACTCAAACAAAAATAGTCATATGAAAACTGATGCGATGTCCACCAAATAATATGATCTAAGTAACATAAACACGTCATTACAGAATCCAAGATAAACAAATCATTTAACTTCTCAACGATTTTTCTGAATCACCTGCACAACTTCAACGATTGTTCGGGTGATGGCGGCAGCAGCCCGCTCCGTGTAATGCCCTCTAGCGACAATGCGATCGAACAACTCGCCGCCCTCGCACAATTCCATCACAATATGAACAGCACTGTCGCCCTCAAAAGTGTCCTTCAAGCTAACAATGTTGGGGTGCTTAGGCATGTGCCTCATGATCTCTACCTCTCTCCGGACATCATCCACGTCCACCGTCGTCCGGAGCTTCTTCTTGGAGATGGACTTGCAGGCAAACTTGTCGCCAGTGGACACGTCCGTGCACAGATACGTCACCCCGAACTCACCTCGTCCGAGCTCGCGACCCAGGACGTATCTTGTCGAGATGTCGCGGCCCGTTGGATCCGACAACACATTCAGCTTGCTCCCGCCTCTGTTGCCACCATAATCGACAGAAAATGGGTTTGGTTTGTTCGTCTTCTTCTCCTTGTCCTTGTTCTTCCGCGATGAATCCGCAGGGGCTCCACAGCAATTTCCCATGGACGGGGGCTCAAATCAATCAAGGGTTTGATCGTATTCTCTGATTCGAGGAATGCCCAGACAAACAAAATGGAGAAATTTTGAGGCGATTGAAGCAAAACCCAGATTTTGTGAGGCAAAATGACCCACCAATATGAACACCCCGGCTCAAATTCGATTGAAAATTTCAAACAAGACCCAGAATTTTTTTTCAAGGAGAAATGCCAAACTCGATTCCAAAAACAAGGAAATGAAACAACTTGTTCCAAGAGCTAACAGCTGAATGGACGATGAAAACAACAACCTCAAGAATGAAACAGAAGGACCTATATTTTGTTTGAATTTTGGGGAAATCTGAAGAGTCGCCAAATGGGGTTTAAGAATAAATTAACAGACGCCACAGCAATGGGCCAACAATAAAGAACAAAATGTGGGGAAAAAAACACCTGAAATCAACATAAAAGCGGCATTATTGATATGTTCTCTCCTTCCGTCCGGAATCCGGATCCAATAATGGAACGTCCTGCCTTTTTTTTTTGGGTCTTTTTTCCCATAATGCCCTAACAAACTTCCATTATTACTTTTTATGTTTTTTTTTTAAAAACTGTGTTAATTTTGCTGGTCGCTGCTTGTGCAGCTGTGCTTGCTTATGCTCCAAATAGGTCCATGGCCAAACTTATCGAATAAATTAACAAGCCAATTTTGTCTTATGGTTTTTTTAATCAAAGTTTTGATTTAGTTTAATGCCCATACCCTTATTGTACTTTTTATAAAATATAGGACATGTTTAGTTGGGGTGTTTTCTATTTTTGTTTTCAAAATGTAATAAGCAAAAAAATTAAAAATTAAAAACAACAAAAACTTGCTTTCATTTTTTATGTCCTAAAGAATAAAAATAATATTTTATTATTTTCAGTTTTATGTCTTTTATACTTGAAAACAGCTATCACATTTTGAAAACGAAAACAGAAAACAGGTAAAACAAACATGCCCCTATTGTCGTTGCTTAATAATTTTTTTATTACAAAAGAAAAAAAATTCGTTTAATTCAAAGGGGGCTAGAATTAGTAGAATAGATAATGCTTCCACTTCAATCGTCATTAATTACAGGATTACTTTGGTATACGCTAAAAGGTTCCATTACGAGCACCCAAAAAAGATAAAACCATCACTATCTTATTCTATAATATTATACATAGGATCGGGTTGATTATCAAGAGGAATTCAAATGATACCGCTTCTTGAAAAAGAAAAAAAAAAGGAAAAATCAATGTGTGCATGGCTTTGAATAGTCAAAATCAGCAGTGCACTCTTACTCACGTCCCATGACCCGTGATTGGTGGTAGATGAAGAAAAGAAATGCATAGTAGATGACAAAAGATGGGAATGAGATATCTATTAGGTACCATTGATATTGCGGTATTTTTACGTCTTCGACTGATGTAGAATAAGCTACATCAGTAATTTTTTACGATTTAACGCGCTCCCAAATCCCTGCTCTAGCTTCTGCTTGACACCTGCTCGAGCATATGCACTCAAAGCCATTCTACTCAAGGCTTGCTTGAACTCTGCTTGAGGTGTGCTCAGGCATGTTGCTCGAGGTATTAGCAAACAATCAAGTATTATCAAACAATCTAAAATAACTAAATCTAAAAACATAAAATAAAAATAAATAAATAAATAAATAACAATATTATTCAGTTCAGTTCGATTTAAACTGTAGTTTTGAAATCTCAAATCAAATCAATATATTATTCATTTTCAAACCAAATCAAACTGATTTTGTTTGATTTCAACAGTTTGATAAATTAGCAGTTTGGTGAATTAGTTTGAACCAGTTTCAAACGTTTAAAGTTACACCCCTACTTACAGGTATAAACATTCATTGAAATCCTAATGGGGTAGCATAATGGTTGATACAATCTCACCTTTAATGGGAGCATCACAGAGTAGGAGTGGGGTGTTTTGAATAAAATAAGGAGTGAGTTGTATCATGTCAATTCCAAGAGACTCTATTTTTTTTTTTTACAAATAGAGTCAAACATTAAAAATACACTTCAATAGGTTTTCTATGTTATGTCACTCTCTATTTGTGAAATTTATTATGATTACTCTTCAAGAATGAAGAGTAAAAGTAATTCCAACAATACTCCTTAAATTATCTCTACATATAAAGAATTTTTTCACGTCTATTTTTTTAACTTGCATTTCAACAATAATTTTCAAATTAGCTTTATTTCTATTAAAATAATAATCTTTTTACAATACAACCCTTTTTTCCCTCAGCTCTCACAAACCCAAAACCCTCATGCATTCTCGTCCAAGGCGGTTGTTGCCGTCATTGTCAATCGAGGCACCACTGGCCTGTTAGCTAATTCAATTCTACAATCTAATTTGCAAACCAAATGGGACCTATGGTTTTATTCAACTTCTAAATTACTCATGATATTGAACTATAATAATCTTATTACTTAAATGTAATTCTGCATTTTAATCACAACAAAGATATTAATAATTTTTACAATAAAATTAGTGTCCATTTATAAAATACTCACAATAAGGAATGAGGTAAGTAATGTTCTTTAAATTTTTTATTAAGTGAATTCAATTTATTAATTACTATATTATTAAGTAACATTATTTTATTTGCAAACCAATTGCTTATTATATAATGGATATGATTATTAGCTTTTCTAAACACATACTAAATAAATATTCTTTTGATATAGTGTTTCGTATGTATAAATTAAAACGGTAAAGAAATTTAATCTGATGGTTTAATTCAAATTAGCAGCTAAATGTTATGTATCATAATTCCATCGGCAAATAATTACTATGTAAAAAAATATATTAAAATTTCATCTATAGCACGCATGATGATGCATTGTTAAATATCCAATATACATACTCAAATTAAAGTGGTTAGTTACGGATTCACACACACACACACACACACACTATTGTTATCATTAGAAAATAAACCCGAATTCCCGCAAAAATATAGAGAAAGGTTAATACTTAGAAGCTGGTATCAAAAATAGAATTCCATTGTTTCAAATATAGGGCCCAAATCAAAATCAAAACCCTGAATGAGCTTTCAACGCGTGCATACCACGCTACCCAACTACCACTTGAACCCGCCAAGCATATAAATGACTCCCTTGCCTCCACCAACAATGTC
Source organism: Taxillus chinensis (assembly GCA_023512835.1). Classification (NCBI taxonomy): domain Eukaryota; kingdom Viridiplantae; phylum Streptophyta; class Magnoliopsida; order Santalales; family Loranthaceae; genus Taxillus; species Taxillus chinensis. The sequence continues at coordinate 18,499,984 of CM042092.1, read as the reverse complement.
ATTGTCTGAATCAAAACCCAGTTAATATTGATATGACTAGCCACGTCTATGCTTTCTTGTCAGTGGCTTTCCTCGCCATAGTCGCCCACCTCGACGCTGCTACTGTTATCCCAAGGAACAAGGTCATTCTCAACCGCTGGTTCCAAGCCAATGTGAAGAGCTATGGTGCACGTAGGGGCACGCTCGACCCGGTCCTTTTCGCGGCGGAGGTCGATGCCAAAGTGATCAGGGTCAGCAAGGACGGGTCAGGTCATTTTGAAACGATCACGGCCGCCGTCAACAGCGTCCCAAGTGGCAATAAGCAGCGCATTATCATATTATAAGAGGGTGGTGTGTACCAAGAGAAGCTGACGATTGGTCGCGACAAGCCCTTCATCACTTTCTATGGGTCGCCATCCGGCAACAACTTGGCGACCATGGTGGCTAGCGGCACCGCGGCGCAGTATGGCACTGTCGACAGCGCCACGTTGATCGTGGAGTCTGATTACTTCATGGCGGTTAACATGGTCTTTAAGGTACCTTTAACGACCTTTGTATGTTATATTAGGTACAAACAAATATGTTATATTGGGTCATGCGCGTACTCATATATGATTAATGATTTTACCTATATATGTTTATGATATGTGTAGAATGCTGCACCCCTGCCGCATGGACAAGCAGGAGAACAAGGCTTAGCGTTGAGGGTAAGCGGGGATAAGGCGGCGTTTTACCACTGTAGAATGAATGGATTTCAAGATACACAATGATGACAAAGGAAATCATTTTTTCAAGGATTGTTATATTGAAGGAACTGTTGATTTCATCTTTGGAAATGGGAAATCAATCTTTTTGGTAAGTTCGTACATACAATAATCTTTCATAAATTAAATATGAAGTATTGGCAATGAAGGTATTGACTTTTTGCCAGAACACGGATTTGTATGTATTAAATTCTGGTGGAGACACAATGATAACAGCGCGCGCACGCAGGAAAGAGCCCAAATGAGGACACTGGATACTCGTTCGTGCACTGTTCCATTAGTGGCACTGTTACAAATACAGTGCTGGGAAGAGCTTGGATGCTAAGTCCTAAGGTGGTATTCTCGTACACTCAAATGAGCAATGTCATTAGCCCTGTAAGGTAGTCCGACAACTCCCAATCAGACCGCCATAAGTAAGTTCTCTCTCATTCACTCCTATACTCTTTCTTTTCTAATTTCGACATACTACCGACTTGGTAAATATTAAAAGTATATGTGTGTTTTTCCCAAAACACACAAATATTTAGAAAAATATATAGTTTTTGTCTCGATCTGCTGTAACGTAAAACATCTAAGATTATGCATTCGACCTGTTTACACTTGGTGAAATTAGTTTGTGCTTTCGATCGGTTTGAAATGGACACATGGATATAAATTATAACCTTTATTACACTCTCTCTCTCTCTCTCTCTCTCTCTCTCTCTCTCTCTCTCTCTATATATATATATATATATATATATATATATATATATATATATATATATATTCTGACTATGGTTTGCAATATTACATGACCATTCAAATTCATTATTTTCATGTTTTGGCCCTACGGTAATATAAAACTTACCTTAAATTATAAAATAATTAAATAATTTTACAGGATCGTGTTTTTTAGAAAATACAAGAACATGGGACAAGGAGCTAATAGAGCGAAAAGAACTCCGTTCTTGAAACTTTTTAGTAACCAAAGTGTCCAGCCCTACTTCTCTCTTGAGTGGATTGGTGCTTCTAATTGGCTGCTTCCTCCTCGCATGAATTAATGCTTCTATGGCTCATGTAAAGGTAAAAAAAATACATGGTAATCCGAAATTATTTTTTCCTTGCAAAGTGGTTCCACTGGTCAACCTATTTTGCAATCCTATGATGAAAAAGGTTGCCTTATATTATTATTATTTTTTATTGAGTTAATTTTCCTGCCTGATATTATTATTATTTTTTATTGGGTTAATTTTCCACAACCCCAAATCATCTGGGAGAACTCATTTTGTCTGGACTCAAATTATTTTAGGATTGTAAATATCTTATAAATGTTTATTACATAATCTAATTAATTATATGAATATAAATTCATAAATGTTTTAATATTTGTAATTAGAACCGCAAATAAATAGTAGGCGATTGTTTTAATATTGTAATAGGTTCCAAAAGAACTCATAGTTAAAATGTTACAAGTATATTGTATCGCTTCAATCCATAGTTCAACTCCCTCCACAAATGAAATCAATAAATAGTAAATATCACTAGATATTTCTCTCGTCTACAAGACTTTCTTAATAACTCAATGCATTGAAGGTAATTTTGAAGATAATCTCCCGTACAGATATATTATTATGCTCATGTTATATTCTAAAGTCTTCAACTCAACCAGCATATCCAAACTCCTAGGGGGGGTTCCTTCAGTTCAAATAAGATATCATTATATTATTTACTCATGCAAACCCTGACTGATAGACTTCAATTGTTAACACTTTAAGTCTTATTTCATATATTGCATGCTGACCACCCCATTACCATTGTATAACAATGATTACAACCAATACGCAGATGCGATGGCCTCCTTCCATTGCTGTTTGGTTATACTTGGATTTTACATTATGTGCTTCACTTAAAAAGAAAAAAAATGTGAGGTTTGGCAGCATGATTCCAAATAGTGTTAGCAATGGTATAGGCAATCCTACTGGGGGAGCTTCACTTGATGGGATCCTCTTCTGCAGGGTCCAACCAACATCCATCTCAATACTCGATCACTGAATGATAATACCTGTCTACTAAAAATTTGTTGTAAAAATCATTAGCACACATAATTCACAAAGTAAAATATGCTTCAATAATTGAAGCATCACCACATCACAGAACATGTTAATAAAACAGGAGACAGGAGTGGCGGTTTGTTTCGGGTTTGGGTTCCCACGGATCCCGTGTAAAACATGACGTTTCAAATAACCATGAGGCCTATAAAACAAAACCATTCAATACAATAACAGCAATAAAAGCACGAACAGGAGACATTTATGCATTTGTAGGTAGAAGTAAACCGCTAGTAGTTAAGTTGACCCAACCAAGTTGAAAACATTCTCTCTTATTACGAAGTTTGAATGCTTTAAATGGAATTTCAACACTTCATTGAAGGAAAAAAGAGAGGAAAAGGATAGGAAGGTGGGACAACATTAATTATCCAAAAATCAGGTAAGAGTAAATTATTTATATTTTATAAGAAACCCAGCATAACAGCATTCTAACAAACAAACAATGCCCACAGTAAGCATGTTCTAAACAAGCATTACATCAAAAGGTAATTGAGAAAAGACCATCTGGAGCAATAAGCATCTAGGAGCCCAAAATATTCATTCATTACTCGTAACATTTGTTTCTAGACATGAAAATTCATGCTCTCTACATTCTTCATTGGCAGTTCGAAGTAAATAACAAGCAAATCCCAAACAATAAAATAAAATGAAACACCACATCACAAATGGCTAAAGGAAGAGTTCTTAACAGAAAGATTCATCATCCTCTTGTAACTGCTTCATCCAGCTCCTCAAGGGATGATGGGAAAAGCTCTATATAACGATTCCCAAGAGTCATCCTATCCTTAGCCATAGCTGATTTTGAGTCTTTTGCACTTGCAAACTCCACATATGCCTCTCCAGTCAGCCTCCCATCAGAATTAGTCGTAAAATGAATCAAGTCTTCAGTCAGCGAAAAATCTTTAAAGAAATCCATGATGTCATCCTTGCCAGATGAGTATGGCAGCCCCCTTAATCGCAAGACTCCAGTATGCTCAGCAGAGTCCTTCCCCTCATCACTACGTTTTGCCCTAGGGAGGCTTCGATGTGGCGAACCACGAGCCTCTGAAACCTCATTGGCTATAGCCTTATAATACTCCTGCCTCTTGCTTCTAAAGACCTCAACATACCTTCTCCCTAGGTTCTGTCTATTTCTTTGAATGGCAAAATCAACTTGAAGTGGATATCCCAAAACGCAGAACGCTTCCCCACTGAACCGGCCATGCTTGTGTACAAATAGAATGTCAACAATGTCCAAACCATGGAAAAACTCTGCAATATCAACCTCTGAGCAGTCAAATGGAAGGCCACGGAGTCGAACAACAGGGAACGGTGGAGGTTGTACAGAATAAACATAAGGAGCAGCGTACATATAACTTGAGCCGGGGGAGGTCCCATAGAATGAAGCGCCTTGATCAATAACTCGTTGTCGTTTTGAACCCATCTCACGGCCATCACCTCCATCTGCACCCTTACTTCAATCCCATCCACGAGAGCAATAGGATATATATATATATATATGGAATATAAAAAAAAAAATCAAAATTTCAATAAGCTGTAATGAATTAATGATGTTTTTATCATGACTTCTATTAGGAAAAAACAATCCAAGTCCTTTTAATCACCAATATCAACAACATTACAAAGGATATAAAAAAAATTGAGAACGTTTGCGAGCAAAAACGCAAACTATTTCTCGGATAACTTCAGTAGCATAAAAAAATCATTATGATGATCAACGTGATTACAAGATTATGCTAACCTACCGTGAAACATAAATTAAAGGTTCTACAGCATCTCAAACTCGAACTGTATCTTAAATAACTTCACTGACATAACCCAAACGTTGTTAGCATGATTAATATGATTATAAAATTAAGTTAACTACCCAATGAAACATAAAAGTACGGTTCTACAATATCCAAAACCCTAAAAAGCTGATTTTGTTGTTTTTCTTCTTCTAAATTTCATTGATCCATTTTGGGACAGAGACAAAACATCGAGTTGATGGTTTCTAAATTTGAATAGGAAGAAGAAGATACACGATTCGAGTATTCGATACAAACTATAGTCCAGAAACAAAGAACCCAGATAAAAGAGAAGTGTAAACCCTAACGTACCCCCTGTAGAACATGTTGAGGTTGAACGATCCTCAGATACCTTCTTTGTTTGTCCCTTTCGATGGATCTCCAGAACCTCGGTCTCTGTGTCTCTCCCTCTCTCTTCGCTCGTTGTAGCAACGTTGGCTTCAATGGCTTGTAGAAGAACTGGAGCGCTAGCCAGCTATTTTATGTCTGCTCCAGGGATCAGGGAATGCCACTGTATTCCCCGATATTCAACCACGGCGTCGTTTTCATTTTATCTACGGATATTCCCCGAAATTAAACCCGGACAGAGGTAGGGATTCTGGCCGACCCGCCCCGACACTAAGAGAGATAGTGGGGCGGGTAATAGCGGACTCTCTCTTCCTTAACGTTTTTAAATAATTTTAGGCTAAAATATTTATTCCGACCAATATCCAATATCCAATATCCAATCTTGACTCACCCCATTACCATCGATGAGAAATTTAGTTTTATGTCTTTTAAATTTGTTTCTAAATGATTTAACTCAAAAAAAAATTCGTGTATTTGAATAGTAGTTTTTATTTTTTTCTACTTCACTCTGTCCACTTGCCATTTTACTTCTTATTTCTTGTCTTCATTACAAGGTTGATAAGAAAAAATTACCAATTTGCCTAAAATTGATCGGAAATATAAATTGATTTTTATTTGGACAGATTAATTAACCCATCCATTAAACAAAAAATTAAATAAATCAATTAGATAAATGATATAACCAATTCGAACTGACCAACGAATACTATTGGATGAGAATTTTCTCAAACATAATAAAAAAAGATGAAAATTTTATAAATTAAGGGTAGAAGTTCATTGGTTGTGTATTTTATAGGTTGAATTTAAAGATGTTTTTGATTATGACAATTTATTCGATTTAATTTAATGATAATAGATATCAGATTATGTATTTTAATTTGTGTTAATATTATAAATTTAATGTGAGAAATTAGCGATTAAAGTTGAAAGCGAAAAAATTATCAATCCGAAAATCGAATAAACCGATTTGGACGGATTGAGAATACTCAATCGAAAACCAAAAATTAGCCCCATTTGCCTAACCTATTTTATTTTTAAAAACACAATTGTTTTTAAAAACTATTAGTACAGATAAATTTACACCACTCATAAATACTAAAAAAATTATCGAGTCCACTATTTTAAAAAACAATCATATTTTCAAAAATAATACACCCAAAACAAACAAACCCACCGAAAAATAGGGGTGATCATTGGTCGGCTTAGGCGGGTTACATCACTTTATTAAATCGAATTTTTGATTTTCGCTCGGGTTGATAGGATTGCTTAACTCACCCAAATCGATTTATTCGGTTTTTGGTCGATCAGTTTATCGGGTTAAATCGAGTTAACAGTTTTCCTGTTCAGTCCTAGCATTGCTAATTTCTTACCTTAAATTCACAACATCAACACAAACTAGAATACAAAATCTAATATCTGATATCAGCAAACAAAATCAAACAAATTGTCATCATCAAAAACACATTTAGATTAAACTTAAGTAGTCTGCAATCAATAAACTTTTACTTCTAATTCATAAAATCTTTTTATTTCTTACTATGTCAGCGAAAAATTCTCATTCAAAAATATTCGTCAATCGGTTTGGACGAGTTGCACTATTTATTTAATCGGGTTATTTGGTTTTCGGTGGGGTCGAGAGGTTAGTCAACTCGGCCAAATAAACATTGGTTTATTCGATTTTCAGTTCATTCGATTTTCGATCGATCGGTTTATCGGGTTACATCGGTTTGTCGGTTTTTCTGCTCAGCTCTAACCGGTAGGAGTGCTACCCGCTATAGTGGGAGCAGGGTCTACCTATTACTGTACCCCGCCTCCGCCTAAGCGGGTAATAAAATTTTAAAACCGTACCCCGCCCCATGTGTAAGCGGGACAGGATACCCCATCCTATGGAGGGGTTAGCGGGGGAACGCTTCATCCGCCTGCTCTCTGCTACCGGATTTTATTGATCTCTCTCTTAAAACAACATTACCTTTAGAGGCTCTACAAAGCCGTTGATAGAAGTTATTCGGGTCTTATCGGAGGCAAAATTAACCTATTACCGCCTCTTATCTTTGTTTAAGCGGTAGATTAAATTTTAAGATTATATCTCGTTTCATATGTAGGCGAGACGGGATATACCGTTCTTTAATGTGTCTGCGAATGAGGTTTAATTTGCCCACATCTTGTTATCGCTTTTTATTGGATCTATCTATATCAATAATTTTGACTTTAATCAAATTTCTATATTATTTAAAAAAAAAATTTATCAAAAATAATTTACTTTTATAATAATAAATATCATTCAAAAATATCAAAAATCATAAATAATAATTAAATAATAATATTTAAAAAATTATAAAATTATAAAATAAATATTATTAAAATTAAGCGTGACGGGATATTCCGCAACCTATTATTCCTTCCCGTCTCCGCTTGGGGGCGGGGTGTCAAGTTTAAAAAATCGCACCCTGATCTTATTGGGTAACCCGCCACGCATGGTGGGAGGAAAGCGGATAGCAGGAATAGCGAGTGCGGATCTGTTGGCCACTCCTACTAACCCGAAGCTTTAGATCCGCGGCTCCCCCCAGCCCATAGGGTTTTATCTTCTCCCTAGCTCTATCTCTCACTCTCGAGCCTTAGATCTCACATCTAAAATCGGTGGGAAGCTTTAGATCCGTCCAGGGCTCACCTGAGTCCTCGTCGTCAGCTTCGATTCATATCGTGTTGAGGTTCACCCCGCCGCTGCTCCGCCATGCTTCACCCTCGCGCCGCTGGAAGTATCCATTGCCGTCATCCTCCTCAAAGCCGTCACCCCCACGAAGACGCATAGGCGTTGCAATCATATGTTAGATCTGAATTAGAGAAGCGGTCGAACTGAGGCAGAGGGTGGTAGAAAGTGCGTCAAACGTCAGATTTGAAGGTAGAGGCGGTGCGAGATGTTACGAACGTCTGATGTCGTGGACGAACAGAGGTACGACAAATGGATGAAGGCAGAGGGGTAACCGTGCAACGCGGAGTATCAAATACAAAATACAAAAAAAAAAAAAAAAAAAAAAGGAGAAGCCAAAATGGTGTTTTCAATTTAAAGAGATTGAGTATTAAATTTACAGTAATTGTTTTTGAATGTAAAAGGAGAGCAAAGCATGTTCTAACACTCGTTTGGTAAACATTAAAAAAATAAAATTTAGAATTTAAAGTTATTTTACCAATAGAGTAATATTTTATTAAAATTATGATTTGAATTAATTAATTATTTTTAAAAATAACTTTTTTACTGTTTTTTTTAAAATTTAAATTTATTTTGAAGAAACATTCAAATTAATTTTTATATTTTATTTTCTTTACTTTCTCATCAGGGCTCACCTATTATTATTTTTTTTAAAAAAATTATGGGACCTTGTTTAAAAAAACATATTTTTTCCTACCAAATAAAATTTATTTATTTTTTTTAATTTAAATAAAAATAGCCAAAACATTAAAATAAAAACAAATTTTTAAGTTTCTACTTATCCTTTTAGGGGTAGTGTTTGTTTATTTTTGAATTTAGGGTCCTTGATAAAATAAAGGTAAGAGAGCATGGACTTGAGCAAGCGAAGAATGCATAAAAAGTAGTAGCAGGCTACGAGTACTTGCACCCGTTACATCATCCTTTTTTGCCTTGCTCCCACTATACATGAAGTTTTACCCTATATATCTAGGTAAAGGTAAAGGTAAAGGTAATTTTGTCTTGCTTAATTTTAATTGTTTGTATTTATAGTGTTATAATATTTTAAATATTATTATCTAATTATTTTGTAATTATTATTTATGAATTTAATATTTTTAAATAGTATTTATTATTATAAAATTAAATTGCTTTTGATAATTTTTTTATCAAAAATGATATAGAAATTTAATTTATGCAAAATCTATTCATATAAGTCTACTCAATAAGGAGTAATAACGGCCTAGTGGGATGCAGGTAGATGAAGCCTCTCTCACCTTTCCCACTAAAGGATAAGGTATCCCGTCACATATATACATGCTGGGATGTTTGTCCCACATCGCTCATGGAAAGGAAAGTCAAGGCATATATAAGAAAAAAAAACTTTAAATGTTATGTCCTATTTTAAAACCGTGCCAACCAATATAGTAATTCCAAAACAGATAGTATTGTGACATGTGATTGGATCTTTGCTTAGATCTGATTCTAATAAATTGGTATCAAAGCTTAGTTGTGGTTATCCTCATTAAATGTGCAAAATGAAATTGTTGAAAGAAAAAATAAAATCCCCTAAAAAGACGATCTCACAATTTCACCCAAAACACTTGTCTTTATAATGTCCATACTACTTTCTCGTAACAATTTATGAGTAGTAGACTTTCACATGAACAATCAACATGAACAATATTAAAATTCACATGCTAATCAACATGAACAATCACACAAAAAGGGGGTGTTAACATATTAAAATTAGAAAAAGAAAAAAGAAAGACAAAACCCCCCCAAAAGCCAAGCCCATTTTTGCCTTTTCTCGGACCTTACTACTCGCGGGAGCACACCGGTTTTCCCCTGCAGCTCCAACATCAGTGCAGCTAATGCTTGATTGCAAGGCCATGGAGTTTGATTTGGTGATATAGTGCAAGGATTTGAGTCTGTTCCTGGGTCCCCAGTTGTGCTTGAAATCAGATGTAAAGTGGGGAAAGAAGAAAGATTGGGACCAATGTCCCACCTGTTTCACCCTTACTGTCACTGATGACAGTTCGTCTCAGATGGTCCGGTCATGAATAGTGCAGGATATAATGATGTGAAACTTCACGTTTCAATTGTGCGAGTTAATCTCGTGTCTTTTTGTTTTTATTGCCCGTACACGGGTTTAATAGCATACAAATACCTAAATTAGGTGGTATAATAAATACAAAGATATACATTATTACATGCCTAATATGGAGAGAGTCGAAAATAGCAAGAGTGGAAGCACCGCTGGAGCGTGCTGGCATAGCTGGAGCGTACGGGAACGAGAGCAGGCCCAACACCCCCCCTCAAGGTGGAGCATGGGGATCATAAATGCCCAGCATGCGAAGTAGAAATGCAAACCGATGCTGACCGAGTGCCTTTGTAAAGAGATCAGCGAGCTGCTGGGTAGTATGGATATAAGCAGGGCGAAGTGTGCCACGCTGAACTTCATCACGGACGAAGTGACAATCCACTTCAATGTGTTTGGTACGCTCGTGAAACACCGGATTCGCAGTAATATGGAGGGCAGACTGACTGTCACAGAAGAGAGGGATGGGTGACGGGTGAGGTACACCCAGATCAAGCAACAACCCCTGCAGCCATTTGAGCTCACAGGCTGTGGTGGCAAGAGAGCGATACTCAGCCTCTGCAGAAGAACGAGAAACAGTATGCTGTTTCTTAGTCTTCCACGAGATCGGTGAGGGTCCGAGGGTGACAAAATAGCCGGTGAGAGAGCGACAAGTCAGGGGACAACTAGCCCAGTCAGAGTCGCAGTAAGCGACCAGGCGGAGATCGGAGGCGGAACGGAGAAGGATGCCTTGTCCGGGAGCCGTTTTGAGGTAATGAACGACACGCAAGGCAGCTGTCCAATGGTCGTCGCGGGGTGCCTGCATAAACTGTGCCAAGGTGTGCACGCAATAGGACAATTCGGGTCGGGTGAAGATAAGGTAAATTAAGCGCCGAATAAGGCGACGATAGTGTTCGGGACCAGACAAGAGCGCCCCATTGGCCAAAGCTAGATTGTGGTTGGGCACAACGGGAAAAGGGGCAGGCTTGGCTCCCAACAATCTAACTTCGGAAAGAAGATCCATAGTATACTTCCGTTGAGACAAAAAAATGCCGTCCGCATTCCGGGCAACTTCCACACCCAAGAAATATTTCAAGGCGCCTAGATCCTTCATATGGAAACATGTACCAAGATATACCTTGAAGTGCTGAATGGAAACACTATCGTTGCCAGCAATAATGAGGTCGTCCACATACACAAGGACATGAAGACGAGTGTGCCAGCGCCGTAGCAGAAAGAGGGAGTAATCAGAACGCGACTGGATGAAGCCATAGCGCGTGAGAGCGGAAAGAAGCTTGGCGAACCAACAGCAAGGAGCTTGGTGGAGACCATAGAGTGATTTATGTAAATGGCAAACCTGTCCAGGCCGAGAAGTCGGGAAACCGGGTGGAGGGCGCATGTAGACTTCCTCATCGAGATCACCGTGTAAGAAGGCATTGTGCACATCCATCTGGTGCACAGCCCAATTGCGTGCTGCGGCCACAGCCAGAAAGCATCGAACGCTGACCATTTTAGCAACAGGAGCGAACGTTTCACGATAATCAATACCCTCGATCTGATGATTTCCCAAAATAACCAACCGTGCTTTGTACCGTTCGATCGTACCATCAGAATGATACTTGATGCGATAAACCCACTTACTTCCAAGTGCCCGCTTGCCCGGAGGCAAAGGAGTTACCGTCCACGTGCCATTGAGCGCGAGGGCATCGAGTTCTTTGCGCATCGCCTCCTGCCAGTGAGGGTGCTTCACTGCTTCTTGATAGGTACGTGGCTCATGCCCAGCCGTAACTGCTGCCAAGTAGCTTCTGTGCGGCAGGGTAAATTTGTTATAACAGAGATATTTCGCCAAGGGGTATTTCGTTCCTGAGGAAACCACGTGGTTGGCTGAGGTGCCAGCGGGTGCGGCCGTCGTCGCTGTATGGAGGGCGTAATCCCGCAGCTTGACGGAGGGCAGCTTGGTGCGGTGACCACGCCCCATCTGGGCACCGTCGGCACTGGGCGCTGTCAACGCGGGGACGCTGGGTGTGAGGCCCCCGCTGGCAGTCGCGGGGTCTGGAGATGCCGGCACATCGGCTGGGTCTGCAGCAAAGACAGGCGCGCGGGCTGTGTCGTCGATGGGTACAGCGTCTGCGACCTCGTCACCGGGGGCAAGGTCCGCTGGCGCCACGTCAATGGGCGGTGACACGGCATCCACGTCATCAAGAGGGAGAGATGTGCCACCATCATAGCTGGGCACCGTTGCTGCTGGATCAACTGGAGCAGGGATGTTAATTGCAATCCCGTGAGTGGAAGCACAGTCAGTCGCGGCTTCAGCAAAGGGGAACACCTCCTTCGAAAAAATGACATCACGAGAGACAAACACCTCACGTGTGGTGAGATCATACAGGGTCCATCCCGTTTTGCCGTATGGATAGCCTAAGAAAAGACATCGCTGGGAGCGGCTGGCAAATTTATCTTTGTCCCTGTTGATGTTCTTGCCATAGCACAAGCAACCAAAAACACGCAGGTGAGCATAGGAAGGAGACGTACCGTACAAGAGTTCATATGGTGATTTGTGGTCCAAAAGTCTGGTGGGAGTGCGATTGATCAAATATGCGGCGGTCAATACACATTCTCCCCAAAACCGAATGGGCAAATTTGCTTGGAAACGCAACGCGCGTGCAACATTTAAAATATGGCGATGCTTACGCTCAACACGTCCATTTTGTTGAGGAGTGGCTCGGCAAGACGTTTGGTGCACGATCCCTTGGTCATGGAAGTATGATGTCAAACAAGTGAATTCCGTGCCATTATCGGTGCGCACAACACGCACCTTTGTCTGAAATTGACGTTCCACCATGGCAAGAAAATTCCGTAAAACACGTGTCACCGCAGATTTCGTGTGGAGTAAGGACACCCATACTGAACGAGTACAATCATCCACAACAGTAAGAAAATAAGAAGCACCAAATAACGATGCTATTTTATATGGTCCCCATAAATCACAATGTATTAATGCAAACTTCTCGGTAGCGTTATTTTCACTCAAAGAAAAAACATCACGCGTTTGTTTTGCGCGAACACAAACATCACAAATATGACTATTTGAAGCGACAGAAACAGATTGCCCAAAAACAGTAGATAACTTGCTCACGATCCTGGGTGAGGGATGACCCAAACGCTTATGCCACAAATTGTGCGAAGTTGTAGCAGTCAACGCCACAGTAGGAACCAAATCTTGTTGCACAATGTAGTACAGTCCATTCCGCTGTTTACCCGTACCAATCACCGTCCTCGAAGTGCGGTCCTGAATAACACAAAAATCAACACGGAACTGAATAACACAATCCATATCAGTAAGTAATTGAGCCACCGAAATCAGATTACAATTCAACTCTGGTATATAAAGCACGTTATGCAATTTCAGTTGCTCGGTTAAGACAACAGTCCCCGTCTGAAGTGCTTGTACCCGTTGTCCATCAGCAAGGCCAACAGCACATTCTGTGAGCTGCGTTGTCTCCCGCAACAAAGCAGATTCACAAGTCATGTGTTGAGTCGCACCTGTATCAAGAATCCAAGAAAGATCATGTCGTGTAGCATGCTTACCGACAGATTTGCTAGTGTCAGCTTTGTTCGTTTGCATCAGATTTAACAATGTTGTCCACTGCTCGTTGCTAAATCCGTTTCTGGTCGAATTACTCGTAGGCTCTTCAGACGTGGATGTCAATCCCACGGCCACATTCGCACGCGGTATCCCTCCACGCCCTCGTCCTTGAACAGAAGTTCCGTGTCCTGCACGTCCGCGGTTTGCATCACGATTTTCTGAACGGGGTCGATCACCCCACCATTCAGGATACCCGATTGCTTGAAAGCAACGTTCTGCATCATGTCCTTGCCGATGACACAACGAGCAAGTGATGCTTTGCTTCCCGTCGGTTAGAGTATGACCCTCACTAGTGGTGTTTCGGACCGCAAAAGCCATAATATCCCTTCCTGTTTCTTTGTTACGTGTGATTTGCTTCACACGCTCTTCTTGAATTACCATGGCATACGCACGATTGAGAGTAGGAAGTGGTTCGGTACTCAAAATATTCGACCGCACTGTTCCAAAGGCGTCATCATCTAGACCCATCAGAAACTGATGCACCTTGCTCTCTTCCCGTTTTTTCTCAAAAACAATATGCAAATTGCATGTACAGCCACCACATTGACAAGTGGGTGCTGATCGTAATTTGCAAGTTCCTCCCAAACTTGCTTCAGCTTCCCGTAGTAGGTCACAATTGGGAGCCCTTTTTGGCGGCAATTGCCCAACTCCGCGTGTAGTTGATGTACACGTGGGCCATTGCTAACAGCAAATCGTTCCTTGATGTCGTCCCATAGATCTTTCGCCATCTCCATATAGGTAATGGTGGAGCGCAACGTTGGTTCTATGGTGTTGAGTATCCATGAGACCAACATTGAGTTCACCGTCCACCATTCCTCAAGTTCGGCCGAGTCCGCCGCAGGCTGTTGAATCGTTCCTGCGATGAACCCATACTTCTTCTTCGCGCGCAACGAAGTGCGCATTGCCCGCGCCCATTCTTCATAATTTTCACCCTTGAGCTGAACTTGGGTGATTATATTCCCGGGATTATCGTTGGTATTCAGGGAGTAGGGAGACACGGTCAGAACGTGGGTTTTCTCCCCTTGCCTCTCGCCGAGACCACTCTCTCCTTTCTTTTCTTCAATAGCACGAGCAGCCATATTAGACACCTTGCTCTGATACCATGTGAAACTTCACGTTTCAATTGTGCGAGTTAATCTCGTGTCTTTTTGTTTTTATTGCCCGTACACGGGTTTAATAGCATACAAATACCTAAATTAGGTGGTATAATAAATACAAAGATATACATTATTACATGCCTAATATGGAGAGAGTCGAAAATAGCAAGAGTGGAAGCACCGCTGGAGCGTGCTGGCACAGCTGGAGCGTACGGGAACGAGAGCAGGCCCAACAGTTTGTGAATTATATTATCCAATTTTTTAAACTTAGAATTATAAATTTAATATATATTAGTATTGATGTGTTCACATACTATTTATTTTTTAGTTTTATATCATTTCAACTTTCAATAAGTCAAAAAATGATGAACAAGACCTACTCAAAATAATCCAAACCAACTCAAACCATTAATCTTTCAAACCGCGGTTCAAACTAAACCAATCCAAACCGAATTAGTTCGGTCCGATTTGGTTTGATTCAAACAACAGGTTTGGTTTGGTTTAATTTTATCCAAATTAAAAAATATTAATTTGATTTGAAAAATGACTTAAACCGACCCAAATCGAACCAATTTCACCCTTAATGTCAGCACTTGAAGGTACAAGAGATTGGTGACTAGTACATGTGCAGACTACACAACAGGTGCTATCTCATACACGTAACCTATATAATCACACAATAAGGGTAATTATGTACTTTCCCAAATAAATAGGTAATATGCACCTCATTCAATATTCTCAATAAATATAAATCATTACAACAATACCATATGTCAAACACGAGACAACTTTCCTCAAATTCATGTCCATGACAAATAAATACATCATAATGAAATACATAGTCTGGAACATTATATCAAATGGGGTAAGGTCCACCCATCTAACAAAGACTCAGCTAGTTTCTAGTAGCGCCTGAAAAACATGTGACAACGTATAAAAAGGCTCAGTAGATAACTTATAACTCCACACCAGCTATGAATCACCCAATATCTAGATTCTACATGCTCAGTATATACAACCAGTGTAGTGCTCATTACTCATGTACCAACAATACAACATTAACTCGTATAAATATATACTAGATATTACATTCACACATATCAAAGGTTATTATCACCTATTTGTAAAGACCCGTGTTTTGGGGTGAGTTTTTGAGATAATCATTTTTTGAGGATGCCACGCCATGATTTTCCATCTACCTTGGAATCGGCTCGAAACTCTGTATGCCCACACCCAAAGGGCTAAGGGGTTAATGTATTACACCTAAGGAAAACTATAGCAAATGTGTTTATCCAAACATGTATAAAAGCATGTCCCCACCAGCATGCCCACAAACATACCATGTAATATTCATACAAAGCATCATGGAGAATCAAAGTCTTATTTAATACAAATCATGAGAAAACTCATAGTGTACAATTATTCAAATGTTTTATAATCCAAACCCATCAATACAAATATTTCAAAGTCTCCCAAGGTTTCAAACAAAAATATAGGAAATAAAGTAAAATGGTAACCATAAGCTAGAGAGATACTCCACACCTCAAGTTGTCCACCTAAAGCCAATTAATACCTGAAAAAGTATTAAATTTATAGGAGGGGTGCACAAACCACATCTCAGTATGAATTAATTCTCCCAAGTCCATCCCAATATCCTTGTCACATATATTACTCGTATATGTTTGTGCTCGTGTAGTGAACCTAATGCAAACAATTCAGTTATACACAATAATCAAACACACTTAATGTTACCCGCACTGGAAGGCAGAGAACACATCACCACCATGACGACATATTATATAACTCTAAGCGAATGTTACACGAATGTTACACTTGTCCACACAATACATAACTCAAACCTTCACGCACACACTACTAGCTTAGCTTATATTAGCTTTGTTTGCATATTGATGCAACTAGTAGTATTTAAGTTTAAGTGTGCTTGATCGATCGCGTGACCAAGGATAAAAATTTTATCATCACATAGGATAATGTTTTTCCCTATTTTATTGCTCTGTTGTTGCCTCGTGATTTCAACAATTGCCACCACATACTATGCTCCTCTGAATGTTCTGCATTTAACTAATCTCTTTAATCCTGTGCCCGTAAGTGAGGCATTTTTTGGCTTATTCAGAGGAACTAATTAACATCAAGTTCATGAGCAATGGATCATATACTAATATTGCGCTAAACAATTCCACCAATAACATATATATACACACACACAAAATTTATTTAGAGCCTACCATTCAATATGGAAGCCCTTTAGTATACATTAAATGAGCTTTTTGCTTCATTATTATAGCAACCTTTTGTGTTTGTTCATTTATTCGGGCCTTCTTGCCCCTTTTTTACATTTCCGAGCACGTGGGTCGCAGTCATCATTAATGTGGGGCTCATCCTAAGCCCACACGAGGTACAACTTATGATCTGATTATCACAAGTTGTTGTGTTAGCAGATCTTTAAAAAGACTGTGTTGCCGAAAAAAGAGGCCCATCAACATGGCTAGTGCCAGGGAAATGTCCATTTTTCCTGCTTTGCTACATAATGACGTTCCCCATACACCACCAGCTAGCATATGCACACACACAACTATGCAAAACTCCATCTGAGACTAGGATTTCCACTCCACGACTATATATATATATAGGCTTCGCCTATAAAACCAACACCACCCCCTCCTTCTTCCTCGTCTTTTTACACACACTCCCACTCACACACAATACTAGTTAGCTAGCTTACCTTAGATTAGCTTTGTTTGCATAGTGGTGCAGGTAATGGTATTTAAGTTTGAGTGTGCTTAATTGATTGCATGACCGAGGATGAGACTTTTGTCATCACAAAGGATGATGCTCTTCCTTGTTTTATTGCTCTGTTGCTACCTCTCGTGATTTCAACAATTGCCACCACATACTATGCTCCTCCAAATGTTTCGCGTTTAACTAATCTCTTTAATCCTGTGCCCTTAAGTGAGGCATTTTCTGGCTTATTCGGAGGAACCAACATCAAGTTCATGAGCAATGGATCATATGCTAATATTACGTTGGATAATTCCATCAATAATGTATATATATAGCCCACCCATTAATGTGGAAGCCCTTCAATATACATTAAATAAGCCTCTTGCTTCATTATTATAGCAACCTTTGTTTTTTGTTCATTTATTATAGCATGTGGGCTTCAGTCATCATAATGTGGGGCCCATCACATGCCTACCCAAGGTACAACTTGTGATATAACTATCACAAGTTGTTGTGTTGGTAGATCTTTAAAAAAAACTGTGTTACCAAAGGAAGGCCCATCAGCCTGATTAATGCCAAGGAAATGTCCATTTTGCCTACTCGGGTTTTATCTCATGCCATGTAATCAATCACTGCAATAAAAACATTCCCTAGACACCACTAATTGATGCACACATACAACTATGCAAAACTCCATATGGGACTAGGACTTCCCCTCTACAATATATATAGGCTTCACCCACAAAACCAAAACCACCCCTCCTTCTTCCTCGTCTTTTTACACACACACACACACACACACACACACACACACACACACACACTACTAGCTAGCTAGCTTACCTTAGATTATTAGCTTCGCTTAAATATTGGTGTAGGTAACGGTATTTAAGTTTGAGTGTGCTTGATCGATCTCATGACCAATGATGAGACTTTTGTCATCACAGAGAATGATGCTCTTTCTTGTTTTATTGCTCTACTAATACCTCATAGTTTTAACAACCGCCACCACATACTACGCACCTCCAAATGTTTTGCATTTAATGAATAAGGAACCAACATCAAGTTCATGAGCAATGGATCGTATGCTAATATTGCACTGGATAATTCCACCGATAACACGCGCGCGCCCACACGCGCGCGTGCGTGCGCATGCGCACACACACACACACAGAGCACCCTTGTAACCTTTTAGTATACATTAAATGAGCTTATTGCTTCATTATTACATGAGCAATACGACATACAATCGGAGTTGGGTAATCTTTGGGTAACCATGACGATATGGCAGCCTACCAATTCATTGAAGGGGGGAAAGAAAAAAAATTATGACCGTCCAATCGGCCACAGTTTCGCGACGCTGACGTGAGCCAGTTGCACAAACATTTATTCTTATTGCATCAACCTTTTGTGTTTGTTTATTTGTTTGCTTATTTGTTCAAAAAAAAAAGCATTTGTGTTTGTTTATTTATTTATTCGGGCTTTATTGTCCTTTTTTTACATTTTCGAGCACATGGGCCGCACTCATCATTAATGTGGGATTTATCCCATTGATAATTCTAAGTTGGTCTTCCTATGATTTTTATACTTTTTTTATCTTAAACAAGCGTGATTATATTATGAAAATTTGAGAAAATTAGAAAAAACCTAGAAATTGGAAAAGTGTGAAATTGGAGCTAATTTTTTAAATTAAAGAATTGTATCCTTATGCCATGTTTGGTATGAGGTAATGAAAAGGAATAAAATGAAACTTTATTCATTTCCCATGTTTGATACGGAATAGGAAAAGGAATAAATAATTATCGTGGGAATCATATGCTCTTCTATGGGATGATATTGATTATTCCCAACTATCATGTTTACAATCATTCCCTCGAATAAGTGAATCAAATAGACAAATATACCCTTCCCCTCTCTCTCCCAGCCAGCCCCTCCCCCTCCCCTCTCCTCTCACAGGACAACACCCAACCACTACCCCTCCCCTCTCTCTCCCTGCCAGTCACTACCCCTCCCCTCTCTCTCTTTCTCGGGCAACCGTCGCCTTGATAGACGTTCCAACAACCAAAGGCAAAGACCTTGTGGACGAGGTCAAGGCTGATGCAGAGGGGCTCAGAGAGGTGGTTGATTTGGGACTAGCGGAGGAGAGAGAGGCGATGGGCTTGTAGAAGCACGACTTTCGAGTTATGGACCATAGCTTCTAGATCAGCTTCGTCACAAACTCCGTCGCCACCTCCCCCACTAGCAAGTCCATCACACTGCCCATACCTACCTGCCTAGCCCCACCTAACTCTTCTTTGCACAGTTAATGGTGTAGTTGCTTGCTTTGTTAGTAGTTATTATTAATCAATAGCTAGCCACAACCACAAGTGTGTGTGTGTGTGGGGGGGGGGGGGGGATCAAGACTTTTGGAACTAGAATTGTCGAATTGGGAAAAAGACTACATGTTACAGTAAAAGTGCAATGGTTGGGCGTTGCTTTGAAGGTGGAGGTCGTATGATGACTAGCAGAAGACAGATTCAAATTTGATTGGTTTACAAAGTGAGGATATTTTTATAAATAGATCAATCTATTACCTTGCATACCAAATATATTAAAATATAATAAATGATTCCATTTCATTACAATGTTAATTATATTCTCATGTTGATTCTATTTCTCCCATTTTAATTATTAAATACCAAACGAGTCCTTAGAGTTAGTGTCGTGCTTGAGGTCTCTCCAAACATATTTAGGAAATCCCTTTTATAACCCTTGGAAAGGAACAAATAAATAAATAAATAAAAACTATTTCATCACGGGACCACCGGCACTAACACTAGTGCTACCACATTGGACCCATACTATAACTCTTCATTAATAGGCATTTGTTGTTAGTGCGACCACCGATATAGACGCCACCGACATTTAAAAATCTCTAAGATTTCTGCATCAATAGCATTCGTTGTCGTCGTTAGGGATGTTAAATGGGCTTCCGTCCTGCGAGCCGTGGGCTAGCCTCGCATTTTTTAGCGAGCCGGGTCCATAAAATTTAGCCCGTTTATATGTAGGCCGGAACGGGCTCGGCTCACGTCCACAGTGTCATGACCCGAGCAACGTGGTGCTGGCGGGACGTTTCTTAGTGGCACGATTCAGGAATGGATTCGTGCTACGTAAAGGAGAGGGGTAGGTTGAAGCGTAGATGGTGCGCAGCGAGAAGGTTCCAGGCGGTTCGTGGAGGAGAACGGATGGAACCCCTTCGGAGTTCGACGTGCCGACCCGGTTGAATGCGGGGAGCACGCCGCTAGTCGAGGACTTGACGTTGAAGAAGGGATTTGGCCATCCTTACACAAACCGGTCGGGAACTGGAGCCGTTCTCTTGATGAGCCCAGTGGCAGGCGAAACCGGTCTACGTGCGCTTCAACCCTTAAAGGCTAAACTTAGCGGACCGTGGATAGAGAAGCTAAGTGCCGTAATGGGTTGAGAGGTGCAGGAAACCTGACCCCGTGACAAGTGGTATCAGAGCCGAACCGGCCCGTATCCTGAAGACTCGCCGAGCACTCTCGCGAGTAGCGTGATCCCAAGGTGGGAGCTCACAGAGGTGAGTCGACCGATAGTGTCTTGCACGCCTTGCGTCCATAGAGTTGGAGTATCCTAGAGTGTGATACGAGCTGGGCAAGGGAGTACGAAGGAGCGCGTCGGAGCGATCTTGGAAGCCTCCTATCCTTTGAACATTGGGCGAGTGGGCGAGCATCTTGGTAAAGGTGTTGCATCCTTGCGGGGAAGCGATGTCCAAGCTGTTGACATTGGGCGAGTGGGAGGGCGTCGAGGTAATGATGCCATCGCTCGCGGGGAAGCGATGTCGACAAGCGCAACGTGGACGTTGCGAGGATTAGGTGGAGGAGAATGTCACGACCCGAGCAGCGTGGTGCTGGCGGGACGTTTCTTAGTGGCACGATTCAGGAATGTATTCGTGCTACGTAAAGGAGAGGGGTAGGTTGAAAGCGTAGATGGTGCGCAGCGAAGGTTCCAGGCGGTTCGTGGAGGAAAACGGATGGAACCCCTTTGGAGTTCAGACGTGCCGACCCGGTTGAATGCGGGGAGCACGCCGCTAGTCGAGGACTTGACGTTGAAGAAGGGATTTGGCCATCCTTACACAAACCGGTCGAGAACCTGGAGCCGTTCTCCGATGAGCCCAGTGGCAGGCGAAACCGGTCTACGTGCGCTTCAACCCTCAAAGGCTAAACTTAGCGGATCGTGGATAGAGAAGCTAAGTGCCGCAATGGGTTGAGAGGCGCAGGAAACCCGACCCCGTGACAACGAGACTCAAACGGGCCGAACCCACAGGCTATTTTTTTCCCTAATTGTTTTAATTTAATATATTAAAAGTTTGTATGATATTCATATTTTGTTAGTTTGGTTGTCTTCATAGTTATGTGAGGTTATATTTGATTCGTAAGAACTAAAACTGATAAATTTTCAAGAGAAATAATATATTTTAAGAAAAAAAATTATTAAAAATATAAAAAAAAATGGATCAACCTACATGCGAGCTAGGTCGAGCCTGACAATTTTGGTCCTTTTAAAAATGGGCTCGGTCTGGCCTGCCATTTAACAGCTCTAGCCGTCATGCCCACTTAGTCACTGCCGCCGGCTCTGGAACCTATTTTACATTCTTTGGCGCCATGAATTTGGATTCCACTACTAGCAATGTCGGGATCTTTCTTCTCACTTTGCATTACTTCTTTCTATGGTGCCGCACGTTCAATTTTCTTAAATCCATTTTTTCTTCCCAATTCTACCCAGAGATACCTCTAAAACTTCAATACTCAATGAAGTGACAAATAATACACAAAATATGCAAAAAATATCCTAAAAATATAAAATTAATCTAATAAAAGTCTCAAAATAAAATAGCCTTATCACAATATCTCCAATAGGTAAGGTATTTCATTAGCTATATTTAAATATAGATAAAATGTAGCTCCAATAGATTAACTATACAACTATCTGTAACAATAAATTTATTTAAATTTATAGTTTTTAGCTAAGACGTCACGTCATCTAATTCTTTTATAAACCTAAAACACTCTTCTCTCTAACCACATCACCCCCTCCCCCTATCATTGTGTCACTACGTTGCCGCTCTCCCCCTCTCTCCACCCATACAATGAGATCCTTGTCTTTTCTAGGCCTGTAAATGAGCTGACACACTCAATTGCTCGCTCGATTCGAGCTTGAGTTCGACATCGTACAAATTCAGCTCGTTACTATTCAAACTTAGCTCGGTTACTATACAAGCTCGACTCGGCTTAGTTACTATGCAAGCTCAACTCAGCTCAGTTCGTTTACAAATTTATCAAACATATACCTTTAAATAAGCGACACTCGACAGCTTGCTCAATACCCGCTCTGCTAAGCTCGACTCAAACTCGGCTAAATTCGCTCTACTCGGCTCATTTACAGACCTCTCTCTTCCAAATGAAATCCTGCATCAACGCTAGATTTGATTCTAGAGTCCAATTGCACAAAAAAAATATGTAAATTACAAGGCATTGCCCTCTCTCCTCATCGCTATGTTGCTGCCCCCACCCTCTCCCTCCCTCCACACACTGCCGCCCTCTGTATCGTGTAAGTGGAAATAATACCAAATGGATTAGGGATTTGGAAGAATATAACTTAAGGGTATATTGGAAAAATAAAAAGTTAAGAAAAAAAATGATACTATAGCAAGCTATTAACTAACCATTTTGGCTTGCTAGTGGAGTCCAATTTTGCTATGCAATCAAGTGGGAAAAAAAAAGTTGAAACTATATTATAATCTATGCAAACTTTTAAATTTTATTTTTTTGGTATGTAACAACCTATTATTTATGTCTGCAATATTGTTTTTCTAATGATATTTAAAAGTGCATTTTGATGTGGAGATTCAAATTTCAACGAATCTTTTATTTGAATATTATTTTCATAATATAATTCAATATTTTTCAAATTCGAATATGTCAAATGTTCTAATTTTTTGTTCGATTGATATATGAATCTCAATTCAGATGTTTGTTTGAATTCCCATCCTGAGACCCACACGCTAACTATGAGCCCGCGTTCTTTTTCTTTTTCTTTTTAAATACGAAGACACCTCGCCGTGCTCATTGAACGTAGTAGTGCTTGGATAGGGTGGCACTTGGAAAACAATTTTCAAATTGTGGTATCTTGAAAATAAAACTAAGAAATGATGGCATATTGATTGATGTTGGGGTTCGATATATTTCTTTCATACTCTATAAATGGGTTGGTTTTATTTTTATTTTTTTATAAGCACTTGAAAATTTTGTTTCAAGTGCATAATAGCTTTATAAGGTTAAGTAAATAATATTAAATTATTAGTTAATTAAGTTTTTTTTAAAGAAACTGCTAATTTGTAAATTTATTACCGGTATGTTTTTCTATGTTTCACGTTGACAAATCCTAGGACTTGTCTGATGATTCTAGAGTTATAACTTAAGGTAAGGGATTTTATTTTGGGTAATGTCACACCCACCACCAATCAAACATAAATCTTTGTCTAATATTTACAGCAATCATAAGGTAAAGCCTTAAATCATGAAACTGATTTTTTCTCACTTCTTTTCAGTGCACAAAGCGAATAGGCTCCGAAACCTTTTCGATCTTTAAAGATCGACCAGAGACATTTAAATCATTTCACAGGTCATTCAATTTGATTTTGGAATAACAGATGAATTTTGTTCAAGTGGAAACTCAACCCGTGAATCTGCAAAATAAGAATATCCATCTACATGTATTTTGAATAAACGGCAAACAAATTAAAACTCCAACATTCAAGGAGTACAGAGATCCAGGCACACATAGCACGAGAAAGCATTCCGATTTTATTATATTCATTGTGTTTTGGAGTCCTTTCTCACAGTTCTAAATCTAAAATACACGTTCCCTTGAAAACAAATATATCTAATACATGTTAGAATTTTTTGCAGCATCATCTGTAATTGATATCTAATACATGTTAAAAAATTGATATCAGGAATATGTGAGGCCTTGTCCAGCTATTTCCCCTTACCCTAATGCGTTAGAGTCTACAGTGCATCTGAATCAGAAATTTATTAGTAATGAACTCAAACCAGGATGGGTATAAAGGATTACATTGCTATTTAGATGCCATGTGAGTAGATGCTTTGGAATGGCTAGCTGCTGCAGACATTTCACGCAATCGACTGGCAATTTCCGTGAAGGATGGTCTGGCTACAGGATTAGGGGCCCAACACTGCTCCATTAGCCTTCTCCACTCAGGATCGCAGGAGTTTGGAATGGTCGGCCTCAGTGTGTTACTTACAATACCTCCTGCATATAGCAAGAAGTTTCCAAATTAGTTTCCAACTCTTTCACGTGCAGAGGGTAGGTGTGCGCACACCGAATACATCTTCTCTCTACACGTCTAATAAATGCTGTGAACTGTTGCTATAGTGCCAACAGTAAGCAAAAGCTCACTTCTATACCCAAATTGGTAACATACAAAATTTGATGCCTCCATTTTAATTACTATGTTGGTGGCCATGAAATAGTTTAAGTCCCCAAAGACATTATATGATTACTGCCCCAAGCCTGATTTAAATTCAATAATCTTACCCACTGACAAAGTGATAGACTTGAGTCACGAGAACTCCCAATAAAGAGAAAAATCGATAGAATAGAGCCATATCAACTTGCTTGAATGCTAAAACGAAGTGTAAGAACGAAAGATAATAAATTCTCACCTATGATTGCACCGTAATGCATATTGGCATAAGGCTCCTCACCAGTGAGAATCTCCCACAAAACAATACCAAAGGAGAACACGTCAACCTGCGGACCATGTGAAATACTAAGAACTTGTAGATATTAAAATGCGTCAGAGAGAGAGAGAGAGAGACTTCAACCCATCAGTACAAGTCGCAATGTTGCTAATAGAGATACATGATTTTGTTCCACTTACAAACCACAACATATTTGGGAAACAAACAGGTTCCATCATCCTAAATACACATTTGCAGTTCAAATTGTCGCTAATACAGGTAGATCTTCCATGGAACTAAACAGAGATGCAGTTCCCAGGTATCAGTTGAAGCTATTGAATCCTACCAATGTTGGGATGGATATCTACAGGTACAAAAGGCCACAAATAGTTTTTCGTGTTTTCCAAATTTCTCACCTTTTCAGATACTTTATTGCTGCTCCCATTCAACAACTCTGGAGCCATCCATGGTAGGGTGCCTCTTACACCGCCAGAAACCAACGTATTGCGCTTAATCTTAGACAGGCCAAAATCTCCAACCTGAGATAAAATCATGTCATTCAGATGATAAATTTCTATCAGATTGGAACTTATTTTTCCAAATTAAAATTAACACTTCTATAATAGATAAAATCTATAAATAATACTATCATATTCCTACATAGAATCACAAGCTTAACAATGAGAAGTACCTTGCAAATGGGTCGTAGAGGGTCTTTCAAATTTACAAGCAAGTTGTCACATTTCAGGTCAAAATGAACAATATTCTTTAAATGTAAATACTCCATTCCAAAGGCTGCATCCATGGCAATTATAAGCCGTTTCTTTTGATCAAGATACCTTCAAATTACCAGCGTAAGGTTCAAATGATAACATATTCAGTACGACAACAAACAAACGACAGTAAATGAGCAGTGTATACCAATCCCTCCGTAGCAAAACATGCCTAAGAGAACCATTGACCATGAATTCAGTCACCGTTGCTAATGTTTCTCCTTTTTCATCTTGAACAACACCGTAAAATGCCAACACATTTGGATGATGCAGTTTCGACAAAATATCAGCTTCTCGCCAAAATTCTATGGTCTGAGTACAGTAACATCAGTTAGAACAGAAAAAAAGATTCCTTTCAGCAAGTGGGATAGGAGAGGAAATTCTTAGCCATCAGAGAGACAATATAGCAGAATTTCTGAATCAACAATTCAGCAGTTCATGTCCATTATTAAGAGGGTGATATTACCTAACTTCTGTTCTATTGGATTAGGAATTGATGGTATTCAAGTAAAGCAGAGTTGAATGAACAATTACCAATCTCTCTTGCTCTGATGGTCGACCTGTGAAGCAGCACTTCTTTATGCGCTTGATGGCAACATCTGTTCCCCTCCATTTTCCATGGTAGACAGTCCCAAATGTGCCAGAACCCAATTCCTTCAGCTCTTCAAGGTCATCATTCCTTATGAGCTGATATCAAATTTTAAACATACAACCACACGAGACATAAAGAAAAACACAGTTTAGGAGCATGTGTACAACACTATAAAACTATGTGTACATATAGAAAACTTATAAAAACATGAATTTCACACAACAGAATATTAATGCAATTAATCTACTTCAATACCACTAATTTTCTAGACTTGGAAAACAAGTAGTTTGATGACCTTTCATTAACATGATCTATGGATATTTTCCTAAATCATGGATCTTTGGTATGCGAAACTTCATTTTCATAACAAAATCTAGTTAAATAATATTATTATGCGATAGAAAAAGGCATCTCCCAATTTCCAATGTGAGAAAATCAAACATCTCATCAAAATACTTTTAAACCTTAAGTTTTTTTTTTGTGTTTTTGTAGGCACCTCAGCTTCTCATGCACCCCTGTCATCACATCTCAAGGAAGAAGTTGATCTGATTTTAAATGGCAAGATTGTTGCCCCATCTAGTGGCGAATTTTATTACCTATATGATGAAATAGTGGCAATAGTATTCAATACAAGGTTCGAAAATACAAAATGCAGTACAATACGGATTTGATGTCGTATGCCGGAACTGACACCTCAACTGTCAATGACAATTTTTTTTAAATTATATAAAATTAAATTAAATTTATGCAAACTTAGTTTTAAAATAATAAAATCATACTATAATTATCATATGAAGTTTCATGCTTACTAAAATCCTAATTTAAGTCTCTAGTCATACATCAAATCCAAAACTCCAAAATGACAACAATAGAGAAGATCGACGTTGGGACTACGATCGATGCTGGGATGACAATCGGTTACTCATGTTACCAGTTACTCACTTTGGGACAACGATTGACGCTAGAACAACACTACTACTTCAAAGATGATGATGCGGCTACAACGGTCAACGATTGTTGTTGAGTCTTCTTCAATGATCAACAAGGATGATGGAGGAAAAGGTTAGCCACTTAGCTCCTTTTTTAACCTGTTTAAAATTATAAATGTGCCTGTTTGTGTCGACACAAGCATCTCATCCGGATACGAGATGAAGTGGCAGAACAGGCTATCTCAGACCGCCTCACTCGACTGAGGTGGGCAGTGGCAGATATGACTTCTGAGGCAACGCCTCCAAGTAGTTTAGTGTCGAGGTGTGCGAGGCAGCACCTCAACCTATTTTTTCAAACCTTGGTTCAACATGTCTTGGATTTTCAAGGATAAGTGTCAACGGATTGGATCCTATAATTATTCATTGTACTTTCGGTCCATGGTTCGAAGTATCGGACAATACTACAATGTATCGCTCAAATCGTCTTGGTATCAGAGGGTCCCTGTATGATATCCCACCCCAATACGAAGAACTAGTGTAGCTACTACATCTCGTTGGTCTTGGCCGAGATCTTGAGCGAGAGGAATCGAATCAATTGATGTCAGAATAATACGCTGCAACTACGCGACGAAAATTCATCCGTAATTAACGATACTTACTTTTCTTCCTCCACTCATTTTTTCACTACTTTTCTCTAAATCTCTTCACGCAATGGCCAGTTCCATCCTCATCTTTGCTTCTTCCTCTGTCTTCTCTTATGGGCGGCCATCGATTGAGGCCATTAAGGACAACCACCGATTACGGCCGTCCTCATCTTCTTCGACGGCCGATCACCAGCCGTTATCGACAGACGACATCAAGAATACTGTGCTGCCCGCTACTGCTGCCGACTACCCCTCACACGCGCGCTGCCGCTACCGAAATTATTTTACTTTGCTTTTTATACGAGGTGTGTTTTAACGCTTTTATTTAGTTATTTAATTTAAAATCTGATAAAACTATAATATGTTTTAAATTAATACTGTAATAAATAAATTAATACATTTTATTTATTTATACTATAATAAATAAATAATGATTTATTCATTATGTAATACTAATTTATTTATATTGATTTATTGAAATTAATACTATAATACTGATCTATTTATACGTTTTATTTATATGTTTTTTACTGTAATATTTTTCTAATAAGATTTGCTTACTTTTCAATAAAAAAATTATACTCTAGCGTTTTTTTATGTTTGAAGTCATAGGATGCAATTCAAATCATTTATTTTTTTTGTTTAATGAATCTAATGTAATGATTTGATTTTTTCTGATTTTTCTATAATTTTTTTTAATTAAATATTATTTCACACTTAAAGTTATATCTCACCTGAGATGCAAGTAGTTGTCTACAACTACGACGACAATGACACGACAATATCCGCGATCACGACTTCGAACCATGTTTCAGTCTTGCCCTCTGTAGCCAAGTTCTTTTTGCCAGGAGAGAACAAGGGGAGGTCCATTCCACAAAAATTTATACAAGTATTTTAAGCATGAATCTAAGAACTAGAAAGGTGTTACTTTACTTATTATATAACAGGTATCGTCTTGATTTTGCCCTTGTTTCCACTTTCAATTGTATTTTATTGTTGTAAATAGCTTCCTGATTATTCTTGTAATTTTATATATTGTTAGATTTATAAAATATGGTCATACTATATATAGGCTTGTCATATACACTCAAAAGTCTACTGATTATTGAATTGAATTGATTGCTTTTCATGGTTTTTTAGTGTTTTTTAATGAATCTGTTTCTAGAATTTTCAACTGAGACAAAGACAATAAACTAATCCACCGTAATCTAATCGCCCAAAGTTCCCGAATAAAAATCAGAAGTCAGGGATCCCAATCACAATGTAAAATCTGCTTTCTTTATTAACAAGGAAATATTGGAAAACATTTCAAATGAATGCATAAATCCAGGCAAGCCACCCAAAGAATATTAATGCGGCTAAACTAAAATGCATTTTATTTTAGGATTGTGTAAAATTATATGTTGCTATGACTCCAGAACAAATTGCAATGCAACATGTACATTTCAATCACTAAAATGCCTATTATTTTAGGATTGTGTGCAATTCTTGATCATAATGAATGCGACCAGGACATTAGCCTGAAGCAACAAGTAAACATGGACACTGCAGACTATGATGAACAAAAGCATTCTCAAGCTAAAAAACATGTTCATCATCCTGCAGAGGTTGGTCCAACAAGAAATGAAGTAACAAATCAAATATTGGTCTGGAATAAATTAACAATGCACATAAAAGCACCATACCTGCAAAGTGCTAATATCACGGTCACCCAGAGAAGGATCAGTAAGAGGTAAACCATTGTTCTTGAAAGATGCATCCTGAAAGCGTTAAAGTAATTAGGAGTTCTGATCAGAAAACACAAAATGGTATAAAAACAGAAGATCAAAGAAAAGATGGAAATATACCTCATACTCTGAATCTGGTGTTCTGAGATTATCTGGCATACCATCAAACCGTGTAATGTCACTGCCTTTCACCTCAGAAGCATTGTACTCTGATGGGAAAACTTTCTTTTTTTTACCGACTTCACTAAAATCTAAATTTCCCATGAGA
Organism: Taxillus chinensis; assembly: GCA_023512835.1. NCBI lineage: Eukaryota > Viridiplantae > Streptophyta > Magnoliopsida > Santalales > Loranthaceae > Taxillus > Taxillus chinensis. The sequence continues at coordinate 18,470,078 of CM042092.1, read as the reverse complement.
AGTGCAGCACGATAAGATACAGGGGAACCTTCTTCAATCTTAGCATGTGCAGAAAAACCAACATGATCCTGGTCGATAAGAGAAACATCTTTATGAACAAACTCATCTTGTGCCAGCTTTTGAAAAAAAGACCAATGCTGGGGTTCACGGCTTTCCATGTTCATACTCAAGTCACCATTTTTATGCAGAAGACTAGTACCAGAGGAATCCTCCACAAACCCTGCTTTGGAGAATATATCAGAAAGAAAATCACGGGGGAAACGGTCATTAATATCAATGAGAATATCTCCTTGCTTGGTATTAAGAATTTCACCCTGGGCAGCATCTGTAGTTGAGCACCCCGCCCAAGCAAGTGCTTGAGCATGCTCAATATTCTTATTGAGTTCCTTACCCATCACTTCATCCAGGTGTGATCCACTGACCTCCGGAGGATTTATGGAAGTCGCCTCACTCACAACAAGAGCTTTTGATTTAGCATCTTCTGTCTCCTCATCAACAAATATGTCCTTAATATCTTCAACAGAAATTGTTTCGCAGTTTCTTTTTTGAATCAGATCCTCACTCAAAGCATCTTTATTGCATACAACCTTGGGATTTTTTTTCCTTCAACTCGAGACCTGACACATCTTTAGAAAGGTTTGAATTTTTTTGATCAATGGAATCAGCGAAAACTTTATACTTTTGAAGATGTTCAAGTCCATCGTCAATTGTTTGAGGCTCTTCCTGCAATCTCTCTGCAGTTGGGATGGACTGTTGGGTCTGGGATAACAGATTTTCATTGTCCCATTTCTCGGTGGATTCCAGAATGGGATGTTGTTGTGAACAATCAGGAGGAGAGTGAGAAAGAAGTAGCTGAGAACCAAGTGAATCATCAGACTTTGACAGTCGAATAAGGAACTCTGACTGCTCCCGAGGTATTCTCTCAGAATTGAAGACCCTCTGAGGAAGTGCAGGTGGCTCAAAATAGCTCAAATCAGTTGGATCAGACTCAGAATCTGCATATCCTTGAGCCAAGCCACTACTAGATGTGTCATGATGGTCATCCTCCTTAGATGTAGGAACCTGGACTGTATTTATAGTATCCAGAGACGAATATGTTTCCATATTTTCTTGAGGCTTTCTCTCATTTTCATGTACAGAAACAGCAATCAATGTTTCTTCTTGAGGAATATATTGCATCACTTGACTATCATATGGCAGTGATGGTGCAACAGGTTCATTCCGGAAGGGACCAAATTTTTCAGTGTGACTCTCTTCTTGAACTCCACTTTTAAGTTTCAACTTTTGCACTAGCATTTCCGGACCCTCAATGTTTAAGTCATTCACCAAATGTCCTTTAGTTAAATTATCATATAGAGGCATTGAAATGGAACTTTCTCCAGGAGCAGAAAAATTAGGAGGAAGAGAATTATCATCGTAATGAAATTGAGTAGCCTCTGCATGATGCATAGTCTGGCTATGATGTAACTGTGATGAATGGGTCTCATATGCATTGGAAGGACCACTGGGTGGAGGATGGAAATATTGATCCGTAGAAGGAGAAGTACCAACCAAATCTGTGGCAACCCTACCTGTCTGCTTTTTGATTGATTGGCCATCAAACTCAGTAACATTATTTGCTGAAAAGCTGGTAAAACTCTGCTGGGAGCTCTTCCTCGATCCTGCATCCATGCCATTGACTGAAACTACATACTGAAGATCAGAATCACAATCCAGGCTTCCCAAACTAAAATAAGCATCATCTAAATCACTTGAGGAACACAGAAACATCCTTAGTTTACTGGATCCTTCTCCATCATTGAGAATGTGGCATTCCTCCATCATATTCTGAAGGTCCTCATCACAAGAGACAGAAACCAAGGCATCAAGATCCTCCCCTGGAAGCTGATATTTAATTATATGCGTTTGGTTAAAAACTGTTAACATCTTCTGCTTAAAATGACTCCAAGTAATGTTCTTGTTTATGCGCATAATATGTGTTTCTCCTCCAACATATCTAAGCTTCCCATCACAAGGCCGGGGTAGAATTCTTCCTCCAAAGCTGCAGAGAATCTTAATATTTGACAGTGAAGCATCAATGGATCCAGAAGAAGCATGCCCATGAACATATCCTCGAGTACTAACATGCCCTGATGAACAGCCAAGGTTACTCCTGTTACCATATAAAAAAGTATTCCTCCTGGCAAGCTCTTTTGAATCTTTTTCTGCAACAGTCAACATTGAAATATTTGATCTACTTTCGGACCCAGTATGGTTGATTCCTAAAATTCCTTTAAGATCCATATACCCTGTAGAAGGGTGACCACCAGCAGCATTCGGAATATATGACTTCTTAATATTCACCCGATCACGCATAAATTCAAAAGCAAATACCTCGCCTGTCTGTATGGAATAATTAAGTGCAGGTTTGACATCTAATCTGCTGAAGTCTGGAGGCCTTGTGTTAGTATTTATGCAGCACGTAGGATCTAGCATAAAATTTTGGGATGCAGGCTGCATTTGTTCTCTTCCATATTGCATGGAATCATAAATTTGTTTAAGATTTTTTTGGATGTTCCGTCATTGGGATACGAATTTTGTTTCCACTTAGTTCTAACAATTAATACAAGCTTTAAAGTCACTTATCAAAAAAAAAATACAAGCTTTAAAGCCACAACCCTGTGAGGATTGCACGACAGTGATATTTGAATGGCACCCTTATGAACTTCCCAAGACAATATGTTCACCTGCAGAAATAATTTCCAAGTACCAACTACCACAGGCTATTAAACCATAGTATGAGGCGCAGCAAATTGTGGTTCTAGCAGCCTAAGATAGTGTCAGCAATTTTTAATGCCTGGCTCTGATGCACTAAAATCTTCACCAACAAGCTGAGATTCTTCAAAGATATGTTGCAACAAATAAGCTTTCTACAAGAACAATTTTGAATTTTAAAATTCCATGAAAAAGCAGAAGCAAGAATTCAGAAGTAAATCTAGGGAATGAATGCCTTGAAAAAATGACTAGTCAACCCAAGCACAGCCTTTGATTTCTACAATTTAAATTATTTTAGTTCTGGTAGGTGGGTTTGAGAATTTCATGGCTTTTACAGGTACATAAAAACACATCGGAATAAATGCTTCAGCCCAAGATATTTTATTTTATATATATACATATACACAGACGTAACAATTGTCTGTTGCTGGTATATATCTACTTATGATCGAGATAGCATGTACTTAACATGTTAAAAATATATATATTTAAAAAAAATTGCAGTTTTAGAGCAACCTAGAAAATTAACCATTTTTAAACAAGCAAATTTCTCTTATTGAATGCATATAAAAAGCATTCAATCTGGAAAATTAACTTGTGGAGAACAGGAAGATGGAGAAAGGATAAAACGTTAAGAAAAGAGGGCAACATGATCGATCTGAATGAAATGACCAAAATTCCTAAAGGACGACTTACTTGTCTGGTATGATCACTTACGCAGATTGTCAAAGGGTACTCAGTCTTGAAACCGCTTGATAAGGTTAGAATAAATACCTAGCATCTCATGTAAAATACGACATATCTTTACACCTCCAACAAATACGTACTCAAATTTTTTTCAAGCATGAATTGATAACCAAAAAAAAATACTGGGAACAAGATAAAAACCATTCCAAGGGCTTCCACAATGAAGATCGATGGAACAGAAAGTCAAAATTGTCGAATAGATTTTTTTAACTTGGCCACAAGATTTTGCTGAAGTGCCAGACAAATTTTTAAACAACCAATGCGCACAAAATTTATTAAAGCTAGGTGCTTCTATGAATAACAGCTCTGTTACTCCAGGGGAGATTGTGATGCAGTGCAACTTGACATTTTCTGAAGTCTAACTCCAAGGGATATTACAATGCAACTGAAAATCAGCCAGAAAGCATAGAAATTTGGATGTGATGGGATAAAATTTCTTCAGGGAGGCTATAATGTGACTGAAAATTTCTACAGTTTTAAAATTCCTTTTTTATATGACACAATTAGCACACTTAGATCAGTTGATACTTGATTGACTTGATTCCCAGATCAGCTAGTCACTCTTTTGAATGTTTTGATCTCCAATGACAATATCATAATGGCAAGGGGCCTAAACTTGAAGCTGACACTCTAGATCTGTGATGGAAAGTACTGACATGGTTAAACTTTTATCGAAGGGGAACCAATATGAAGACACTTTTTTCGCCACAAACTTCATAATTAAGGAAAATGCACAGAAGAGGTGTTGGGAAATGAAAATGCCATGAGTGGCTTAAAGCATGTAACCACATAAAGATGTAGTTTGGAGGTTACTAGTATTCCTAAATAGAAACCCCGTGCATGCATTTGCAATTTTACAGTGTAAACATAAACACAAAAGACGTAACTCAGTTGTGTTTTAGGTGTCTATAATGAAACAAACGAGCACTTTCACGTGAAAGGGGAACTTCTGCTGTATTACAGTCTCTGTTATAAGCAATGCGTTCCCACACCAGAGCGTAGCGTAAGCAAACTAAATACACAAAACACATAATTTTCTCAAAACCAAAAAAGGAGGAGTTATGCTGTACTAGAACATGAGACAACTTTGGCAGAAAGAGGAACTCAGATCACGTGATGGGGCAAGCTGAATCACTCAAATGTCTATCCCCACAAGTGGTCTTGCACTGTTTCCTAATAGTTCACCGACATCTTGGAGGTCTATCAATTACAAAATTACAGTAGTTTAGTTTCTAATAGATTTATACTACCCTGTGTAAACAACTACAATTTAACTGCAAACGGTTCGATCCAAAGTTGTTGTTTGAGGAATCAAAAACCGATAGCACCAAGTCGCTTAAGTTCCAAACAAAACATAACACGAACAACCTAAAACTGAGCATAACACGGGAACGGGGAAAAAGAAAATTAATTCGCATAAACCCAACTGGAATCGAGGCAGAGTAGCATGAAATCGAGTAAAGAATCGGGTTGCGGGAAGTGATGATACTACCAGAAAAGAGCAATGCTCGAAGCTCGTTGGTTGGTTCACCTCACCAGTCACCACCATCACTGCAGCTCGAGAAGCATCTCTGTCCCTCTCTAAACCCTTGACTTCTCTCTCTTGGTTTTGTTGTTAACGAAGAACAAGTTCAACCCCTCCACTTTCTTTGCCTTCTTTCTTAAGTTTTTAAAATAGAAAACAAATCAAAGAAAAGACATGCGTGAGAGTACCAATTATAATCTAAAGCTTCATTGACTTTGCTTACCGTTTATGTTGTCATGAATTTTGAATCGAATTCATGATTCACTGTGACTCAAATTAAGGTTTAATTCATGATCCAGCTCAATCATCCTATAATAATTATGTAAATTTGACGCCCACAATTATCAAACTCGCAAATTAAAATAATAGTTACTGTTAAATCGTCAATCCGCTGCTTCGTTGAATAAATGGTAGGGGTAAAGTGGGTTAATCAAAACTTTTCTATAATTTGTTTTGCCACAATTAAGAAAATCTTAATTGTTTGATGAAATGTTTTATTGAAGAATGAAACCCAACTTTGATTGTTTGATGAAATGTTTTATTGTTTCAAGATTATCCTTGAAAGATAAACTGTTGAGACCAAATTTCATGCAGACACCATTCACGGTAATGTGCCTCACCTCGACAGATAAGTCTTCTTCTACTTCATCTATAAGTTCTTTATTTTATTTATTTTCTTTTATTTAATTCGTATTAGGATTATTTTGGTATTCTACCTTTAATTTCTTAATTGTATTAGGTTTTCAATTCTTCGCTTCTGTCTCTGTCTATGATAATTTATATATTCAAATTATTGATTTTTTATTAATAATAAACTCTTAATTAGAAGTTTATTCTTATATTTTGATTTTTGCAGTTTATTACTTGAATTGTTTGGGCTAGAATTTGGATATTTGATTATTCTTTTCTAGATTATTATTGGATTATAATTAAAGCCCTCAATAATTTGGTGCTTTCATTCAGAGATCTTAATTAAAATTTCTCATTGAGTTACTAATTTCATTAAGTTATCATTAGAGAATAAAGATTCAATATTTATTACATGTTCTTCATTAATATGATGGACGAGGCGGTAAAAATGAACAAACAATGGTTTGAAGCTTTGGAGCATTCCGTTACATAATTTTTTGTAACTATGACAGAAATAGTTTGATTACACAACATGGCTAACGAGAAAATTGATTGATTACTAGTCGTATACAAGGGAAAGATTTTATAGAAGATAAACGAATTGTCATGCCTCAGATTTTTTAATATCAAGAAACCGGTTAGTAATGTCCAATGCCTCGCACCTAGTAAGTCAAGGAGTTGTGTGGATGACCACCTAAATAGGGCTCCCGCTAGGGTGCTGCCCAAAACCTATTATAGTGCCACTCTATACTACATACAAGCACACACATAACACTTCACACATAAGAAATGCAACTAATGATAAATAGGATCACTAGCCCCAAAACATAATGTTCTCAAATAAATACAAGAATCACAATCTCAAAATATAACAATGTCTCAAGCCAAAAGCAACAAAACAAAGAAAACCAATAAAAGAAGGAAAGAAACCACAAGCACACCATACAATAGCTTATAAAACAACACAAGAAATGCATAACTAGGTGATGGTGAAAAACAAGTATCATCTATACAATGCTCATAACACTTCGTTCTTCAAGCATTTTTGCTCTAACGGTTCTCCTTCTTCACCTTTTCTCCCAGCACTTTTTTTCTAATGCAAGATGGAACGATACACACAATTTGTTTTCTTTACCCTTTTTTTTCTTTTTTCTTTATTTTCTTTTAATAAATTTAATTTTTGTATTACTTAAATTACCAGAATACCTCAAACACACTCCAACAAGCTAAAGTTACTCCTCATGGCCCCAAACTCCAAAATAGGCTCAAGTATAGTCAAACTTCCTCATTTTCAAGCTTTACCTCATGTTAATATCAATTTATCCCAACTCTCACTCTATAATGGGATCCATATCTAGGACTAAGGATACGGGCCCTCACACGAACTCAATGAGACAATCGTGGGTCAAGACAATCTTCATCGGAGGTTGAACATACTTCTAGTGTTGAAAACAAACCCTATTATTGGAGCTCATATGAATCACGGTATGAGGTTGAGTTCCCATTCGGTGACTCGTATAAAGGGATTGACGATGCCCAATTAGGTGGTTCCCTCGATGCAAGGCACACCTATTTCATAATCATTACCAACAACATGACCTTCATAATTAGACTAATTGACGCCCAACCCCCTTAGGTCACGACTTTCCGTCATCTCTCTTTATCATCCTTATCTGCAAAAGTGTTGTATAGGTTAGAGATATGGGCGAAACTCACAACAGATCCGAGATCTACTTCATTTCTTTTCTTTTCTTTTTTTCAGCAGCCTATTTTTGTGATAGTGAGGCAGGAGGTTCACATAAAGATGGAAGTCAGGAATTTTGTAAATGATTATGGTTTTGGGGATTAATGGGGTTCTATACTTTATGTAGAACAATTTCCCAAAATTTCCCTTGAGGAATAGGGACGTTTCGAAGGGTGGGAGAGTGTTAAGACCCAATTTCATGCATACACCATTCACGATAAGCAGTATTGAAATTGAAGCCCGCTATGTGTTTTGCCTTAATAAATTATGTTGACTTTCATTTTATTTAATTTCCTTTACTTAATTTATATTAATATTATTTTAGTATTTTACCTTAGTTTCTTAATTATAATATTTTTCAATTCTTAGCTTCTATCTATGCTTATAAATAAGTTTTGTTTATAATAATTTATTTATTTAGATTATTAACTTTTTATTAGCAATAAACTCTCAATTAGATATTTATTCTTATATTTCGGCTTTTACGGTTCATTATTCGAACTATTTGGGTATTCAGTTATCTTTCTCTAAATTATTATTGGATTCTAATCAAGATTCTCAACATAAGCATTAAAAAGAACTAAATGACTTTGTTAGTAATTGACTAGTTTTTCAGTACCAATTGAATCTTTAACGCTTTCATTTTTGTCATTATCACGTAATTCTTTATTATTATTTTGTTAAATAATGACTAAATCTTCTTCTATATTATTACTGCTTAACATTATTTTGTATATGAACTCATTTTGACCGAATCATCATTTTGGTTATTATTATTAATTATCTAATATTGCTTGGTTGATCATTTTATTAGTATGAACTAATTTTTTTATATCGTTTGATTCTTCAACTACATCTAGTGGTTTACTTACAATAAATTTGTCAAGAGTTCTGTTTTATATTGAGTCAATTGTTTTTTTAAAGTTTATTATATCCATATTGAAATTTTATAGGTTTCACTTTTACTCTAAAACAAAAACAATAACTTAAATAAAAATAAAAGAATAAATTAGATATGATACAATAGAACATGATTTGAAGGTAAAAGTCTTATAATGAAGTTTAGTTGTTCCGTTTAGGTAATATAAATAATGTATAAAGCCTTTAAAAATGTTAGATATATAAAATACAATCATAAAAAGTATATATAAAAATTAAAATAATCATAACTATTATATAAAAACATGTATTAAATGCATGTGTCAAAAACAAAACTGAAGCTTAACAAAGATTCGAACTTTTTACGACTGCACTTTTAGGAGAGAGAGAGAGAGAGAGAGAGAGAGAGAGAGAGAGAGAGAGAGAGAGAGAGAGAGAGAATAATAGAAGTATCATCTTCTAAGTTATAGACATAGTGAAAAGTTTATTTATTTTAATGTTCTGTAGTGTTACATAATTGTATGATTTGAGTTAAAAATAAATAAATTATAATTTAGTTTATTTTAAAATTTTGTTTAAAGTAGATGAGTCTTTCTAATTATTTGCTTAGGCATTATTTTATTTTATTTTATTTAGGTCTTTTACAGTTATATAGCCATTAATTTTTTTATCATGTTTTTTTTACAGCGAGCCCTGTGGTGAACACCCATCGTTGCCCTTATTCAGGGCTACCCCTGCCTGCACTGCACGTATTTATTATCTCTCTTCGATTGCTCCATTTAAAGAGTCTTACTTCTTTGTGTCAAGGCAACACTTTCTATTCAATTTACATGGCATTGTTAGTTTGGATAAAAAAATGTCAACATATATTGATAGTAATGCTTCATGAAAATTTATTATAATAGTTTGATGCCAATAATGTATTGTTATTGTTTATCATAGAAGGTATCGAGATGAAGGAATAGTTAATATCATATAGCTTGTGCCTTGTATTTCCATTGTATATTTGTGTTTCATTGTTTCATTAATGTTTGATAAGATGTTTTTTTCTTGCATTTAATGTGTAAATTTTACTGTCCCCATTTATTATTTGTATTGCTATTAGTCCATTGATTGTTTCATGATTGCTATTAGTCGGGATGAATCAAATTATTGTAAATTATTTGAAAATGAACTCAATTTATTGTTGCTATTGGCACTCGTTTCACCTGTCATATTCATTAGACCCGTCATAAACCCATAGTTATAAAGGCTAGTGAAACATTTTTTCATTTATTAATACTATACCCTGAACTACCGTTATGTTTCAAATCTTTCACCTACTATAATTTTAGTTTTATTGAATCACATTTGCAAATAAACTAATTTTAGTATAACATTCACTGCAAACTTTTTAAAAATGATTCTCCAAAACAAAAAAAGTACAAATTTTTATAAAACAAATCCTTTCAAAATATACCTTTAATCTATTTATTTTAACAATTTATCAATTAAATCATTATTTTTTAAAATTTTATTTATTTCACTAAATTAAAAAGTAAATATGATAAGAAAAAAACAAAAAAGTAAATTTAATGATAAAAGTATAATATTTTAATAAATAGAAAGTGAATAGTGATGAATTAAATGTCAATAGTTACTATTCATTTTATTAATTTTTTTTATTATTATAAAGAGTCTAAAAAGTATAGTTTTTAATCATTTTTAGTAAAATAGCTATTTAAACTAATAAAAATATATATGTACAGAGAGTTTGCAGTGAATACTTTTAAACATCAAATGAAATAATTAATCATGCACTAAAAATAGGTCAATTGATAATTTAGATTGCGGTTGGTACATAACTTGCTTTTAGAATTTGACTAAAATTTTACAAAACATCAAATTCATACTCATTAATTATAACATTATTTAATTTTAAAATTTAATTTTTAAAACAAGTGAGTTCTATAGTTGTATTTTTTAAAAAATTATTTATAACTATTTTATGTTTTCAAATTAAAATTTAATTTTAACAGGGAGTCAAATAGTTTTTTATTTTTTATGTTTGCTTTTCATCTATTTTATTATAACAACCTACCATATTTTCTTTTATTTTATTGTTTTTTTTAAATTTAATTTCTTAAAAATATACTATTTTAAGAATATTTATTTTACCTAATAAAAATTATTTTATAAAAATCCATGCAACATGCATACCATGGAAGTTCAAGATTTCCTAATATATATATATATATATATATATATATATATATATATATATATATATATAATATATATATATAATTTAAAGTCCTCCACGACCGAAAGCTAAGCACATAGTCATGGGGTCGTACATATATATACATATTTATTTATTTATTTAAAGTCCTTCATGATTGAAAGCTAAGCACATAGTCATGGGGTCGTATACATATATGTAAATATATACTTTATATATTAATATATATATATATATATATCAATGATATATATGTATGAATATAAAAAGGATCAGAGAAAGAGAGAGATAAGGTAAGAAAAGAATAATTTATTTCATTAAGAAACTTTGAAATACATATACAAACCTCTATACTAACCTTTGGAATAAAAGAAAATACAACTTCAGAGCTTCAACCAAGTATCCTGTAAAATAAACTTAATTAAGAAGAAGGGGGGAGAAAGAGGAAGAATGTTGTCGGAGAGGTCCGTCGGAGGAGGAGAGGTTCGGCGAAGAAAGAGAGGGAAGAGGAGAGATAAACTCTTTGAGGGAGAGAGAGAGAGAGAGAGAGAGAGAGAGAGTGTTTGTATTCTTGGGAGATTGAAAAGCTTATGAAAGAAGGAGGAGGGAGTCTCCTTATATAGGCACGGGAGGAGGCTTCCAAAAGAGGAAGGGTAACTTAGGAATTTGACTTTGACTTTGACTTGTTTTTTTAATAATGCCACGTGGGCTATGAACAGTAAAATGAAACCTTGGACTTGAGCTTCACTTTGAAATGCATTTTGGGCTTGTGTTTGCATCGGGGCCTGTAGCCAAATACTGTAGATGAACTTTGGACCCTGTTTGGATGGGCCGCTAGGATTAGGCCTAATGTTAACACGGGTTTTGCCATGAGTGCTTTGGGTTGTTGGGATTAGGCTTGATAAATTCGAATGGGCCGCTGGGATTGGGCTTGTTAAATTTGAATGGTCTAATGGGAATGGGCCTTATTTGGAAAGACGCCTTAGATATTCTTTGGAGGCTGTTGAGAATGGCCCTATATTGGATTTTTCGCAAATCTACAACGATAAACGGATTTGATGAAGGCTCATTAGGCGTCGTTTGCACCTAATGAGATGTAGTCATTCTGACCGACTACACACAGTTTTGCACAAAGTGCTTTATTGATTTTTCACAAACCCACAACGATCAACGGATTTGATAAAGGCCCATTAGGCGCCGTTTGCACCTAATGGGATGTAATCATTCGGACCAACTACACACAGTTGGATATCTGCATGGGTGGAGGTGACGATGTCAGGGAAGTCTTTCTGGGAGTCGTCTTCCTGCAGCAGGTTAGGCGGAGGAGCAATGATAGCATGTGATTTTAAAATTTGAAAATTTTGAATACGCGGTTTTTATAAAAACGGGAAAATAAGATTTGGGCTGCATGAAATATGATCATAATGGACTGTGTATGGTGTGATTAAATGAATGAAAGGGGTGCCAAGAATAACAACATAATTAATATTTTGTAATAATACAAAGTACGTTTTGATTTGAACATCATTATTGATTATAATACCTTTGGCCTTGGAGAAGATGGGCAGGTTTTGATTGTTTGTGGCAACAAAACTCTGATGAGAATGGGTTTGGAGATTTGGAGGAATTAAGCAAATTTGAAGACAATTTAAATCCGCACTAGTATAAAAAAGGGCAATTGTGTCGAGGATAAAATCAGTATTAAATTTAATAGTAATATGAATGAAATATTTTTGTGTGGTGATTTCTCTGAGGAGGAAAAGATAATCATTTGAGGGTATTTCGGGAGGATCATTTTGGTTATCATGAGCATTTATATTATCATATGAATTAGCAATGTAAAGAAGTTGGTGAATAACTTCATTTTTCCGATTTTCAAGTTGGTCAACTTATTTTTGTAATTTTATAATTTCTTTTTGAAGACTCTCAAGAGAAAGAGTAGGAGCTCAAGGAATATTTTACCGTTTGAGAATAGAGGTTAAATCATAATGACTAGGGGGAATAAAATGTGGTTTAATGGTATTTTGTTCAAGTGAGGGGATAAGTTTTTCAATTAATTGTTTTTTGATTTACGGATTACCAATTTGTTGGATGGTATCAAGAATGGATTGATGATCTTTTGTAATGACATTTAGACTATTGGAAGAATTATCAGAGGAATTTGGATTGACAAGTTCATCAATTTGGAGAGCCTGATTATCCTCAGAGTAGCTAATGAATTTAGAATTGCTAGAATTTTCAAGGAGGAGACTTTCTATTTTGTCAACTAATTCTTTATCAATACTTAATTCATAAAGTTTTTAGGAAACACGACAATTTTTTGCAATATGGCCAATTTTACCACATGTATAGCAAGTAACAGTGCGTGGTTTGGAATTAGAGGGATTTTTTGGAGATGGTTTTGAATAAAACTCATTTGTGGGGAATCTGTGAGACGTGGTAGGAAAATGTTTAGATGGTTTTTTATAAGAAAATTTATGGGGAAACTATTTAGTTGTTTTGGAGTAACTTCCATCGCAATGTTGTGGTGAAAGAGAAGAAAATTCAAATTGTTGGTAAAATGAACCTAATTCTTGTTTTGTCTGTTTCATTTCCCATTTTAAATGTTTGTGGAGTTTTAAATCTTGACAAATTTGAAGACCTGCTTTTTGGGTGAAACTAATTAATTTTCTATAAGCAAGTTGATTGTAAGAGATAGGATTTCCTATGGTTTCTTTGATAGGATTTCTAACACGTTCTCCTAAAAGGGTAGGTAGACCGACTAAAAAATTTTCTTTCCAAAAGGGTTGATTTGAATCTTCTCTAAGCATGACCCTAGTAAGGAAAGTATTTTTGTAATATTGAAAGTCAGATAACTTTCTACAACGAAGGTTAGAAAGAAGTTTAATATTTTTGTTTTTGAGATGGGAAGAGTCACCAATGAAATGGATACTTATTGAGAAAATTAAGGTTGCAACAGCATCCAAGATTGTTTCATGTTGGTGATTTATGAGGGGGTATTGCTTTAATCCATTTTGACACTATTGAGGATTATTATTTTTTTGCGAGGAAGAAAGATAGAAATCTTACCATCTTTTGAGTTGGCCAGAGAAACTTGAAATGAGAAATTTTGCAATAGCCCTATCGGAGAGATTGGTTTGGGTTTTGTATGCATTAGAAGCCATGGTCATTTGATAAAGGGGATTGAGGATATTATATTCAAAAAAATCATCTATGTTCGATTCATATACAGTAGAGACATTAAAATGTGATTGGATAAAAAGTCCGCTATGTTTAAAACCAATGTCAGGGGCAGCTATCATAGGGATTGGTTTTGGATTTGGGTAATTAAAATTATTAATTTGAGGGATAAGGGATGAGGGAGAATGATCTTCTGGATTTGTAAGAACTGCACAACTCTGTGGAGTTTCGGGGACAATGTTTGAAGAGGATAGGTGTTCCTGTTTTGGGGTTTTGGGGGTATTTAAGGAAGAAGAACACTATTCAAGTTTATTTAATTTTGTTTTAAGATGAATTAACAATTCGGATTTGGATTATTCAAACTCGGATTGACTTTGTTTAGAAATTTGAAATGGTTTAAAAATGGGAGTTCGGATTTGTGAGTGTGAAGGAGTATTATTTTCGAGTGTAAGTTTTGTTAACTGTGTTGCAATTGTTTGTAAATGAGCATTTGTAAAATTGTTTTGTTGGATTATATTGCGGAGGTTTGTATCCTTATCAGCACTTGGATTTTTGTATGGAGTAGCATCAACTTTTTGATTAAAATGAGGAATCTTAATGGATCTAAAAGGGGGGTGAATAGATTGAATTTTGGTGTTATTATCAGAGAGTTCCCAAGTTAGATGTAATGGTTTATGGAGGTTAGAGTTATTGAGTTCCCATTCGGGAATTTGAGGATGAAAGATAGGTGTAATAGTTTTAAAAGGATAATTAATGAAATTTTCAGAAGCCTAGATTTCAAACCAATCAAAAAAGGGGATTTGGATATTATGATTTTGGAGAAAAGAATAAAATTTTGTTTGAATTTCTTGGCGTGTTTCATTAAAATGTTTAAAAAACTAATTTCGTTTTTGTTTATTACGTTGAGAGTAAAAGTCATCATGAAGTTGTTATTTGTTGATTTTAATTGGAATTTATAAAACATTTAATTCATTTTGAATATTTTCAGTAAAAGTAGAGAAAGATGGAGAAGGTGGGGAAGAATGATTAGAGTTATTTGGAGAAGGAGGTAACTATGGACTTTTTAGTTTAAGTTCCAGTTGGTAGAGAGGTCGTGGTATTTGAGACCTATATTCTACGTTTTGGAAAGAGGTGGATAATTTTGGCCCAGGGGGAAGATTAGATGTAGAAAATCGAGGGCGAGAAAGTTTTATGGAAGACATGTGGAAAGTTGTAGATGTGGACGTAGAACCGGCATCAGAGAACCTTGAAGAAGAAGATCATTTGAATTGAAGCTTAATTGTTCCATCATTGTATTGAGTAATTTGATGAAGGTCGAAATTGGGGGTTAAAGTTGGAGGTGACAGTGGGGGAACTGCTCCTTCCAATAACCATTCTTGGGGAAGGTTAACATCTTGTCATTGAATCGTCCTTGGAATAATGGTATTTGATTTTGAAAAATCAGTTTGAAGAAAAAGGGTTTCACCTTTTTTACTTTGTATTTTATGTTTAGTTGCAAAAGCAGAAAGTATAGCTTTATAATGAATTTTAAATATTAAAGCGATGAGTATTGATCCTTCAAGCATCTTGTAATTGTGAGTTTTAATTTGAAGAGTAAGGGATTTTAAAATATGTTTATCATTGAGAGAAAGAGTGAGGTTTGGATAACAATCGAAAGAGAGTGGTCCACTACATAAGCTAGATTCGACCAAGCTTAGAAGGGAATCATCAAAATTTATAAAACGTGTATCTCAAAGAACACAAAGGATGGATGTATTTAGACCTTCTTTGGTGAGAGGTTTGATTCCTATTTGGACTAGACCTATATGGATATATTTGAAGTTCCTTGAAACATGATTTTGAATAGATTTAGGGGAAAGAATCTAAATTGATTCAAAGGGCTTTGTTATTTGAATATCATGTTCCTTGGTTTTAATTGTAAAATCTGATTTGAAACGAGAAAACAGAGATTGTTTGTAGATTTGGTCTTAATGCACTTTAGGGATCTTCCAATTATCAATATATTTTTCAAAATTTTCAATTATTATTTCTTTAGAATTAATGGGAGTGGAGGAAGACGACGGTTGAGAAGAGAAGAAGGACTCCATATCAAACGAAAGTAACAGAAATAGAAAAAGAAATAGGAAAACAGACTACAGTAACTGACCGAATACGACTAGTCACGAGGGGGTGGAACGAAGGGGTAGATACTTCGAGATGGCGAGCATTGATGGAATAAGGATCGAAGTCAGGCCGGTACGTTGGCTTAACTCAAGGTTTTACTACCCTCACGCCTGTCTGTTGGCTTCACGGGACTTACCTCCTTGGATCTGTTGCTTACCCTACCACACCTACGATCGACAAGCTCTGATACCAATGGAGAAACGAAATAGAAGCGTGATTATTAGTACCGAATATTTTTAATTATTGGTACGTGGCGTTGTTTTCACCAGAAGTGTCCTCACCCATGGAGGAGGTTACTAGTTTCCAACTGATATACCAATGTCTTTTTTAATCTTTTTTAATTTTTAATTTTTTTCTTTTTAATTTTTAAAACGTAAAAGTAAAATAATAAAACAAACAATAATAATGGCCAGTGGGGCCCACACAAAGACTTTAATAAAATAAGAAAGCAATGTAAATAAAAGTAAACTAATAAGGACAAAACATAATTATGCCCTGTCGGGCCCGCATAAAGAAAATAAGAAAAAGGGGGAAAGGACTAATAAGATATAATAATATTTATAGAATTAAAAACCTTCACGACCGAAAGCTAGGCACATAATCATGGGGTCATAGCAGTGCATATATAATACATATACGTGTATATATATATAATTTAAAGTCCTCCACGACTGAAAGTTAAGCACATAGTCATGGGGTCGTATACATATATGTAAATATATACTTTATATATTAATATACATATATATCAATGATATATATGTATGAATATAGAAAGGATCGGGGAAAGAGAGAGATAAGGTAAGAAAAGAACAATTTATTTCATTAAGAAACTTTGAAATACATATACAAATTTTTGTATTAACCTTTGGAATAAAAGAAAATACAACTTCGGAGCTTCAACCAAGCATCCTGTAAAATAAACTTAATTAAGAAGAAGGGGGGAAAAGGAGGAAGAATGTTGTCGGAGAGGTCCGGCGGAGGAGGAGAGGTTCACCGAAGAAGGAGAGGGAAGAGGAGAGATAAACTCTTCGAGGGAGAGAGAGATAGAGTGTTTGTATTCTTGGGAGAATAAAAAGCTTATGAAGGAAGGAGGGGGGAGTCTCCTTATATAGGCACGGGAGGAGGCTTTCAGAAGAAGGAAGGGTAACTTAGGAATTTAACTTTGACTTTTTTTAATAATAATGCCACGTGGGCTATGAACAGTAAAATGAAACCTTGGACTTGGGCTTGAGCGTCATGGGCCTCGGGGAATGGCTTTTCCTAGGTTATGATTACAATATGGGCTGTAGAGTCTTGGGCTTCACTTTGAAATGGGCTTTGGGCCTGTATTTGTATCGGGGCCTGGAGCCAAATACTGTAGTTGAACTTTGGACCGTGTTTAGATGGGCCGCTGGGATTAGGCCTGATACCAACACGGGTTTTGCCATAAGTGCTTTGGGCCACTGGGATTGGGCCAACTTCTTTGAAATTTGGGAATGGACCGTTGTGATGGGGCCTTATTTGGAGAGACATCTTGGATCATTTTTGGAGGCCGTTGGGAATGGGCCTAAATTGGATTTTTCGCAAATCCACAACGATTAACGGATTTGATGAAGGCCCATTAGGTGCTATTTGCACCTAATGAGGTGTAGTTATTCTAACCAACTACACATGGTATTAGATATATTTTTTATGGGTCACCGAGATTGACATTGGGAACAGAATTTGTATTAGATGAAGAAGATGATTGTTTGGTGGACTGGAGCAATGTTTGCATAATGTAAAAATATTCTTCTTCTGATTGGGCCTGGGCAAAAGCCTTTTGGGTAAGAAAATTGGGTTTAGAAGATGTAGGTAACGGTGGTGGAGTTTGTTTGAAAAGCCATTGAAGAATGGAAGGTTTAGAGAGTTGGGTAGGAATATTATAAGAATTCCACCATTTGACTTTAAACCTGCAAGCAAGCATGAGAGGTTATTTAGGTGATTCATGAAATGCATAATACCAACTACAGACCTATGGGACATGGAGGTGCAAGCAGAAATGGTAGGTGAGATTTGTGGATGGTGACTTATCAGGAATCTGGTATTTGGATTTGAAAAGGTAAAAGGATTCAAGGATTCAGGGAGGGAAAATTTCATAAATGGATCCGAACCAAGACCACCAATGGGAGAACTAGGATGAAACGGTTAAAGGTTGAAATTCTTGTTGGAAAAGGAAGAGCCAAGAATGGCTTTGTTGGGGATTTTGGATAAAGAAAGTATTAAACCAGGCTTGCTAATAATCCTAGTTATTAAAAGTAGGATAGTAAGGAAGGGGGAATTTGAATTATTTGGAAGGCTATTGGGAGCATGGAGAGGTTGGTTCCAAGCAGAGGTGGTAAGAATCCTTTTAATGCTATATGTTGAATATGCAGGAAAAGAATGATTGTTATTTTGGTGAAAGTCTTTGAAAATTGCAGAACCTGTGGATTTGAGGATAAAGCGGTAGTAAGTTTGGGTTTTGAGGGGATTGAAGGGTTTGAAATGGTAATTTGGGGGAAAGATTTTTGAAGCATAATCTTTTGAAAATGAATAACTAATGTCATTTTCAACAAAAAAAATATTTTGGTAATTTGGCTTGTCAATGTATTTGGAAGAAGGTAACTTTGATGATGATAATATAATTTGTGAACTGAAAGTTAAAAACAGAGTTTGTGAGGAGAAGACTTCAATGCATTTCTCTATTACTGGCTGGGCATAAATAGCCGCTGTACAAAGCTACAGTTTAGGACTAATTGACTATATAAGGAAACTACATCTGTCAAGATACAATCATATATTTACAAGGATTTTAGTGATTCTAGTATATCGGTACAGCTAGCCATGGAGACAAATTAGGGGCTTGAATATTGGAGAACCAACTTGGTAATAATAAATTATGATTGTCAACACTCCCCCTCAAGTTGGTGCGTAGATGTCGCTCATGCCTAGTTTGTCAAGACAGCCATTAAATGCTTGGTTTGACACTGCCTTGGTCAGCACATCAGCAAGTTGATCTTGCGATCGAATATGAGGAACTTCAATCAATTTTGCTTCCAATTTCTCCTTAATAAAATGCCTATCAATCTCAACATGTTTAGTTCGATCATGTTGGACAGGATTATGGGCAATATCACACGCTGCCTTGTTATCACAATATAACTTCATAGGGCTAACTTGCATAACATGTAAATCTTGCATCAGATTTCTGATCCACAATAATTCGCATATTGCCTTTGCCATTCCTCTGTATTCAGCTTCAGCACTGGATCTAGCAACAACCTCTTGTTTTTTACTTCGCCAAGTAACCAGATTTCCTCCTACAAATGTGAAATAGCCGGATGTAGAACGCCTATCTTGAATTGACCCAGCCCAATCAGCATCCGTATAGCCGTTAATATCCAAATTGTCTCCTTTTGTGAATAAAATTCCCTTTCCCGGAGATGACTTCAAGTAGCGTAAGATACAGATGACAGCATTCATATGTTCTTCGCTTGGGGAGTGCATGAATTGACTAGCCACACTCAGTGCATAAGCTAAATCAGGCTGTGTATGTGCAAGATACATTAATCTTCCAACCAGCCTCTGATAGCGTTCCTTGTTCGCAGGAACTTGATTTGAATGCACACATAGTTTTAAATTTTCTGCCATAGGAGTGCTTGCTGGACTGCATGCCATCATACCAGTTTCATTCAGTAAGTCTAAGGCATATTTTCTTTGTCGAGAAAAATACCTTTATTTGATCTTGACACTTCAATTCCAAGGAAATACTTCAATTCACCAAGGTCCTTCATCTCAAACTCACGGGAAAGATGCTCTTGCAGTGTTTTCCTTTCTCTGGATCATTTCCAGTCACTATCATATCATCAACGTACACGATAAGAGCTGTGATTTGGTCTTCATTATGCTTCAAGAATAGAGTATGATCTGAGTTACTTTGCTTGTAACCAATAGACTTCATAAAACTTGTGAACCTTCCAAACCACGCAACCTACAAACTTGTTTATTACCTTCAGTCTGCCTATTACAACCAGGGGGCAACTCCATATACACTTCTTCTTGGAGATTTCCATGCAAAAATGCATTCTTTACATCAAATTGGTGTAAAGGCCAATCAAGATTCACCGCCAGAGATAATAGAATACGAACAGTATTAATTTTGGCCACTGGTGCGAATGTCTCCATATAATCAATCCCATATGTTTGAGTATATCCCTTGGCAACAAGTCTTGCTTTGCACCTTTCAACAGTTCCATTGACGTTGTATTTAATGGTGAAGACCCACCTACATCCAACAGGTATCTTTCCTTTAGGCAAGTCAACCATTTCCCATGTTGAGTTCTTTTGAAGGGCCCTCATTTCTTCATTCATGGCCTCCCTCCATCTAGGATTGTTCAAGGCTTCCTGCACATTGTTAGGAATAGATACAACAGATAATTGATTCATAAATGCCATATTTTCTTTTGACAATCTATGGTAGGATACATAGTTATTTATGGGATATTTAGATTTAGAACTAAGAACAGGTTCATACAAAACCTTGGGTTTCCCTCTTGTGACTCGATTGGGTAACACTTTTAGGTGAGGTTCAGATTCAGAACTTTCATGAGACTCAGGCATGGAATCGGCTGGAGAAGACAATTGGTTAGCTGGTACATCATGAGAGACTGACGGCACTTCCATCTGATTTTCGTCCGTGAAAAATTCTGGACTATCACCTGGACACTCCTCCATGTTATCCATGATGTTACCATCATTCTGACATTCCACACGAGTTTCCAAGTTATCACCACCTATAAAATCCAAGTTGTCCAAAGAATGATGTGAAGTCCGACTTCATCTTGATTCTCCCCCCTGAAGGGAAGACTTAGAATAATACGAGTTCATTTTCATGAAAGGCCACATCAAGGGTAACATAAAGCTTGCGAGAAGGGGGGGTGATAACACCGATAGCCTTTTTGATGCAAAGCATAGCCAACAAATACACATCGAAGTGCCCGGGGTTCCAACTTAGTTCGCAAGCCTTTGTGAAGATGCACAAAGGCTACACAGCCAAAAACTTTAGGAGGCAAATTCGGCATGGTAGGAGCACGTACAGTGTGATGAAGGACATCAAAGGGAGTCTGAAATTGTAAAGAACGCGAAGGGACACGGTTGATGAGGTAGGCTGCAGTGGTGCCGACTTCACCCCAATAATTGGTGGGCATGTAGGCTCCAAACAAGGAAGCACCGAACAACCTCAAGAAGGTGACGATTTTTCGTTCGGCGACCCCATTTTGTTGAGGAGTGTAAGGGCAGGTAGCTCGATGAACAATGCCATGTAAATTCAGGTCTCGTGTTAAGTCTTGATTGATAAACTCGCCTCCATTATCAGTACGAATAACCTGTATTGTAGATTGATATTGAGTGGCAATCATTTTGTGAAATCGCTGAAATAGGGAACTCACTTCACTCTTTGATTTCATCAAGCAAATCCAAGTCATTCGAGTGTGATCGTCAATAAATGAAACAAACCAACGTGCACCACTCAAAGAAGGAGTATTTGCAGGCCCCCATACATCGAGTGAATAACCATAAAAGGTGCATGACTTTTATTCATACTAATAGGAAATGGAACACGATGACTTTTAGCCAAGTCACAAATATCACACTTAAAATCAGAACTTGGCATATGTGAAAAAAAGCTGTGGAAATAATTTCTGTAAATATCCAAAAGATGCATAGCCTAAACGCCTATGCCACAACCAGATTTCTGAACTCTGAAGGTTATTAAGTGTATTAGCTGAAAACACTTGAGCCAACTGACTTGAGCTTGCCGGCATAAGATCCAAATAGTAGAGCTTTCCTCTCCTAGTACCATAACCAATTGTCTTTCGAGTCCGAATGTCCTTAAAGATACAAAGGTTAGGCCAAAAAATCACAACACAATTGAGAGCAAGGGTTATTTGAGCAATAGACAATAAGTTATGATTAAGAGAAGGGACAATCAGAATTGAATCTAATTTCAAATTTTTAGTAAGAGAAAGTGAACATTCGCCTAACACTAGAGAGGGGGTACCATCGGCGGTGGACACTATGTGTTGGTCTGAGGTTTTTATGGATTGAAGATGATTATTGTTAAAGGTCATGTGATGTGTGGCACCTGAATCAATTATCCATTCACTATGACTAACAGGAGCAGAGGTATGAAAAGCCTTACCCACATTCCCAGAAGTTGCAATGAAAGAGGAGGCTTTCTCAGGATTGTCATTGGAAGCATTGGAAGCATGACTAGGAGGCTTGACCACAGCAACAGAAGCATGACGGTTTGGCTTTGAATTTCGTTTACGAGGGGCCTTGGCAAAATCCCACCATTCTGGATATCCAATCAATTCATAGCACCGTGACTTAGTATGTCCGGTTTCACCACAATGAGTACAAATGCGTTCTGGGTGTGCAGCTCCTAATTCGTAGCTGCGATTTTGTGATCCAAGTGATTGATTATGATTTAGTGGGCTAGATGTTTGATCTGGTCTCGAGTTTGTTTGTGGCCGTTGATACTTGCTTCGGCGAGCCACCATAGCAGATGGCTCTAAATGTTCAGGTTCACCATTCAATGTAGTTCGGCGAACAGAATCACGACGAACATACGCATAAGTTTCTTCAAGATCCAGGACAGGATCCCTCCTGAGAATCTCACCTCGAATTTGTTCAAATTCTGCATCTAGTCCATTCAGGAAAATATGCACACGTAGTCTCTCAACTGACTGTTTATAGGCGATAACATCATCAGGATCCTTCATGACAATTTTATCACGATGATCTAGCTCTTGAAAATTTTCTATCAAATCACCATAATAGGTGGAAAGCGGACGACCAAACTGTTTGGTAGAGAAAGCCCCATCATAGAATGCTTTGGCAAGAGCACTCCAGATTTCACGTGCAGTAGGTAGTCTAAGATAGCGTTTCATAATCTCCGGTGACATAGAGGTCAGCAACCATCCTTTGACTTTTTGATTTTCAGCATACCACTTTGCATAGGAAGGATCAGTAACCTGCGGAGATGTTTTACTCATAAGATATTCAAGCTTCTCACGCCCTGCAATCTGCATTTCC
The DNA here is from genome assembly GCA_023512835.1 of Taxillus chinensis. NCBI lineage: Eukaryota > Viridiplantae > Streptophyta > Magnoliopsida > Santalales > Loranthaceae > Taxillus > Taxillus chinensis. The sequence goes on along the minus strand of CM042092.1, from coordinate 18,447,140 downwards.
ATGATTTGAGACCAGACATCATAATTGGTTTCGGTAAGGATAACATTAGCGGTGAAACTAGGGTTTTCTGATTGAACATGAATAATAGGTACAGAGGATGATTCGGGTTTGTCACTAGTCATAGTGCAAAGGGTATATACGAATTCAGGGTGTGATGATATAGAATAGATATGCTTTGATACCAAGTTAAAAACAGAGTTTGTGAGGAGAAGACTTCAATGCATTTCTCTATTACTGGCTGGGCATAAATAGCCGCTGTACAAAGCTACAGTTTAGGACTAATTGACTATATAAGGAAACTACATCTGTCAAGATACAATCATATATTTACAAGGATTTTAGTGATTCTAGTATATCGGTACAGCTAGCCATGGAGACAAATTAGGGGCTTGAATATTGGAGAACCAACTTGGTAATAATAAATTATGATTGTCAACACTGAAGGGTGTTTGGGAAATAAGTACTTGTGAAGATAATTGAGAAATATATGTGTGACTGGGTTTTGATGGAAGGGAAAGAATACCTTTTCCTTTTAAAGATGAAGGAATTTGTTGGACGGGGGAAGAAGTATTTGGAAAAGGTAGAAGGTCTTGGATTTTTGGAACTAAATTATCTTTGGGGTTTTTGGTAGGAAACTGGTTTTGGAACATTTGGAACATTTGGAGGTTTTTTGATAGGGCTTCAACCCATTCTTGGACCATGGAGAAGGATGGAGAGGCTTCAAGATCAGTTTGTTCTTCTCCTTCCACAATGGAGGCCCATGAAGGAAAATGCTATTGTGGAGCACCTTCGGGAAACTCTTGGACCTCTTTGCCTTTGTTCTTTTTGTGCCCCATTTGATGAAAGGTAGAGATAGAAACAGGGCCTGGCGGGGTCAGGGCCTGCTTTGTAAAAATTCACGAGTTAGAAAATCAGAAATATAATTCTTACTACCTTTAATAAATTCAATGTCAAAATCAAAAATACTAAGAAGAGCTTGCCACCTAGCAAATATTTGTTTGAAAGCAAAGTTTTGGACATCTTTTTGTAATATTTCTTTGGCAGATTAAATCAATACGAAGAAGGAACTTTTGATTTAACAAGTCACTTTGAAATTTGGAAATACAAAGAACAATTGAAAGAATTTCTTTTTTGACCATTGAATAATTTTTTTGGCATGCATTCCAATGACACGATTACTAATGGATTGCTTTAAGATACCACCATAACTGATATCAGAGGCATCGGTTTCAACTATTTTTAGAAGATTATAATCATCAATATGAAGACAAGGAATAGTTTCAACTTGGGTTTTTATTTGTTTAATAATATTAGTATGTTCATTTGTCTATGGAGGAGGATTCTTTTTTAGCCTATCATAAAGAGGCTTAGCAATGCGATTAATATTTGAACAGAAGCCTAATATATAATTTAAGCTACCTAAAAATCTTTGAAGCTGAGTTTTGTTTAATATTTTATCAGAAAATTTTTGAGCAAAGATAAGAGTTCTTTCTATTGGCGTAATCATGCCATTTGAAATATAATGTCTTAGAAAACGAACTTTGGTTTGAAAAAGAGAGGTTTTAGGTTTGGATACAACTAGACCATTTTGTTTAACAACGTGAAATAAGGTTTTAAGATGTTTAAAATTTTGATCAAAAGAGGAGGAGAAAACTAAAACATCATCAATGTAAACAATACAAAAATTAGAATATGGATTAAATATATCATTCATAATTCATTGAAATTCAGATGGGGCATTTTTTTGATCCGAAAGGTATTACTTTCCATTCATATTGGCCAAAAGGAAAAGTAAAAACAGTTTTATGAAGTTCATTGTAGAAGTTGTTATTCAATTTTGAGATTTAAAATAGATTGGGTAAGATGAGAAAGATGAGCCTTTTTCCCTTTGATGGTATTATGAAGTTCATTGTTGAAAATATTTTTCGTTGTTAATAAACCTAAGGTAATGCGCGTCTAGGGATTGTTCAAGGAAGGGAAAATTAAGTTTGGAAGAGAAAAATTTTGATGAAATATGATCATGATGGACTGTGTAAGGAGTAATTAAATGGATAAATGGTGTTCCTAGACTAACATTATGTTGAATATCAGAAAGAAGAACAAAAACAGTTTAAATTTGGATATTTTGATTTATAATAGAAGTTTCAGTTTTATATTTAATAGGAAGTTGTTGATTATTAGTGTCATCACCGGTTTTCGTCCGGGCCGCAACCGAATGATGAGATTGTACAGAGTCGCCACCAACTATTTTTGGGGTGCAGTTGGTCACCTACGGTGTGTGTGGTCTACGTTACCAAATAAGGGTTCGGGGGTTGGTTACGTATAAGGAAGGATTAGCACTCCTACAACGCCCTTTCAGTACCTATCTTAGGAGGAAGAAGTTTCTATTTGTTTTCGCTGTCGTGATTGGGTTGGGGCACTATGGTTTTCCTATAAAATCAACGCTTTTTATTTAGCTAAGTTATTTGTCAAGGTTATAGTTAAAATTGATTTACCCTAAATTTTTAAAGGAAATCCTAAAAGTTTTATTTTGCTTTTTATTTGAAGTGGAAAACGAAATCCTAAGGTTTTGCTTTGTTTTGGAAATTGAAGTCCTAAACAATTGAAGTATGCTTTTTCCATTTTTTGGTTTTTGGTTCATTTTTTTTTTTGGTTGAAAACATTTTTTTTTGTTTTTTTTGTTTTGAAAGAATTGAAAAATAAATGTGACGTGCGTGATTGTGATATATAATATACAAAACAACACCACTCTCTCTTTTTTCTTTTCTTTTTCTTTTCCTTTTTTTGTTGGTCTCTTCCCTATTTTTTATTTACATATTACAACTCCATGAAAATGATAAAACCACCAACAAACCCCAAAAAAAAAAAAAATACATATGTAGCAAGCTACAACAATAGGATTGATTATAAATATAAGATCGACATTAGCTTTGACAAGGTTCTGACAATCGTCGATTCTGGTGGGGGCAACACCGGCTTGGAGAGTAAGACATCAAAAACCACTGGCCGGAACTGCAGATAACTTGTTTTGTTTTTCTTTATTTTTTTATTTTTTTTTGTGTGATCTATTTTTAACGGAAATTAAATAAATATATATATACAACTACATCAGATTATTTATGCTAATTAAATTATGCTAATTAAATATTAAAAAATTAATTATGCTAATTTAATTAAACTAATTATACTAAATTTAAAAATTAATTAACTACCTAATTATGCTAAAAAACTAACTAACTAAATATGCTAAATTTAACTAATTAAAACTATACTAATTATGCTAAATTTAATTTAAAACTAACTACTAATTTACTAAACAAAATAATAATTAAAACTAAAGAAAGAAAGAAATAAAAACCTGGAATATCGTAGACCAAGGATGCCCTTCTCCCGAATGCTTCCTGTTGGACCCTAATTTGTCCGGGTTGGACATATTTTATCAAATTCAATTTTCTTCGATACCGCCTCGATCTGTTGAAATTTTGCAGAACGACGGAGTCGTGACCATTGAGCTGCAAATGCCCGATTTTAAGGATTTATTCAGAAAGGATTTCAAATGCCAAAGAGTTCGTCCCGGGCGAAAGAAAATCAATTTGAGGATCAACGCCTTCGACCGCATTCGATTCCGAGGTCAAACGAAGAAGTTATAGTCAAAACAACGTTCGGACCGCTAATAACGGTCAAACAATAATTGACTTTCAAAACGGCAATCCAGATCAGGTCACGAACCTCATTTTCCTATTCTACTCGTCGTTCTGAGAATTTTGATATATATATTGCATATTTTAACTCCCGAAACATTTTCAAACAAAATAAAAAAATTATATATTTTCCAGTGATAAAACAGTTTCGGCACGCGTAGTACAGGCTTGACGCGAAAATAAAATTATTTTTAAATAAAAATTACATGGGGACGCTCATCACGACTCCCCGAGTCCAAAAATATTTTTTTTGAGATTTAGCGAAATTCAGATCGACTTACCGATCCCAAAACTTAAAAACATCAGTTAAAAAATACCCCATTGAAAAATCAGAAACCCTAGCCGCCATCTCTTTCTTTTTCCCGCCTACCCCTATCCATATGTCATCTCCTCATTAGCCCAAGGATAAAACAAATTAAAAAGCAAATAAGAAAATGAGAAAGCAAACGCAAAAATAAAAATAAAAAAATAAAAAAACAAAAAACAGCATATTCTCATCTCTCCCATCGTTCGTGTCGTCTTCCCTCTCTCTCTCTCTCTCTCTCTCTCTCTCTCTCTCCATGGCGTCGTCTTCCTCACCTCCACACCGGACAGCTACCCTAGCCCATCATGAACCTACCTCCTTTTCTCCCTCTTCTCCGGCCAACCTCCTCCACGCCAGCCACGCCTCGCCCCATTCCTTTTTTTTATCTCTCTCGGCTGAACCAAACCCAAGCCAGACCGGGTTCTTACACGAACCCATCTCCAAACCTCGCCGCCCCAAATCGAGCTTCAAACCCTAAACTCCATCCCCTATATATAATCCCCATGGCCGATCTACTGCAGGGGGGTCTCTTCTCGAAAAAAATCAAAACAAATACAAAAAATACAGAACCCCGTCACCTTTTCCATCTTCTCCGGCGAACCCAGTGGAGAGCCTTCATCCCTTTTGGTCGGAAAGCATTTCGCCGGCCAACTTAGAGCACCCCGTCCATCACTTTCATATCTCTTCTTTCTGGTCTAAAAAAAAAAGGGGCGACCGACTCCTCCCCGGGGGCCGAATCGAGTTTGGCCCCTAGTTCTACACCGTCCCTACGCGACGCCAAGCCATTGAAGAAGGTGGATAGAAGAAGGATCCGGTGACTCGTGCTGCTCTTACGCGATCCCAAGCCACGGGAGGAGGGTAGAAGAAGCAACCCAGCGCTCTGCAACGGTCGGCCAGAGTCGGAGGGAGATGCCCAGTCCGTGGTGCCACCTTGAGGAAAAGGAGATTCAGTGTGTGGTAGGTTCTTGGTTTTGGCTTCGTACTGTCATGCTGTTCTCATGGATTTGTTAGACTTGTGCGTTTCCTTTGTTTGTGTGTTTATTGTGTTGCTTTCGTTTGCCAAATGATTTTCTAAAGCAAATAAAAACAAGTATGCATTGTCCATATGGGTATGCAAAACGATTTTCGTTTGTGCTGTTTTCGTTTGTGTTTGGGTCTCCCTATTTGCGTTTGGATGTGTCGTCTTTTGGCCACTGGGTTTTGAGTCTTGATTGGGCATGATTGTATTGACTATATGGTTGCTGTCTATCCATGTATTTTTTTTTCATGTTCGGAACAGTTTGCTCTGTTTGCTTGGTCTGTCTTGTTGTTCGCCCTTGTTTATTTCATCCTTGATCTAGACGTTGGAGCTTTCTCAAACAAAAAAAAAAAGACTGGTGACTGGTTTTTGTTGGTGATTATTGGTGACTGTTTTGTTTTGGTGTGTTGCTATAATAGTTTTGTTTGGGTGTGTTCTATTTCAGCGTGTTCTTAAAAAAAACCCCAAAAAGAGTTTGCTTTCACCCAATCTGTTTTGTTTCTGTTTTTTTATACAAATGACTAGTGATTTGTTTGGGGTTACTTCGTGACAAATTTAATGGCTGAACGCTCCCTTTGTTCTTCGATTCCGAGGGGCAGCAAGACAAATCAATATTTTCACTATCACAGGCATTGTTCATTGGTTTGTTTTCACTATTTTTCTTTCTTTTCTACCTGGGTTTTCATTGGTTTTTGGGATGCTTGGGATTGGACTTGTATGCGTGTGATGTCTTACTCGGGATTTGGTCTACTGGGTTTTGAGTGCTTGCTGAGTTGTTTTGATTTTGGTTTGGTCTGTTTGGGCTTTGCTGGGTCTGTCCAGAGAAAAAGAAAAAAACTGAAAACTAGTCCAACAAAAACAAAAAAATCAGTGCAGAAAAATTAGAAAACCAGTGCAGAAAAAAATGGAATAAAATCAGTGCAGAAAAATCAGAAACTTAGTGCAAGAAAAAATAGAAAACCAATGCAAAAAAAAAAACTAGAAAACTGGTGCAGAAAAAAAAAAAACCCGGTGCGAAAAAAACCGAAACTTAGTGCGAAAAAAAAAAAAGAAAACTGATGCAGAAAAATCGGAAAACTAATGCAGAGAAAAAAATTAGAAAACCAGTGCAAAAAAAAACAGAAAATTAGTGCAAAAAAAAAAGAACAAAAAAACAAAAAAAAACAACCAGAAAATTAGTGTAAAAAAAACAAACAAACAAAAAACCAGTAAAAAAAAACCAGAAACTTAGTGCAGAAAAAAAACCCTGAAAAACCAGTAATAAAAAAAAGCAGAAAATTAGTGAAAAAAAAAACAGAAAACCAGTGCAGAAAATCCAGAATATTAGTGTAGGAAAAACCAGAAAAATCAGTGCGGAAAAACCATCTAGTGCAAAAAAAAAAACAAATAAATAACTGAAAAACTAGTGCAGCAAAAAAGAAAACCAAAAAAAACAAAATAAAAAAAACCTTCCTCCAACGCTTATTACTAGCGCTTGTTTTGCATCCAGTGCATGTACAAAAAAAACTAGTCTTTCTTTGCTTATTAATGTCTTACGAGTGCAATGTTTGTCTTTTTTTTGTTGCGTGCTTAGTAATGTTTTACATATGTTTTTTTTATTTGCGTTACGTAGTCTTTTAATTATTCGTTTTGTTACGTTGTTCTCTTTCCTCTCTATGGACTATAGGAAAACTGTTAGTATTGGCCATTACAACTCATGTAATTTTGGGACTCTTACCCCATACTATTGTAATTTGTAAACTAAACATTAGTGAAAAAAAAAGAGCAAAAAGAAGGGAGAGAAAGAGAGAAAAAAAAGGAGAGTGAGTTTTTTTTTTTTGTGTCACAATCACACGCAACACTGTATTTGTCTTATTTATTTTGAACCCTTTTTTATGATTATTATTTTTCTTCTTTTCACAAAAAAAACTTTTTAATTAAATACATTAAGAAAAAAATGTTCCTAAAAATGTGTTTGTAAAAAAAAAATGTTTTCTTAAAAAAAAACCAAAACAAAATAAAACAAAAAAACAAAACAAAATGTTTCCAAACAAGTAAAAAAAACAGAAAGGTTATTTTTTTAACAAGCAAACAAAAAAATATTTTTCACTTGTCATTTGGTTTTCTTTAGTGCTTCTTAGCTTTCATTCTTTTTGTCCCTTTGAAATATAAAAAATAAAAAATAAAAAAATAGAGCAAAACAAAACAAAATGTTTCCAAACAAGTCAAAAAAAAAATTTGAAAGGTTGTTTTCTAAACAAGCAAACAAAAAAAATATTTTTCACTTGTCATTTGATTTTCTTTAGTATTTTTTGGTTTTTCTTCTTTTTGTCCCTTTGAAATATAAAAACAAAAACAAAAACAAAACAAAAACAAAAATTAGCATTTAACCTAAAAATAAAACTTTGAGATAACTTAGCTATAATTAAAAAAACAAAAAACAAAACAAAACAAAAAAACAAAAAAAAACAAAACAAAAAAAAACAAAAAAAAAACCTTCCTCCATTTAAAACAAAAAAACAAAAACCTTTTCAAACACCTGTTTCTTAACACTTGGATTTTTTTTTCTTTGTTTTTCATAAACTCTTATTAATTTTTATCCTTAGAATTATTGTAGTTTAAAGCATTAAAATATGACTTACAATTTGTAGACTTTTTATTAGTCTAGGGTAAATTAAATTTAATTGTAACTTCAACAAACAACTTAGAAAAATAAAGAGTAGAACTTATCACTTTTAGACTATTTAAAAGATAGCGAGTAAACTAAGTTAGAAACCTCCGACTCTTAAGATAGGAACCGAAAGGGCGTTATGGGGGTGCTAATCCTTCCACATGCGTAACAAACTCCCGAGCCCATCCCTAAGCGGCATAAATAATTTCCTTTTAGGTGACCAATCGCACCCCAAAAACGGTTGGTGGCGACTCTGTTTATTTTATCACTCTTCAGATGAAGGACGGGGGGGAACCGCACCCCAAAAGCGGTTTCCCTCCCGGACGGAATCCGGTGATGACACTTTCTTTTTCTGCAAAAGAAAGGAAAAGATTACTTTGACTATAACCGCAGTTCTTTTTTAGAACCGCAGTTAATTGTACACTCTACTCTCTTTTTTAGAGTTGTGTGTATTGAACGGTTTTTTTTTTGGTGTGTTTTGGAAGGGGGAGAGTACCCCTTTATATAGGAGTCATGGGGAGGAAGTTTTTGCAAAACTTTCAATGTGGGACTTCAATTTTTATTATTATTATTAGTATTATTATTAAAAGTTAAATAAGGGGTGCGGTACTGTTCATGAATAGTATCGGGGACTATTCATGAATAGTATCCAGGCACTATTCATGAACAGTACCATGAGTACTATTCACGTATTTTTTTTTACAAATTTTCGGATTTTTTGCTTTTTTGTTGTTTTGTTTTTTTTTTTAATAATTAACGTCACATCCGTTAAATTAACGGTTACGTCCCTTTATTTTTCTATACAAAGTTAATAATATAAAGCTGAAAATGAATATGTATGTCCAATCCGGACAAAATGGGGTCCAACAATTAGCAGCAAGAAGAGTTTGATTAAAAGGTTGTTGAAATCTTCGGGGAATAATACATTCTTTAATGCAATTAAGGTCAGCACCAGTATCAAAAAGCGTGATTGTATCAAGAGTAAAATTTTCAGAAAACTTGATTGTAATTTTAAGAAAATATTTTTGAGAAATAATTTGCAGGAGGGGTGAAATGGAATCATAGTTTGGTGGTTTTGGTGATAAAGTATAATCCGAAAAATATTGATTTTTTAATTTATTAAACTGATGAATTTGTTCTTTAATTATTTTGACTTCTTGTTGCAAAATTTGTAACGGTGGGGCAGGATACGAGGGCTGATAATGATTTGGAGGAACATTCGGGAAAATTTGTGGTAAAGGAGAGATAGTATTTTGGGGAAATAATTGACTAAAGAGTTGTTTATGAAGAATCAGATATTCAATTTGTTGGAGAATACAAACAAAAGTATCTTGTTGGTTGGTGAGGACATGAATTTTATGAGTAGGGAAGGATTCTTCTTCTTTTTCTTCTGGTTTACGTTGGAGAAGTAGGAGGCAAATCTTTAATATATGCCTTGTCTTTTTTTGGCCAAGATTTTTTCTTCTTTGAGACATGAAGGGGAAGAAAAATCCATAATTTCGTTCCAATGTTGTTCATTAAAATATTTTTCAAACCAATCAAAGAAAAGGATTTGGGTTTGATGTTCAAAAAGGTGAGAATAATATTTTACTTGGGTGTCGTGCCGAGTGTCAAAGAAATATTCAAAAAACCATAAATGTTTTTCTTTATTTTTCTCAAAGTAAAAATTATTATGTAAATAGGTTTTATCTACAGTAAAATAGGAGGAATCCATACTGGAAAAGATAGCTTACTGAACATGTGAAGAGAAAGAAAAGGAAATAGCTATAGGAACCAACTAGATACAACTAGTCACGAGGGGGATGGGTCGAAGGGGTAAATACTTCGAGATGGCGAGCGTCAATGGAATAGGGATCGAAGTCAGGCCGGTACGTTGGCTTAACTCAAGGTTTTTACTGCCCTCACGTGTCACGCCCCAATTCCGAAAGCCCAAGATTGAGCACGTGACTGCCCTATGCCTGCACCCGAAAGGTCAAGGGGTTGGTGACTAGCACCTAATAGAAACTACAAAGATGGCGCTGTCTCACGCTCTCCTGTACTGTCACACAACAGGGGTATGATAGTACTTCCTCAATGATATCCATTAAACAAAATTCCTTAAAACAAGCAAACTATAAAATAATTATACTGTTTTACAATGTCCACGAACCCATGTTCGGGAAATCACAATCCAAACAAATAACACAATAATCATAAGTCCTATAATGACATAAGCATCACATCAAAATCATGGTCCACTTGACTACTAGTGCTCCTCCAATCTCCCTTCAGTACCTGCAAGAGATTTAGCAACATAGGTGTGAGCTTCATAGCTCAGTAGGTGACTATCCCTCTACACTCTCTGGTCAGTTTAACTAACAAATTCTATATGCAAAGTGTAAATGTGCGAGTGTAGTGTTCAACAATCACATCACATATAACATCATTATTCATAACAATTTAATCGTGCACTTCACCGTGCAAATTGTGCTTTACCGCACCGATGTCCTTGACCGGATCCATCGTACCCTTATTTCCCTTAATTGGGCCTTTGTCCTTTACTGGACCCTTATCCTTTACCGGACCTCATCACAACAAATATATTACACTATATAGCAAGATCACACATCAACAATACATAACATCAACAGTAAAATCATACCAGTGTACAATCATTACAAACATGTTTTCAGCATATAAATAAATATATGCACACCAATTATAACAATGAAAGCCACACCACAATATCCAAACATTCATTAGCGTTTCACTCTAAAGGTTTCAAGCTTAGATTCCCATTAACAGATTAAAAGAAACCAAACATGCTAATAAAACAGTGCAGATTCTGTCTCAACTTCGAAAAATCATAACTAATTCTACAGAACTCCGATTCGCTATTAATACCCACCGTTTCGAAGGGTTTTTAACTGGCTATCCAAGAAAAATATCAGACAAATCATCCAACCACGTTATTATTCACCCGACCACTTCAAAATTCACCCGACCAGAAGAGAAAGTTTATCGAAATACCGCAAATATTCTAGACGTATAAAAATTAGCTTCACCCGACCAGTTATTGTTCACCCAATTACCTTAAAATTCACCCGACTAGAAGGCAAAGTTCCTTTAAATACCGCGAATATTTTATCGGTATAAAAATTAGCTTCACCTGACCACTTCAAAATTCACCCGACCAGAAGGCAAAGTTCCTCTAAATACCGCAAATATTTCATCGGTATAAAAATTAGCTTCACCTGACCACTTTACTGTTCACCTGACCAACACTATTCACCGACCGAACTGTTTATACAGTTCCAACATACGAATAATCCGCCCTAAAACGATATATACATTCTCAACAATGACCTTGAACGTCAAACATCTTTATTTAGACCCCCTATCTTAGTTACATGCAAAGTCGTTCGTTCTAATTTTGATTCCCAAAACTATACCAACCCTATATGTTATAGGACTCTAGGAGAGTTTGAGAAGGATAGAAACACCTACCTCTAACACGGTGCAACCAACTTCACTTGTTAGACACCCGGAAGCTTCAAGCCATGACCTTTTTCTCTCTCCTTTGCTCTAAGGACGGCTAGGGCTCTTAATACGCACAGAAATAACGGCCAACACTCCCTGCCAACCTCCCTATTTATAGAGGTGAGCAGGAGTCTAATTTAGCTTAGATTTCTTGCTGATTAAGAAACCTAATTAGACTAGATTTCCTAATATATTAGAATTCCTATCTTAAATCAATTTAAAATACCAAAAAGCCCTTTATTAATGAAAATTCGTATTTCTATTAAATATTAATATTTTTAAATCTCCAAATAACTAAATTAATCAATTAGCCCTTTAACTTGCCACTGAAAATTATAATAATGCCCTGTGTCATCCAGGCCCCAAATTGGACCCAAATTGCAGTCAAAACAACTATATTCATAATTACTACCACAAAATGATACCCTTATCCCTAATTACGGCTATCTTATGTTATTACTTGATACAGGATATTACATCACGCTTGTCCGTCGGCTTCACGGAACTTACCTCCTTGGATCTGCTGCTTACCCTACCACACCTGCGATCGACGGGCTCTGATACCAATGGAGAAACAGTATAGAAGCGTGACTATTAGTACCGAATTAAAAAAATTATTGCTTATGAAGAACCAATGGAGAAACATACAATAGTCGAAGTCACTAGAAGTGCCCTCGCAAACGTTATATATATATATATATATATATAACGTTTTGTTCCCATTCAGTTAGGCTGGTCGTACAATAGTCGAAAGGCTAGTTTGGCATTGCTGTTTGGTAAACTTTAAAAAAGTGCTTATAAAATAAGTTTCTTTTTTTTTCCCAAAAGCAAAAACAGTTTAAATGTTGCTTCCATAAGTTACTTTTTCAGGAAACATTTTGAAAATTTTAAAATATCAATTTAACCCTTTCATATCTTAGCTACGTCATACACAGGGACAAATATAGAAAGTTTAGTTAGGGGGCGAGATACAGAGTATGTAATTCATGTTTAAAAATTATTATCTAAAACTAAGATTAGTAGGGCCGATCCTAAAATTTAAGGGATCTAAAGTGATTATTAATTTGGAAACTTTTATGTAAATACAATAATATTTGTATCTACATATTAAACTATTGTTTTTTATTTTTATTATTACTTTACTATAATTATATGAACAATATAAAATTTAAAAATATATATCATTGTCGAAATTATAAATTAATTTTTGATTTTTTGCTACCGTCGGGAGGTTAGGCCAAAATGAGATGAGATATGAAATCTCTAATTTTAATCTACTTTTTTGGAGCCTATGACTTAGGTTTTACTTGCTTGGCTTTGAAACTAATAATGATAATCAGTATCATTTAAATTAAAATTAATAACATAAAAGCATAAAAACATAAGAATGAGGAATAGAAGGGGGTGGCGGGAATGTGGGAAGGAGAGAGCAGAGTTAGGAGTTAAATTAAAATTAATAACATAAAAGCATAAAAACATAAGAATGAGGAATAGAAGGGGGTGGCGGGAATGTGGGAAGGAGAGAGCAGAGTTAGGAGTGTGGGAATTGGGGGGGGGGGGGGGGGGGGGTTAATTTTATTTAATTATAATAAAATATTTATATTTTATTATGTTTTATAATTTTTTTAAAATTTATTAAATATTTATCAATTATTTTTAAAATTATATTTTATTAAATATATCTGCATAAAATTTCTTTACAGAGTAGGGCAAAGCCTGCGTGCTGCATAAACAATTACCGATCTGTCAGAGCCAGCGACGAAACCTCTGTAGCAAGAACCCCTCAGCCGGAGCGTTTGGTGAGGAAATTCCCTTGGCCTGGACGGCCATCGCCCCAGGGAGTCGGGAGTTTTGGTGTGGAACTGGACTCCTCGCTTACCGTCGTGGTGGTGTGCGCGAGACCGCGAGAACGAACCAAAAAAAAAAGAAAAAAGAACAATAATCGGGCGCGAGAACGAACCCAAAAATGCAAATCAAATGACAAATTTTAGAAAAATTACACTGGCTCTAAAAATCAGTGCGGCAGGCGGCAGCAAGTGGCTGACATTGATCGAACCCTCAAAGCCCTCCCTCTTCTTCCCAAAACCCAACCTACGATCATCCACATCTCTACCATATGCGTTTTCCAAGACCACCATCTTTCCTGTATGGTACCTCTCTCTCTCTCTCTCTCTGTATATATATATATATATATATATATATATATATATATATATATATATATATATATATATGTATATATGCAATTCACACATGTTGATTCGTCTCGGTAAGTATGGATTCGTCGCGATTTGGATCAGCGAATTTGATTTGAAAATGTGTGTTTATTTGAACTTCGATTGGTTGCTTGGTTCCGCAATCGCAATTTTTCCCATCATGGTCTGTCGTGAGTTCGATGTTTGCGTCCTTAGAAGCATTGGATCGTGTCTTATTACCTATGTTCTTATTACAGTTTTTATTTCTTGTTTTATTTATTTGATCCACTCGTGTTTGTGTTCGTGTGTTTTCCCTGTTACCCTAGAAGGGCCACACGGTCAGTAAAATTCATAATTGAAATTAAGTAAAGCAATTACTTACTGTCTTCTTGTAGCTCTCTCTCTCTCTCTCTCTCTCTCTCTCTCTCTATATATATATATATATATATATATATATTTACGTGCACATTTGTTTACTGCACCTATATTTCATAGTGTACTTCAGTGTTGTTGTTATAGTTTTTTGTTTTTAAATTAATTTAAAAAAGTATATCCTTGCAGGTCATAAAAAATGTTAAGCAATCTCAGCTTCAAGTATTGGGATGATTGCGCTGATTCCCAAGATATTGAAGAAATGTGGAAGGATCCAGATGTCAGCACTGAGTGGACTGATGCTGGAGAATCTAATGGGGGAAAGGTTCACCTATCTCGACATTCCAATGGACATCCTTATCTCACTCAAACTGAGATGAAGGTAATGTAAACTCAGTGGCCACCACTCAGGATGGTGGACTCACACCATTAACCCAATTGCTAACATCTGAATGGCATCGAGTTTTATGTCCCTTAGTTAACTGGTCATTTCTTAGCTCCCATTCATTGGTTAATGTCCTTTTGTGTGATCTCGTTTTTGCTGTCTATCTTTCTACTCTCATTGTTAGTTCCTTCAATGTTAAAATATATTCATGCCATGGAAGGGCGTCTTTGTGAGGATATTGCTCTAATGCTCTGTGTGGTTGGAACAGTTTTTTTGTAAGCCAACTTACGTGTTTCCTATGACTTGATTGCCCTTTGGTGAAATAAAACATCAAAAAATTTGTAATCCTCCAAGTTTGGATTGCATTTTTGGTTGGAGTGCCTATCTATTTTCAAATTGTAACTTGATCTTACATTGCGTAATATGATGTTCCTACAGGCTGTTGCTCGGATTGTCGTCTCCAGGCATTTTGAATCGCAGATAGATCCAGTATGTGTGGAATCTGAAACTTTGTGCACTTTCACTTTGAGGCTTGTGGAACTCTACTATCCTTTAATTCTCAAAGAAATCCATAATCCTCTATCCCTTGGTCATCTATGTTCAGTTTTAATGAAAATCATATGGTTATCATATTTGTCTTATATAGATTTTGTGATCCTGAGTTTATATGTATTTCCTCTGCGGATATTTTTCTAAGCTTTTTTGAGATGTTGGGGATAGTTATCCACTGTTCGTAAATTTATATGCCTTTGATTGAATGTCATTTGACTCATTTCCCCCCTCTACTCTTATTCTGCTGTCACAATAGATAGTGACTTCGTTATGTGGATAAGAGAAATGACTTCTTCTATCCTCGTGTGGAGATTTTAACTTTGAACTTTCTTTACTTGTCCTGTAGGACATCCTTTGTGCTATAGCTGAACTTGAAAGTGGTAGACAGCCCCTTGCTGTACAATATAACCATAAAACAAAACAGGCTACAATGGGGATCATGCAACTTTTACCAAAAACTTCTGATTGGCTTTATAGGTATTGACTGCTTACATTCTATCCAAACAAACATGAGATAATATTGTTTCTAAGTTTTATTTTTAGAATGAAGAATTTATAATAGCTGAGGTTGCTTGCAGTGAGTTGGGCTACTGCACTTATGAAGTGAACAAAAATCCAGACCTTTTATACAGACCATTTGTATGTGTTTATCTTGGTGCTGCCTATCTCAAGTGGCTGTCAAACTTTGAACAAAGGTGTGTGAATCACAGATTTATAATTCACGCATTGACGTGAGCTCGCACACTCACATTATTGTGTCTGTTTATATTTTATGCACATATATCTTTACTTTAAGTATTTCCCTCACCATTTTTTATTTGATTGTGTTTCTTTCTGAATTACTAAGACTGATCGTTTTTGCAGAGAAAGAAGTGTAGAGTTCGTAATTAGGTCCTATAAAGGTGGCACAAAGAAAGCGAATCACAAATCTACTTTTCCTTATTGGAGACACTATCTTGCTATCAGAGAAAGTCTTCCATCAAGGTGTCTGTTTCAACTTTAAAGAGTATTTGAACCCGTAGAGTTTTAAGAATCTGTGTCAATTGTTAAATTTTGTATAAATTGTTGAAAATGCACCTTTTATTTTATTTTATGTAGAAGTTGAACAGAAATATATATGCTTGTGAACTATTTGCCATCCAGAAAACGAAACTAATATTTGTAAATGTTCCGGTAAATGAAAGTTTTGTGAATGTGCAGTGAATTTATGTCGTGTCTTTCCCTGAACTATTGTTTATATTCAGTCTCATGTTTGTCACAGATATAGCATGTTGCCCCATAAAATTTGTGGTGAGGTTCTAAGTAATTAAGTATGATATTTAACTTTGCTTGTCATAATTATAAGGGCCTCCATATTGAGGCATCCGGAGTTTGTCTTTAGTATTGTATTATCTATACTCAAACGGTTAGGTCTAGTATCAATTATCATAATGTTGATTTAACTTTATATAAATATTATATTGAAAAATCCTTGTATACCATTTTCTACCAAATTTATTTCTCATCATGATGGTAGTAAAAAGTATTCAAGGAGGAAGGCTTGTTCCAGTGTGCCTAGGGAATAGTAAAAACTCATTGGTATTAATTTTTGCCACTGTTGCTAAATTTGATTAGTAGCTTGTTTAGTGAATGTCCATTTTTATAGAATAATAAATTTTTCCTGCAGAAAGATCTTTGGTGGCAGTCCTTTGCTGAATGATTCTTTTGCCTTTGTAGCACAGCCTAGAACAGATACAGGTATCCTTTTTGTTCCAGCTAAAAAAATATTTTCATCACATTTCAGAGAAGGTATCAATTACTTGACATTTTTGCTGTTGGGGCTTGAATAAATAGCCATTATGGGCAGACAATTAGATGGGTTGCATTGTGACTTTTTTTCTTAGTGTTGCTGCTACTTTTTCGTTTCTTATGGATATTATAAACAATAATATTTTGTTCTCCGAGTAAATTTTAGACTAAGTTTAATAAAAATAAAATTATAGAACCTTTGTAAGACTAAAGGCAACATGAGGCATTTCTGTTTCTCGAATTTTATATCCTGTGTTTAAAATACACTGCTGAAGAAAAAAGAAGCAGTATATTTTATTCATTTTCTCAAAAAATAAATTTTAATTAACAATTTTTATTCATTTGCTAAAGAAAAAACTGTTACCTTTTTAATAAACAAATTGATCATGATCAATGTATAATCTTTCTTGTTCATTGGTTTTAGCATATATTTTAGTTGATAAATCTTATTGAAATAATATAGAAAAAAATGCTGTTATTGATGCTCATATTCTACGTCCAGATAAATCTTGTTCTAGTTTTCTAATTTTTGTTTGCATTTTTAGTAAATGCATACAAAATTATCAGGTCATATGGTCAATTTATCCAAGTCAATGTCTTATTAGGTTAATCTGTCTGGCTTGTTTTGGCAATGCATGTTCAATTTTTGCAATACATGTTCATTGAATGACTTGTTTTCTTCAGGCAAGGGAGCTTCTGTTACTTATGCATGTTGGGACTCTAGAGCTTCTCTAGAAGACATGGAAGCTATGTGGAATCATCCAGATGTTAATAGGGAGTGGACCAAATCAGGAGAGAAACAAGGGAAAGTGCGATTTTCTCATGATGAAAAGAAGAGACCTTATTTATCTCACGTAGAAATAAAGGTAATTTGCAGGACTGAACTTGACTATTTGTTTGGAAGTGGCTGTTAAAATTATGTATTTCAGCTTGCTAAATTCTCTGTTTTCTTGGTTTACATTGAATTTTTATGTACAAGTTACTCTTTTTTACATGTTATGACAAATTTTTGTTGTTCTGTATGCAAAGTGGAATAAAATATCCTCTGAGCTTGGGTTCTCTGCTGGTCTCATCTGAGACCAGCAAATGAATTTACAGATATATAATTCCATAAATGAATTTATTATTTATTGAACTAAAATAATAATAATTATTCATCAGTTCTCATAATTAATAATTCATTGTAGAAATATAAGTAGATGGAACCAAGCGTTTTCATAATTAATTATTCCTCATAGAACTGCAGTTAGATGAAACCAAAAAATTATTGTGAAACATAGTATTTCTTTCGCTGTTTTTCAAAGAAGGGGTACCTCTTTTTTTTCCCTTACTTTTTTATATATTTATATAAATTTTGTTTGATCTAGCACTGAATTTTGAAAATAACATTTGAGGATTTAATCATGCCATGTTGTCAGTTTACTTTGCATTTTCTTCCTCTTCATTTGGATAGTAGAGTTTCATTTCATGAATACTTGTGAAACATTTTGCTCAAATAGTTATATTTTATGAAAAAACATTCTTTCTATTGTGGAATATCCCACCACTGTGCATCCTTTGTTCAAAGCTATGTATTTTCTTTCGAACAATGAACAAATCTCAGTTATACATCGCTAGTTGTTCAATATGCATATTGAAGCTACTTGGACTTGGGTTTTATCAAAAATTTGGGATTTACAGAAAATGTCGCATTTCATCATCTTAAATGTAAATTTCCTCTTTGCAGGCAGTTGCAGAAATTATTCTTTCCAAATACTTTCTCCCGAGAGGTGTTAAGGCTGTAAGTGAAGTTTTACGTTGAAGAATTGCTATAGAAAAATAGTTTTGTGGCTACTAATTAGTTTTGTGGCTACTAATTGAGATATAGAAGGTTAAGTTTGCTATAATATATCCTTTTCTTGGCATTATAATAATACTGTATTATTATTTGCTTCCTTCACTTCAATTTATACAACACATTAATATCATTAGTTCACTCAAACTCAGGAAAATTGCAAGGAACTTGGGCACAATTAGGGCTGTTATAATTTAGGAATACTGCACCGCATGATTATATTTATGGAATAAATAATTAAGCAACAGAAGATTAAGAATTGTTTCTCATTACGAGATATTAAAGTTTTAGATTATTTTCTTATTCATTTGCTGGTATCATCTTTTAATTGTCTTTTAAACTCTTCTTTTCCTTTTTTCTTGATATGCATTTGGTGCACAGATAGTGCTATGTGCCCTTGCTGAGATGGTTAGCATGCGTTTTGTGAGTGGAGTTGGATCGCGTGTAGGAATCATGGGAATTGACTACTCCACAGCTGCCTGGCTTTACAGGTATGAATGACAAAATTGACAAAAGAGCTCTGTTTCATGCGGTGATACATCAACCGGCTTTTATTTTTATGCCAATCCTAAATTGTGTTCATTTTCTTAGAGATTTGGGCTACAAGGCTTACAAAGTCGAGTCTGTTGATGATCTATTCAAGCCATTCGTATCTATGTACTTTGGTGCTGCCTATATGGCTTGGTTATCAGAATATGAGGGCAGGTAGTGTATATTGCTGCAAGTCAAAAGGGAAAAAAAACCCTTCATTTTTCCCTGTTAATGTTAGAATAAATTGCTACTGAAATTGTAAATCATTTTCATGTTTATAAACCAGGGTTCGAAGTCTGCAGTTTGTTGTGCAGGCTTACCTTGCTGGACCCGAAAAGGTCAATCAACAGGAAGTTGATCCAATTTGGCATAAATTTGAATTAGCATTGAGCAATTACGGAGAAGTAGGGGTAGATATGAAAAATAACAATAAGGCAGTCAGTTAATGCCGTCACCCTTTTTAAAATTTCATAATGATCTACCGTTTAGGGAAGAAGGGAGTTGCTCAATTTTGTAGGATGACTTCGCATGTTTCATTTATGTACTTTTTTTTTCTTTCCTCCTCTTTACTGGGTCCACACAAAAATAAGTGTGTAAATGTAGTTGGAGAGAAAGCCACGGTTCTTTGAGATAAGAGCGTAGCTGTCATTCAATGGAAATGTAATGGTGGATGTTTCTGAATGGTGTTCACACGTTATCTATCCTCCAATACCATGATGAAATGAAGGTAAACTGTTTCATACTGTATTTCAACAATTGTCTGCAAAGTGAGGTGAAGGATCTTTGGTTATGCTAGTAGGAAAGGGCATAACTATTTCCATATGATAAACCAGTTTAATAATGTGTGACAACGACCCATATGCCGTAGTGCAAGTACTGGGGTTCGACTCATTCCCTCTCCACCTTCGCCTTTTCGCCGCGTGTTTTTAGCAATAGACTCAGTTGTATTTTAACATTTGTATGAGAGAATCTGCTTTAGATAAAACCACGCCTCTGCTAGGCGATGTGTGGAATCAAAAAGAGCGCTCCTTTCTATAGGTCATTTCCTATAGGGTAGGGGCCTGCTATTTGGAAGCTGCGCACTTTCACAGGCTTGCAACAAGTATTTTCCTTTATTAAAATCTCTCATGCGCTGGAGAAAACTAGCCCCATTATCTCCTTTGACGGTCATGTTGGTAGCTTTTTTGCATTATAGGACAAATATGATATGATTAGGCCTGCCGATATGGTTTAGATTTGGATTAGAGTTAGAGCAGTCGTAACAGGTTTTGATTTATATTTTTTATTTTTATAGATTTAAATATTTTTTATTTTTTTTATATAAATATATATCATAATATATTCTTTTAATCATTTTTTATATTTTTAAAATAATAATTTATATTATTTTTATTTAATAATAATTTTTTATAACTTAATATAAAATGAAAGTGAAAGTTATGGAAAGTATGGTGAGGATTTTTTTTATATAATTTAATAATTATAGAAAGTGAATAATATTTTTTTTTGTTGTCTAACATTGTTCAATTCATGGTTCAATTTCAATTTCTGTTTTTGGTAGGGCCCATGATAGTAGAGGTATTTATCTAGCCGATGTGGGATATTACATGTACTGTTATAAAGTTTATTATCCTATGCAAGGTAATTAATATTATCTTATTCGAGATAATATTTATCCCCAAATAATAAAACATTACTTTTTCTTGGCTCTATCAAATATGGAAAGAATGAATTTTATTTCATTTATTTTATTTTTGTGTACCAAACATCTTATAAGAGTATTAAGATTATGTTATTGTTGTGTAAAGTTTTAGCGAAATTCAAATTAAATAAAAGAAACATTTTTATAGGAATCTTAACAATGTATACCACATACTACATAGAGCTTTGAAGTCAAGTAAGATGACATAAATATTTATTGAAGTCTATAAGCATAGTTAATGATAAAATTAAATAAAGAGCGACAAAGTAATGGAAATTTGAATGTCATGATCACCAATTGAGTGAGTCCCTTCTAAAATTACTGAATTGTCTTGGTCGGGTCCCAAAGAGCAAATGGCCTAGTTATAACTACTTCGACAAATTCTAGGTCCTTAATATAAAATACCTTCTATAAAATCAGGGGTGGCTCTACATGTATTTCAGTGTGTGAGGTGGACTTTTAATGAAATCAAAGGAATTTTTTTACATAGATGTTCTTGACACAAAAAAAAGGAAAAAGAAAACATAGAACACCCTAAAATTTTTTTTAAATACTCTCAAATAATTCGTGATATTAAACATCATGAATTTTTTTCCTCTCTCTATATAGTCATAATACAATGCAAACCTAAGTCTAATTCTTAATGCAAAAACTTCAATCTTAGATGTTGGGTTTGTATTCAATTATTTAGATTGGAGTTTCATTTAATTATAACTTTGATATAGTTAAACGAAAATTTAATATAAATCATGTATATTTAATAGTTTAAATTAAAAGTTCTTACAGATCATAGGTTTTTATTTTATCATAATCCCATATATATATATAGAGAGAGAGAGAGAGAGAGAATTTTTTAAGTGATTCTTAATTTTTGTTCACCATATTTTGTTCCTAAATTTTAAATTTTTAAATAGCTTTCTTGATGAAAATTACTTTTAGATTTATTGATTTTACTATTATACATTATTTTTAAAAATTAAAATATAAATTAGAATATCATAATTTCTATAACTTCTCTACTTCAAATTGAAATCTAAAATAATTGTTATTTGGCTTAATAATAACAAAATTAGTGGATTCTAAACAGTTCCCTTAAAAAAGAGTATACACATTATGTAATCACTATAATTTTTTTTTTATGTTTGCGCTTATTACCATATTTTCATAATGTGTTACAAACTATAAATTATTTCTAAGTTGATTATGATTTCTAAGTTTTAAATTGAAAATAAAGGGGGTGATAGCTTAAACAATGAAAGTGTATATGATAGTCTTAGAGATACATTAAAAAATTTATAAATCATGACTACATACAAGAAGTCTTACCCCAAAGCCTTAATCAAAAGAAGTAAAGAATCCATACACTTTGAATGCTACAAACTTGAGTACTTTTAGATTGATATGTTCTTCAATCATGAAGAAAAAAAACACATTAATTATAAAAGATCCTTCATGAAGAAAAAAAACAATAGACTCAATTTTCAAGATTTATTTGAGACAGCTATTGAATGGTTTTGATAAGCTAGATAATGAAATGCTCGTCAAACTGAGCATTATAATTGTAATTAGGTCAGCTTCCACCATATATTCATTCTACTCTTGGTGAGAAGATAAAGGAGCTTGGAGTTATTGGAACTTGGAGTTTGGGAGATTTTGGCTATTCAATATGCAAGAAACACTCCAAGTAGGTGTTCCCAACTCTCTACACCCGTTGATTTCATTATTTATACATGATTTCGGTACAAATTATGAGATTATCATAAACCCTAGATTTTGGGGAAGAACATGAAACCTTGATATTTGGGTTACTTTGTAGCCTAATGTGGCTATGAGGAGTTAAAAACCCATTTTATGGGTAGATTTGTGTTTAAAAATGCAGATTTAATGGTACTGGATAAAAAATCACCGAGTGCGAGAGACTACAATTGCATAATTGAATGAATGGGGAATCCCATTAGCACGGTAAACTAGTGCTTAAGCTTGGTTGAGGTGGTCAATCAGGGTGGTTGACCAAGCCTCCTTCTAAAAGACTTTTTTTATACACATGTATATATTTACATATATAGCCCAAATAAATATTGTTAAAAAATTTCGTTATATGAGATAAAACATATAAATATTAAATGTCTTGGTATTATATTTTGGTTAAAACTAAATTAAAGTAATCTAATATATATATATATATATATATATATATATATATATATATATATATTTTATGGTAATGCTAACTTGAAAAGGTGAGTAACCATGTTAAAATGAGTAGAATTAATATTCACCGTTAAATTTGATTTAATTTAATCTAGCAATACAAAATAATTAATTGCTTCCTAAAAATGCCATCCTGTGAAAAACACAAACCCTACTACGCACGTCCCTTACGTCCCGTCCTTGCCCACTTAAATTATAATTTGCAGCATGCGTTTGATCCAATTGATGGAGAAAAAGAGAAGCCAATTGTGGTGCCTCCAATTCTAGGAACCTAGAACTGGGAATATGACTTCTTATTGCTTGCACCTGAAGGGTCAAGGGGTTGATGACAAGCACCGAAAGAGACAAAACCACGGGTGATGTCCTAATCACAAACTAATACAATCATACATCACGTGTAACCATGTACACCGCCATCAAACCAAATCATACAACACAGTATATCCGAAGATAGATATACAAGCAACCATACTACACTATACCTTAGAGTGCGAACAGGCAAAGTCCTCTGAGAAGGAAAGCCTCCACTAGCCTTAACAACACCTGAAAAACAAACAACCACCACAAAAACAGTAGGGGTGAGCTATAAGCTTAGTAGGTTACCTATAAATCTACACCCTACCATGCAATACATGCTCAATACACAACCATACAAACAACAAACATCAAGACTCAACCTGAAACAAATCAAAATCAGGGAACGGATTCCTAACTCAAATCATCTAACTCTCACAACATCTGGTGTAATCACTTGGTGCCAAGGGATAGGTATTCGATCCAATACTGCTGCTCCGTGGGACATGCCGTTGAACCACACCAGGTTGAAAGGACTTTCAATATCATGGAACACCTTCCCAAGGATAACCAAACTCTGACACTAGCATAACATATTAGGAGCCTCTACCACCTATCATCAGAAGTCTCACAAGATCACACATGACATCTTATCCATAAAAGGACTCGGCATGTCCCCCATAAGCACACGAGACTACTAGCTCAGATAACTCATAATCGCACCAGGACATCCTATCCATATTAGAACTTGGTATATCCCCCACAATCCAAAAGAATCATCAGCCAATCACATAATCAGGATAGCCTATCTACAAAAGGACTCAGCATATCACCACAATCTCAAACAAGATCCACAACACATTAGGATATAGCTTGTATCAATCTCAGGACACAACTTGTCCCCATCAACACAGCTTGTCCACGATCCTCACAAGGATCCCAATAACCAGATGGTCGGTAAATTGCATGTATACGAATCATAACAAGTAATAAAGTGGATTTTTAAGTTTGGTTATCGAACCCAAGGGAAGGATGAAGAATTTGAAAATTTTAAACTAGCTTATAAAGAGATTTTAATTGGAGTATTACAAAAATAGAACCAAATTCAAACAAATTGTTTTAAGAAGTTTGATAAATAAAAAACACTTTTCAAAGTAGAGTGAGATTCAATTTATGAAGGTCATTAGAGTTAAGATTTCATTTGATGTATTTTTTCAAAGATTATACCTTAGTTCAAAGATTATATCTTATAAATAAGATAACTTGATTTTTGATATTTTTCTAAGAGGTCTAACCCTACTTCGCAAATAGTCACCTCGAACCAAAAATTGGATTTTTTCGAGATTCGGTGATAATTCCCATTTTTCACATTTTGAAGGAGTGAGGATTTGATTTTCTAGTATTTTTCTTTGAATTCAAAAGGGAAATATTTTCTTATTTACATTGTAACTTAAGTACATTAATTAAATGTGGAGATGCAAAATGATTTACAATGTAAATAGTAGAACTTTGCTTCAAGGCTCCCCGGAAACTCGCTTTAGAACCCTCTCGGGAAACTCCTACCGGTCATTGTCGACCTTCCCATAGGTCGATGTCGGTCACACTACCTGGTCCATGTTGACCACATTGCAAATCGACCTCCCCAAGTCGACTAGGTCCTATGTTGACCCCATCACATCGACCATGTCAACCACATCGACCATATCGACCACCTAGGTCGACCATATCGATCACATCAATCATGTTGACCGCCCACGTCAACCATGTCGCCTGTACTTGCCTAGTCAGGTCTGCAATCTGCTATTTGTCAGAAATCCAGTATGATACCTTCACAAAAAATATTCTAAGCATCAATTCAACCCTAAAAAGGGTTTCTAATCCCCCTAGCCAAGTTAGGCTACACAAACAACCTAATCTTAAGGTTTCTATCTTAAATTCGAGTTTTCCCCAATTCCTAGGGTTCATCACGAAATTCATAAAATTTCCTAATTCTTGCATGTTAAACATCACATCACGAAATGCATTATTAGAATATCATTAGCTAAAACACTATTATAGCAAACTAAATCTAGCTTTAACTAACCCATTTAGCTAATGAAGATTGAAGATTCTTTAATAAGCTAAATTTAGTTTTAACTATTTGATTTTATCTAATAGCATTAAAGATACTCTAAACTCATATCTTAAAAGCAAGATTATGTGACAAATTAGGACTTGGTGTGATGTTGAATTCCCTATAACTAGTCATTATAACAAATCCAAGTTTAAATATCGCGTTTGGATATTTTGCGATAGGATAATTATTATTGTCATACAACCATCAAATTGTAATGAAACGAATAAGATTAATGCTTGTTAGTTCTTTTTCAATATGCATGCCACCCATAATCATCAAAATAAATAAACATCGTATATAATGATCTTATTGGTGCCTTTTTTTTTGTTAAAAATAGGAGGTAAGTGAGAAAAAGGGAGAAGGGTAAAAATGACCCAAAGTTCAAATTTTTTTTATATATATATAAAATGAAAAAGAGTGATATAATTTAGTGCACATTTGAGAAGGAAAAATAAATTTGATAGATGAGATTGACATGAGAATAATGAAATTGATATAGAAATTAAAATTATGTTATCTTTTAAATGTTTGATAAAGGACAATGAATAAACTGTAATTATAAAACTATCATCATAACTTTTAAATTTTATTTAAAAAATCAAATCCTCGTCTAACTTTGTTAAAAAAATATTATTTTATTCCTATTCACTGTAGATGGACTAAAATAGTATAACATTGAAGTAGGATGAGCTAAAATAATATTATAATAAGTTAAATTTAATGTTATCTAACTAATTTTGACTAATAGCGTTGAAATGCTCTAAATTTATATTTTAAAAGCAATATTGTATGTCAAATTAGGGCGGATGTTGAGATCCCTATAACTAGTGGTTATAACAAATTTAAGTATTGCGTTTTGATATTTTGCGGCTGATGCTTATTATGGTAATAATGGAACGAATAAGATTGGTGTTTGTTAGTTTTTTTTTTGATGCATGACATCATAATCATTAAAATAAATAGCATAGTATGTAATGATATTATTGGTGTCTTTTTTTGGTTAAAAAAGAGGCAGGTAAGCGAGAAAAAAGAGGGCGGGGGTGATATAATTTAGTGCACGTTAGTGAAGGAGAAATAAATTTGAGGGAAGAGATTAACACAAGAATAATAATGAGATTGAGAATGAAATTAGTATAAGAATAAAAACTTCTTTTATCTTTTATATATTTGATAAAGGATAATGAATTAAAAGTAATTATAAGAATATTATTATAACTTTTAAATATTATTTTAAAAAAATTAAACCCTGGTTCAACTTTTTTAAATAAATTTTATTTAAAAAATTATTTCATTTCTATTCATCGAGGCTTACCAAAAATCCCAAGATAAAAGGAGACCACTCCCGGAAACAAATAACACAACCACTTACCGCAGTTTTCGGTTCAACATGGGGTCTGGTCAGAGTAGAAAAGAAAAAGAAAAAAAGGAAAAAAGAAAAAGAAAATTTTAGCAGTAAAACAAAGAAGCACCTGACACGACACAGTTTAGAGAGAGAAACAAAACACGGCCATCGCGAGAGAGAGAGAGAGAGAGAGAGAGACAGAGAAGGATAGGTGGAAAAGAAACTTCAGTACCCGTGGGGCTTTTCAATAAAATCTGATTTCGAACTTCGTTCCAGACTGATAGCTGCGCCATACTCATATTTGTATACCTATATATATATATAAAGGGTGTTCTAGGGTTCGCCTTCGTCTCACTCGGCTCTGTATTCATCGACGAAGCAGCGGCTGCAACAATGGCGTCCTCTTCTCTCCTCAGATCCGCGGCTGCCACCAGCACCTCCTCTTTGATCCCCCAACCTCGCTCCTCTGCTTCCCCCGATCGATCCAAGGTTCTCTTCTCACCGTCACTTCATCCATCGCCCTATCCGCTATTTTCTCCTTGAATCTGCTTCTATTTTTGTCCGATTTTGCACATTTTGTCGCGTTTGTTGTAATCCGGGTTCATTATTTGTTGAAAATCTCTGCTCAACTGCTTCAAAATGTTTGTGTCATTCTTTGGTCTTGCAGTGTATGTGAGTCTCTCTCTATGTATATATATTTATATACACATGTATTGAGGAGAGAATCAGGGGAAATGTTGGCTTATTACAGCTCCTGAGTGCATGATTTTTGTTATTGAAATATGCATATGCTGGGGTTTGATTTGTATGTCGTTTGTTTTTCTAATTTTGATAGGTTCTTTGATCGGCTACAATCATTGCTTTATTGCGTGTGTATTCTAAGATCTGTAGTCTGTAGATATGATTGTTTACCTTAAATTATTATGATTTGCTTTTCAGGTGTTGTGTGTTGGCTGGAATTCCAGTCCAAATTCTACGAAGATTCAGAAAAGCATTTTTGGTGCTGCAATGCCCAAAACCTCGTATTACTTACAGTTCAGTGCCTATTTTTCTTCCACTCTCCCATGCCTCAATACTCCACGTTTATTTATTTATTTATATATTTGCTCACTGATATCATGCTCTGACTGTTATCGATGCTGCTGTTTTAGGAACCCCGTTGCTATGCATATTCAACCTGTGAAAGCTACAGCTACTGAGATGCCTCCTACTTTTCAGAGTAAGGACCAAGCTTGCATTTGTGTTGATTTACATTATCTTCATATGCTGACTTAATTGTATTCTCTTTTTTTAGAGTCACAAAGAAGCGGCAAGGTTAAAATTGGAATCAATGGTATGTCTTGAACGGATCACTACCTTTTTCCCTACATTGATTGCTCCATTGCTTTGTCATATGGCTATTTTATTAAAAATCTACTATTCCTCTACCTAGATATCTAGGTTTTAACAATACTAATATCATATAGATAATTTGCATAGTTAGTAAAGGGAAAATATCTGTTTTGGGGTGAAGTGTAATAAAGTTTTATGACAAGATTTATACAAATCCGTACAGTATTTGTGGTTGGATTTATACAAAGTATGTAGTTCTTAAATTTACAACAGGATAAGGATTTCTGACCATTGAAACTGGCGTTTAGGCAAACAATTATTGTGTTTCTTTTTTATAATGGAGAAAATTATCTTAAAAAAAAGAAGCCAAGGGAACCTTTCCCAGCATCCATCATATTATCTTGTTTTCAATCCTAAACCAAATTTGTAGTAATTAGCAGGCGTAGTTGTATTTCTATTTTTTTGTAATTGTCCAAAAGGTGTGAATGGTTATCATGTTGAAATTAATTTTCGAACTATCTATTGATAATGTGGGGGATTTCACTTTCTTACTGAAAAAAAATTATATTGAGTTGTTCAGAGCATTCTTTGTCTGTTTCTGAATAATGATGATAAGGCAAGGTGCTCTACTAATGCAGGTTTTGGTCGAATTGGAAGGTTGGTTTTACGAGTTGCAACCTTGAGAGATGACATTGTTGTGGTAGCAGTTAATGATCCTTTCATTGATGCCAAGTACATGGTAATGATAAATGATACAGTATTTTCTTCAAATAAAAAAATAATATTCAAGCGCTATCCATTTGAAATATATGAAGTACATGGTTTTGTGGGTTAAAGTGTATAAAAAAACCAAAAACATATGAAGCACTATCCATTTGAAATATGCATTTAGGAAAAAACATATTCGAAAGTTTTTTTCAGACAAATGTTGGACATCCGCACACGCTTCTTCTTTTGTATTAAGTATATAAAAACCAAAAACATGAGAAATACTATGTCATATCTATGCATAAAATGGATTGTTTGTCCATGTTTGTAGAAATGAAGTGGATCATGTTTTTATCACTTGAGTAGATGCTTCACAATTTTACTAATTTCTGATTTGTGTGTTTGACGAATCATGGGTAAAGGCTTTGGTTTGACATGTTAACTAGTTCCCTACCCATGAGATAGACGACTCTTCACATTCTCACTGTGTTTTATCAACTTTGGGTCCATATTTTTAGATTTTTGTTCAGGAAGAATAACATCATAAAATATGGATCATTCTTCTTCTTTAGGATATATGTACAAAGATGCACCCATATAAATGTGTTGCTGAACATCTTCATTGCCTGGACTAGGCACTAGCCTTCAGCAATTTTTTTCCTGCATACCAGAAGATTAGCAAGTTAGCTAGTGTTAGCACTTGGCAGTGTGTTTTTGAACTATTTTATTCTTTGAGCAGCCTGTCTTTTCAATATCTCCAGAAATAAATGCTGCATTTCGGTGTCCTTCTATACAATATTGTAGGATATGGATATTATAGGGGCTATTATAGGGGCAGAAATGGACCTGGATGTGGATGCAAGAGTGCTTGGTTTGGTGGCACATGGCTTTGGTCCTTTTGGTGTCATGTGGTTGATCCCAAACTGACATACAGTCAGATTATCGCTTGTTTTATTGTTACTGTTTATGTATGTGCACTAGCATCTTTCTCCTCAGTGTGAATAATGTTCAAACATTTTGAGGGGTTTAATCTTTAGATAATGAAGGTTCTCACTTTATATGTGAAGGTGATGTGAGTGGCTGTTAGTCATTGTAATAATTAAGATTTTAGGGTATGGTTACAATGCTTATTTTGGTTATCTTCTCCAGGCTTATATGTTCAAATATGATTCTACTCACGGAGTTTTTAAGGGATCAATTAAAGTTCTGGATGAGTCTACATTGGAAATCAATGGAAGGCGGATTAAAGTTTCAAATAAAAGGTATTGTCCAACGGACTTCACTACTGCACTTCAAAATTGAACTTGGTTTCGGCATAGAAGTTGAGTCATAACAGTATTAGATAATTATTTATTGCAAATACTGAGTTCTACAGTAATTTATAATCAGGGACCCTGCAGAGATCCCATGGGGTGATCATGGGGCTGACTTTGTTGTTGAGTCCTCTGGTGTATTTACTACGGTTGGGAAGGCTTCAGCGCACATCAAGGTATTAATAAATTTTCTATGTATTGCTATAGACCAATGCTTCTCTTTCTCTCTCTCTCTCACACGCACACGCACACACACATGCTTTAGATTGATATTTTCTCTTATTTTCTATGCAGGGTGGTGCTAAGAAGGTGGTAATATCAGCACCATCTGCTGATGCCCCAATGTTTGTAGTTGGAGTTAATGAAAATACATACCAGCCAAGCATGGATATAGTTTCTAATGCAAGTTGCACCACAAATTGTCTTGCTCCTCTTGCAAAAGTATGGTTATATTATGAAAAATTGCACGCCAATGCACTTTTTTTTTAACTCATTTGAAATTATGGGTAAAAAGGAACTATTTGATTTTGACTTATGCCTTTCTTTGTTCCCTAGTTGCTATTGGTTTACATTGTAAAGAAATTTATATTTTCTTTATGTTGCAACTGCTTGCCGATTAACTCTGCCAGCGTCAGTGCCTTTGAAACTGGTAGCTTAAGTCCAAATGAACTTTTGTGGTAAAATTTTATAGGTGGTTCATGAAGAGTTCGGTATTGCTGAAGGTTTAATGACAACGGTGCATGCAACTACAGGTTTCTATTTCTTGATCCTGTGCTCCTTGGATGTTCTCACCTGATGCATGGATTTGTTTATATGTTTATACTGTCGTGTTTCAGCAACACAGAAGACTGTGGATGGCCCATCAATGAAGGATTGGCGAGGTGGTCGTGGTGCTGCACAGAATATTATTCCTAGTTCAACTGGTGCTGCTAAGGTATGACCATGAGATTTTTTTTCCTGCCAATGTCTTTGGTATAATTTTGCTTTTCTGAATTCGTAGGCTGTGGGAAAAGTTCTGCCTGAACTAAATGGAAAGCTCACTGGGATGGCTTTTCGTGTCCCGACAGCTAATGTTTCTGTAGTGGACTTAACCTGTCGACTTGAGAAAAGTGTTTCGTACGAAGATGTCAAAGCAGCAATAAAGTATGCAGCTATTCCTGGTGTTATCAATGGTCGCATGTTTATCTACACTTTTTTTCCTCCCCTTTCTGGTTTTTTGTTTGCCTGGGTGGGATGTGATTTTGGTTTATGCTAGACACTGCTACTAAATTAGTCACTGAAATTTTATATTAAGGTATGCTGCTGAGGGTTCGTTGCAAGGAATTCTTGGATACACAGATGATGATGTTGTCTCCAATGACTTTGTTGGGGACTCTAGGTAGGATTATTTGTCTCTTTCCCTTTCTCCCCCTGCTACTAAACTAGTCTTTAAATTGCCTTACATTGGGGTATTCATTATTCATCGTTTTTTTTTGTTTCCAAACCAGGTCTAGTATATTTGATGCTAAGGCAGGGATGGGACTGAGTTCCTCCTTCATGAAGCTTGTCTCATGGTACGACAATGAATGGGGATACAGGTATGTCGTGCCTTTATTTTCGAAGCAAATGGCTAGCCTGAACAATTACAGTTGCCATATCTATGTTTAATCTTCATTATTTTCTCAGCAACCGTGTCTTGGACTTGATTGAACATATTGCATTGGTGCTGGCACGCAAGTAGATTGTATCTGAGAGGTTTGCCGCTGGCAGCATTTAGCATATGAAGTGAATTTGATGATAAAATAAGTTCGAGTTG
Source organism: Taxillus chinensis (assembly GCA_023512835.1). Classification (NCBI taxonomy): domain Eukaryota; kingdom Viridiplantae; phylum Streptophyta; class Magnoliopsida; order Santalales; family Loranthaceae; genus Taxillus; species Taxillus chinensis. The sequence continues at coordinate 18,415,478 of CM042092.1, read as the reverse complement.
GTATGGTTCCTTTCATTTTTGAAAATGATCGGCTTATGTTGTGGTCATACCATGCTTTTAGGCTACAAGGCCCTCGTGCCACGATGATTGGGTGGGATTTCTTAATAATGACTCCTTATGGGTGGCTATAACCCCATTACTAGTAGACTAGTGCTTTATGTGTACACGGATTGTGTTCTCTCTACTCTACTTTTCTGTTTTTAATCCGCCAGATTACGTTTGAGTTGTGCATCGAAGTCCCATTGGGAGCCCCTTTGCGGGTACAAACGTGTGCATTGCAGGCCCAATGAGTATGCTTTTCATTTGAATTTAAGTTTTCTTGGGTTACTTTTCGCATAGTAGAAAAACAAACCCTTGCCTATATCATAGCTGGACGTTATGATTCAATACCCTTGCCAGATATATTCTTGGATGCATATTTAGTTAAACTGTAGGCAAAATATTCCACAAGTTCATAAATTATACATTAACTTATAATTTGACCCTCAAACTTGTTAAGAGCAATATAGGACTTGTTTGGTACGTAAATGGAAAGCAGCATTGTAGGATGAAATATATGCTCTAAACAAGAATGACACTTAGGAAGCTTATTTTGAAGTCAAGAAATATTGAGGTAGTTACGTGTAATTGAGTTTACAAGTTAAAGAGGAAGGCTGATGATACAATCAGTAGGTATAAAGCTCATCTTGTTGCTTGTGGTTTCTTAGTAATATGGTATAGATTATGAGAAAATGTTTAGTCCTGTTCCTATTAAAATGGTTACAATTTGAAGAATTATTTTATTAACTGCTTACAAAGGGTGAAAATTGTGGTAATTAGATGTGAAGAATGTTTTTTTTTTTGAGTTCGAATTTTTTGGTGATCAAGCTCAGCTTATCACCGTAGTGATAGAGTAATTTTAGTATTAAGTTGATATTTATTTTAAAAATTAAGTGTCATAATGAATATTCATATAGTATGAATCATGACTGTAAAATTTTACGATAATCTAACGGTTAATTTTTATGTAAATTTAAATTAATAAAAATTTAAATTTAATTCTAAGTAATTTAAATTTAATTACGATGTCCGTAAAAATTTATAGTTATAATACATATTGTATGAATGTTCAATCTAACAATCAAATTTTGAAAAGAATATCGATTTAGTGTGAAAATTGTCCAGTTCATCATGGTGGTGAGCTGAGCTTGATCACTAGTGAATTTAGGCTCCTTCTATATGGGGAGTTAGATCGTGATATCTTTATGGAGTAGCCACAATGTTTCATTTCCAAGGAGTATCCAAATTATGTGTATCAACTCAAAAAGGGGAGAAAAAAAAAAAAAACAAAAAAAGGTTTAGAAAAAAAGAAAATGGGATCCAAATATTATGGTTATTAGCTATAGTATGCACGATACTCTTCCTTTATGTAAATAACATGATCCTTATTGGTAATGACAATATTGAAATAACGCATTACAAGATGCTTTGTCTCTATGGTTTGAAATGAAGAGTTTGGGAGAAGTAAGCTATTTTTTAGGTCTGAAAGTTACAAAATTAGATGGATATTATCTCTCTCAAAAGGGATATGCAATGGTTTGTTAAATTGTTTCCGTATGGGGGAGTCAAAAACAATGACTGCTCATATTGGATCTTGTTTGAAATTAACTAAAGATGAATGAAAATTATTAGAAGATACAACATTGTTTAGATTAATAACATCTATATGTTGATTTTGATAGTTATTATCCTCAGATATGTTATCCGAACAACTTACTCAAATAGCGGCCTTATATGTGTTTCGATTAGCCATAGTCTCGAAAATGACTGTCTCGTAGCCTTACAGATACTTCGCATCGCAAATAAGCTATGATCTTTGAGTCTGAACCTTTGGATCTTCGAGTTAGAACCTTCGGACCTTCGAGTTAGATTAACTCTAGTTTAGAGCTAGCGACACTCTGATCTTTGGGTCAAGTCTTCGAGTTTTCGAATTTAGGTTAAAGCCAGCGACCAACTGACTTCTGACTCTTTGAGTTTTCAAGTCTCTGGGTCTCCAGTTTAGAGCCAACGACCAACCGAACGCTGACTTAGCCAATCTTCTGTTCACATTAACGAGTCTTCAAATATTTGACCGTTCGTGCTTTGACTCTGTGACACCGGCACTCTACACTCGATGAGTCTTCGAGTCTACGAGTCTATGAGTCTATGGCCCTGCTGATCTTTGAGTTAATAGTTCTTCAAGCCTGAAGATCTTTGACTGTGAATTTTCGACCTTGTGGGTCTTCGATTCAGCAGATCTTTGAGTCTTCAGATCTTTGACTTGAGCAGATTATAATAGTACATAATTAGACTCTCTCTACGAGGTTACTATAAAAGATCACTCTATAAAGTTATCCAACAAAGTACATAATGTTGTTGCCCACTTACTAAACACAAATTGTTGACAATAATAACAACCCAAAAAGACTATGAGAACAACAGAACTGGTTCACAAGCTTTCAAGAGCTTGACAAAACAGTTGTTATGACGGGTAACAACAATACATGCCAGACAAAAGGCATTGAAACTATTCGCTTAAAGATGCATGATAGTACAACCATACGACTAACATAAGTCAGATACGTCTCGGATTTAAAAACCAGCCTCATTTCATGGGGGGCTTTAGACAATAGTGGATACAAGGTGATCATAAAAGGCGGATCCTTAAAAGTTGTACGATGTGTGTTCTTGGTGATGAAAGGTACACCAAAGGGAAAGCTATATTTCCTAATAGGTATACAGTCATAGGAAGAGTGGCTGTGGCTAGAAGTGTTGATGATTAATGTCACGGACCGGGGCTTATCCTAGCATACTTAGGCTATTTTGGGGTGTTCCCCCCTTGTAAAGTGTTGTAACTTAGCTTATAGAGTAAGTTGTAGAGATTTTAGATTTCGATCATATATGATGTCTCATGGTGTCACTGCCAGAAAAGTGTTAACATCTATATGTAGGGGAGTGATGTTGTAAAGCTTTCAAGCAATCAATACAATCATTTGTTATCTTCGTTCAATCGTTTTTTCGCTAAGCGCTTCCCTACACAATTGTTTTACAACGGATCGATGGGTTTCGATCCAAATCCGACGAGTTAGGCTGACCTAGCGTTCCTTCGTACGGGTGGCAACTAGGTGACGCACGGGTTAAGCGATATAAAGGCTGATCCCGTGACAAGTGGTATCGAGCACGGTTCGGTGCTAAGTTCGGTGGAACAATTAAAAGCTTCGAGACGGTGTAAAAATGACAAACGGAGGATCCATTGTCATTAGTGCTGATGGGCATGAAGGCCGTGAGAAGGAGCAAACCGCTAAGGAATGGAGGAGAGACAAGTCTGTTTCGAGGGAAATATGTCCGCTGGAGAGTCGGCTAGCCAAAGTGGAGTTGGCGTTAACCGACCGGATGGAGGTGATCGAGGAGCATTCCGAAGTATCGAAAGGCTGGACTCGGAGGGGGTGAGGAAAGCTATGGGAGGATGCAAGGGCTTTTCAACTCCGTCATGGATGACATGAACTCTCGATTCGAGGGCTTGAAGGGTTCTCTCATGTCCCAAATCCTGGCGATGCAAGAGGAAATCAAAGAGATCAAGGTAGATTAGTCTCAATGCAAGATGGCGGTCACCCAAGGTGGCGTTGACGGCCATTTCGGCTCCAAAATTGATGTGCCAAAGCCTAAGACCTATCTTGGGTCAAGGAATGCGAGGGAGTTAGACAACTTTCTTTGGACTATGGAGCGATACTTCGATGCTTTGAACATTGTCGACGAGGCAAAAAAGGTGAAGACCGCTCCACTATACTTAGTCGATTCGGCTATGGTGTGGTGGAGGCGACGTTATGTCGATAAGGAGTGTGGCCTTTGCGTCATCGACAACTGGGCGGATTTCAAGCGGGAGATTAAGGCCCAGTTCTATCCCCAAAACGCGGAAGATGAGTCCCGGGCGAAACTTTGGCGCCTTACCCACAAAGGCACGGTGTGGGAGTACGTCCGTGAATTTTTCGAGCTAATATTGGAGATTCCGGATATGTCCGCGAAAGATTTCTTATTTTCCTTCATGGACGGATTGCGGCAATGGGCGAAATTGGAGTTGCGGCGGAGAAATGTGCAGGACCTGGCATCGGCCATGGCGGTGGCCAAATCACTCATCAAATACAAGAAGCCAGGAGAAAACCACCAGGTTCTTCATCGTCCTTAGGCGAGGAGAAACGTGAGGGAGATAACCGAAGTGAAAAAAGGGGAGACCCTTTCAACCGTCTAAGGACTTTCGCCCAAAACATTTTGCGAATAGTTCCAAGGATGTGGACAAGTCGAGGATCTCCTATTTTCTTTGTGAAGGCCCTCACAAGGCGTTCGAGTGCCCAAAGCGCTCCAAGCTCTCCATGATGATCAATGAAGACGAAGAGAGGGATGCGAGGGATCCAAGACTTGGTTCCTTGCAACTCCTCAATGTAATCAAGGCGAAGGTTGAGGTGCCACCATCCGGACGACATAAGGGGCGCATGTACGTGCTCGCTAAGGCCAACAACCTTAAAACTAAGGCCTTGGTGGACACGGGTGCGACCAACAACTTCATCAAGGTCGAAGAAGCTCGTAGGCCGGGGATAGTCTACAAGGAAGAAGAGGGGCTGGCTGAAGGCGGTGAACTCCGGTGCCGGTGCAATCCATGGTGTGGCTTGAGGTGCCGACCTAAGTATCGGAGAGTGGAGAGGCAAGGTGAATCTCTTCGTGGTGTCGATGGACGACTATCCCATGGTCCTGGGGATGAGTTCGTTGACTAAGTGCGGACAATTTCGATTCCTAGCACCAACACAATGTGCATCATGGACGAGAAAAAGACGTGCATGGTGAAGGTAATGAGGGAGGAAAAACTCAAGGCGAGGTCTCTTTCGGTGCTCCAACCTGTCTAAAGGAGTTAGACGACAAGGAGCCAACCTTTATTGCCATAGTGAAGGAAGAATGCCCAAGTGTTGGGAAGGAGCCCCCAACCAAAGTGAAGATGGTCCTTGAAGAGTTTGGAGACGTTATGCCACCCGAACTCCCCAAACAACTTCCGCCGAAGCCGGAGGTGGACCACAAGATCAAGCTAGAGGCTGGTGCAAGGCCTCTTCTTTGCGGTGCTTTACCGGATGGCACCACCGGAGTTGGAGGAGTTTCGAAACAATTGAAAGACTTGTTAGATGCCGGATTCATTCGGCCATCCAAAGCATCATTTGGAGCATTGGTGTTGTTCCAAAGGAAGCACGATGGGTCGATGCGGCTATGCATTGACTATAGGGCGCCGAACAAGATAACGGTGAAGAACAACCACCCCATCCCACTCATATCCGACCTCTTTGATCAACTTGGTGTTGCGAGATGGTTCTCAAAGCTAGACTTACAATCGGGATATTGGCAAATGCGGATAGCCGAAGGTGATGAGGCAAAGACGACGTGCGTCACAAGATACGGCTCTTACGAGTTCTTGGTGATGCCTTTTGGCCTCACAAATGCCCCTGCCACATTTTGTACGTTAATGAACCGGATCTTCCAACCATACTTGGACCAGTTCGTCGTGGTGTACCTTGATGACATTGTCGTCTACAAGAAGACATTGGAGGAGCACAAGGCACACTTACGATGGGTTTTCCAAATCTTAAGGGAGAACCAACAATTTGTGAAGAAGGAAAAATGTGACTTTGCGAGGAAGGAAGTGCCCTTCTTGGGTCACATCATTGGCGGCGGCAAACGAAGATGGATAACAAGAAAGTGTTAGCTATCAAGGAATGGGAGACGCCCAAGAAAGTCCCTGAGATGCATTCCTTCCTTGGCTTGGTTAAATACTATAGAAGATTCATCCACGGCTATTCCCACATTGCCGCACCCTTGACAGGAACTATTAAAGAAGAACAAGACTTGGGTGTGGGATGATGCTTGCCGAGAGACATTCGAGAAGTTGAAGCAAGCCGTGACAAATGGATCGGTGATGACACTGTTGGACCATACAAAGCCTTATGAAGTTCACACGGATACTTCGGACTTTGCCATCGGTGGAGTTCTAATGCAAGAGGGGCATCTTGTAGCATATGAAAGTCGGAAACTCAATGGCACTTGAATGGAGATACGCGGTGCATGAAAAGGAGATGACGTCGATTATGCATTGCCTTTGGGTGTGGAGTGTTAGCAATTCCGCAAGCGTACGGATCGTTACAAGTAATAAGTGGACTCAAAGTCCTGGATGTCGAACCCACAAGGAAAGTGATCAAGTAAAAAGCTCATTTTGTAAATCCATGATGTATTTGAAGTTGGTTTTGTATCATTAGTACTTTGAATGTTGTAATTTAAATAAACAAAGCAATGTAAATGATCTTATGAGAGAAAATAGGGATTTGGATTTCAATAAATGTAATTAATTAATCTCTTGTTCTTAAGGCATATTAATTCAAACTTCTTCCTTTTTGTTTAAAACCCAACACCTTTGCATGTACTAGCCTCTTTCGAGTGATCTAGCCGTGTGTATACCCTAGCTTGGGGGACGGGCAACCCATTATGTGCTTAAGTTGTTTGAGTGTAGATTGGCATCACACCAACCTTAACTAGGTTACAAGCAAGATTACCGGCTTTCGCAAATTATAATCTTTACAAGTCAAATCTCTTAACTATCCAGGTTATCAAGGTCTTCTTTCGATCCATAATTGAATAACCTTAAATAAGAATTAAGATGGCCAAACCTAATTCTCACATGTAAATTCAAGAGACTTGATAAACACCAAAGAGAATTTAAATTAACATACCAAAAGGAAAGAAATCAAAGGCTTACATCAATATCCATCCTCCTCCCATGGAGGTTTAAGCTACCATAGTGATAAACAAAATAATTGTTCTTGCCATAGAAACCCAAAACGCTTCCTCTCTCCATCTCTTCAGTGAACGATTTTCAGTCCCCCATTAATTACAAATTTTCCCCAATATATTTCCTAATTCCCTTTGTAACTGCTCTGAAACCGTTAGGAACCGTTTCCTCCATTAATTTGAAGTTGTTTCCCTCTCAAAATGGTTGATGGAAGGTCGTCGAGATCCTTTAAAGATGAGTTACAAGCCGTCCAGGTGCACTGTGGAGGTTCATTGACGAAGCAGGTTACGTTGTCGGCGCCCGCGGTCAATTCATTTGGTCAACTCAATTTCAAATGACCGTTTCAAATGACCAAGCTCTCCGGAGCTTCTGGTCAACTCAATTGGTCTGTCATTTCTTTTTGGTCATTTCAAATTTGAAATGACCGCAGTCTCGATTGTCCCTTGCTCCTTTATTCTTTCTTTGGACCTTGTACTTGGCCTGTTTTCCATTCAAAGACAACAAAAACACCACAAAGGATCTACTAATGCTATGTTAGGAGGTTAGTTCATTAATCATTCAAATTCATCAAAATGAAGTTAAAGATGTGATCTTTTATCATAAAATCCCCTTCATTTGACACTAAAATGTGTTAGAAAACCCCCCCCTAACATGGAGGCATTATTTACTAGGGTCCAAGTTCGTGGTGAAGACGGACAATATTGCTACGAGTTATTTCCTAACTCAAAGGAACTTAACTCCGAAGCAAGCACGGTGGCAAGGACTCCTAGCTGAATTTGACTTTGTGCTCGAGTACAAACCAGGCACAAATAACGTGGTGGCCGATGCACTAAGTTGGAAGGCGAAACTTGCGGCCATTTGCTAACCACAATTCCCCCTAGTGGACAAACTGAAGGAAGGAATGGAGCATAATCCATTAGCCAAGTCCTTGGTGGAATGCGTCAAGGCTAGAAAGACGAGGCGATTTTGGCTAAGGGATAACTTGCTCCATACCCGAGGGGAACGGGTGTACGTTCCTAAATGGGAAGTTTGAGGAGAGACATCCTCAAAGAGTGTCACGACTCGCGGTGGGCTGGCCATCCCGAGTCGACCGTACCTTGGCGTTGGTGGAAAGGAGCTACTACTAGCCTTGAACTTTACGAGGACGTCCAAGTGTACGTGCGAACTTGTCTTGTGTGCCGGCAAGACAAGATAGAGAATCGGCGACCGGCGGGATTGTTGGAGCCGTTGCCTACCCCCGGAAAGACTTTGGAAACGTGTTTCGATGGACTTGATTGTTTGTCTCCCAAGATCCGAAGGATGTGGTACGATTATTGTGGTGGTCGACCGATTCTCTAAGTATGGAGTTTTCATTTTAGCTCCGAAGGACTGCATGACAGATGACACGGCCCGACTATTCTTCAAGTACGTGGTGAAATCTTGGGGCATTCCAAAGATAATCGTGAGCGATCGAGACTCACGATTTCTTGGGCGGTTTTGGACCGAGCTATTCCGGATAATGGGTTCGGACTTAAACTTTTCAATAAGTTTCCACCCACAAACAGATGGCCAAACCGAACGTGTCAATGGCTTACTGGAGCTATATCTCGAAGCACTATGTGAGTGTCAATTAAAGAGATTGAGCCAAGTTGTTAGACATAGCCCAATTCTCATACAACTTACGAGAAGAGCGAGTCTACGAACGAGAGCCCATTCAAACTTGCAACTGGGCACCAACCATTGACGCCCACTTCCATCATTCGGGGGTACACTTGAAAGAGTCCCGCGGCGTTCAAGTTTAAAAAAGGATGACATGAACAGACAGATCTGCTAGGGCATACTTGCACAAAGTGGCGAAGAAGTGGACGGATCAACAAAGGAGGCCCTTAGAATTTCAAGAAGGAGACATGGTGATGCTCAAACTCCTTCTGCGCCAAACCAAAGCACTTAAACAATTGCATAAGGGTTTGGTGCGCCGATATGAGGGGCCTTTCAAAGTACTTAAGAGAGTTGGGAAGGTCTCATACAAACTGGACCTTCCGACTAGCTTACAAAGGCATCCGGTGTTGCATGTTAGTTTGCTTAAGCCTTACCATGAAGACTTGGAAGATACAAGCGGACAAAGAGCGTACGAACACCAACAAGATCAACGGGCAAGACCTACGACAAAGAGATAGAAAAAATTCATTCTCGTAGAGTCGTGCCAAGAAGAGGCGTAGATCCAAGCCGGGTGGAGTACTACGTCCAATGGAAGAACACGCTGGTTGAAGAGGCAAGCTAGGAGAAGGAAGAGGATCCGGGGTAATTCTCCAAAGAGATTGAAGAGTACCGGGAAGAGACCGAACGCTACATCCAGCGATTCAATGGGTTCGTGGAAGCCGAAGACGCAACGAGGACGCTGCGAAATCGGGTGGGGGAGAATGTCACGGACCGAGGCTTATCCTAGCATACTTAGGCTATTTTGGGGTGTGTCTCCCTTGTAAAGTGTTGTAACTTATAGAGTAAGTTGTAGAGATTTTAGATTTCGATCATATATGATGTCTCATGGTGTCACCCGCCAAAAAGTGTTAACATCTATATGTAGGGGAGTAATGTTGTAAAGTTTTCAAGCAATCAATACAATCGTTTGTTATCTTCATTCAATCGTTTTTCCGCTAAGCGCTTCCCTACACAATTGCTTTACAACGGATCGATGGGTTCCGATCCAATTGCGACGAGTTAGGCCGACCTAGCGTTCCTTCGTATGGGTGGGAATTAGGTGCCGCACGGGTTAAGCTGCTATAAAGGCTGACCCCGTGACATTAAGCACCTGATTGTTTCCAACTTTGGCACACACGATTGGGGCATGTTGGGGAGAAGGCCTTGTAGAATTAGGTCAAACAAGGTCTACTAAAAGGAGCTAAAAGTGAAAAACTGGACTTCGTGAGCATTGTGTTTTAAGAAAGTAGATACAAGTCAAGTTTGGCACTACTATTCACTAAGGGTATCTTGGATTATGTTTACCACACTAATGTTTGGGGACCAGCAAAGAATTCATCATTGGGAGGTAAACATTATTTTGTGACTTTTATTGATGATTTCTCACGATATGTCTGGGTGCATATGATGAAATAATGATGAAGTGATGAACATATTTATTTGGTGGAAGAAAATGATTGAAACCTAAACTTGAAGAAAAATCAAAAGACTTCCCTTAGACAATGGTAAAAAGGATAATCACACATTTCATAGTTCCTGAAACACCACAATAGAATGGTATTAAGAAAAAGATGAACCGTATCCGATGGAGAAAGTTCAATGTATGCTTTCTTAATCTGGCTTGCACAAGGCATTTTGGGCAGATGCTTTGATGTATGCCTCTCACATTGTCAATTGGATATCTATTTCTGCACTTGATAGGAAGACTCCTAAAGAGGTATGGACTGGATAACCTATTTCAGATTATGAGCGACTGCATATATTTAGATGTCTAGTATACTTTCATGTTATAGAATCCAAATTGAATTCTAGAGTCAAGAAAGCTATTTTTTTAGGCTTTAGTGAAGGAGTTAAGGGATTCAGATTATGAAGTCTTGAAGAAGATTGTTATAAGCAAAGGTAATACCTTTGATGAATCTGTAATGCTTTAAAGGGCTATCACAGAAATGGAGAAAGAGAATCAAAACTTCTCAAATAAAGGATTGTTTTGATAACCAAGAAGATATCCCAATTGAGCTAGAGGTTCCATCACCAAGTTAACACACAATAAGAATCCATTGCCACCCGTAGACAAAGGATAGATATTTGAAAACTTGCCAGATACACAAACATGTTGGCACATGCCCTTCTAGAAATAGAGGGTGATATGCTCATAAAGGCTGTTTCAGGGATCAAGTTCCAATAGTACTTGGACTTGATCAAAAATTTTCAGAATTATGCACCTTTGGGTGCCTGATGCCTTATGACGTATTGGAGGAACGATGATCATTATAATCAAATGGAGATTTTTGGAATTTTAGCTCGGTTCTTTAGTCTTTCGTCCACCCAAGTAGGTAGCTAACCCAAGACTTTGGTGGTGAAGACTTTTGCAATGTGGTTTTTATCAAAATTGGCAACCACAAAATGATGACTTTTGTATTTTTGTCTCCCTCTCCTATGTTAAATATCATGACATCATGACTATAATATATGTGGAAAATAAAATGAAAAATCTATGTAAAATTAGAGAGAGGTGTGAGATCTATAAAACCCATATCTATTTTACTAAAATCAGTTCCTCTCGTGGTTCTTGTGTGTGTATGTGTGACTTGATCCTAACACCCATTCTAGTCATTTCTGCTGTTGGACTCATTTTGTTTGGGTTGAATTCATTTTGTTCGGGTTGGATATACCTGCTCATTGTAGAATTGATATGTATCTGTCTATGCCATATATCTTGTTAAATAGGTGCATACAGAGCCACCACTATCAGGGAGTCAATCCCAGCTTTAGAGTTTGTGTTTGATCCCATTTTTCACTATCAAAAACCAAAAAAAAAAGAAAAAAAGAAACATCTGTTGTCCAAATCTTACGCTCGTTATCTCCCATCAATTCCCCAAGACTTACCACATCTCATAAATTAGATTATGGCGGACTTCATAATTCCCACTTTCGAATTTGGAGTTTCGTGGACCAATCGGGAGATTAGTGGCACTAACATGATAGCTTGGATGGGATGTTGTTATTGGAGTCTGCCCAAAGTTGATTCAATTTTCTTTTGTTTTTTTAGTTTTAGTGTACTCTTATTTTATTTTTGATGTAATTGTGTATATTAGTGTTTTTTTTCTTTCCTTTTATCGTAGACGTTGTCATTGCAATATGTAGTATATCATAGTGAAAACAAGAGAGAGAGAGAGAGGAAACATAAAAAAAAGAGAGCCTTTATTGTATTTGTGAATGTCACAATTACACATGTTATCTTTATATTTTTTTACGTGTTAATTTTCGGTTTTGATTATGTTAAACGAAAGAGGGTAAAATTGTTTATATTTTTAAAAACAAAAAAAAAAACCAAAATCATCATATTTATTTTTCATAGGTGTTAGCTCTTGAGTTTTCAATATTTTAAAAACAAAAAAAAAATCAGCTTTCTCACCTTTTCTCTAAGGACATTAAAAAAATAATCCCAAACGAAATTATTTTTAGGAGTAAAAAAAATAAATCCTAAGATCCCTTTAGACTTTTAAGTGAATTGAATTCAACTTTCATCTTCAATAAAGAACTTAGAAATGAAAAGAAAAACCAAAATCTTTAGGATCCCCTTTAAAAGCTTAGGGTAATCGAATTTTAGGTCCTTAGGCAAATAATATTGTCTTATACTAGTCAAACTCAAACAAGAAATTAAAATAAAATATAAATCTCATCATCCTAAGATAAGATAGCTACTCAAAAAGTTATAAGGTGTCAACTCTCAAACTCTTACTCTTATAAAGTAATGTAGACCATGTTTAAACTAGTGGTAACGTACTCTAGTTTCCATTGAGCCCACCCAGACAACCGGTCGCCAGCTAAAGCTCCTTCTCTCACTATTGTAACTTACTAGCACACCACTTCATCTAACAATTCTATCACAATTACATACCTTACCATCATCCATCAACAATTCCTAATCGAAGAAAAAAAATAAAATAGTTAAAAAGAAGAAGAAGAGAAGGATAGAATTTACCCTCCACGACGCTTGCTTGCTTCGGTCGTGCTAGTTTGAGCAACCACCTTGCTCCCCTATGCATCCATGCTCTACCCATTTTCAAGTGTTGTTTTCCTTTGCCATTGCTAATTCTGAAGTCATGTTACCGATTTGTAGCCAATTCTCGAGCCATGTCGGCGATATGGTGCGTCGTAATTCGTAAATCAGCCACATCGCCATCTTCCTCCTACTCCTTTCATCCCTCCTCCTTCCTCACAGACACTGAGATGGCGCCCTCGGCTCTAACAACACCCCGAGAACATCTTCGCCCACGGTGGTGGTGCTCACTTCAATAACCCCTCTGCCTCCGTCGAAGACGAGGAGGAAGCCGATTTCGACTACGACGGACGACTCTCCTGGATGATAATAATATTTTTATAAAAGGAAATATAAAAAGTAAATACAATAATAAAACAATATTTAACCTGTCTTCTTGTTAAGACATTTGACTATTAGTCAAATTTCACGTCTATTGTTGGTAGTCTTTGTAATTTTTTTAGTTATTTTTGGTTAAAATTTATATTTATTGAGCCGGGTTATTAAATTAAATTTTAATGCCTGGCGAATACCCATTTAAATTAAATATAAAAAATAATTTAATTATAGATTATGTAAGATTTTTGTTAAATTAATTGACTTTTTATGTTATCTTTGGTTAGAAATCATCAAATATATGTGATAGTTTTATTTGAAAATTATTTTTGCTGAAAAATCATGTTATTGAACACAATAACATAATCGATCATATGATCCAGTTAAAATTAGTTGCTACCATTATGAGCGTAAGAAAATGAAAAATCAATTGAAAATAAATTGATTATTTTATTTATGAGGAAAACTAATTGCAAGCATTTTTGTGTAAGCTTCTATATGGTCTAATAAATTAGTCGATTATTTGGATAAATAAATAATAATAATAATAATAATAATAATAATAATGGGAATCTGTTTTTCCTGTGCAACCGCCATCACCTCCCCGGCCGTACCAGAGAGAGAGATGGCCAACGATGATGGCTAGTTGGGCCGGGGTTCGCTGGAAGAGAAGGATCGATCGGAGGAGTGAGAGACAGAGAGAAGGTGGGAACTCTCGCCGCTCCTTGCGCTTCGCCGGGGTGTCGGTGGACATCACTGGCGCTCGTCGACCGCCAGGAGAAGGAATTCTCATTTTTCTTCTTCTTCGATTCGTCTCGATTTTGGAGGTAGGAGAAGCACCTTTTGAGATGATTCCACACTTCAATCTTCTATAATTCCATGTGTTGATTCAAAATTAATGAGATGCGTTGTTTCTTTATCTCCTCTTTGACTCTAATCTCTTAGGAAACGAAATTAATTCAATTCTTGGAGTGTATTTGACGTTTTGCTCAAGAATTGGAAATTTGGGGTTTTGTTGTTAGAATTAAGGTTTAATTGTTTGGGAGTTATTTAGGGAGGTAGGTTAAGGTGTAAACATTTTTTTTTCCAGCTTAGAACTATATTCCCTTTGAAACGGAGGTATGGTGGAGCATGAATTAGCTGCCGTACTTGGGAGATAAATCTGGCGGTTTTTCGGTGAGATTGGTGAGAGACGAATGTCTTTGGATTGAGACGGGAAAAGCTTGGGGCTTTGTATTGGTGCCTTTCGATTGCACGTTTGAAGTTGTTTCCCTCTCAAAATGGTTGATGGAAGGTCGTCGGATCCTTTAAAGATGAGTTACGGGCGTCAGCGGTGGCACTGTGGAGGTTCATTGACCAGCAGGTTACGTTGTCGAAAACCGCCCGCGGTCAATTCATTTGGTCAACTCAATTTCAAATGACCGTTTCAAATGACCAAGCTCTCGGGAGCTTTTGGTCAACTCAATTGGTCCTGTCATTTCTTTTTGGTCATTTCAAATTTGAAATGACCATGGTCTGATTGTCCCTTGCTCCTTCATTCTTTCTTTGGACCTTGTACTTGGCCTGTTTTCCATTCAAAGACAACAAAAACACCACAAAGGATCTACTAATGCTATGTTAGGAGGTTAGTTCATTAATCATTCAAATTCATCAAAATGAAGTTAAAGATGTGATCTTTTATCATAAAATCCCCTTCATTTGACACTAAAATGTGTTAGAAAACCCCTAACATGGAGGCATTATTTACTAGGGTCCAAGTTCGTGGTGAAGACGGACAATATTGCTACGAGTTATTTCCTAACTCAAAGGAACTTAACTCCGAAGCAAGCACGGTGGCAAGGACTCCTAGGCTGAATTTGACTTTGTGCTCGAGTACAAACCAGGCACAAATAACGTGGTGGCCGATGCACTAAGTTGTAAGGCGAACTTGCAGCCATTTGCTAACCACAATTCCCCCTAGTGGACAAACTGAAGGAAGGAATGGAGCATGATCCATTAGCCAAGTCCTTGGTGGAATGCGTCAAGGCCGGAAAGACGAGGCGATTTTGGCTAAGGGATAACTTGCTCCATACCCGAGGGGAACGGGTGTACGTTCCTAAATGGGAAGTTTGAGGAGAGACATCCTCAAAGAGTGTCACGACTCGCGGTGGGCTGGCCATCCCGCAGTCGACCGTACCTTGGCGTTAGTGGAAAGGAGCTACTACTAGCCTGAACTTTACGAGGACGTCCAAGTGTACGTGCGAACTTGTCTTGTGTGCCGGCAAGACAAGATAGAGAATCGACAGCCGGCGGGATTGTTGGAGCCGTTGCCTACTCCTGGAAAGACTTTGGAAACGTGTTTCGATGGACTTGATTGTTTGTCTCCCAAGATCCGAAGGATGTAGTACGATTATTGTGGTGGTCGACCGATTCTCTAAGTATGGAGTTTTCATTTTAGCTCCGAAGGACCGCATGACAAATGACACGGCCCGACTATTCTTCAAGTACGTGGTGAAGTCCAGGGCATTCCAAAGATAATCGTGAGCGATCGAGACTCACGATTCTTGGGGCGGTTTTGGACCGAGCGATTCTGGATAATGGGTTCGGACTTAAACTTTTTAACAAGTTTCCACCCACAAACAGATGGCCAAACCGAACGTGTCAATGGCTTCCTGGAGCTATATCTGAAGCACTATGTGAGTGTCAATTAAAGAGATTGAGCCAAGTTGTTAGACATAGCCCAATTCTCATACAACTTACGGAAGAGCGAGTCTAGGAACGAGAGCCCGTTCAAACTTGCAACTGGGCACCAACCATTGACGCCCACTTCCATCATTCGGGGGTACACTTGAAAGAGTCCCGCGGCGTTCAAGTTTAAAAAAGGATGACATGAACAGACAGATCCGGCTAGGGCATACTTGCACAAAGTGGCGAAGAAGTGGACGGATCAACAAAGGAGGCCCTTAGAATTTCAAGAAGGAGACATGGTGATGCTCAAACTCCTTCACGCCAAACCAAAGCACTTAAACAATTGCATAAGGGTTTGGTGCGCCGATATGAGGGGCCTTTCAAAGTACTTAAGAGAGTTGGGAAGGTCTCATACAAACTGGACCTTCCGACTAGCTTACAAAGGCATCCGGTGTTGCATGTTAGTTTGCTTAAGCCTTACCATGAAGACTTGGAAGATACAAGCGGACAGCGAGCGGTACGAACACCAACAACATCAACGGGCAAGACCTACGACAAAGAGATAGAAAAAATTCATTCTCGTAGAGTCGTGCCAAGAAGAGGCGTAGATCCAAGCCGGGTGGAGTACTACGTCCAATGGAAGAACACGCTGGTTCAAGAGGCAAGCTAGGAGAAGGAAGAGGATCTGGGGTAATTCTCCAAAGAGATTGAAGAGTACGGGAAGAGACCGAACGCTACATCCAGCGGTTCAATGGGTTCGTGGAAGCCGAAGACGCAACGAGGACGCTGCGAAATCGGGTGGGGGAGAATGTCACGGACCGAGGCTTATCCTAGCATACTTAGGCTATTTTGGGGTGTGTCTCCCTTGTAAAGTGTTGTAACTTATAGAGTAAGTTGTAGAGATTTTAGATTTCGATCATATATGATGTCTCATGGTGTCACCGCCAAAAGTGTTAACATCTATATGTAGGGGAGTAATGTTGTAAAGTTTTCAAGCAATCAATACAATCGTTTGTTATCTTCATTCAATCGTTTTTCCGCTAAGCGCTTCCCTACACAATTGCTTTACAACGGATCGATGGGTTCCGATCCAATTGCGACGAGTTAGGGCTGACCTAGCGTTCCTTCGTATGGGTGGGAATTAGGTGCCGCACGGGTTAAGCTGCTATAAAGGCTGACCCCGTGACATTAAGCACCTGATTGTTTCCAACTTTGGCACACACGATTGGGGCATGTTGGGGAGAAGGCCTTGTAGAATTAGGTCAAACAAGGTCTACTAAAAGGAGCTAAAAGTGAAAAACTGGACTTCGTGAGCATTGTGTTTTAAGAAAGTAGATACAAGTCAAGTTTGGCACTACTATTTACTAAGGGTATCTTGGATTATGTTTACCACACTAATGTTTGGGGACCAGAGAAAGAATTCATCATTGGGAGGTAAACATTATTTTGTGACTTTTATTGATGATTTCTCACGATATGTCTGGGTGCATATGATGAAACAATGATGAAGTGATGGACATATTTATTTGGTGGAAGAAAATGATTGAAACCTAAACTTGAAGAAAAATCAAAAGACTTCCCTTAGACAATGGTAAAAGGGATAATCACACATTTCATAGTTCCTGAAACACCACAATAGAATGGTATTGCGAAAAAGATGAATCGTACTCGATGGAGAAAGTTCAATGTATGCTTTCTTAATCGGCTTGCACAAGGCATTTTGGGCGGATGCTTTGATGTATGCCTCTCACATTGTCAATTGGATATCTATTTCGCACTTGATATGAAGACTCCTAAAGAGGTATGGACTGGATAACCTATTTCGGATTATGAGCGATTGCATATATTTAGATGTCTAGTATACTTTCATGTTATAGAATCCAAATTGAATTCTAGAGTCAAGAAAGCTATTTTTTAGGCTTTAGTGAAGGAGTCAAGGGATTCAGATTATGAAGTCTTGAAGAAGATTGTTATAAGCAAAGGTAATACCTTCGATGAATCTGTAATGCTTTAAAGGGCTATCACGAAATGGAGAAAGAGAATCAAAACTTCTCAAATAAAGGATTATTTTGATAACCAAGAAGATATCCCAATTGAGCTAGAGGTTCCATCACCAAGTTAACACACAATAAGAATCCATTGCCACCCGTAGACAAAGGATAGATATTTGAAAACTTGCCAGATACACAAACATGTTGGCACATGCCCTTCTAGAAATAGAGGGTGATATGCTCATAAAGGCTGTTTCAGGGATCAAGTTCCAATAGTACTTGGACTTGATCAAAAATTTTCAGAATTATGCACCTTTGGGTGCCTGATGCCTTATGACGTATTGGAGGAACGATGATCATTATAATCAAATAGAGATTTTTGGAATTTTGGCTCGGTTCTTTAGTCTTCCGTCCACCCAAGTAGGTAGCTAACCCAAGACTTTGGTGGTGAAGACTTTTGCAATGTGGTTTTGTCAAAATTGGCAACCACAAAATGATGACTTTTGTATTTTTTGTCTCCCTCTCCTATGTTAAATATCATGACATCATGACTATAATATATGTGGAAAATAAAATGAAAAATCTATGTAAAATTAGAGAGAGGTGTGAGATCTATAAAACCCATATCTATTTTACTAAAATCGGTTCCTCTCGTGGTTTTTGTGTGTGTATGTGTGACTTGATCCTAACACCCATTCTAGTCATTTCTGTGTTGGACTCATTTTGTTTGGGTTGAATTCATTTTGTTCGGGTTGGATATACCTGCTCATTGTAGAATTGATATGTATCTGTCTATGCCATATATCTTGTTAAATAGGTGCATACAGAGCCACCACTATCAAGGAGTCAATCCCGACTTTAGAGTTTGTGTTTGATCCCATTTTTCACTATCAAAAACCAAAAAAGAAAAAAGAAAAAAAGAAACATCTGTTGTCCAAATCTTATGCTCGTTATCTCCCATCAATTCCCCAAGACTTACCACATCTCATAAATTAGATTATGGCGGACTTCATAATTCCCACTTTCGAATTTGGAGTTTCGTGGACCAATCGGGAGATTAGTGGCACTAACATGATAGCTTGGATGGGATGTTGTTATTGGAGTCTGCCCAAAGTTGATTCAATTTTCTTTTGTTTTTTTAGTTTTAGTGTACTCTTATTTTATTTTTGATGTAATTGTGTATATTAGTGTTTTTTTTCTTTCCTTTTATCGTAGACGTTGTCATTGCAATATGTAGTATATCATAGTGAAAACAAGAGAGAGAGAGAGAGGAAACATAAAAAAAAGAGAGCCTTTATTGTATTTGTGAATGTCACAATTACACATGTTATCTTTATATTTTTTTACGTGTTAATTTTCGGTTTTGATTATGTTAAACGAAGGAGGGTAAAACTGTTTATATTTTTAAAAACAAAAAAAAAACCAAAATCATCATATTTATTTTTCATAGGTGTTAGCTCTTGAGTTTTCAATATTTTAAAAACAAAAAAAATCAGCTTTCTCACCTTTTCTCTAAGGACATTAAAAAAATAATCCCAAACGAAATTGTTTTTAGGAGTAAAAAAATAAATCCTAAGATCCCTTTAGACTTTTAAGTGAATTGAATTCAACTTTCATCTTCAATAAAGAACTTAGAAATGAAAAGAAAAGACCAAAATCTTTACGATCCCCTTTAAAAGCCTAGGGTAATCGAATTTGATATTAACTTACATAAATAAAAAGAATAGAATTTTAGGTCCTTAGGAAAATAATATTATCTTATACTAGTCAAACTCAAACAAGAAATTAAAATAAAATATAAATCTCATCATCCTAAGAAGATAGCTACTCAAAAAGTTATAAGGTGTCAACTCCCAAACTCTTACTCTTATAAAGTAACTCGTAGACCATGTTTAAACTAGTGGTAACGTACTCTAGTTTCCATTGAGCCCAGACAACCAGTCGCCAGCTAAAGCTCCTTCTCTCACTATTGTAACTTACTAGCACACCACTGCATCTAACAATTCTATCACAATTACCTACCTTACCATCATCCATCAACAATTCCTAATCGAAGAAAAAAAATAAAATAGTTAAAAAGAAGAAGAAGAGAAGGATAGAATTTACCCTCCACGACGCTTGCTTGCTTCGGTCGTGCTAGTTTGAGCAATCACCTTGCTCCCCTACGCATCCATGCTCTACCCATTTTCAAGTGTTGTTTTCCTTTGCCATTGCTAATTCTGAAGTCATGTTACCGATTTGTAGCCAATTCTCGAGCCATGTCGATGATATGGTGCATCGTAATTCGTAAATCAGCCGCATCGCCATCTTCCTCCTACTCCTTTCATCCCTCCTCCTTCCTCACCGACACCTGAGATGGCGCCCTCGGCTCTAACAACGCCCCGAGAACATCTTCGCCCACGGTGGTGGTGCTCACTTCAACAACCCCTCCGCCTCCGTCGAAGACGAGGAGGAAGCCGATTTCGACTACGACGGACGACTCTCCTGGATGATAATAATATTTTTATAAAAGGAAATATAAAAAGTAAATACAATAATAAAACAATATTTAACTGTCTTTTAGTTAAGACATTTGACTATTAGTCAAATTTCACGTCTATTGTTGGCGTCTTTGTAATTTTTTTAGTTATTTTTGGTTAAAATTTATATTTATTGAGCCGGGTTATTAAATTAAATTTTAATGCCTGGCGAATACCCATTTAAATTAAATATAAAAAATAATTTAATTATAGATTATGTAAGATTTTTGTTAAATTAATTGACTTTTATGTTATCTTTGGTTAGAAATCATCAAATATATGTGATAGTTTTATTTGAAAATTATTTTTACTTGAAAAATCATGTTATTGAACACAATAACATAATCCGATCATATGATCCAGTTAAAATTAGTTGCTACCGTTATGAGCGTAAGAAAATGAAAAATCAATTCAAAATAAATTGATTATTTTATTTATGAGGAAAACTAATTGCAAGCATTTTTGTGTAAGCTTCTATATGGTCTAATAAATTAGTCGGTTATTTGGATAAATAAATAATAATAATAATAATAATAATAATAATAATGGGAATCTGTTTTTTCTGTGCAACCGCCATCACCTCCCCCTGGCCGTACCGAGAGAGAGATGGCCAACGATGATGGCTAGCTGGGCCGGGGTTCGCTGGAAGAGAAGGATCGATCGGAGGAGTGAGAGACAGAGAGAAGGTGGGAACTCTCGCCGCTCCTTGCGCTTCGCCGGGGTGTCGGTGGACATCACTGGCGCTCGTCGACCGCCAGGAGAAGGAATTCTCATTTTTCTTCTTCTTCGATTCGTCTCTCGATTTTGGAGGTAGGAGAAGCACCTTTTGAGATGATTCCACACTTCAATCTTCTATAATTCCATGTGTTGATTCAAAATTAATGAGATGCGTTGTTTCTTTATCTCCTCTTTGACTCTAATCTCTTAGGAAACGAAATTAATTCAATTCTTGGAGTGTATTTGACGTTTTGCTCAAGAATTGGAAATTTGGGGTTTTGTTGTTAGAATTAAGGTTTAATTGTTTGGGAGTTATTTAGGGAGGTAGGTTAAGGTGTAAACATTTTTTTTCCAGCTTAGAACTATATTCCCTTTGAAACGGAGGTATGGTGGAGCATGAATTAGCTGCCGTACTTGGGAGATAAATCTGGCGGTTTTTCGGTGAGATTGGTGAGAGACGAATGTCTTGGATCGAGACGGGAAAAGTCTGGGGCTTTGTATTGGTGCCTTTCGATTGCACGTTTGAAGTTGTTTCCCTCTCAAAATGGTTGATGGAAGGTCGTCGGATCCTTTAAAGATGAGTTACGGGCCGTCCAGTGGCACTGTGGAGGTTCATTGACCAGGCAGGTTACGTTGTGCGAAACCGCCCGCGGTCAATTCATTTGGTCAACTCAATTTCAAATGACCGTTTCAAATGACCAAGCTCTCGGGAGCTTTTGGTCAACTCAATTGGTCCTGTCATTTCTTTTTTGGTCATTTTAAATTTGAAATGACCGCAGCATGATTGTCCCTTGCTCCTTCATTCTTTCTTTGGACCTTGTACTTGGCCTTTTTTCCATTCAAAGACAACAAAAACACCACAAAGGATCTACTAATGCTATGTTAGGAGGTTAGTTCATTAATCATTCAAATTCATCAAAATGAAGTTAAAGATGTGATCTTTTATCATAAAATCCCCTTCATTTGACACTAAAATGTGTTAGAAAACCCCCCTAACATTGAGGCATTATTTACTAGGGTCCAAGTTCGTGGTGAAGACGGACAATATTGCTACGAGTTATTTCCTAACTTAAAGGAACTTAACTCCGAAGCAAGCACGGTGGCAAGGACTCCTAGCTGAATTTGACTTTGTGCTCGAGTACAAACCAGGCACAAATAACGTGGTGGCCGATGCACTAAGTTGGAAGGCAAACTTGCAGCCATTTGCTAACCACAATTCCCCCCTAGTTGACAAATCGAAGGAAGGAATGGAGCATGATCCATTAGCCAAGTCCTTGGTGGAATGCGTCAAGGCCGGAAAGACGAGGCGATTTTGGCTAAGGGATAACTTGCTCCATACCCGAGGGGAACGGGTGTACGTTCCTTAAATGGGAAGTTTGAGGAGAGACATCCTCAAAGAGTGTCACGACTCGCGGTGGGCTGGCCATCCCGTAGTCGACCGTACCTTGGCGTTGGTGGAAAGGAGCTACTACTAGCCTGAACTTTACGAGGACGTCCAAGTGTACGTGCGAACAAGATAGAGAATCGGCAGCCGGCGGGATTGTTGGAGCCGTTGCCTACTCCGGAAAGACTTTGGAAACGTGTTTCGATGGACTTCATTGTTTGTCTCCCAAGATCCGAAGGATGTGGTACGATTATTGTGGTGGTCGACCGATTCTCTAAGTATGGAGTTTTCATTTTAGCTCCGAAGGACCGCATGACAGATGACACGGCCCGACTATTCTTCAAGTACGTGGTGAAGTATCGGGGCATTCCAAAGATAATCGTGAGCGATCGAGACTCACGATTTACTGGGGCGGTTTTGGACCGAGCTATTCTGGATAATGGATTCGGACTTAAACTTTTCAACAAGTTTCCACCCACAAACAGATGGCCAAACCGAACGTGTCAATGGCTTACCTGGAGCTATATCTGAAGCACTATGTGAGTGTCAATTAAAGAGATTGAGCCAAGTTGTTAGACATAGCCCAATTCTCATACAACTTACGAAGAGCGAGTCTACGAACGAGAGCCCATTCAAACTTGCAACTGGGCACCAACCATTGAAGCCCACTTCCATCATTCGGGGGTACACTTGAAAGAGTCCCGCGGCGTTCAAGTTTAAAAAAAGGATGACATGAACAGACAGATCTGGCTAGGGCATACTTGCACAAAGTGGCGAAGAAGTGGACGGATCAACAAAGGAGGCCCTTAGAATTTCAAGAAGGAGACATGGTGATGCTCAAACTCCTTCTGCGCCAAACCAAAGCACTTAAACAATTGCATAAGGGTTTGGTGCGCCGATATGAGGGGCCTTTCAAAGTACTTAAGAGAGTTGGGAAGGTCTCATACAAAGCTGGACCTTCCGACTAGCTTACAAAGGCATCCGGTGTTGCATGTTAGTTTGCGTAAGCCTTACCATGAAGACTTGGAAGATACAAGCGGACAAGCGGGCGTACGGACACCAACAAGATCAACGGGCAAGACCTACGACAAAGAGATAGAAAAATTCATTCTCGTAGAGTCGTGCCAAGAAGAGGCGTAGATCCAAGCCGGGTGGAGTACTACGTCCAATGGAAGAACACGCTGGTTGAAGAGGCAAGCTAGGAGAAGGAAGAGGATCCGGGGTAATTCTCCAAAGAGATTGAAGAGTACCGGGAAGAGACCGAACGCTACATCCAGCGGTTCAATGGGTTCGTGGAAGCCGAAGACGCAACGAGGACGCTGCGAAATCGGGTGGGGGAGAATGTCACGGACCGAGGCTTATCCTAGCATACTTAGGCTATTTTGGGGTGTTTCTCCCTTGTAAATTGTTGTAACTTATAGAGTAAGTTGTAGAGATTTTAGATTTCGATCATATATGATGTCTCATGGTGTCACTTCCAGGAAAAGTGTTAACATCTATATGTAGGGGAGTAATGTTGTAAAGTTTTCAAGCAATCAATACAATCGTTTGTTATCTTCATTCAATCGTTTTTCCGCTAAGCGCTTCCCTACACAATTGCTTTACAATGGATCGATGGGTTCCGATCCAATTGCGACGAGTTAGGTGACCTAGCGTTCCTTCGTATGGGTGGGAATTAGGTGCCGCACGGGTTAGGCGCTATAAAGGCCGACCCCGTGACATTAAGCACCTGATTGTTTCCAACTTTGGCACACGCGATTGGGGCATGTTGGGGAGAAGGCCTTGTAGAATTAGGTCAAACAAGGTCTACTAAAAGGAGCTAAAAGTGAAAAACTTGACTTATGTGAGCATTGTGTTTTAAGAAAGTAGATACAAGTCAAGTTTGGCACTACTATTCACTAAGGGTATCTTGGATTATGTTTACCACACTAATGTTTGGGGACCAGCAAAGAATTCATCATTGGGAGGTAAACATTATTTTGTGACTTTTATTGATGATTTCTCACGATATGTCTGGGTGCATATGATGAAACAATGATGAAGTGATGGACATATTTATTTGGTGGAAGAAAATGATTGAAACCTAAACTTGAAGAAAAATCAAAAGACTTCCCTTAGACAATGGTAAAAGGGATAATCACACATTTCATAGTTCCTGAAACACCACAATAGAATGGTATTACGAAAAAGATGAACTCGTACTACGATGGAGAAAGTTCAATGTATGCTTTCTTAATCTGGCTTGCACAAGGCATTTTGGGCAGATGCTTTGATGTATGCCTCTCACATTGTCAATTGGATATCTATTTCTGCACTTGATATGAAGACTCCTAAAGAGGTATGGACTGGATAACCTATTTCGGATTATGAGCGATTGCATATATTTAGATGTCTAGTATACTTTCATGTTATAGAATCCAAATTGAATTCTAGAGTCAAGAAAGCTATTTTTTTAGGCTTTAGTGAAGGAGTTAGGGGATTTAGATTATGAAGTCTTGAAGAAGATTGTTATAAGCAAAGGTAATACCTTCGATGAATCTGTAATGCTTTAAAGGGCTATCACGAAATGGAGAAAGAGAATCAAAACTTCTCAAATAAAGGATTGTTTTGATAACCAAGAAGATATCCCAATTGAGCTAGAGGTTCCATCACCAAGTTAACACACAATAAGAATCCATTGCCACCCGTAGACAAAGGATAGATATTTGAAAACTTGCCAGATACACAAACATGTTGGCACATGCCCTTCTAGAAATAGAGGGTGATATGCTCATAAAGGCTTTTCGGGGATCAAGTTCCAATAGTACTTGGACTTGATCAAAAATTTTCAGAATTATGCACCTTTGGGTGCCTGATGCCTTATGACGTATTGGAGGAACGATGATCATTATAATCAAATGGAGATTTTTGGAATTTTAGCTCGGTTCTTTAGTCTTTCGTCCACCCAAGTAGGTAGCTAACCCAAGACTTTGGTGGTGAAGACTTTTGCAATGTGGTTTTTATCAAAATTGGCAACCACAAAATGATGACTTTTGTATTTTTGTCTCCCTCTCCTATGTTAAATATCATGACATCATGACTATAATATATGTGGAAAATAAAATGAAAAATCTATGTAAAATTAGAGAGAGGTGTGAGATCTATAAAACCCATATCTATTTTACTAAAATCAGTTCCTCTCGTGGTTCTTGTGTGTGTATGTGTGACTTGATCCTAACACCCACTCTAGTCATTTCTGTTGTTGGACTCATTTTGTTTGGGTTGAATTCATTTTGTTCGGGTTGGATATACCTGCTCATTGTAGAATTGATATGTATCTGTCTATGCCATATATCTTGTTAAATAGGTGCATACGAGCCACCACTATCAGGGAGTCAATCCCGACTTTAGAGTTTGTGTTTGATCCCATTTTTCACTATCAAAAACCAAAAAAAAAAGAAAAAAAGAAACATCTGTTGTCCAAATCTTACGCTCGTTATCTCCCATCAATTCCCCAAGACTTACCACATCTCATAAATTAGATTATGGCGGACTTCATAATTCCCACTTTCGAATTTGGAGTTTCGTGGACCAATCGGGAAATTAGTGGCACTAACATGATAGCTTGGATGGGATGTTGTTATTGGAGTCTGCCCAAAGTTGATTCAATTTTCTTTTGTTTTTTTAGTTTTAGTGTACTCTTATTTTATTTTTGATGTAATTGTGTATATTAGTGTTTTTTTTTCTTTCCTTTTATCGTAGACGTTGTCATTGCAATATGTAGTATATCATAGTGAAAACAAGAGAGAGAGAGAGGGAGAGGAAGCATGAAAAAAAAGAGAGCCTTTATTGTATTTGTGAATGTCACAATTACACATGTTATCTTTATAATTTTTTACGTGTTAATTTTCGGTTTTGATTATGTTAAACGAAAGAGGGTAAAACTGTTTATATTTTTAAAAACAAAAAAAAAACCAAAATCATCATATTTATTTTTCATAGGTGTTAGCTCTTGAGTTTTCAATATTTTAAAAACAAAAAAAAAATCAGCTTTCTCACCTTTTCTCTAAGGACATTAAAAAAAATAATCCCAAACGAAATTATTTTTAGGAGTAAAAAAAATAAATCCTAAGATCCCTTTAGACTTTTAAGTGAATTGAATTCATTTTTCATCTTCAATAAAGAACTTAGAAATGAAAAGAAAAACCAAAATCTTTAGGATCCCCTTTAAAAGCTTAGGGTAATCGAATTTTAGGTCCTTAGGAAAATAATATTATCTTATACTAGTCAAACTCAAACAAGAAATTAAAATAAAATATAAATCTCATCATCCTAAGAAGATAGCTACTCAAAAAGTTATAAGGTGTCAACTCTCAAACTCTTACTCTTATAAAGTAACGTAGACCATGTTTAAACTAGTGGTAACGTACTCTAGTTTCCATTGAGCCCACCCGGACAACCAGTCGCCACCAAAGCTCCTTCTCTCACTATTGTAACTTACTAGCACACCACTTCATCTAACAATTCTATCACAATTACATACCTTACCATCATCCATCAACAATTCCTAATCGAAGAAAAAAATAAAATAGTTAAAAAGAAGAAGAAGAGAAGGATAGAATTTACCCTCCACGACGCTTGCTTGCTTCGGTCGTGCTAGTTTGAGCAATCACCTTGCTCCCCTACGCATCCATGCTCTACCCATTTTCAAGTGTTGTTTTCCTTTGCCATTGCTAATTCGAAGTCATGTTACCGATTTGTAGCCAATTCTCGAGCCATGTCGTCGATATGGTGCATCGTAATTCGTAAATCAGCCGCATCGCCATCTTCCTCCTACTCCTTTCATCCCTCCTCCTTCCTCACCGACACCTGAGATGGCGCCCTCGGCTCTAACAGCGACCCCGAGAACATCTTCGCCCACGGTGGTGGTGCTCACTTCAACAACCCCTCTGCCTCCGTCGAAGACGAGGAGGAAGCCGATTTCGACTACGACGGACGACTCTCCTGGATGATAATAATATTTTTATAAAAGGAAATATAAAAAGTAAATACAATAATAAAACAATATTTAACCTGTCTTTTAGTTAAGACATTTGACTATTAGTCAAATTTCACGTCTATTGTTGGCGATCTTTGTAATTTTTTTAGTTATTTTTGGTTAAAATTTATATTTATTGAGCCAGGTTATTAAATTAAATTTTAATGCCTGGCGAATACCCATTTAAATTAAATATAAAAAATAATTTAATTATAGATTATGTAAGATTTTTGTTAAATTAATTGACTTTTATGTTATCTTTGGTTAGAAATCATCAAATATATGTGATAGTTTTATTTGAAAATTATTTTTATCAAAAAATCATGTTATTGAACACAATAACATAATCTGATCATATGATCCAGTTAAAATTAGTTGCTACCGTTATGAGCGTAAGAAAATGAAAAATCAATTGAAAATAAATTGATTATTTTATTTATGAGGAAAACTAATTGCAAGCATTTTTGTGTAAGCTTCTATATGGTCTAATAAATTAGTCAGTTATTTGGATAAATAAATAATAATAATAATAATGGGAATCTGTTCTTCCTGTGCTACCGCCATCACCTCCCCCGGCCGAACCAGAGAGAGAGAGATGGCCAACGATGATGGCTAGCTGGGCCGGGGTTCGCTGGAAGAGAAGGATCGATCGGAGGAGTGAGAGACAGAGAGAAGGTGGGAACTCTCGCCGCTCCTTGCGCTTCGCCGGGGTGTCGGTGGACATCACTGGCGCTCGTCGACCGCCAGGAGAAGGAATTCTCATTCTTCTTCTTCTTCTTCTTCTTCTTCTTCTTCTTCGATTCGTCTCTGATTTTGGAGGTAGGAGAAGCACCTTTTGAGATGATTCCACACTTCAATCTTCTATAATTCCATGTGTTGATTCAAAATTAATGAGATGCGTTGTTTCTTTATCTCCTCTTTGACTCTAATCTCTTAGGAAACGAAATTAATTCAATTCTTGGAGTGTATTTGACGTTTTGCTCAAGAATTGGAAATTTGGGGTTTTGTTGTTAGAATTAAGGTTTAATTGTTTGGGAGTTATTTAGGGAGGTAGGTTAAGGTGTAAACATTTTTTTTCCAGCTTAGAACTATATTCCCTTTGAAACGGAGGTATGGTGGAGCATGAATTAGCCTGCCGTACTTGGGAGATAAATCTGGCGGTTTTTCAGTGAGATTGGTGAGAGACGAATGTCTTGGGTCGAGACGGGAAAAGCTGGGGCTTTGTATTGGTGCCTTTCGATTGCACGTTTGAAGTTGTTTCCCTCTCAAAATGGTTGATAGAAGGTCGTCGGATCCTTTAAAGATGAGTTATAGGCCGTCCAGTGGCACTGTGGAGGTTCATTGACGAGCAGGTTACGTTGTGCGAAAACGCCCGCGGTCAATTCATTTGGTCAACTCAATTTCAAATGACCGTTTCAAATGACCAAGCTCTCGGAAGCTTCCTGGTCAACTCAATTGGTCCTGTCATTTCTTTTTGGTCATTTCAAATTTGAAATGACCAGTGTCAGATTGTCCCTTGCTCCTTCATTCTTTCTTTGGACCTTGTACTTGGCCTGTTTTCCATTCAAAGACAACAAAAACACCACAAAGGATCTACTAATGCTATGTTAGGAGGTTAGTTCATTAATCATTCAAATTCATCAAAATGAAGTTAAAGATGTGATCTTTTATCATAAAATCCCCTTCATTTGACACTAAAATGTGTTAGAAAACCCCCCCTAACATGGAGGCATTATTTACTAGGGTCCAAGTTCGTGGTGAAGACGGACAATATTGCTACGAGTTATTTCCTAACTCAAAGGAACTTAACTCCGAAGCAAGCACGGTGGCAAGGACTCCTAGTTGAATTTGACTTTGTGCTCGAGTACAAACCAGGCACAAATAACGTGGTGGCCGATGCACTAAGTTGGAAGGCAAACTTGCGGCCATTTGCTAACCACAATTCCCCCTAGTGGACAAACCGAAGGAAGGAATGGAGCATGATCCATTAGCCAAGTCCTTGGTGGAATGCGTCAAGGCCGGAAAGACGAGGCGATTTTGGCTAAGGGATAACTTGCTCCATACCCGAGGGGAACGGGTGTACGTTCCTAAATGGGAAGTTTGAGGAGAGACATCCTCAAAGAGTGTCACGAGTCGCGGTGGGCTGGCCATCCCAAGTCGACCGTACCTTGGCGTTGGTGGAAAGGAGCTACTACTAGCCTGAACTTTACGAGGACGTCCAAGTGTACGTGCGAACTTGTCTTGTGTGCCAGCAAGACAAGATAGAGAATCAGCGACCGGCGGGATTGTTGGAGCCGTTGCCTACTCCGGAAAGACTTTGGAAACGTGTTTCGATGGACTTCATTGTTTGTCTCCCAAGATCCGAAGGATGTGGTACGATTATTGTGGTGGTCGACCGATTCTCTAAGTATGGAGTTTTCATTTTAGCTCCGAAGGACTGCATGACAGATGACACGGCCCGACTATTCTTCAAGTCTTGCGGGCATTCCAAAGATAATCGTGAGCGATTGAGACTCACGATTTACTGGGCGGTTTTGGACCGAGCTATTCTGGATAATGGGTTCGGACTTAAACTTTTCAACAAGTTTCCACCCACAAACAGATGGCCAAACCGAACGTGTCAATGGCTTACCTGGAGCTATATCTGAAGCACTATGTGAGTGTCAATTAAAGAGATTGAGCCAAGTTGTTAGACATAGCCCAATTCTCATACAACTTACGGAAGAGCGAGTCTACGAACGAGAGCCCATTCAAACTTGCAACTGGGCACCAACCATTGACGCCCACTTCCATCATTCGGGGGTACACTTGAAAGAGTCCCGCGGCGTTCAAGTTTAAAAAAAGGATGACATGAACAGACAGATCCGGCTAGGGCATACTTGCACAAAGTGGCGAAGAAGTGGATGGATCAACAAAGGAGGCCCTTAGAATTTCAAGAAGGAGACATGGTGATGCTCAAACTCCTTCGCGCCAAACCAAAGCACTTAAACAATTGCATAAGGGTTTGGTGCGCCGATATGAGGGGCCTTTCAAAGTACTTAAGAGAGTTGGGAAGGTCTCATACAAACCGGACCTTCCGACTAGCTTACAAAGGCATCCGGTGTTGCATGTTAGTTTGCTTAAGCCTTACCATGAAGACTTGGAAGATACAAGCCAGACGGCGGGCGATACGGACACCAACAAGATCAACGGGCAAGACCTACGACAAAGAGATAGAAAAAATTCATTCTCGTAGAGTCGTGCCAAGAAGAGGCGTAGATCCAAGCCGGGTGGAGTACTACGTCCAATGGAAGAACACGCTGGTTGAAGAGGCAAGCTAGGAGAAGGAAGAGGATCTGGGGTAATTCTCCAAAGAGATTGAAGAGTACCGGGAAGAGACCGAACGCTACATCCAGCGGTTCAATGGGTTCGTGGAAGCCGAAGACGCAACGAGGACGTGCGAAATCGGGTGGGGGAGAATGTCACGGACCGAGGCTTATCCTAGCATACTTAGGCTATTTTGGGGTGTTTCTCCCCTGTAAAGTGTTGTAACTTATAGAGTAAGTTGTAGAGATTTTAGATTTCAATCATATATGATGTCTCATGGTGTCACCGCCAGAAAAGTGTTAACATCTATATGTAGGGGAGTAATGTTGTAAAGTTTTCAAGCAATCAATACAATCGTTTGTTATCTTCATTCAATCGTTTTTCCGCTAAGCGCTTCCCTACACAATTGTTTTACAACGGATCGATGGGTTTCGATCCAAATCCGACGAGTTAGGCTGACCTAGCGTTCCTTCGTACGGGTGGCAACTAGGTGACGCACGGGTTAAGCTGCTATAAAGGTTGACCCCGTGACATTAAACACCTGATTCTTTCCAACTTTGGCACACGCGATTGGGGCATGTTGGGGAGAAGGCCTTGTAGAATTAGGTCAAACAAGGTCTACTAAAAGGAGCTAAAAGTGAAAAACTTGACTTCTGTGAGCATTGTGTTTTAAGAAAGTAGATACAAGTCAAGTTTGGCACTACTATTCACTAAGGGTATCTTGGATTATGTTTACCACACTAATGTTTGGGGACCAACAAAGAATTCATCATTGGGAGGTAAACATTATTTTGTGACTTTTATTGATGATTTCTCACGATATGTCTGGGTGCATATGATGAAACAATGATGAAGTGAATGGACATATTTATTTGGTGGAAGAAAATGATTGAAACCTAAACTTGAAGAAAAATCAAAAGACTTCCCTTAGACAATGGTAAAAAGGATAATCACACATTTCATAGTTCCTGAAACACCACAATAGAATGGTATTGCAGAAAAGATGAACTGTACTCTGATGGAGAAAGTTCAATGTATGCTTTCTTAATCTGGCTTGCACAAGGCATTTTGAGCAGATGCTTTGATGTATGCCTCTCACATTGTCAATTGGATATCTATTTCTGCACTTGATAGGAAGACTCCTAAAGAGGTATGGACTGGATAACCTATTTCAGATTATGAGCGACTGCATATATTTAGATGTCTAGTATACTTTCATGTTATAGAATCCAAATTGAATTCTAGAGTCAAGAAAGCTATTTTTTTAGGCTTTAGTGAAGGAGTTAAGGGATTCAGATTATGAAGTCTTGAAGAAGATTGTTATAAGCAAAGGTAATACCTTTGATGAATCTGTAATGCTTTAAAGGGCTATCACAGAAATGGAGAAAGAGAATCAAAACTTCTCAAATAAAGGATTGTTTTGATAACCAAGAAGATATCCCAATTGAGCTAGAGGTTCCATCACCAAGTTAACACACAATAAGAATCCATTGCCACCCGTAGACAAAGGATAGATATCTAAAAACTTGCCAGGATACACAAACATGTTGGCACATGCCCTTCTAGAAATAGAGGGTGATATGCTCATAAAGGCTTTTCGGGGATCAAGTTCCAATAGTACTTGGACTTGATCAAAAAATTTCAGAATTATGCACCTTTGGGTGCCTGATGCCTCATGGCGTATTGGAGGAACGATGATCATTATAATCAAATGGAGATTTTTGGAATTTTGGCTCGGTTCTTTAGTCTTCCGTCCACCCAAGTAGGTAGCTAACCCAAGACTTTGGTGGTGAAGACTTTTGCAATGTGGTTTTGTCAAAATTGGCAACCATAAAATGATGACTTTTGTATTTTTGTCTCCCTCTCCTATGTTAAATATCATGACATCATGACTATAATATATGTGGAAAATAAAATGAAAAATCTATGTAAAATTAGAGAGAGGTGTGAGATCTATAAAACCCATATCTATTTTACTAAAATCAGTTCCTCTCGTGGTTCTTGTGTGTGTATGTGTGACTTGATCCTAACACCCATTCTAGTCATTTCTGCTGTTGGACTCATTTTGTTTGGGTTGAATTCATTTTGTTCGGGTTGGATATACCTGCTCATTGTAGAATTGATATGTATCTGTCTATGCCATATATCTTGTTAAATAGGTGCATACAGAGCCACCACTATCAGGGAGTCAATCCCGACTTTAGAGTTTGTGTTTGATCCCATTTTTCACTATCAAAAACCAAAAAAAGAAAAAGAAAAAAGAAACATCTTTTGTCCAAATCTTATGCTCGTTATCTCCCATCAATTCCCCAAGACTTACCACATCTCATAAATTAGATTATGGCGGACTTCATAATTCCCACTTTCGAATTTGGAGTTTCGTGGACCAATCGGGAGATTAGTGGCACTAACATGATAGCTTGGATGGGATGTTGTTATTGGAGTCTGCCCAAAGTTGATTCAATTTTCTTTTGTTTTTTTAGTTTTAGTGTACTCTTATTTTATTTTTGATGTAATTGTGTATATTAGTGTTTTTTTTCTTTCCTTTTATCGTAGACGTTGTCATTGCAATATGTAGTATATCATAGTGAAAACAAGAGAGAGAGAGAGAGGAAACATAAAAAAAAGAGAGCCTTTATTGTATTTGTGAATGTCACAATTACACATGTTATCTTTATATTTTTTTACGTGTTAATTTTCGGTTTTGATTATGTTAAACGAAAGAGGGAAAAACTGTTTATATTTTTAAAAACAAAAAAAAAACCAAAAATCATCATATTTATTTTTCATAGGTGTTAGCTCTTGAGTTTTCAATATTTTAAAAACAAAAAAAATCAGCTTTCTCACCTTTTCTCTAAGGACATTAAAAAAATAATCCCAAACGAAATTGTTTTTAGGAGTAAAAAAATAAATCCTAAGATCCCTTTAGACTTTTAAGTGAATTGAATTCAACTTTCATCTTCAATAAAGAACTTAGAAATGAAAAGAAAAGACCAAAATCTTTACGATCCCCTTTAAAAGCCTAGGGTAATCGAATTTTAGGTCACTTAGGCAAATAAAATTGTCTTATAGAAGTTTAGGTCAAACTTAAGAAAATAAAATAAAATATAAATCTCATCAACCTAAGATAAGATAACTAAAATAAAAAAGTCTACTAAGAAGTTAACTCCCAAACTCTTACTCTTATAAAGTAACTCGTAGACCATGTTTAAACTAGTGGTAACGTACTCTAGTTTCCATTGAGCCCAGACAACCAGTCGCCAGCTAAAGCTCCTTCTCTCACTATTGTAACTTACTAGCACACCACTGCATCTAACAATTCTATCACAATTACCTACCTTACCATCATCCATCAACAATTCCTAATCGAAGAAAAAAATAAAATAGTTAAAAAGAAGAAGAAGAGAAGGATAGAATTTACCCTCCACGACGCTTGCTTGCTTCGGTCGTGCTAGTTTGAGCAATCACCTTGCTCCCCTACGCATCCATGCTCTACCCATTTTCAAGTGTTGTTTTCCTTTGCCATTGCTAATTCTGAAGTCATGTTACCGATTTGTAGCCAATTCTCGAGCCATGTCGATGATATGGTGCATCGTAATTCGTAAATCAGCCGCATCGCCATCTTCCTCCTACTCCTTTCATCCCTCCTCCTTCCTCACCGACACCTGAGATGGCGCCCTCAGCTCTAACAGCGACCCCGAGAACATCTTCGCCCACGGTGGTGGTGCTCACTTCAACAACCCCTCTGCCTCCGTCGAAGACGAGGAGGAAGCCGATTTCGACTACGACGGACGACTCTGGATGATAATAATATTTTTATAAAAGGAAATATAAAAAGTAAATACAATAATAAAACAATATTTAACCTGTCTTCTAGTTAAGACATTTGACTATTAGTCAAATTTCACGTCTATTGTTGGCAGTCTTTGTAATTTTTTTAGTTATTTTTGGTTAAAATTTATATTTATTGAGCCGGGTATGTTATTAAATTAAATTTTAATGCCTGGCGAATACCCATTTAAATTAAATATAAAAAATAATTTAATTATAGATTATGTAAGATTTTTGTTAAATTAATTGACTTTTATGTTATCTTTGGTTAGAAATCATCAAATATATGTGATAGTTTTGTTTGAAAATTATTTTTACTGAAAAATCATGTTATTGAACACAATAACATAATCTGATCATATGATCCAGTTAAAATTAGTTGCTACCGTTATGAGCGTAAGAAAATGAAAAATCAATTGAAAATAAATTGATTATTTTATTTATGAGGAAAACTAATTGCAAGCATTTTTGTGTAAGCTTCTATATGGTCTAATAAATTAGTCAGTTATTTGGATAAATAAATAATAATAATAATAATGGGAATCTGTTCTTCCTGTGCTACCGCCATCACCTCCCCCGGCCGAACCAGAGAGAGAGAGATGGCCAACGATGATGGCTAGCTGGGCCGGGGTTCGCTGGAAGAGAAGGATCGATCGGAGGAGTGAGAGACAGAGAGAAGGTGGGAACTCTCGCCGCTCCTTGCGCTTCCGGGGTGTCGGTGGACATCACTGGCGCTGTCGTCGGGGAGGAGAGACAGAGAGAAGGTGGGAACTCCGCCGCTCCTTGCGCTTCGCCGGGGTGTCGGTGGACATCACTGGCGCTCGTCGACCGCCAGGAGAAGGAATTCTCATTTTTCTTCTTCTTCTTCTTCTTCTTCTTCGATTCTGTTCGTCTCTGATTTTGGAGGTAGGAGAAGCACCTTTTGAGATGATTCCACACTTCAATCTTCTATAATTCCATGTGTTGATTCAAAATTAATGAGATGCGTTGTTTCTTTATCTCCTCTTTGACTCTAATCTCTTAGGAAACGAAATTAATTCAATTCTTGGAGTGTATTTGACGTTTTGCTCAAGAATTGGAAATTTGGGGTTTTGTTGTTAGAATTAAGGTTTAATTGTTTGGGAGTTATTTAGGGAGGTAGGTTAAGGTGTAAACATTTTTTTTCCAGCTTAGAACTATATTCCCTTTGAAACGGAGGTATGGTGGAGCATGAATTAGCCTGCCGTACTTGGGAGATAAATCTGGCGGTTTTTCAGTGAGATTGGTGAGAGACGAATGTGCTGGACTGAGACGGGAAAAGCTGGGGCTTTGTATTGGTGCCTTTCGATTGCACGTTTGAGGTTTTGAGCTAGGTTAAACTGTAGGGGTTTGAGGGCAGGTCTGTAGACGGACGGTGAGCAGGAAAGAAGAGCACGGTCGTTCTCCTTGTATGGAACGACCGTGTGAGGTGGTAATTACTGTTTTTAATTCTTTTGTGATCTCCCTTAGGGTAGGGTTTGGAACCAACCTTTGGGAGGATTTTCTTAGTTTATCTGGAGTGTTTGAATAGATTAAATCCTTTATTATCCTTAATATTTGTGTTTCATGAATTTATGAATTGTTTTGAATGCTTATTTGTGAGAGTTGATTTATTATCTATTGAACTCCTTGTATATATTAAACATATGTGGGTTGATTCCATTTTGAGTGTTGGGGCTCAAGAAATTTTGTTAGGGTGTTCAACATTTATTAGAAAACTTAAATATAACATCCTTACTTCTTGAGAGCTTGGTTATAGACATTATTAATAAGAATAATCTATTGGTTTCTTTATAAAAGATATATCCATTATAATAGCAACAACAGCTGAAATATAATAGTAGACACCACAATACATTAAACTTTAGCCATTATAGGTAGATACTCATGTATTTTGAAATTTTCTAAATTAAAACCCTAATAATTGAAATGTGAATTAAATAGCAGAATAGAAATATAGAATAGCAGTATAACAAAATGCCATTTCAAAATAAATCATATCATTTCTCGTAGCTAAGGATTCGAAGGAAGATTGTTCAAGTCAACACAAATTCGCTTAAAATAATCAGAAGAAGAATCTTTTGGTTTTCTTATCACAAATTTATTTATTACTAGTAGCAACAATTGAAAATATAATAGTTACAATAGGTAGGTAAACACCACAAAATTCATTACACTACAAACACAAATGAATAATACATTAATAGTATGTTTGATACGCGGTAAAGGAAAGGAAAAGAAAGGAATTTCATTCCTTTCCCGCGTTTGGTATAGTAAGAAGAAAGAAAGTAAGCATTACCTTGGGAATCTTATACCCTTATGTAGGGAGAAATTGATTCCCTCCACCCCCAGGTTTACTAAGGTTCCCTTGTATAAGGAAATCTTATTTATTTTTATACTCTTTTTTTATTTTTGTTTTTCTCTCTCTCCTCTCTTTCTCCCTCTCTCTCTCTCTCCACCCCATTGGCCGCCTCCCCCCTCCCCCTTGCCGCTGCAAGCTCCCTCCCCCAAAATATGCTGCCGCCCAATCTGCAACGAAAGGAAAGGACGCTCCCTGTCGCCTGATCTACCGCCCCCCTGCCCCCCTGCCCGCTGCCACTGCCATCAGCATGATACCACCACCCAACCCACCTAACGCCAGAGAAAGAACTTAATTTTTTTAATAAAAATAATTTATATAATAAATTTTAATTGAGGATATTTCAGTAATTGCATGATTATATTACCTTACTTATTTTTACATACCAAACGCAGTAAAGGTAATCAAAAATTCATTTCTTTCTCATGTCAATTCCATTCCTTTGATGATTTCATTCCCTCCAATTTCATTTCCGCGTACCAAACGAGCTCTAAATACTACAAACATCAACCACTAAATATTTATGTATTTTGAAAATTTTCTAAATTAAAAATCAATTGAAATTATTGAATAATAGCAGCACAATATCAATTACCAATTAAGCAAACTATACTTTTTGAAATTATTGAAAATTTTACAATACATTTTGAAATTATTAAAAAGTGCAGAGGCAGGCAGATCAACTTGTGAACGAGCTAAAGTTATAGAACAACAAAACACCAACAGGCTGTAGGTGGGTGGCGGCAGCCAGCGTCATTGTGCTAGGGTCTGGAGAGACTATAGAAATTAGAGAGACGTTGCGGCTGGCATTGGATTTGGGTCTAAGACTCTGGGACAGGCCAGACAGCGGCTGGCTGGGTCTGGATGACGAGTCAGACGATGCAGGAAGGTGTTGGGCCGCTAGCAGGCGGCGGGCGATGGTTCCAGCGGGTGATGGGCAGTAGGCAGCGGGTGCTGGAAGGCGTTGGCCATTGGGAGTTGGAGCATCGATGGTTGCTGGCGCAGGTGGCGTGGCGGGCGGCGGGCATTGGCAGATGGTTGCTGCCAGGCATTGGGGGTTGCCGAGTTGGCCGGTTGGGGTTGGGTTTGAACGGATCACGAGTTGCAACTTCTGTAATGAGCGTGGTGTAATGTAAAGAAGAGAAGGTGAGAAGAGATAGGGTGTGCAGCGGTTAGGTTAGAGTGTGCATAATCATTCATTCTTAATATTTTAAATAAATATTACTATTAATTTTTTTTTTATAATGGGCCAAGGCTTAGCTCTATGTAGCGCTGCCCCTGATTGTATTATTAGTTCTGTTGTAAATATTGACTGAATGGGTGATGTGGACCAAGGTTATAGGTTTAACTTGTGAAATTGTCATTGTTCAATTTAAATGCTTGTTCAATAAGTTTGTGGATCTTGAATTGTATCATGTTGCCCCGGATAGTACATTATTTATGTTGTCAAGTGTCTCAAAGCTTTACCTTGTCTTATCTGTTAGTGAATGTTTCTATTTTACTAATTCATTGGAAAGCATGCCTACATTTTAGTTGTACCCTTATCACTTAGTTGCTTGGTGTGTTGGGATCTTAGAGAAGGGAGGTGGATTTTACTTTTTCTATTGAGTTTTACTCACTCTTTTCTATCTTTTCAGGCATTAGCATACACTAGGGGACTTGGAGGTTATAGTAGGACTTTTGGAGCCTGAGATTGGGTTTTTGATAAATGTATTTACTATTTTCTATTAATGTATTGTTTCTTTCCCTCCCTTTATTTTGTTATGTATTATTGGGCTGAATCTCTATTATATTGAAATGTATTATTTGGGAACTTTAGCCATTACTATGCTAGGAGCAGCATTCACCACTTCAGTGGCGACATCCATGCTTTAAAATTCTAATGGTAACAGCAGGGGTAGCAATCGACAACTCTATCGATGGAGCACTCTCTCTCAATGAATTCATCTGTCCTCGTACGCTCCTATGCCTCTCTCCCCTACTCTCTTTCCTGCAACCAATCCAGGTCCTTCAGGCATTTCCTCTGTACATATGGGTGTTTTCCCCCTTGATAATGCTTGCTTTGCACTTGTTTCAATTGATGTTCCTGTCCTGGGTTTATCCGTAGGGTCCCTTCCTCTCCCTTAACCTGCAGTGCTGGAGTTTCTAGAGACAATGCAATAGAAGCGAGAGATTTGAGCTTCTCAATCACCACCAGGCAAGGCAATGTTGTACCAATTTTGAAGGATTGTTCCCTACATGTTCCTTCTGGGCAGCTTTGGATGCTTCTTGGGCCTAATGGGTGTGGCAAATCTACCCTTTTGAAGGTTCTCATATCTTATTTACATTCGTGATATGTGCATTTATGTTTTTTTTTTAAGGTCCAGCACTGATTGCATACTTTTGTGGGGTGTTTTTAATTCTCATTTTTGGTTTAAACGTGGCAAAATTAGAATCCAAGAGCCTTTTGGATGTGATTTTTACATATTGCTGGCATTTTCAATCCTTATTTTGTTTCTTTATTTTTTTGTGTATCCCACCCCTTGTTTTGGTCCAGCACTAATTGCATAAATGGGTCTTTTTTTTCATTCTCATTTTTTGTTACGTTGAATGTAGCAGAGTTAAAATTCTAGGTCCCTTTTTTGTGTTTGTTTGTTGGTTTTGTGATGTTCGGCACTAAATGTATACTAGAGTTGGGGTGTGTTTTTTCATTCTCATTTTCAACTGTCATGTTTTTTTAATGTATTCGTGGCAGAATTAAAATTTTGAACTTCCTTGATGTGATTTTTTTATTATTTACAGATTTTGGCAGGCCTTTTGAATCCAATTGATGGAAGTGTGTACGTGCAGAAGCCAAAGAGTTTTGTTTTTCAAAATCCAGATCATCAGGTTGCTTCGTGCTCTTCTTTCTATTCCAGCATTTTCTTTCGTTTCGTTCTTATTATCATCCACCTAAAGGCATAGCATGTGGAGTAGAATTTCATTTAAAGGAACATCCATGGAGTTGCCAAATATTAATTGGTGTGAACTATGGAATTGGCTCAAAAAGTGGTATTTCAAAATGGATGAATTGAAAGATAATGAAAAAATACACTTAAAAATTAGTCAATGACCCAATAACTGTTTTGCAGGTAGTTATGCCCACGGTGGAATCTGATGTGGCTTTTGGCCTTGGCAAGCTTGACTTGACTCATAATGAAGTCAGGTCTAGAATAGAAAAGGCTTTGAATGATGTGGGAATGTCTGAATGTATACAGGTAGAAAGTTTTTGAATTGCTCTTTGCAATGTCAAATATTGATTTGTTTGTACTGTTTCTCAAACGCACTTATTGGATTACTTATTATCAGAGGCCGGTTCAAACTCTAAGTGGTGGTCAGAAACAAAGGGTTGCCATTGCTGGAGCTTTAGCTGAATCCTGTCGAGTGCTGTTACTTGATGAGCTCACAACATTTCTGGATGAAGGTGATCAGGTAGCTTAGCGTGGTGGGAGTAACTAGTTTCTGCTCGGATTTGTTTGTTCAGGTCTCATGTATAGCGTTTACCATGAGATGTCAAAACACACTAACACATGTTTCAACGGGCAAGCCTTGATCTCATAATTGGCTATAATGAATTCCCAGATTGATATTATACGACCTGGTGTTTTGGATCAGGTAGGGGTGATTAAAGCTGTCAAGAATTCCCTTAAAAACTCGGGAGAAGTCACGGCGTTGTGGGTGACTCATCGTTTGGAAGAAGTGGAGTATGCAGATGGTGCGGTCTATATGGAAGGTGGGAGAGTGATTTTGCATGATGATGCAAGCAAGGTGCTGGATTTTATCAGAGCCAAACAAGCCTCTCATATGGATCAAATAAATACTGATCAGTCTTGAATCGCTTCGTTCAATGTACAGACTACCTTCTTTTCTTCTTCTTCTTTCTCCTTCTTTTTCCTCAAAGAATTGTGGCAATGTTGAATGGGAGCAACATAGTTTTACTGACAGCCAGTTTTACGAGAGAACTGGAATTCGAACACGAGGGATTTAATTAACTGACCTTGCATGAGGCAACTAGTGAGTTAAACATGAGGCTATAAATTGGCTCATAGGAATGCCATTGGATTGCCTATTGTTATTTTTAAAATTTAATTTAATTTTTACTGTTATATAAATCTTTGTACGATTGATATGTGAAAAAGAATGGAAAGGAATTAAGTATTTTTTTTTGCATTTAATATGCTTAAGAGATTGGAATTAATAATTTTATTGGGAATAATTTATCTCTATTAAATTAATTTTAATCTTATAGGAGGTTTATAAATATTCTAAGTAAATCAATTTTTTATTAAAATATTCACAATCCTATTGCAGGACGTATGGTTGTCGCCCGACACCATCCTTGTCAAAGCCGTTGCCTAACACCATTCTGTCCAAGCCTTTCATTCAACATTGCATTTATCCTCTTTGTAATCAATATTCTTCCTTTTTATTGTGTTTTGTTTTTGTTTTTGTTTTTTGGTAGGCGTGGGATAATTCTCATGAATCCCTATTGACATGTATCTATATAAATATATAGTGCAAGGCATTTTTATGAATGTTGCATACTTATAGGCTATAGGTGACATATCATAGCTCTATGTCCCGTTTGAAAGTTTGTTTTGATTTGTTTGGTTTTTAAAATTAGGTTCTTTATTCTCTCTGTTGTTTTCACCGTAGAATTCATTTGTTAAGAATATTATGTCAAACCAGTATAATGTAAAAAAAATTCTTAATACAATGTTATATCCATAGGTTATGACATAGTACTCTATAATGTCCCGTTTCTAAATTTCTCAAACCAATCCACAAAAAAGAAAAGAGTAATTATAAATTATTACAATATTGTTATAAATACTTTATAGTTTTTCTTTGTTTTTTGAAGTGCCAATAATGACGGTACAATATTATGTAAAGAATTAAAATTTCAGGCGTGCATACAATGTATTACTCTTTGATAAAAAGAAAGTTCTTTATGATATGGTGTGTGATAATGACCCCAACTTACTTGAATAACCTAAGAATAGATAGAACAACTTTTACGTAACTCTGTTGTAGACTTTAAAATGAAGGAGAGTTACAATCAACGAAAAATATGCTAGTAGATAAAACAAATGACCATTACTTTACATATACTAGCTTATCGTGATAAGCTTTGTATGATCATTTGGAGATTCAAACGTTCATAAGAAACCATTAGCAGACATTTTGATAATGTTTTAAATGCTATTATAAGGTTATAATTTCAATTTTTTATGAAACATGAGCCAATACTAGAAGGTTCAACTGATATAAAATGAAAATGGTTTATAAGATGCTTAAGAGCCTTGGATGAAACATATATAAAAGTTAGAATACCCACCATAGATAAATCTAAATATCGGTCAAGGAAAGAGAAATAACAACGAATGATTAGGTTATGAGTATGTGCACCAAATATACAATTTATTTATGTACTTTTAGGTTAGAAAGGGTTAACGAAAGATAGTAGAATCTTACGTGATGTGATAAGAAGACCAATTTGTATGAAAGTTTCACATGGTAAGAATGATTATTGTAATTACAACTGAAGTGATTAGTAGTTCAATCTTGTCACCTATAACAAGTATTGTGACTGCTCCATACTTTTGCATTCAATGACTTCAAGGTGAATTGACAAAAATTGATATTTACATGATCACACATGAATTTATTTTACAATTGATATTTTCACAATCTACATCAACGATGAGAAGAGCAACGGGATGAGTTTTTTCATCCTCTAACGGCACGGTGACAAATCTTTGCTTGTGGCATCAATTGCCCCTTTGTCAATGACAGCCCCAGGGCGACTCTAATGAAAAATTCACAAACAAGAAGAACAGGGGGATGGTTCTACATCAAGTCATCCCTTGATCGATGACAGGCTCAAGGTGACTTTGATGAAAAATTAACATACAATAAGAACAAGGGATGTTTTGCATCAATCAACCCCTTAGTTGACAAGAAGAATAAAGGGCGCTTTCTCATACGAGTCCCAGGAGGAGGGTTGTCA
The DNA here is from genome assembly GCA_023512835.1 of Taxillus chinensis. Classification (NCBI taxonomy): domain Eukaryota; kingdom Viridiplantae; phylum Streptophyta; class Magnoliopsida; order Santalales; family Loranthaceae; genus Taxillus; species Taxillus chinensis. The sequence goes on along the minus strand of CM042092.1, from coordinate 18,372,751 downwards.
CGTAATCGTGGCTTGAAACTATTTTCATCCTTTGGTGTTTCTTCTGTATAGGGGTGTTAAACAAGCTAGAGGCCTGCGGGCTGGTTTGTGGCTCGTAGGTTGCGATTTAAACGGGTTTGGCTTGTACAATTTACGGATTAACTCCCAATCTGGTCAGACCCAACCCAACACACCCAACAGCCACCCTCCAATCTGGTCAAATCCAGTCAAATGCAATTAATGAGACTCAAACCCAAGACCTCCTTTAAATACAAACATTGTCCAGCCATTAAGCTACATGTTACTTTATGATTTTATTTCAGTAACTAATATATATAGTAATAATAAAATAATAATAATTATTATTATTAATAGCCCATCCTGCGGGCCAGGGGGGGGGGGGGGGTTGGGGGGGGCTAAATAAGCTTTCTCGGCTTTGTTTAAAAGCCCCCCCCACAGGCTCGCTTTGCAAGAGGCGGGTTAGCGCCCGCCCGGGGGGGTGGGGGGCCCGGCTTGACTTAGCATACCCGTTTAACACTCCTACCTATGTATGAAACAAAGGAATATAATTTTTACCCCCTATATTAACGGGGATACCAAACGTTGAATTGGTATCCGATGTTAATTTTATTATCGCATACTAAATAAGCTATACAATCTTTCTTTGCATAGTCTTTTATTGGATTAGTTATTGGATTTATTAAAATAATAATATAATATGGAAAAAGATAAAAAAAGGAAAAAAGAGAGGAAAAAAGGAAAAAAGAGTGAAAATAAAATATTAAAATAATTGTATGATGAATGTGAATAATATTTTAAATTTGAAGAATTCCATAAATTTACTTAATTCATAATTATAAAGTTTGATATTTGATTAGTGTAGCTATATATTTTTATATTTATTAAAATTTATATTTAAATTATACCAAAGCCATTTTTGTAAAATTTAATCCAATTCAAGCACTAAAGCACCTCTGTTAAATATAATGCTTTTAGAATTACGAATAATTTAGTGTGAAAATAATATCATCTGTGCTATGTTATACCGAATCAGTAAAGTGTGACAGACAGATTTATCAAAACTCAAAACAATGTCAGGGTAAAACTTTTGATAAATTTATCTGTGGAATAATATTAGTTACAAATTATACTCAAGATTTGTATTTTAGTTATAAATTTTATTAAAATTTCAAACTTTGAAGTACAGACTTGCCAAATTTAGCTAACCACATCTCAAAGTTTGTAATTTTAATAAAATTTATAGCTTTTAAATATAATTTGTGACTAATATTATTTTTTATAGATAAATTTATTAAAATTTTTAGTTAGTCCATGCTAGTGTCTAAGAGCACTCACAACTGACTCACTAAAAGCTAAATTTTAGCCCAAGAATAGCTAAAGGGTAAAAAACAATCTACATTGGCCTCTCTATTGTTTCAGTAAATTTAACCAAATGTTAAATGGCTGGCCAAATTTAACTAGCAATTATGACTAGCTAAGTTATATTTTATTAATTTTTAAATTATTTTCTCTTATATTCTTTTCCTGTATGTACAAACCCAATCGAGACACCTTCCCAGTTGATGCAGTCATTATTGCCTAGAGACTCCCATGGGTCCCTCAAGGTCTTCAAACCTTCTCGTTACTCTTCTTCTAGGGCTGAGTAGAAAAACCGACAAACTAATTTAACCAAATAAACCGACCGACCGAAAACCGAATAAACCAAAAATTGAATAAACCGATGTTTATTTGGGTGGGTTGACTAACCTCTCAACCCGAACGAAAACCGAATAGATAAATAGTGTAACTCGCCCAAACCGACCGACAAACTCTTTTGAATGATAAATTTTCTCTGACACGGTAAGAAATATAAAAATTTTATGAATTAGAAGTGAAAGTTTATTGATTGTGGACTTCATAGGTTTAATCTAAAGGTGTTTTTTATGATGACAATTTATTTGATTTGATTTGTTGAGATTAGATATTAGATTTTGTATTCTAGTTTGTGTTGATGTTGTGAATTTAAGTTAAAAAATTGACGATGCTAGGGTTGAGCAGGAAAACTGTTATTCCAATTTAACTCGACAAATTGACCGACCAAAAACTAAATAAACCAAAAAATAAGTAAATCGATTTGAGTGGGTTAAGCAATCCTATCAACCTGACCGAAAACCAAAAGTTTGGTTTAACAAAGTGATGTAACCAGCCCAAACCGACTAACGATCACCCACCCCAACCTGAAGACGCTCTAGTTCCTCCCCGACCCCCCATGCGCCGCCAACAAGGTTGCCACGTAGATGGCCATAAAAAAACCTCCGACCCTACCGAGGCCAGTACAACGTTGTAGAGGGCAGCTGAGTGGGGCTTGGTGCTGAAAACCGACACCAGGACGGGAAAACCATAAGGAGTGGGAGGAAAAAGAGAGATATTTGTATTATCTATATTTGCTTTGGCTGAGAAGTGGAGTACATCCCCGCAGGGAGAGGGAGGCGTGGATGTAGAGGCGGCAAGATGTATGATTGGTGTGAGTGAATGAAGAATAATGGAGGGTTATGTAAAAATAATATTTTATTATAATAGCTAAAAATATATTGAAGCTATTATTTGATGTTGTAAATGATGGATGGTTAAGAGCATCTCCAATAATTCTAGTTAATTGAAATGAACTAAAGACATATTTAGCTTGTTACAATGAAGCTTTAACTAATAGCACTCCAATGGTGCATCATGTATTTTTTTGCTTAATAATTAATTTTCCCAATCTACCCTTGCATTAGCTTTATCAAATCCTAAATCCCTAATTAGGCGTAGAGGCACACATGGTGGCTTGGAGAGCAGGGCACGCACGACGGCTTGGAGAGTAGGGGCGCGCGACGGTGGTGCTTGGGGTGGAGGGGCGTGTGACGGGGGTGCTTGGGGCAGAGGGGTGCGCGCGGTGGGTGGGGGGGGGGGATGAGGAACGCACGGTGAGGAGGGGGACGGGGGCGCGTAACGGGGGTGCTTGGGGTGGAGGGGCGGGCAACGGGGGACGGGGAACACAAGGGGTGGGGAAGGAAGAGCGATGAGGGGAGAGAGGGTATATAGGAGAATTATGATTTTTTTGTGACATATGACATGTTCAGCTAAAGCAAAAACAAAAGCCAAATTTTGTTTTTTTCTTTAACTATGCATTTAACTAATGAATTGAAGAATATTTTTAGCTAAATACAGCTTTAGCTATGCCTTTGTCTAATGCATTGGAGATGCTCTAAATTTTGTGAAAGTGTATTTTTTAGTTAAATTTTAGCCAAAATACAATTAGTCCACCGTAATTGCTCTAAGAAAGTTTTTTTTAAAATTGTTATTGTTATTATTATTATTATTATTTACTTGGAACTAAATTAACTAAAGCGACATCCTCTCTCTTCTTTCCGCCCAGTTTCGTAATCATGGACACGCCCATTCGATGTTAGAGCATCCACAATAGGTTCCCTATAATTTAACTTTTCCTATAATTTAGGGAAAAACATACAAAATCATCAAAAACTCATTTGCAGTAGGTTCCCTAAAATAGGGTATAAGGATAGAGAATGAATAGTAAATCTTTAAATATAGGAATTTACTATTCATCTCAAAATGTTTTTCTTATAATTTTTTAATATATATATATATATATTAAACTTGTAACTTTTTGATTGGTTGTAATAAATGAAAGAATGATAGAGAAATAATATAAAATAAATTAAATAATAAATGTAGATAGAAATGAGGAATGAAATGTTTGATGTTTTTGAAAACTAAGTAAATTTTTTACTATTTATCCCTAAAATAAGGATAAAAATACCAAAGTTGATGTGAATGCTCTTAGGGCTTTAGAGAGAGAGAGAATGTGAAGAAACAAAGGAGCAACCAACAATGCCTGCAAACAGAGCAGAAGACGGTGCTGCGGCGGCTTCTATTGCAACCGCTTGGCTCGAGGAAGGCATCTCATTGTTGCTCTCACAGTGGTCGTCGCTTCAGATGGCCGTCGACAACGAGTGTAGTGGTCGCAGTCCGCACAGAAGGGTCATTAGCTTGTCGCCTCCATCTTCGCTTGCTTCACTCAATCTAAAGGTATCTGAATCTGAATATCGCTCCAAATTTTGGAAATTTCGCGTTTATTGCAATTTGGGTTATAATTACGATCCGTGCATGAATTTTATTATTGTGTCATATAACCGTGTGTTGTGTTTTTTGATGATGAATTTGATATTATAATCGATGCCCATGCTTGTGTAGGTCCGTAGAGCTAGATGATGTAATGATTAAGAGGGCGATGAGATTATACTCATTAAATCGGTCAATGTCACCAGTGTTTATGCACCATACATAGAATGGCGATGGAGACGGTAACAAAAGATTTGAAATTGTTAGTTTTGGAAGAAAGAATGGCGGTAACATACGTAGTCGTCATTGTCGTCATCTAATAGTATAGCACCGTCGTAGTCCGACACTCCAGCGCTGTTATCATCATCGTTACTCCAACGTTGTCGTTGATCGTTGTCCTGTTCTTTGCGACCCTACATCGTCTCTGCGACTCTGTAACATTTAAGTTATATACTTAACTTAAATGTTGATTTAAGGTTATAACTTATTTATATAAAACATTTATATAAATATAATAAGTTTATGTTAAGTGTTAATAACTATATAAATATTTATATATTTATTTTAATATATTATATATATATATATATATTTATCCTAACAATAAATATATATAAATATTTAAACTATAAATTTATGTCACATCAAATTATTTTAAATTTATATATAATTTTATAGTTATTTGTTATAAATTCATATATTTCTATATATTTAAAATAATTATCATTGACGGTTGAAGCGTTCGCCTCGACCATAATGAGGCGCTTATCTTAACATACGACATCAAATCCGTACCTTATTGTGTTATGTATTTTTGAACCTTGGTTGATAGTAATTTGAAAGAGAAGGACTCATATATGGATCAAATATAAATTTTTTATCTATCATGGTTCATATAGTGGACTTCATATTATTGGAATTAAGGCTTGTTGGTTTGTTTGTTTGTTTGCTTGTATTTATCTAAAAATGTTCTCTGCTTCTGAGTTTTATTTTGAAAAATTCATAAACTTTTGACACAAAAAATATTATAAATTTTGTTTTTTTGTTTACCTTCCTGTTATTGTTATTCCTGTATTTTTTTCTTCTTTTTCTTAGTTTCATGTCCCAAGAACTGATTGATTTATATAGTTGTTAAATAATGAAATTAATTGACAATAATGAAATTTTGTTAACATACTATAATTTAAGTCGAGATGCCCCTATAGTTGGTTGATTCTAATATGCCGAGACTTGGGTACTGTTTCACGTATCACAGCTCTGTTATGGTTTGATCCTCTTTTGGTTTTTTTTAACCAATTTTTTTGTAACAGTGACTATAATCTAGTGGAATCTATATCTAGTTAGAATTTTATATGTTTTGAGAAATATGTTCACCTTTCATTATTTTTTACTTTTTTCATTTGTTTCAGGGCCATTATACCTTGATGATTTAGAGCACTAGCATCAGTTACTCTATTAGTTTTCCTAAATTTACAGTTTTAAACTACTTTTTGGTTCCCTATATAAATATACATCAGAGCACTAGTAGCAGATTCCCTATATAAGTCTGTTTCCCTAAATTTATGGAAAAAAAGTTAAAAAGTCATAAAATCATTCCCACAGTAGATGCCCTATATTTAACTTTCTCTATAGGGTTTGTACAGTGTTTTCCAATATATTGGGAAGCACTATTCATTCCCTATAATTATTAAATTATATTTTAAAATTTTCTCTCACCTCTCTCCTTCACGTTTCCCATAACATTAACTTTTATTTCATATTAAATTATAAAAAAATTATTATTAAATAAAATAAGTGATATAAAATATTATTTTAATAATATAGAGTTTGATTTAGGGAATTTGCTGTGATGTATATTTGTATAGGGAAGCAAAAAGTAGTTTAAAACTGTAAATTTAGGGAAACTAATGGGGTAGCTGCTGCTAGTGCCCTCACAATAGATTCCCTAAATCAAACTCTATATTATTAAAATAATATTCTGTATCACTTATTTTATTTAATAATAATTTTTTATAATTTAATATGAAATAAAAGTTAATGTTATGGGAAACGTGAAGGAGAGAGGTAAGAGAAAAAATTTAAATATAATTTAATAATTGTAGGGAATGAATAGTGCTTCCTAATATATTGAGAAACACTGTACAAACCATACAGAGAAAGTTAAATATAGGGCATCTGCTGTGGGAATGATTTTATAACTTTTTAACTTTTTTTCCCTAAATTTAGGGAAACAGACTTATATAGGGAATCTGCTACTAGTGCTCTTAGAAGATATGCTTGATGAGGCTATGATTACAAAATTCAACAGCGAGATCGATGATGGTAGCATAGGGGAGGTATTTCTCATACCTGTCCATTGCTGATTTTTTTTTTGTTCTGGATTGATTAGTTAAGTTCTTTTTTTTTTCCTGTCTCGAAAAGGGGAATAATGATTATGCGATGTAATGGCATGCAAACTGTGCATTTTGGCTTCTAACACTTATTTTAGTTTTTTTAAATGGAGGATTCTTATACCGTATGTTTTCATTTGTGGCTGCAGCTTTTAGATATTTTAATCACCAATTTCTAACAGGTGATAAAAAAATTAATGATTATACATGAAGAATGTATGAGAGAAGCATTCACGAAGAGTGCCTCTTTCTAATGTTAGACAGGTAACTATTTTCTCCAATCCATTTTTCGGGAAAATCTTGTGTAGTTGATTTATAACTTTTTTAAAATAATCCAATAAATATATCTATATTTGGTTGAATGATTGATTGACCTAACTTACATGCTCTTCTTATTCTTTATTACTTTTCAACATGATGCAAAACTTTTAACCTATAGTAATAGATATAAGATATTTAATATTTACATAAAGAGGGCATAGTAATTATCATTTTAGCAAATAGCAATGATATACACCTGCACTGGGTACATTACTAGTACACATGCTCAAAATCAGTGGGTTAATCATTAATGTCCCCATTCTCTATTTATTTATTTATTTATTTATTAATGATTAATGTATATACAACTTAGGGAACAGAGTAGCTTTATGAAACAGAGAGGCGAGGATGGAGACAAATTAAGTAAAAAAAAAATCTAGTCCCATGATAAAGGATGTTGAGAAATTTGATCTCCACTTTCAAGTTTATTTTCTTTAGTTTATCTAAAATCTCATTATATATTTTTCTCTAGAAGGTGTTGATTTTTATGTTCTGTGATGTCATTTTGTTATATCATGTTTTTGAAAGAAAGTAACCAAAGATTGTTTCGCAAACTCATGACCATTATCAGAATGAAACACCTGAATAGGAGTATGGAATTATATAACAATCATTTAATAGAATTAAGGAATGACATGAATAGCATCACTTTTAGATTACATCAAATATATCAAACTCATCCGAATATAATCATCAATAAAAAACACAAAATACTTTCCTAAATCATAAAGATTAGAAAATGGGCTTCAAACATCAATATAAACACATGAAAAAGGAATAAAGTTTTTATTGAAATTATTTTAAATGGGACACAATAAATTTTAGCATAAATGCATTGTTCACACTTTAAACTAGAAACAAAAATGTTGGAAAAATAAATGAGGAAATAAATGTTCTAAATAAAAAAATAACAATGCCCCAAACGATAGTGTTACAATCAAGGTTCAAAAATATGGAACGCAGTACGGTACAGACTTGTACCTATACAGTAAGGCGGGCACCTCAAAGGTGGATTGATAATTTTTTTAATACATATACAAACTATATAAAATTAAATGAGCAAATCTAGTTTTAAAATAATAAAATCATACTACAAGTAGGAAATAAAGTCTTACACTCATTAAAATCCAAATTTAAGTCTAGTCATACATCAAACATAAAAATCCAATAACTTAAAGAAATAGGCGATCTCATGTTCTTTCAATAAGCTATCATCTGTGTCTATTGGATGATAGTTTGGATCCCAATATGGTTCATCATCATCTTCATCTTCATCATTGGATAAGTCATTCAACTCTGGTTCCTTTTCTGCCTCGATGACAATGCCCTTTCCTTTTCCTACATGAAAACAATTTGATGTAACATAGAACTATATATAAACATTAATAATTATTGAACGTTAATAAACTTACGTGAATATCCAACTCTTCCTCCTTGTGTACTTCCACTTGGTTCACATGTAGAAGTATTTTCAATATCATCTTTGGTTGAAAAAAAAAAAAAAAAAAAAAAAAAAATAATTGAAAAAAAAGGGGTTGATTGCCCTTTTTATTACTTTTTTGGGGGGGGGGGGGGGGGGGGGGGGGGGGGTTTTTTGTGTGTTTTTTTTTTGGGGGGGGTTGGTGTGTTTATGTTATAGTGGTTTAAAAGGGGGAGAGAAAAAAAAAAAAAAAAAAAAAAAGTGTTTGGGGGGGGTTTTTTGTGGTAACATCTTTTTAAAAAAGCTGGAGAAAAACTTAAAAAGATTTGGGGGGGGGGGGGGGGGGGGGGGGGGGGGGGGGTTTTGGGGGGGGGGGGGGGGGGGGGGGGGGGGATGGGGGGGGGGGGTCCGTTTTTAGTGTTTGTGTTTGGGGTTGGGGCTGTGGAGAGCTTAGTTGTAATACTTTTGTAAATAATTTTCTGAGGGGGGGAAAAAAAAAAAAAAAAAAAAAAAAAAAAAAAAAAAGAAAAAAAAAAAAAAGGAAAAAAAAACCCCGGGCCCCTGGAACATGCCACTCCCGGAGGGGGGGGGCGGGGGCGGGGGGGGGGGGGGGGGGGGGGGGGCGGGGGGCCCGAAAGGGGGGGGGGGGGGCTGGTATTGTGGGGAGTGATATTCTCTAACTATCCACTCATCATCGGAAGGCACATCAATAAAAACTAAAGGGTCAACATCATCGGGCAAGTTTTGTTGTTTAATGAATTTTTCCCTTAACTTTCTATTATACATCACATACACCAATGAATTTAACTTCTCTGTGGCTGTCACGCCCCGGATTTCCAACCCATAGAAACCGGTTAGTGAATCCCCATGCCCGCATCCGAAGGGACAAGGGGTTGGTGAGAACACCGAGAAAGGGACCTTAGCACGGGTGCCGTCCCTAAACCATATCACACATATACTAAAATCTCATTTCAAAGCATAGTATAAACACACATACATACATGTTCTTTCCCCCACGAGGTTACCACATAGTTTTTTTTTACAATACAACAAAATAAAGAGACACACAGAAGGTCTTCACCTCTGGTGAACCTCCTAGTTCCTATAAGCACCTGAAACAAAAAAAAAACAAACACAACAGGAGGGGTGAGCAACCACAGCTCAGTAGGGATTATGTTTCCCCGACCCATCCCAACTCATAAACTAGTGTAGGCATGTGCTCATGTAATGCTACATATACATATATATCACCAACTCAATCATGTACACATATTGAAATGAAAGAAAACCTCTCAGGTAATCCCAAACATTGCCTCTCAGGCACACAGATCGCCCCTCGGGCACAACGGTGCCTCTCAGGCATAATATTGCCTCTCGGGCACAAATCCTCTCGGGCACAATAGCCTCTCAGGCTCGAACAAATCTCACCTCCCAGGTCCTCAACAGTAGCCTCCCAGGCTTATCAAGATAGCCTCTCATGCCCACATGACCACTTGAGTTCACAACTCTATCCTTATGTCTTGACGAAGAGAGAGGATTCTCGTAGAAGCTATTTTTTTGAAATAAAAAGTCCCGGCATTGGCTCCCCATAGCATAACTAAGATAATCTGATTTTTGGGGGATTTTTCTGAGGGATTTAACCCCACTTTTCAAAAAGTCACCACTACGAACTTTTGAAGATTTTCGGGATTTTACACTAATCCCATTTTTCACATTTTGAAGGAGTGAGAATTAATTTTTATAGTATTTTTCTTTGAATCCAAATGGGGGGTATTTCCTTATTTACATTGTAACTTAAGTATATACTTAAAATTGTGGAGAGGCATAAAGGTTTATAATGTAAATGGTTCAGTCCAGTCAAACTGTATTTCGAATCTGCCAGTGAAACTATATTTTCGAATCTGCCTTCACTGTATTTTCGAATCTCTTTTCGGACTGCCTTCGACCCTCGAACCTACACTCGAACTACCTTCGAAAACTACCTTCGAAGTACCCATGAACTGCCTTCAAAACTCCCTTCAAAGTACCTTTGAACCTTCGAAACGATACTCGAAAATTGCACATTCGACACTCGAAATTACACTACATCGAACCTACCTTCGAACCTTCGAAACTGCACATTCGAAATTTTCAATTGCCAGTCGATCTCATCGGTTGTTCTACTCAGTTCACGACAGTTACTGTTCATCATAGTTTTTCACCTGTTTCTCGTCTGGATTCAACCCAGAAACCTCCAGACCTTTCGAAATCTCATAAAACTCATACCTAATAATATGTATTAGGTTTTAAATCACGTCTTACCACTCAAAACACCTTATGCATGCAAATAACAAGATTCAACCCAAAATTGGTTTTTTCCCAAAACTTAGGGTTCATCCAAATTCCACGAATTTGGGGTTAATTCACATGGTTTAGCTACTCTAGCAAGTAGAATCAACAAATAAGAGTGAGAATAACGAATCCCTACCTCGAATGTGGACTATTTGAGTCCGGATCGTCCAAAAGCTCTTGGTTTTCCTCCAACGTGCTCTCTCTTCGTGTCTCACGCACTACAAAAGCAAATTAAGGGTTTCTCCCCTCTTTTCTCTATTTATACTTCATTCATTTCTTAAAATACCAACTTTACCCTCACAAGGCCCAAACTCCAAATTGAACTCTGAATTGAGCCCAATTATAGTCAGAATGCTCCGTATGACGAGCACATTCCTGTTTATATACTATTAGCCCTCAATATACACTCTATCACATGACTATCTCCCAGAACCTCAAATACGGGTCATTACAGTGACCAACCGATTTCTTCTTTTAGAATGAATCTAGATATATTAATTAAAATAAAATTAGTAAGAAAAATTCATATTAAATATTATATTGAATTATTACTATATTTAAAGTTTTAAAATGCATACATACCTAATTAAATGCACTCCAATTTCGCTCACAACCGGATGATGAGCAAGTAAGACTTAAAACTCTCACTGCAAAAGATCTAAGCTCTAGGGTTTGATCTCCAAATTCAACCCACCAATCATCTATAATAATACCAAGGGAGAGTTAACAATTCATGTACTAAGAAAATAAATAGATAAGTAACCTCTACTTGAATGAGAATTTTACATACCGGGACGATGTTTGTGCACAGTTGATTTTGTCAATTCGAAGTCAAACAATCTTTTTTTTTTTGTCTAAAATCTTTAATATGTAGACAAGCCTTCTCTCTTTCCACATAATTTGGTATAAGCTTCTCCATGCATGTCAATAGTCCACTCTTAATCTCTAGATGATTGGACATATTCTATGAATATTGAAATCTAGGATTCAAAAAATAAGCGGATGCGTGTAAAGGACGATGTAATTGGAAGTCCCATTTATGATCAATGATCTTCCAAATCTCACTATAAGCTCCATATTTATCCTCTAAATTTTTGGCAATCTCCTCTTTAGCCGCATCCATTGCTCCATAAATAAATCTCATTCCAAGCACCTTATCTGAATCATCCAATCTCAACACATTAACAAGAGGTCTAGTTGTCTTTAATGCATAATACATAGTAGACCAAAAATTCTCATCCCTCATAATAATTCTTTTCACTTCTTTCCCTTCTGCTTTATTCGCCTATATACTTTCTCTCCACTCTTGTGAAGTTAACATCTGCTCCAAAGGCTCTCGCAACTCATATAGGCTTTGCAGTGTTAAGTACGCAGTAGCAAACCTAGTAGGAGCGGGTCGAACCAAGTCCTTTTGAGTGAACTTTCTCATCAACGCTAATATCCATCCATGATTATAAAAAAATTGGCTCACCTATTAAAACAATTTAATTAGTATATGAAAACAATTACTATAAAATTATAGAAGAAATTTATAATATATATAACAATGAAGTATACCTGCTTGGCTTTTTTCTCAAAGCCATTTTATGTTGGGGTAGTTCTCCAATTTTTTCAAGAATCAAATCTACACAATGTGTGGCACATGGCGTCCACCATAACTGCTTCCTCTTCTTCATTAACATTTCTCCAGCTTTTTTGTTGTTTGAAGCATTATCAGTTACCACTAGAACTACAAGATTCTCTCCAATTTCTTCAACAACATCATCTAATAATGTAAATATAAGCATTGCATCTTTCACATAATCGCTGACATCAATAGAACGCAAGAAAACTGTGCCATATGGATTATTCACAAGAATATTGATCAATTGTCTACTCCTCATATCTTTCTATCCATCTGATAATATAGAAATTCCTGTTTGTTCTTATGTCTTTTTCACATCATGCACCATTTTTTTAGTGTTCTCTTCCTCCTTTTTCAAAATGTTTGTCTTCAATTCATAGCTACTAGGTGGTTTCAAACCAATTCCATATCAACCAATTGCCTGACACATGCTAACAAATGATGGACTATCAATAACATTAAAAGCAATGGCATTATCAAAAAAACATCGGCCGATCTCCATGTATACTTCATCATGTAATTTTTTTGCAGTGAGTCTTTTTTTTTGTTCACTTCCACCTATGTCATTAATTTCCTCAACATCATCCCCCACAATTCCAAGAAATCTATCCATAGGTCCCCTACTCACCCTTTGAGTTACACTATCACTAGTCGATCTCATTGCTGATTTATTATTTAATGTTGTATTTTTATCAATCATATCCTCTCTAACCATTTGATGCATTCTCTTTACCTTTTCTGTTTCCTAAAAAAAAAAAATCATTTCATCCCTAACTTTCGGTATAACTTTTGAACATAGGGCAACATTTCCTCTCTTACCGGCCAAATGTTCTTTTAATTGAAAAATTCCTCCCCTAATTTCTTTTTCACAAAAGATGCAATGAATATACTTATATCCTTTCTTTTTATCCAACTCCATTTCATTTCCATATTTCCAAGCCGAATCCCTTGTTTGATTGTTTTCCATTACAAAAAGTTAAATCTACAATAATAAATATAATTACAGTTTAAAATCATGAATTAAATTAATTAATTAACTATTAATCAAAATAAATAAATATCATGACTTAAAATCAAATCGCGACTTACCTCGACGGACGCTGGAATCGACAGATGCTGGAAGCGACGGAAGCTGGACATGACGGACGCTAGACGCGACGAACACTGGACTCACGACGACGATCAATGCACGACGATGCTGGACCCATGACGGATGACGACACTGGACGACGATCATAACGGATGACAACGCCTCTGGATGATGATCGATGACGGACGACAATGCTGGGACAACGACGCTACTACTGACGACGACGGCAGAGGACGACGACGACGCTGGAGGTGATAATTAGGTTAGTGCAATGTTTTTTTTAACCCAATATATATTTTTTGAAGTCTCCGTGTCGCAGGCGCCTTGTCCCTCATACGGGTCAAGGCTGTGAAACGGGTCGCCTCAACCCGCCTCTCTCGTACGAGGTGGATGTCAGCGGAGGCGGGCTTCGATGCAGTGCCTCCATGCGGGTTGGAGCTGAGGAGGGCGAGGCGGCGCCTCAAGGCGCCGCCTTCGCCTGTATTTTCGAATGCTAGTTACAATAATATCTTTGCTTTGATAAGAGTCTTATTCTCTCCCTTCAATTGTTGGCCAGACTTGGAGTTTGAAGCTCTTGCCTCCTCCAGTAATACAATCCTCCTCTCTCCATGGTTCGAAGTTGCAGTCGTCATCGCGTCGCGGTCGTGGATAACTCGTTTTATCTCGGATGATATGCAATCTTATGCATGAAATAATATTTAATTTTAAAAAATAAAAATTATAGAAAAATTAGAAAAAAAAAATCAAATTATCACATTAAAATGATTAGAAAAATAAAATAAATGGTTTGAATGGCATGTTATGACTTAAAAAAAATAGAATGCCAAAATATACCATTAAAATAAATATATTATTATATTTTGTATGATTTATAATTTACTAAAAAAATTATAAAATTATAATCTATAATCATTGATAAAATTAGTTTTTATAATTATAATAGTTTTTATCAAATTAATATTATATTTAAAAAAATACAGAAAAAAAAATTCATCACATGTATAATCTATTTATTTTTATTTTTACAAATATAGTAGGCTTAAAAAAATTAAAGTACCAGAAACTAATTTATTTAAAATTAAAGTATTTTTTAGGTATTTTTACAAATGCAGTAGGTTAGCATAAACTAATTTTAAAAGAATTAAAGTAAAATGTCGGCGTCGGCAGAGCATAGCGAGCGCGAGAGAAAAAGAAGGGTTAGCGACGCACGATGCAGCAATGCAGGAGAGAAGAGGTAGATGCATGATGCAGGGGAGATCAGCAGTGATGCATGACGCAGGGGAGATCGGCAGTGACGCATGATCTCGCGGCAATCGGAAGCAATGCCACAACAATCGGCCATAGCGGCGATTGGCAGCGTGAAGTGAGTGCAGTCAACTGAGATATGAAGAAACAAAAGCGAAGGAGGAAGAAAAGGACTACACGAGATACCTCAACCCGACAATTTCGGATAAGATCTCGCACGGGAGGAGCTATGTCATCAATATCTCGACCGATTCGGTTTGTCTCGGCCGAGATCTCAACCGAGACTGACGGGATACCATAAAAAAGCAAGAAGTCCATATTGGATCTGGAACTCGTATCGAGAAGCTCTGATCTCGTGAAAACTCGTCCAAGATATGTTGGATTCATCCGATACTTCGAACCATGCCTTTTTATTTATTAGTATCAATCATCATTTTTGTGAGATTGTGGGATAAAAAGTTACAAAACAATTAAGATGTTTGATAAGTTGGTTAATAGAGAGAAAATTAGGAGAAGTAAAACTGAATACATAGAATAGTTGAGAGTGAGACATTCTCAAACCTAGTAATGGGCATGGGAGCCCTATTAGCAACTTGGACAAACTTAACAGGTGAAGGCATGAGAGTAGTAATTAGAAAGGAATTATTAGTCTTGTGATTAGTAGCTCTTGAATCAATAACTCAATTATTATTGGTAGAAAAAAGTAAAGCCACATTAGAATCACTCTATGGAACGCCACGAGAGACATGGGAAGAGGATTTCCTATTATTTTTCCTCTTAGCTTGCTTGAGTTTATACCATTATGGGTAATCATGCTTCTTCTTGCAAGTATCAACTATATGTATAGTACTATTGTAATGAGTGCAACGACCAGTGAACGAACTAATTGGCTGAGAATTACCTTTCGGGATAACAAGTGCCGAACCTTTAGAACATTCCTCAGTACCCATATTTAGTTGTCTCTATACCTCACGACGAATTAAGAAATATGCTTCTTCTAGGGTAAGTAATGGTGAAGTAGCCAAAACACAACTATTAACTTGACCCAAGTTATGAACATAGCTTGCAAGAAACACATATAAACTCAATCCTCCGCTATACACTTCATGTATTTTTTATTCCATATCATTGGGTTGCCGATAATCCAACTTCATGAAAGTAGAGTTCAACTCACTATAATATTCTGTAAGCAGCTGACCCTCTAAATGTAGCTGAAAAAGAATTCTTCATAAATTTATACATTTGAGAAGAGTTTGAGGCATCAAATTAATTTCTTTTAACAACAGCCCATACTTTCTTAATTGTTCTACATTGCACAAAATGAGACATCAGATAAAGAGTCACTATGACTTAACGAGTGCCTTTTTGGATTTTCATTCATAATAATCCGAATGACTTTCCGAAGGGGTCATCTTTTTTCTTGTGATATATTCCTTCTTTTTCTTTCTAGCAATACACATTTCTAAAACTTGAGACCAAATAAGGTAATTGGTACCATTTAGCTTTACATGGATTGGCGTATTTGCCTCTTGAATGGTAATAATTGGTTGCACCTTGCTATCCAAAATTACAGAGAGCTTATTCTCAATAGTCATGATAGAAGTAGAATAATAAACTCTTGAGTTATGTTAAATGTAACCTAGGACCTTTAACTCGTGAGAGTGCTACAATATGGAAAAAAACAGCACGGTGGCCCACGACATGGTGATTGCTCTTTGTTGTCACATGACAACGACTTTAATGATAACATTGCTGTGGTCACGGTAGGGCATGCGAAGCTATCCTTTAAGAGATAGTGACGGCGATAGGCATGAACAACTAAGGCAGCATGGAGTCATGACTCAAGGTAAAAACGATTGAGAATATATGCTCAATCTAGAGATACACAAGACAATGCTTTCCTCCGACACGTCAAAAGTGGTGATCACAGTGAAAGCAGTAGGAGAGAGATAGGTCGACCACAAAAGAGAAGAGTGGTGATAGTAGTGCCCCTAGGTTAGACTTCAACTCTGATACAAAGTTGAAAAATTAGAAAAAATAATTTTTTTTACTCATTAAGAGATTACAATACTTATATATACACACACAAAAAAAAACCCAAAAGGCAATTAAACATGCACCAAATAATTAAAAATATTAACAATTTAAGTAAATAAAAACTTATTCAAACTTTTAATAATCCCAATTTACAGAAAGCTCAAGCTTCATTCATTAATTTTACATGCTTTAGCCATAGTTGTTAAAGGTGCACTCAAGGCATGCCTAGATGCAAGGCTCATGAGGGTGCAGGGGTTTGCTCTTCGTTTTCTTGTAGGCGAGGCATCTTTCGCAAAGCTCAGCTTAAGTGCACCTTTTGGCACTTCTTCCCCAGGTTCAATGCGCCGAGAAAGCATGCCTTGAGCAACAGAGACATTTGGCCATAAACATAAAACAAAAGAAGAAGAAAAATAGAAAGAAAGAGAGAATTGACGATCATGAATGCAAAGTAATGACAACATGACGAACCCTAGTTTTAGAAATGCAAACGTGAATGCAAAGCCTCCAAGTTCATTGTTTTCTTTGATTCTTCTTTGTTTCTTCTTGCTTTTCTATTTTTTATTCCGTTTTAGCTTCTTTCCTCGCTTTTCTCGTTTCTCTTCTCTGGATCATTTTCATTCATTTCTATCTTTGGGTCATTGTCGTTTTCTGCCTTGTTCATTTCTAGCGTCGTTTGTATCTCTAGTACTGCAAGGCTAGAAGTTTGTACCTGGCATTCTTTTTGTCTACTATCTTTGCTTTTTTTGTTTTTGTTTGGAGTCTTTTGTCTTCTCCCTAAGGTTGTAATGTGTAAGTTTTTATTTTTTGGTTAAATAAGTATATTATTATTTAAGAATCTAACGTGATGGCGATGGCAATGATGATGCAAGTATGGGGAATGATATTTCATCAAACATGTCATCAGTAGAGGATGTGCCAGAAGAGGGCTCAAATGTTAATCTTGTTACCATGTAGGTCAATCAGAAGAGGACAACTGCTTCAACTGAAGTAGATGATGGATGGGTGGTTGTTGGTCCTAGGCGAAATAGGGGTCAAAGGAAATAGGTTAAACTTTTTTTTTTTGGCTCGGTGAGGTTTGAAAACTTTGGAGTATTTATAATTTTTTTTGGAATTTAGACCCATTTTGGTGTCATGATTATTCTCAGTCATATGCTTGTTGTTGACCCTTATATATATGCCAAAGTGTAGTAATCCTCATAAGCCATTTTAGTAACTTATCATATCAATAAATCTTTACACAAAGGGTTGACTCTCCAACCCTCATCAGTATCGGGCCTATCGGCTGCATGATTTGGTTGCACCATTTAGCTTGATTATGGTAACTGTGCGTTTTTTTGAGAGTTTGGATTTGCTAGTAAGTTTAGTTTATCACCATAGTGATTTAAGTAATTTTGACATTAAGTTGATATTTGTTTTACAAATTGATCATTACATTATATATTCATATGGTATATATTGTGTTTGTAAAATTTCACGGTGATCTAAGGGTTGATTTTTGTATAAAATTAATTAAAATAAAATTAAAATAAAATAATTAAAATTTTCCAGATATGATAGATATCATATAAATATTTAATCTAATGATTAATTTATAAAATAGATATTAATTTAGTATCGAAATTGTTCGGACTGATCGTCATAGCCTTGAAGGTCTTTTTTGTTTCTCTGATGATATACTCTGATGTGTGATTTATGTATCATAACTTCATAATTTCAAACCTTCCTTCTTTTCTTTTCCATCGCATTGCTACATCCATGACCTCCTCCAATGCTCACCTCTTGTGATCTCATCATCCATCCTCACAGCCTCCCATCTGAGCTACTCTCAGGCCCATAGCTACCCTCCCAAAGCCTTATTAGCAGCTCCTCTGCGAGAGTGTTGGCATCTCTGCTATTCATATGCAGCTCCTACATAACGACAAATTTATCATCTTCAATTGCACAGATTTGGGCCTCTCTAGCCTCTCCCTACCCCACGGTCGCTGCCGGATCAATCCATTGGACATCGTCCTCCCATTGAAATGCACTGCTCACTCTATTCTCTATGATATTGCCACTAACACCTTTCGCCCTCTCATGGTTCAAACAGACGAATGGTGTTCCTTTGTAGCGCCACCCCCTACGGGACACGTCCAAATCGGTGGGTATAATGATGGTGACCGTGTTGTCCGAACCTTCACCCCATGTGACGATGACCGGTGCGATTGGATCAAGTCACCCGGCTACCTCTCGGTGCGTAGATGTTATGCTACTAACCAAATACTACCAGACGGTCGGATCATCATAGGGTACGCTAAAGCTTGGCTTGGTCGCTTCTGGTAGGCGGTTTCTACGTGCGGCCGCCTCAAAGTAACTGACAAGAACCCAAAGTGGGTGGTGGACAAGATGCCTATGGCTTGGGTGATGGGGCACATGCTGCTTCTTCCGAACAAGGAGGTCATTTTGAATTATAATGAACGATGCTAGCCTGGGCACCGCTGGTTTAGAGTTCGGACAAAATCCGATCTTGCAGCCGATACTTTACCGGACAAAGAGCAAGCGATTATCGTGCATGACGGCGTCCTCGAGGCCGAGGATGTACCACTCCTCAATGGCATTGCTCTTTGATGTTTGCATCCCAGTGGGAGGCAACAACCCACACATGTTCAGCAACTTCACGAGTGTCAAGTATCCAACAGACCTCAGCTTGGAGGCCTACTCCCCATACCAGTCGGACAAATATACTGTGGTCCGACCTAGGATCGAGGGTGGTGCTGTTAAGGTTTTGGGGTATGGGCAATCCTTTGCAGTCACCTTCGTGGTGCCATCGTACGCATTAGTGGGTGCAATGTTGGCGCCGTCATCCACGATGCATTCTTTGGGGATGAATCAGAGGTTGGTGAAGCTCAAGGTGACCAGGGTTGTGAGGATGGATGACGATAGCTATGACGTGGCTGCCGTTGGGCCATCCAGTCAGGCAGTGGCACTGCCGGGGTATTATTTGTTGTTCGTTGTGCATGCTGGTATACTAAGCCCTGGGACGAGTTTGGATTCGCTGGTGAACAAAGTCAGCTCATTACTGTGGTGATCTGGCTTATTCCGGACCTTGTCGATATTTTTTTCAAAAAACAACCGTTAGATTGAATATGCATGTAGTATATATTATAACTTTAAAATTTTATGATGATCTAAAAGTTACTTTTTGTGAAAACTCAATTAGAAAAAATATAAAGATAAATAAATAAATTTTAATTTATTAAAATTTAATTTTTTTTTCTAATTGAATTTTCACAAAAAATAACCGTTAGATCGCCTTTAAATTTTACAGTCATAATATATACTAAATGAATATTCAATCTAACAGTTGATTTTTGAAACAAAATCAACAAAGTACAAAATAAGTCAGATCATTACGGTAGTTAGTTCGACTTTGCTAACCAGCAAATCCAAACTCGCTCTTGGGATGTGGGTTAAAATCCAAATTTCACATTAAGAATTTTGAATTGTTAATTGTTTATAATATAGTGATTTGTGTTTGTAATGTGGTGGTAAAATATAAAATTAGCATTATAAATTAATTAGATCATATCGATAAAGCTGTTTGGGTAAGGGTAAATTAAAAAAAGCAATTAAGTAAAAAATTAAATAAATGAAAGCATTTCTAACCCATTAACTATAGCAAAAGCGCAACATATGATTGCTCTTCAATAATTTAGCTAAATGTAACTCTTGCTTTAGCTTATCCTAGCATGCAATGAAATTCCACGAGAGTCCGCATCCCACGTGTCACGGGGTCAGGTTTCCTGTGCTTCTCAACCCATTGCGGCACTTAGCTTCTCTATCTACGATCCGCTAAGTTTAGCCTTTGAGTGTTGAAGCGCATGTAGACTGGTTTCGCCCTGCCACTGGGCTCATCAGGAGAACGGCTCTAGTTCCCGACCAGTTTGTGTAAGGATGGCCAAATCCCTTCTTCAACGTCAAGTCCTCGACTAGCGGCGTGCTCCCCGCATTCAACCGGGTCGGCACGTCTGAACTCCGAAGGGGTTCCATCCGTTTTCCTCCACGAACTTCCTGGAACCTTCCGCTGCACACCATCTACGCTTTCAACTAACTCCTCTCCTTTATGTAGCACGAATACATTCCTGAATCGTGCCACTAAGAAACATCCCGCCAACACCACGCTGCTCGGGTCGTGACATTCTCCTCCACCCAATCCTTGCAACGTCCTCGTTGCGCTTGTCGACATCGCTTTCCCGCAGGCGATGGCATCGTTACCTCGACGCCCTCCCACTCGCCCAATGTCAACAGCTTGGACATTGCTTCCCCGCAGGTTGCAACACCTTTACCAAGATGCTCTCCCGCTCGCCCAATGTCCAAAGGATAGGAGGCTTCCAAGATCGCTCCGACGCGCTCCTTCGTACTCCCTTGCCCAACTCTGTATCACACTCTAGGATACTCCAACTCTATGGACGCGAGACGTGCAAGACACTATCAGTCGACTCACCTATGTGAGCTCCCACCTTGGGATCATGCTACACGCGAGAGTGCTTGGCGAGTCTTCAGGATATGGGCCGCTTCGGCTCTGATACTACTTGTCACGGGGTCAGGTTTCCTGCGCCTCTCAACCCATTACGGCACTTAGCTTCTCTATCTACGGTCCGCTAAGTTTAGCCTTTGAGGGTTGAAGCGCACGTAGACTGATTTCGCCCTGCCACTGGGCTCATCAGGAGAACGGCTCCAGTTCCCGACTAGTTTGTGTAAGGATGGCCAAATCCCTTCTTCAACGTCAAGTCCTCGACTAGCGGCGTGCTCCCCGCATTCAACCGGGTCGGCACGTCTGAACTCCAAAGGGGTTCCATCCGTTTTCCTCCACGAACTGCCTGGAACCTTCCGCTGCGCACCATCTATGCTTTCAACCAACCCCTCTCTTTTACGTAGCACGAATACATTCCTGAATCGTGCCACTAAGAAACGTCCCGCCAGCACCACACTGCTCGGGTCGTGACATACGCTACACCCCCCCCCCCCCCCAAACGCTGCCCCCTCCCTCCCTCGACCAAGGCGTTGCTCGGCCCCAAGAAGTACGACGAGAGGCGCCGCTCCCCACCCGCCCTTCCCGTCCCCGTCTTGCTCCCTCCCCCATCCCTAGCGTCACCTACATGGACGGCGCCCCTAACGCCGCCCCTTCCCTCCCTGACCACAGCGCTTCTCAGCCCCAAGAAGCATGACGAGAGGCACCGCTCCCCACCCCCCCCCTTTCCTGTCCACGTCTCGCACCCTCCCCCCATCCCTGGCGTCACCTACATGGACGGCGCCCCCAACGCCGCCCCCTTGCCCAACCACAGCATTGCTCGGCCCCAAGAGACGAGACCCAACGTCACCTAGATAGACGGTGCCCCCAACGCCCCCCCTTCCGACTACGGCGCTACTCGGCACGATGAGACCCACGTTCCCTGCTCGGCCCCAAGAGACGAGACCCAAAACCAAAAGAAGCAACCTCAAATTCACAGTTCAAAGCAACAGAGTCAACATGAGAGATAGATGAGAGATTACTGGAAGAGGGAGAAGACGAGCATGAGAGAGAGATTGCGAGAGAAGGCCATAAAGGAGGATTAGGGATTTGGGATGTTTGGATTTTGGACGATAGGGGTAATTTGAGAAAAATAAAAGTTAAACAAAAATATAACTAATACATCATTAGCTATAAATGATACTGTAGCAAGCTAAAAATAGCTTTAGATATCTATTATAGCTTGGTAGGGTCGGAGATGCTCTGTACACCATTAGAGAATCATTAGCTAAAATTTACCGTAACAAACTAAATATAGCTTTAGCTAATAAATTTAACTTGATACCATTAAAGATGCTCTAAGAGAGGCGACATTAATTCTCGTAAGCAAGAGCATCGTCTTATCTGCAACAACCATGTTAACGTGGTGGATCAAGGTGTCTTGTAATAGCAATCCCTACTTTGTCAAGAAATTGTGAAGAGGTTATTTTGAAAATCTATGATTTAATGTACTCTATTACATTAGATTAAATGACATCTGACAATTGATATTATAGTTGTTTTGTTTAAGAGAGTTGCTATAATTTTGAATTTGTCAACACCTTTACACACATTTAGGGTGTTGATATATGCAAAAGAAATGCAATGAGTGCAAGGGCTTTCACAATTGTTCAATTATGATAGAATAGCTCATACCACATTTTTATTTATTTTTTTTTTATAATTTTTTTTTTTTTTTTTTTTTTTTTTTTTTTTTTTTTTTTTTTTTTTTTTTTTTTTTTTTTTTATATTTTTTTTTTTTTTTTTTTTTTTTTTTTTTTTTTTTTTTTTTTTTTCCCCCCTTTTTTTTTTTTTTTTTTTTTTTTTTTTTTTTTTTTTTTTTTTTTTATATATATATATATATATATATATTTATATACACATGGGCGCGCATATATATATAAACTTGATATAATTTTTTTAACAATAAAAATGAGAAAAGAAAATTATGCTTCAACATCTTAGGTGACAAGATGATCTCCACCTGCTCTCCCACCCATTGCTTGTTAAATTGGCCTCTTCCATATTGATTTTTTTTTGGAAGAAGATTATCTACCAAATATTAACTTTAGATCATAACTAAACTATTCTGTACTTGTAGAACCCGCAATTTTATTGTGTAATGCAATTTAAATAACTAAGTCGTATGAGATTTATAATTATATTTAAATACTTATAATTTTAACTGTTAAATTTATTTTTAATGGGATAAATTAGATTTTTATTTAGTTATAGTAAATACTATAATTATGATAAAGTTATTGTTAAATAAAAGTTTAATATGAAACATTTAAAATATGATATGATATTAAGAGATAGCGCATTGTACAACAATTATAGATATTTAAGAATCTTTGTGACTCACTGCAATGGTCAATGGCCTCAAACGGATTGACAAAACAATGAGAAATGTAACACCTCAGCAGAAATAGACTTGGCTTTCAACAATCGATCTCCTTAATTTCTCAACCCTAGGATTTTCTTTTATCAGCTGGAACAATTTCACGACTACCCTCAATAGAGCAACTGACTCACGTGTAATCCTCATGTTGCGTTAATCTGGCCCAAAAATAACGAAGTTTTTGAAGTTGCGGCTTGAGAGTTGTTTGAATGGACCAGACAACCAGGAAAGCAAAGAGGAAGTATCCAAATAAGTCACTTATCGTAAGCGAATATGAATTTAGCACCAACAGCAAGCTTCACTCTTCTTCACCACAAAAACTTTCAAGCACCCTACATCGGTTGTAGTTGTAGGTGTTCGAACAACGATCCAATTATGTAAAACGTGATGAATATCCTTCAAATCAGCAATGCACTACTCATCACAAGTAACTGAGCATAAGTGGGGTATACATGCAACAATTTATCTCGAAACAAGCATCCAAGCTCAAGATGGATAGCCACCGTGTATTTTAAATTTTCTTTAGGTCATGCCACTGGACCACCGCATTGAATTTGGACAATGTGCAGCGGCAGTGCATTATGAAAAACCCCAAAATACAAAGATCCAATCCTTAGTTCACAGCCATTTTGGAAATCCATCTTTTCTCTCAACAAAGAATCCATAACTTCCACACCTAACAAATTTTTGTGCAACTTGCTACTATCTGAAGGCACCGTCAAAGTTTCCTTCTAGCTCAGAATATCAGCAAGGCACCATCAACAAAAATGTTGCAAGTACATATACAAAGAACCACACCAAATTTGGAGTCGTATTCCTAGGACTCCAAATTAGTTATACAATGAAAATGTTCTTTTCACTGGCTATGCACGAATTAGTGCTCCTCAAAAATCAGCTGGGAAACCCTTCAGAAAATTAATAGTGCCTTTTGGCAAACACTTCTCTACATCGTAACCTGTACCAAAATTACTCTGCGTTAATGAACAGTATTTTCTGATGGGCACTTCTCACCACTGCAGTAGGCACCAAGCCAATTACCGGGGTGCCTTTTTCTGACTTCAAATTCTTTGGACTTCTATTTCACTCATCCTAATGTTCGACCCACATCCACTGCAAACTGCATTCAACAAAGCACTCCGTTGGCTCAACCTAAGGCACTACAACCGTCCAAAGTTCCAGCCAACCACACCTAGCGTTACCACTGCAGAAGTGGTACGACGATAAGCAGTGCAAAATTGAAAGGTGATTATCAACTGGTTGGAGTCAGATTTTGAGTTTTGCTCAGTAATGATGGTGAATATATCAATGCAGTCTTTTGAGGACAGGCCCTATATATGCAATCTCAAATGCATTTTTCACATATAGATCTGCCAAGGATGAAACATTCTTTGCAAACTCAGGCTTAGTTTTCACCTCTTCCTTGTAAAACCTCACATTAAAAATGAGAAGCACACCATTATCTGAAAGAGAAGTGAACGGCTTTTCCACCTCCAAGCCTATAAACTCATCCATCTTCTCAGCTTCTCAAATGCAATGCAACATTATGAAGTATATAAAATGCATGGGCACAACAAGTGCTAAGCTGTATTTAGGAGATGCACCTTTTGGCCATCCCTGGAAATTTAAAAATGCCCAAAATCACTTTAAGACCATAAAAAAGCAACATATAATTATAAAAGAACAAGTAAATTCACTGAAAGCTCTATATGGACAACGTTAATATTACTTAGTAAGGCATTATCACCACAAAGCCAGTGTAAATGCAGTTTAGTTAATTTGAATCAGATATACAAATCAAACCACAGTAGCTCACTTTCCATTAAATGAGATTACATAGCAAAAGATGAGGAAAAGTGAATCTCCTAAAAAAGTCAAGTCAAGGCACCCACATTTCAGGGTGTATGGAAGTTTGCTTAATGCATGCACTGCAACCAAAACAAATTTAATGATACCATTACCAAACATTGAAGATATCAAATAGTGAATAACAGCCAACCCTCAAAAGTGAATGAGCAAAATCTAGATTAGATTAGGATTAACAAAATGTAACCTTGCTGCTAGAACCAAACCATCTTTCATAGATTCACCAGCGGAGACCTATATAGATCATTCTTCTTGGGTCTGTCAGAATAGTTACATTATCATTTTGTGTCAACCATTCAACATAGAGGCCAAAAAAAGGAAGTTATTGTCACCCTTAATAACAACATCAATTTTGATGAATCACATTGCATCATCCATGAATTTTTTTTCAGTACAGAACCTCAGTGGCTATGATTGAAACCAACATATTATGGAAACTCAATCCCAACCACAGGCAAGGGGAAAAAATGGATGGAACTTACAATTTGGAAGTCCTATTTAAAAATGACTAACGCATTAGAGTTGTATTGCAATTTAAATGACGCCAACGTATTACTATTTGGGACCAGGTATGCTGTCGGCTTCCAACAATTTCTGAAGGCTCCAATTGCAGCATTTGTGAAGGTGATTCCAAATGCGAGAAACAATAAATTTTGAAATGCATCCAAAAAAAAAAAAGCAAACTTTTGAAATTTAGAGGGTGGAAACTATATTGTGAAATGAAATAAAAATGTACACATTAAATCTAGGAATTACAATTACAAAACATCTAACTTCAAAAGCTTAAAAAAAGGTTTCTAGTACAATTCTTCGAAGATAAAGAATTTTGAAAGCAGTGGGTCATTAGAGTGATGCATTAGAGTTTCTTAAAATTTGGACATCTTATTTCTGAACGAGAGTGATGAAAGAGAACTTACAATTTGGAAATCTTATTTCTGAACGAGTGATGCATTAGAATTTCATCACTGTTTAAATTATGCCAATGTATAATCATTTGGGACCAGGTTGATGTTTGGTTTCTAATTTCTAAAGGCTCTGATTGCAGCAATCTTCTGTGAAGGTGATTCCAATTGGGAAACAATATATTTTGAAATGCAGCAGAAAAAGATCAAGCTTTTGAAATTTAGCAATTGGAAACTTTATTAAGAAATCAAAAGAAACTTTACACATTAAATCGAGGAATTACAATCACAAAACATCCTAGCCCATATATTAAGCAAACAAAAAAAAAGTTAGTTACAAGATCTGGGGAATGTTCCCTAACAGCAAGCACTCTCCAAAAAGAATGGTAAAATTTTGGTTCATGCCCAGAACAGAACACGGATGAATTGTCTGATTAAGGTAGCACAAAATCAAGAATCTTGAACACGACAATCTGACCACGATGCGTTCTATAGAGAGAGAGACAAAACACAGAGATTGAAAGTTCTGTTTCTAGAGAGCAGAGACAGAGAAAGAAACACGGGATAGCAAATGAGAGCAGTGTTGAGAGTGTAAACGGTGTGCGTATGCTTGTATGTATTGTATATTTAGAGAAGGGGAATGGAGGGAGCGGAGCGTGACAGCCAGAAAGTTACCGTTGAGAGAAAGAGAGAGAGAGAGGCGGCAATGGCATAATGTTGCCGCGTTGCCAAGAAATGACCGTTGAGCGGAGAGGAAAAGGCGGTAAAAAGGCAATTCGAATTGTTTCAACAAACTCGAGCGAGCCCAACACGCCGAGGAGGAGAAGACTAGAAGGCTAGCGAAGCACCAGCGCACCAACATTTTTTCTTTAAAAACAAGAAACTATTAAATTGAGATAATGGCATTTTAAGGGCCGCTTATTTACTTCATAATAAATAAATAAATCATAACAAGATGTCAAAAGACGGACGTACCCCCATACCATCTCAGAGTCTTTCTTGATTGCAGCCGATAGATCTCGCCGCCGCTACAGTCCACCGTCGCTATATTGTGAATGATTGGAATACAATTTTGTGTACTGATTTCTCCTGTTCAACTTGTTTTGGCTTTTAGGACTTCGTGTGAGCTGTCTAGGACTGATATAATAATGTGATTACCTTGTTTTGTTTTGATGATTATATAATGATAGTTTGATTTGATATGCCATGTTTTCGGGTTGAAACATATGTCATATGATATGCTTGTGGATGCTGTTTGTAGCCATGTTAGCTTGTGCTGTGGTTATATTTTTTGGTATCTTTAATGATAGCTGCGAATGGCCTACTACCGTTCACTGTTTCATCTCGCAACAACAGCCTTCCATCGCCACCAATCTCCGGACGTCATCCATGGTGTCAGTGTCGGCAATTTTATCTTCCAATACATTCGCCAAATCATATGAATAGAGAGAGAGAGAGAGAGAGAGAGATGATTTGTAGGGTTTGGGACATTTGGCTTTTAAATCGCCATGATTTTATTGGTCTATAAAAGAAGATCAATAAAGTTTACTATATTTATTTCCAATTATTCAGTGATTATTAAATAAAAAAATAAAAACCATAATTCGTATGTATTTCTATTTTCCCGGAACTTCATTTTTTGTGGAACCGATAGCAATTTTAATTTTATGTAATAAATGAGTGAAATTTTAATATGATTTATTAAGAAATTTTTTTAATTTTTTATTTACTAATTTATTTTCACGAGCATCCAATGTCTTATTTGTTTTTTTCTGATAATTTCAGGAATGATTTTTTAATTTTAATTTTTTTTTACAAATCTTAAACTTTGGTTGAAGGTTATAAAATGTAACTTTATAATTTTAAATTTAAATTTATATCTATTTATGTAATTATAATGACAACCCTACGGAGGATTTGGAGAATTGATTCATTACAATGAATATAATATTATTTTTCCAATATAATTTTTAATTTTTTTTCCCTCATTTCACAAAAAAGTTGAAAAAATTTAATAGACAAGTTTATGGAGAGAAGGTTATGATGTTTGAACATGAGTCGAAGTAGTGGATTTAATATTTGTTCAAATCAAGCTAAATGTTACACGATACTACACTGACAGAAGCAATTTGCTCAAAACAAAAATATTACACAAGGTTAGTGAGCAGCTACACAATTATGCACACGTCTAGTACAAAGTCCAGAAATTACTGCACACAAACGACGGGAAAGTAATTCACCCTGTAAACTGTGCGTCGGTGCATAGGGACATTTTTGTATTTCTTGATCAAAGATCGATAATTCGACACATGTTCTCCTGCAAATTTTCAATAACAATAAAGTAAAAAATAATTGAAACGACACATTTAGATCAGATAATTACAGCTAAAAGCAATGGTAAAAACCAATATTGCATGCCTATTGAAGATAATCTTATCTGAACCAAACCATCCCTTGCAAACATTTCACACTACGTAAAAGGAACGGATTTGCTTTAATAGTCATCTTGATGTTTCCCAAAATAACATGGATTGAATTAATACTGCAGCTAGAGGTTGTGATAAAAAAAACAAAAAGTACCTGAACATTCTAATTGATGTTATATCCTAATCGATCTTAAATTCTGTTCAAGGGCTTGATAGTCGCAACACCACCTAGTTCAGGCCTCAAATATTTGTCATGTGTGACATTCAACATTCCCGTTTTAGCAGCTTTATGAAAATTCAAAATCATTGCTGCACAATCCCTGTAATAATGACCAAGTAGGTTGGCAATTTTGACAGTACATTTTTTAACACGTAATAAATGAATGTTAAAAACAAAGCATGCCTGATCTGGGATTCATCATATCGTGCATGTCGGTTGAGTAATGGGGTCCATGTTGGAGTCAATTGCAGCGTACATCTTGCAACATAGATAGCTGCTGCACATAGCATGGAGGGCTTGTACTTCAAAGCTTCATACTCAACCAAGCACAGTTCAATGAGAAAGAATGCCAGATGTTCCAACTAGCAACATAAAACACAAGTCAAATAGGGTGTTGCTTCATACCAAACAAACCAGCTTTAATCCCAATATTGCTTCACAGCCATGTGAATTTAATTCAAGTACTATCTTGCATGAAGAATGTCAAACATCTAACGAAATTAACTTTAATCATGAATCCTGAATGTGATAGCTCCATTATTAGTTCATTTCATACCTTTGTGTCACCCTGAGCAGCCTTTAAGAATCGCAACATAAACACATACAGAGTTGGCAAATTTAAACGGAACTTTAGCTTGTTAAGGATAAGCTTCTCCTGAGAAGAGACATTGAGAAAGTAAAAAGAAATGACAATTATTTATCATAGTCATACTAAGTACACTAAGAACAAATGCAAAAAGGAACACCACTACGCACTAGGAAACAAATGCACAAAGGGAAGCCCCATCACCAAACCAAATACGTTCCTTTTTACTGCTTTTCAAAAAGTAAATTTAAAAGAATAACAATTCTACATTTTTTGTCTCAAGCCTTCCATTTATTTGCTATTCCGAATAGAAAGGAAAAGAAAAAAGTTCCATTTATTTAGAGTGTACGGCCATCAACCCTCCCTACTCCATTATAGTCCCGATACTTTCCAAAACAATGATATCAGAAATGGAGTGCGTACCATTCCTAGCAACTGGTCTCTTGTATAGGACTCTGCTGAGATGCTAATCAAATCTTTTACCTGTATCGAGAATCATAAAAATCAAAGAAGCCCCAATATTTTCAAGAATCGGCCCCATTGAAACAATGATTTAAAAATGTAAGCAAGTAGGACGCGTGATTATATGACTGTAAATCTATACCCTTGGGTGCCAAAAGTCCTCATATTTTGATGCAATCAGGAGTGCAGTAAGACCAACCAGTTGCATTTCATTCTTCTTGATTGCACCCAGTGAAAGATACCGGTCTAACAATGCAACAGTGAGATAAAGTGTTTCTGGCATCAAATCAAATTTATAGTTCACCTGCAATGATTTGGATAAGGAAACAATATAAGGCAGCAAAAATGTATTGCCCTGAAGGAGCAATTCCCAAAAAGATAAACAAATCCAAGGAAACAAGACCCATAGGAACACTCTTCAACAAATGCGCACCTCAATCAGCCAATTGATCAATATACCTCGCATTTGAGGTGTAATATTAGACTGAACATTCATATAATCTGCAAGACATGGATTTTCTGCCTACATGCACAAATACAACTGATTTCAGAAAAAAGAAATTTCAGTGTTCCTGGTATTTGAAGGTAATGCATCAGATTCAATTCAAAGCAGACAACAGGAATATTAATTATGGCCAAAGCAAATTTTCTATCCTGCAACAAATAGCAAGGTATGGGAAGAAGAAAAAAAATCATCGACGCCATGGAGACACAAGGGATCTAGCGTATTCCTTCAATTTCACATGCCAATAAAAAAAATAGTCACATGCACTACTTGAAATTATTTCATTTAAGGCAACTTGGAGGAATTAATCTTCCAGCTTCATTTTTATGAGATTCAGTACAAGAACATTGTTCAAAAATAATGGAAAACAAATCAAGGGAAACAGACCAATCACTCAAATTGGCACCAAAATCTATAATTACTTGAATCAGCTTTTGGTTAATCTAGTAATTTCATTGTTGCACTCAAAATATATTAGCAATAAAATTAGCTGCAGCACAAAAAATGTCTATGGGTGTGTGTCTAACGGGAAGATTGCCATCCTACTACATGTTCTTATGTTCATAGTAAAATCATAACCGCCACAGGAATATAAGGTCATAGAAGGAATATGATGAGCATCACCTCTGTGACCCAGTAGTGTTGATAGATCTCGTCAACATATTCTGCTACTTCAAGCTGATTGGAACTGTTGTCTATACTTGATAACTCTTTCTGCTGCATTTTCTTAGCATCCTTCTCTAGATTCTGTAAGTCAATGCCAATTGTAAATAAATACTGAAAGTATCTGAAAAGCATTAAAAGACAAGGGCAAGCGGCAACCTTTAATCCGGTCACAAGGGAGGCTGTAAAAGATCTCCTGCGACAGGATTTTCTTCTGACAATAACTTCTGATGCTTTCATGCACAGATCGCTATTATCACCACATGGAAGATCCCCTTGAGTAGTTTTGTTGACAACAATTGAGGTAGCAGCCTCAGGCAGTGTAGAAATTACAGCTTCCTCTAGTCCCTTTGATGATTTTGTAGCAGCATTTAACAGTTTGTTTGAGCATGAAATGCTCCTTGAGTTAGAAGACCATTGAGCATCACGAACTCCAGTTAATATTTTTACAATCGGCTGTTCCCAAAATGAACTGACTGATTCAAGTGTTTCTCAGACAAGGTGTACATAATTTCACAATATTGATCAAAGCAAAGGTGGTTTTCTTTTGTGACAAATTTTGATTAGTCAGGCAATCATCCTTCTTCACTTACTGAATAAATAGCCAAAAGAAACATAACATTGAAAGGATAATTTTAACTATACAGTGATTGCATAGGTCAAAAACCATTTTGGCCTATCAACAAGTTCATCCTTCCCTTTTTCTTTTATCATTAGAGCCCTCCAAAAACCAAGCCGCCCAAATAATATAAAGGGCAAGGATCAGACTAAAAAATCGTGCACAGGCACAAAAATGGAGAGCCCAACTTCACCATCAGTTGATGACAAATTGTATGATAAAAAAACACTCAATCACTTCTTCATTGACTATTTTTGGAGGCATTTCAGCCTATAGTTAATCCATTTATGATCATTAGCAATCAGAAAAACAAGCCACATGAATCTAAGAGGACAAGGATCAAACCCGAGGGAATGGTAGGATCACCACAATCATAGGATCAAGTCAAATGCTTCTTTACTTGCAATTTTACACTCCACTATGTAGAAAATCAAATAAATTCGGAGAGAGGAATTTTCATGTCAAAAGCTAGCATATTAAGTTATAAAAGTTAGAGAGACCCAAGACAATGGCATGTTCCAATTTGGTCCCTAGTTGGAGAAAAGGGCCTACCTAGGTGTGGTTTTGTACAAGCAACAAATTATAAGGCTGCTCAACGAGCAATTAGGCGGTAATTTAGTAAGATCACACTCGTGAATTGTTACAAATTTACAGCCCTTTAGAGAACTTACAGATGATTTTAAAAATAGATAGATTCAGCAGTATAACTGTATTCTAGAAACTAAATCTTACGGTTGGCTACATGCAATCAGTCTCTTGATTTAGCACTACACTTTGTCTTCTCTCCCTTCCTAGGAAAATGCACTTATGATTATATTCAGATTTTCAAGCTGTCTTTTGATTTCTCTTATTTATTTCAAATTGTGGATGGCCATTGAAATTTCTGTAAGAACACATTCTAGCCTTTTAATGACGGAGAAGTTTTTTTATATACTAATTTTACGAAAAGAGTATTTATATTCAACCATTGTCCACTGTATAGAGCATTTCAAATGGGCATTTTTTATGCCCAGTGTATAGAGCATGAACAAGGAATATAACTGAACTTTTATAGACTTACCTCCCCACACCAAAATAATAATAATAATAATAACAATAACAATCATGGGCAGGCAGTGATTCTGGTAACAACATTGCTCAAAGAATCAGACCACCATATGCCTCAAATAACAACTTGGGATTTTGGTAAGCCTGACATTAGCAAGGGGCGCATGATTGTTGTCATCCAATATGACATGTAATTTTCTTCATGTGCAAAAGCAACTTTACCAGCTTCCGAAAGGATGTAATCTTTGTAACTTATATGTGAAGCAAATAAGCTACATCAAGTAAAACAGCTTACCCTCACAGATTTTTTTGGTAATATATGAGAGCCCACATTTCTCTGGCCCTTTGGTGCCCTGGCATATAATGATCAACCAAAAAAAGGAATAAGGTGAAAGACACTGTTGGTCATTGGAAATACCAACTACCCCTTTTTTCAGTCTCAATTTTTCAAGGGAAGCTTCTAAAATTCTGTAATCTATGGCAGCAAAATAAGTTGCTTTGACTATCCAATGCTTCCATAAAAAGCAAACACACACACACACCAATGCAATAGTTTTGTCATGTAATATCAGCTAAAATGATTTTTTAGAAATCATGAAAAAAAAAACAAAAAAAACTAGAGATTGAAGAAAACAGCATAAGCTAAATTTCTAATGTTGAATTTATAGGAACTATTATTAGCATATAGTCATAACAATGAATAAGCCCTAGGCTGCAAGTACCCTCTGCCAAAACATTAACAGTTTATTAGATTATTATCGCCTACATTGCTATGAAGCCATCACTTGCACGGTGCCTCCAAAGATGACTTCTGGTTTGGCTTATCTGGGGCGCCACTTTTTGACCACCTTTATATTTTCCAGGGAAACATTAAAAGCATATATGTGGCTACAGTAACAATATTTTATGAATTCTAAAGATCTTAAAATCATATAAGACTATATCTCACCAGAAGCTTTATTATTTCCTTTAACCTTTTCTGAGATTTTTTTATACCTCTACAAATACAAAACAACATTATTTTAATTCCAACAAAAACTTACACTTACTGATGGAAAAATGCTATATATAGAACAATGGCATCAAAATAGAAGACAAAAATATCCTCACAATGCTTGAATCTCCTTTATCAACCCTCTTGCACACAGTCAAAGACTTCCTTCAGGTATCAAAAATAACAAAAATATCAATGGCACAATTCATCAGTAATGTACTCCTTACACACAACACAAGACAATTCAAGCACGCCAACCTAGTCTGCATCAAATGATTCTTTGCAGCAACCCTGTGAAATGAAGTCAAATATTATTTACAAATCCTATTTTGGTTAGGGACCAAGCTCAGAATGATAGTAAAGTGAACAGCTACCTGCCAATACTAATGGATGAATGACCCTGACCCTTGGCCCTCCCATCACCAGAGAAGACCTTTACACCCTGAGTACCTGCCACTATTCCAAACAAGCAAACACATAAAAATTAAGATTGCACTCAAAAAGCACTCAAAAGTGAAATTATAGAAACTATAATTCTGAACACATTAAGGTACCTTTTTTCAATTTATGATAGTTGTCAACACCTTCACTTGGCTTTACCTTTACTTTCCTCTGCATAAGGCAACGAAGATTTCATTTCATACTTGTTGCACTGTCATAAAGAATGGCATGGTATTCGTATTTGATAACAATGTTAATGCAGAAGTATTTTAGAGCAAATGCCTACACCCTTGGGCAAATATTATTACATACCAGAGTTTTTTTAATGAACAAATTTATGGCCCTTCCAATTATGTAATTCCTTTAAATGGCAGCTTATATGAATTTTGATTCAACTATGTAATTCCTTTAAAGTTTGGAGACTAACTAGTTGCTTCTGCAAACCACTTTTAACTTAATTTAAATGTTGATGATTGATAAATAGTTAAAGTTTATTGTTCTAGTTATAAAATAACAACAGAAATGTGGCTTATAGATTATTTAAACAGAAATGCACAAAAATAAACAAATTTATAAAACCTGATATAAACTGAAATCCTCACCGATATGTTTCACTCAATAATATAATATATGACTACGTATTTATATGAAAGGAGAAAACTATTTATGATAATATATAATTAGGATATCAATCCTAATTATTCCATATCTACTAATTACCACTAGTTACTCCATTAAATATTTCAATCTCATTAATTCCTCCACTAATTACAGTAACACTCCCTCTCAAGTTAGAGTATAGATGTTAATCAAACTTAACTTGTTATAAAGATAAAAAACTCGAATCCCATTTAAAGCTTTGGTGAATATATCGCCTAATTGTTCTCCAGTTTTTACATATCAAGTGAAAATTAATCTAAGATAAATTTTCTCACAGACGAAATGACAATAATTTTCAATATGCTTAGTTTGCTCATAAAACACAGAATTTGAGACAATATGAAGTGCAACTTGATTATCACACTACAATTTAGCCGGTACTAAACATTGAAGACCAACTTCATTTAAGAAATGAAATATCCACATTATCTCACACGCAGACTGCGCTATGATCCTATATGCTAACTCAACACTAGACCGTGACACAATATTTTATTTCTTACTTTTTCACGAGATCAAATTTCCTCCAACAAAGACACAATAACTTGTGATAGATCTTTTATCTATTGGACAACTTGCCCAATCTACATCTTAGAAACATTCAATCTAATTGTGTCTATGATTTGTGTACAAGAGACCATGTCCAGGTGCTCCTCTTAAAGTAACACAAAATTTGTTCCAATGTTACCCAATGCTCAACTATTAGGGATGACATGAATTGACTAACAACAATAACATAATAGGCAATGTTTGGACGATTGACGGTAAGATAATTTAACTTCCCAACTAACCTTCGATATCTCTCAAGGTTTTCAAATGGTATCTCATCTCCTTTGAGATCCATATTTAGAGTCATTAAAGCACAACAAGGCTTTACTCCCAATTTTTCCATCTCAGTTAATAAATCAAGAACATTTCCTCTTAGAGAAAGATACCACGTCTACTCCCTGTAACATCAACACCAAAGAAATACTTGAGCAACCCCAAGTCCTTCGTGTGAAATTAAGTATGAAAAAAGGACTTAAGAAATGAAATGCCCAAAGTATCACTGCCAACAATAACAATATCATCTACATATACAACTAAAAGGATGAGATCATTAGTTGATTGCTTGTAGAACATTGAATGGTTAGTCTGGCTCTTAATTATGCCTTATGTTTCAATAACCTGACTAAACTTGCCAAACCAAACACGAGGACTCTATTTCGAACCATATAAAGATTTCTGAAGATGACAAACGCGCTCAAACTCCCCCTGAGCAACAAAACTAAAAGGTTACTCCATATACACCTCTTCGTGGAGATCACCATGAAGAAAACAATTTTTAATATCCAATTGATGTAAAGGCCATTAGTGAGTAGCAGCCATAAAAATAAACAAGAAAATAAAGGTCAATTTGGCAACAGAAGAAAAAGTATCAGAATAGTTCATACCATATGTTTGGGCATAGCCCTTAGCAACAAGATAGGCCTTTAACCGAGTAACAAACCTATCAAGATTCACTTTAACTGCGAACACTCACTTGCAGCCGATAATTTATTTCCCTGAAGGTAAATGAACTAAGTCCTAAGTACCATTTTCATCTAAAGGTTGCATTTCGTCAAGCATTGCTTGGCGCCAACTAGGGTGAGAGAGGGCTTCACGAACAATTTTGGGCACTAGTAGAATCGAGAAAGGCAACAAAAGAATAAGAAAAAGAAGACAAACAATTATAAGAAACAAAAAAGACAAAAAAATTAGGATGTATCTTCCATAAAAGTAACATCAATAAAAATAAGATATTTGTTAACACTAGGACAATAACATCGATACCATTTTTGAAGACAAGGATATCCAAAGAAAACACACTTCAAAGACCTAGGATCTAATTTAGTAACATGTGAGGAAAGAGAGTTTTGTAAGGAATCTCATCATGAAAAACAGATGAGGACATACGATTAATTAAGAAACATACGGTAGAAACTGCATCAACCAAAAAGGATTTTGGAATATTCATTTGAAATAAAAGGATACGAGCAGTTTCAAGAATATGTTTGTTCTTTCGTTTGGCCACACCATTTTGAGATGGAGTATCGACACAGGAAGTCTCATGTAGTATGCAATGTTTAGCCATAAAATTTTGAAATAATATTTAGGTATACTCTTTTGCATTATCACTACGTAAACAACAAATAGAAACATTGAATTGAGTTTTGATTTCAACACAAAAAGCAAAAAAAAAAAATCAGAACAATTTTTTCATTAAATATAACCAAGTGACACGAGAATAGTCATCTACAAAAGTAATAAAATATTTAAATCCAAGCTTTGACATAATAAGAGAAGGACTTCAAATATCAGAACGAACTAATTCAAAAGGAACACTAACACGTTTATTGACTCTTAGACTGGAACTAAGGTAATGGTGTTTGGCATACTAACATGACTCACAATTTAAATAAGATATATAACTAAACTGCAGACAAAGCTTCTTACGCACGAAAAATGATGGATGACCCAACTTATAATTCTTCACAAAGGGAGATGTAACACCAGAACAAGCAACCGATGAAGGTAATGGAGTAACAAGAGTGTAAAGGCCCCAAATTCATGTCCTTTACAAATAATCCTTTTCGTCACAAGATACTGAATAAGCAATAATCAGGAAAAAAAGGTGATGCAACAGTAAAGACGATAAGTAAGCTGACTCACGAAAATTAAATTAAAAGAGAGATTAGGTAAATCTAAGACAGATGATAAAAGTAAAAGAGCGGTTGGTGTAATGGTACCAGGACCCACAGACACAAGATGAGAACCCATCAGCTAAGGTAACAATAGGGCTAGAAGTGTGACATTGGAAACTATAAAATAGACTAGAATTACCTGTCACATAATCTATAGCACCATAATCAATAATCCATTTAGAAGACGAGGAAAGAAAACATGTATTCAGAGTATCTGAATTGACAATAACAGTAACAGAAGAAGATGTATGCTTTAGGGTTTCTTGATACCCGAAAAACTTAACAAATTCATCTAGAGAGATATCAATTGATGGTGCTAAAGGATCAAAAGTAAATGCAAGGTGGACTAAAGAAACTTTCTGATTTTTATATTGAAGTTTTCGACAATCATGCTTCATATGACCTGGTTTCCGACAGTAATGATACACAACTCCAAAATTTTGTGGTCGTACTTCAAATTCCGGTGGTCCTCCTTCTCGATTTGCAGGATGATGGAATGATCATCTAAAGCACTATTGGATTGACATGGTGAGGAGCTTTGTGCAGAGTACCCGGCTAAAAACCTGAGAGGAGAGCTCAAAACCCGAGAGGACTTGTGACTTAGCAGTCTCAAAGTCAGGGAGAATGCCAGATAAAAAACTCATGATAGCTATTTGCTCACATTGGTGTTGTTGAACATTTACATCAGGGATAAAAAGTAATAATACATTGAGCTCTTCATAAGTCTTCTTAAAAGACATAAAATAAGTCATCAGAGACCGATCTTTTTTCTCAACTTGATAGAATATTTTACATACCTCATACGTGCGGGTAATCTATCAGTTCTTTACCAAAATATAAGAGATCCAAGTAATCTATCAGTTCTTTGACAAATTCACAATGATTAACCAAACTATCAATAAAAGCAAGCATCTTCTTGAAGTCATGTGAGTTTCAAGTCATCTATAGGAAAACCATTAATCAAATGATCATCTTTATTGATGCGGACGGTCTTACTCCAATCCATAAAATTAGAACTGTTTAATTTATGGTACGTGATTTTAGACATCACGGGAATCATATCCTCTTCACATCTATAATTCCAAAACCGAGACAGAATAGCTGTTACGTCACAGCACATTCAGGAAGAGTTGATTTCGAACAAAAAGCAGAGAGCAATCGACGGTACAAAATAACAAGCAATCGTAGTCGAAGGCAACATCATAGAAACAGATCACAGACGTCAACGATACAAAACAATGAGGCCTAGGGGTGTAAAACATACCCATCCATTCTGATCCGATCTGGTCCGTCACGAAGCGGGCCTAAACGTGCTAGCCCATATAACTCGCACTTTTAATAGATTAGAAATTATCTAATTTGATCCGATTAGATTTGCATGCGAACCTGTCCATATTTATTTATTTATTTAAAATAAATATTATAAGTTAATTTTTATTAAATATTTTTAAACCTTTTAATTTTAAATTATATTTAAATATATATATTTTAAAATTTTAATTTTAAAATTAATAAATTTATGCTATAGATACTTAAGTAGAAAATTATTTTACAAAAATAAAAAATTAATTCACGACTAATCCGTTTAAGCACACGATTAAAATGAACCAAAAAAAATTGGACTTGATCCGCTCCGGTCTGATGAACGGGTGGTCGAAGACAAGATGACACAAAGCAGCGAGAAGTGTTAGCATCGAAGTCGAAGTATACGCCGTCGGGCAGAAGCGTCAAGGTCAGAGACGTGATGATGGCATCGTCGGGCAGATGCGTCGTCGAAGTCGTCGGCGATGAATAGCATCGTCGAAGTCGAAGAAGTCATGCAGAGGCATCGAGGCCAGAGTTGTCAAAGACAGCATCGGACGAAGACGTCGTGGTCGGCATCGGGTAGGGACGTCGTGGTCAGCGTCATCGACAGCGGGCAGTGATATCGTCGAAGGACAGAGAGTCGATGAGGATAAAGACGACGATTAAAAGAAATGATTTTATTTTAACACGAACGACAGGCGTCGTCAACAACAGAAGTTCTGATACCATGATATAAACAAATAAACTAAAATCCACATTGATATGTTTCACTCAATAATATAATATATGTCATATATTTATACGGGAAGAGAGAATTATCTAAAATATCAATTCTAATTATACCATATCTAATAATTATTATTAATTATTTTATTAAATATTTAAATCCCACTAATTTTTCTATTAATTACAGTAACAAAGAAAAGTTTTTAAAAAAATCTATTTACAGGTTTCGTCTCGCATACCATGAAAACTTTACTAGATGCAGCATTTCCATCACTTGAGTTTGCCCTATCAACTCTCTTGAGAACCGGTAAAGACTTCCTTCAACCACCAAAAATAGCAAAAATATTAACATGTTTGATTAATTACATACTATTACAAAAAGCGTAAGACGCTTCAAGTGCACCAACCTAGTCTGCATTATGCTGCCCTTTGCAACCATCCTGTGAAATGAAATTACATATTTTTCAATATCCATCCTATTTTGGTTTCAGACCAAGTTCAGAATGATGACAAACTGAACAATAGATACCTGCCAATACTAGCAGATGCAGAACCCTGACCCTTGGCCTTCTCGTCACTAGAAGGGACCTTCACACCCTGAGTACCTGCCACTACCCCAAACAAGTAAACACATAAGATTGCACTTGAAAAGTGATATTATAGAAATTATAATTCTTAACACGAGGTACCTTTCTTCGAAGTACAATAGTTTCCAAAACCTTCACTTAGGTTTCCCTTCACTTTTCCCTGCATAAAACAGTGAAGGTTTCATTTCATACTTGTTGCTCCATTACCATAAGGAACCACGGTGTGATAACTACATATGTGCAGAAGTATTAAAATGCAAATACCTACATCCATGGCCAAATGTTGTTACAAACAGAAAATTTCCAATAAATAATATAGCCTAAAATATCAATAGCTGATACAAATTTTGTCTCAATTATTGAATTCTTTTAAAATTAGGAGAATATTTGGGAACCATTTCTACCTAAATTAAATGCCAATGATTGATATTTTATTTTATTTTATTTTATTTTCTCACACAGAAACAAGAGAAATGGCTTAGATCATTTAAACCTAAAAGCAGAAAAAATGGACAAAATTTTTGAACCAAAATTGAAAGAATATGTAAAATATAAATCAATCTACAGGTTGTGCATACCATGGAACCTTTCTTTGCAGCAGCATTTATATTCCTACTTCCAGGACCAATCGAAACCCTGTACATAATAAATTGAGTACAAAAAATAATTATTAGGTCCAGAAATTAAGGCTTGCAAAAAATTCAACGCATACTTCCCACTTCCAAGCAACATACATAATTAACAATATCATGAAGTTTGTTCTAAGCCCAGATAGAAAACAATTCTCTTGAGCAGGGAAATTTTTTTTCTTTTCTTATCTATTGTTTATGTAAACACAGGTATAGAGCAGATGTTGCTTCCAACCTAGTATGCAAGCATTAATGGCAAGTTTATATTTTATATTGAAGTAATAAGGATTTCGTTGATGAGACAAAATTTTAAAAAAGTCAATAAAGCCTCTCATACCAGTCAATCTATTTCTAATATAAGTCTTCTACAAACGTAAATCATTACAGGATAGATTCAATAAACTGCACATCTTACAATAAAATAATCTACAGCATGCAAAATTATATCTAAAAGAACAAAAACTTAGAATAACTCTTCAAAAAATAAAAAAAAACGTCTACTCACACAGGTTTCAAGCCACTATGAACTTCTCTTCTTGAAAAGGAGGGCTGAAGATTGCTAACATCTGATAACACTTTCCTTCAAACATTTAATTTGAAAGTAAAACAAAATTAGCATGTCGTTTTAACGATTAATTTATATAATTCACCAACAATATGGAAGATTGAAAGAAAACTAAAATAAACAAGAAAAAAACAATGATTTCTCATCTCTATGCTACTATTCATTCGATATAATGAAGTTTCATGCTTAAGACAAATCATCTGTCAGTCTTTTGTGACTCAAAAGTACATATATTAAGGACATAAAAGATCATCTCGTATGTAGATAAGGGAATGAAAGATCAATAACACGTCAGTACATTGGGGTGAGAATTTCATATTAAAACAATGAATAACATACAACAAGACCATAGTAGCTCTTACAAGTTAAACCCAATTTAAGTTTAATAGTACATCCCAATTAATTAGATAATAGCATCCAAGTTGAATGATAAATGCAAGGACGAATAAATAAACTCAGGATCTCCAAACAAATGTGGCTAAGATAACATGTAATCTTATCCTGAGGTCAGTTATAGTGAGGAGTGAAGATAGACAAGAGAGGGACAGAGAGATGTGCCATACCATACATTTTTTTTCTGCACTCAACAACTGTTCCTATATAACTTAATGCTAACTTATCGCGACTCACCACTAAATCTATAGCTCGTGTGTCTCTCTGTAGCCCAGCACACCCAACCCAAAGACTTAAGAAGCTAGATACCACAGTGTTTCTCCAAAGTTCTTCAAATCAAGACGATTAAATACATCTAGAAAAAGCAGCATGTACTAAATTAGAAGAAAAAAAATCATCAAGTGAAACACAGTTTCCCCTTTTCACAGGTCCAAAATGTTTAAACAAAATTTGAAATCTGTTTTCTCGCCATACATTTTCCATGTCTGCTTGTAAATTTAATGACATTATCCTAGAATTGTCGTCTTGTGCCCTTCTACTATCTGTGTTTCAAATGTATCTTTTTAAAAAAATGAGAAAAATATATCTTATTTTAATTAATCACATTATCTTCCTAACCAAACCAAACCAGTAAGTCTTAATCCCAATAATATGGGGTCAGCTACATCTCCGATATAAATAATTCTAACTTTAGTTTAGTTGCAGAATATAATAC
The DNA here is from genome assembly GCA_023512835.1 of Taxillus chinensis. NCBI lineage: Eukaryota > Viridiplantae > Streptophyta > Magnoliopsida > Santalales > Loranthaceae > Taxillus > Taxillus chinensis. The sequence goes on along the minus strand of CM042092.1, from coordinate 18,330,229 downwards.
ACACAAATGCATACAAGTTTTAACATGGCATTGCCAAATCAAAAAAATAAAAATGGAAGAATAGGACATACCTAGCAGCAGGCTTGGGTATTCCTTTTCCAGAAGGACCAGTACCGCTGAAATGATAATTAAATAATATATAAGTTATTAATATCCTAAATTCAAATTATTTTTAACTAAAATTAGCCAATATAAAATAACTAAGAGTACTTACGAGCAAGTGGTCACATTTTCTGAATAAACTTTTAAATTTTTCGTGCCAACTACCATTGCAAATAGATACGGGTGACCTGGTGAGTAAAAAATAGGGGCAAAGAAACACGAAAAAATTTAAATTTAACAAAAATGATGGATAAACGTACCACTCCTGCGAGTAATGCGATCTTCGGCCTCTTGATTCGCACGCACAATTGGTTTGCTCTGAAAATTAAGGAAACAATCATATTTGCTCTGAAATTTTCAGAAACAACGAGAAAATTCATTAAAAAAAAATCCAATGAATACCTTGGCCGCTACCATGTTTCGATCCGGCTCGCTCCTAAACACTGATCGATTCACCACTTCAAGAATTCTAGATCTGGAACTACGCAAACTAAATTAGCAAAGAAACAAAGTTTGAAATCAAATTTTCAAAGAAACAAAGCCTCGGACAAAAGATTTCATCCACCTCCGAATATCAGGGTTTCGGGAAGCAACTACGAGAACCGCCGTGCGTGAAGAAAATCGAACCTATGGAGAGGAAATTAGGGTTTCAAAGCAACTCTAGGGTTTAATTATTTGGCTTGGATCTCAAACTCTCGATGTTTGGGAGGGGAAGGGGGAGGTGGTGCTGTTTACCGTTCCGTTGGGGATGATAATATTTGAATAAATTGGACCGGCTCGTTTGAAATGAGCGCGTGTAAACAGTATATGGGATTATAAAAATAATTTCTTTTCAAAAAATAAAAATAATGCAGACCAAACGTATAATTCTTATACATTTGCTATAAGAAATTCAATGAAAGGAAGAATATTATTGTACCAATTATCTATTGGGCCATAAAAAATATAATAGGATGAATAGATTTCTCTTGAAAATTATCAAAGATAATAAGTTTATGAACTCTATTGATTGCAATAAATAAAACATGTAAAAGATAATCAAGAGTTGGTAGAAAGTATTAATTATTGCATGTATTACAAAGTGAGACATTGTTGATTTATAATGAAAACTTATCAACAACCCAAACACTCACAAAGAATATCTATCTAAGATTATAAAAGTGTTAGGGAAGCTTCTTACAATTTTACGAAATTTTCTTTTTATCACACGTGAATGCACACAAACTAGAAATTTTGAATTCAATAAGCTTGGTTGCGTGATTGGAAATGAAGTATTATCCTACAATGCAACTAGAGTTTCTCTTTTAGAAGATGAAAGCTCACTTTGTATTTACACGCATGTAAAAGATGATATCTTAATATGACAACAATATAATAAATATATATATATAACATCTTCAATTTAGGGTTTAGTGTACCACTACACTCTCATTAATGATGAAAAATAAAAGTCGTATCATAAGAGTAAGAGATAACATAAAAACGTTTTTAGAATTGACTGAGTCTTTGTAAAAAAAATATATATTATACTCACACTTGAGTGACTCGCCTTTTGCTTCAAAAAACAACTGAGTCTTCATAGTAAATTGGAATGTCATAATCGGTTCTTGTAAAGATTCGTGTTTGGAATGATTTATGAGATAGCCTTTATTTGGTAATGAAGATATCTAATTGGTATTGTGCTCGACAATACGAGCATTTTGACAGTAGTTGGGTCCAATTTAAAATTGAAACCCTGAAAGGTTAGTTATGTAATTTTGAGTATTTATTAATTAAAGAGATGAGAAAAATATATAAATAGGGGGAGAGAGAGACTCCCAACGTGTGGTCATTTGTGTTTCATGACTTGGGTGAAAGAGAGAGCATAGAGAGCTTGGAAGTAGAGCTTGAAGCTTAAGTTTTGGGGTTGATTCATTTATGAATTATTACTAAGTAGATGTTCCTAAACTTCTTACATTGATTTTATTTTGATATACATGATTTTGGCATGATCTGTGTGATTTCGTATGAATCATAGGTTTTGGGGAAAATTCAATTTTGGGTTGAATCTTGTGATTTAAGTGCATTATATGTGATCAAAACCTGATATGTAGTGTTGGGTATGAGTTTTCGGAGGGTTTAGGGGTCACTGGGTTGATTCTAGACAAAGAATAGGGTTAAAGTGATGATGAATAATAACCTTAACGAATTGTTCGGTCGAAGACTCAAAGGAGCCTCAAGGCGGGGCATTCGAATTAGGATATTCAATCCAGACATTCGAATTAGGACATTTAATGAAGACATTTGAATTAGGACATTTGAATGAAGACATTCAAATATGGACATTCGATGAAGACATTTGTTGGACCCCATTTTGTCCAGGTTGGACATAACATTCATTTTTCACTTTATACATTAAATAAAAGACGTGACCGTCGATTCGAGGGGATATTTCGATGACTTCTTTAAAAAGGTTTTCAAACACCAAAAATTCAGTCCCAGGTGATAGAGAATTAAATTTGAGAATCGACCCCTTCGACTGCGCTCAAATCCGAGGTCAAACGAAGAAGTTATGGTCAAAACCGTATTTGGACTGCTAACGGCGATGAACTAGCGGCCAATATTCAAAACGACACTCCGGATCAGGTCATGAACCTCATTTTCTTAATCCTCTCATCATTCTGAGAATTTTGACATATATATTGTATATATTCGCTCATAGAGCTTATTTTTGGAAAAATAAAAAAATATGCTTTCGGTAATAAAGCGGTTCAGGAACGCGCAGTACAGTCTTGGCACAAAAACAAACTCATTTTCAAATAAAAATGACATGGGATCACTCGTTGTGATGTCCCGAGTCCAAAAATAATTGTTTCACATTTTATTGAAAGTCAGATTGTTCTGCCGATCCCAAAAACCCAAAATATCAATTAAAAATTATAAAATTAAGCAATAAAAGCTTTTTGCTTTTTTTCTTTATTCTTTTCTGCCTATCCTTGGCCACGTGTCGCCTTTCCATTAGTTCATAATAATAAAACAAAAACAATTCAAATAAACAAGACAAAAACAAAATAAACAAAATAATAATAAAAAAAAACTACAACCACTCATTTCATTTCTCCCTTATCTCTTCACCAAACCCGACATCGTCTTCCTTTTCTCTCCCCCCTCAGCCGCGTCTTCTTCCCCCTCCTTCCACCATGGCCGCCGTGATGCCTCAACGGCCGGAGGACCACAGCCACGTCGACGCCAACTATCCTTTTCTTCTCTCTCCTTCTCCCTTGGACCCAGTCCACATGAGCCAAACCATCATGGCTCACACCCACAGCTCAAACCCGAGCCACCCAAAGCGCGACGCCTCGCCAAGCCACCATGTACGGTCACCCACCCTTGATCCACCGTCTCAACCCAAACCAAACCCTAGTCTCTTCCCTTATATAAACCCAATCAATCACCTAGTCATGGGGGGGCTCTCGAAAAAACACAATCGGCAATCCTAAAGCCATCGTCAAATGATCCACCCTCTGTAGAGAGTCCCCCGCCATCCACCATCACTTCCAAAATCGAAAATTACCTCCCCAACAGTCGCTTTGCACCCCTATCCTCCAAAATCCTCCCTCCCAGCGTGATGGCTTGCTAAGCACCGCGACGAACCACCTTTGCTCCCTCCAGCCAGCCGATGCCGACTACACCAACTCCCGTTACCTCAGTCCCCTCGACAACACGTCCGATTACCCCAAGACGCATCACTGTTTCTCCTCTCCAGAATACGGCATTAAGGCCCTCCCACTGCTGTCGCTCGACCCATCGTACGGTCTCCAACAGCCTCCATGAAGGCGATCTAGCGCCCCACATCATCCGGCCATCGAAGGGGGAGATGCCTAGTTCATTAACAGAGCCTGTTTGAGGAGGAAGGAGACCTCTTTGAGCGTGGTTGGTTTCTCGGTCATCCACCCTCTTTGGTTTTCTAACGTTTGTTTTCCTTGTGCACTTCATTGTTCCTGCGTATGTGTGGTGTCCTTCATGTGTATTTGTCTTGTTCATGTGCTGTGTCAACATGGGTAATCCATATAATATCTTGCTCATTCTGTCTTGTTTCTTGCGTTGTGTCAACATGGGTGCTCCATATGGTAGTCAGCAGTCTGTCATATCTTTCTTGTAGCCTAGTACGTGTACACAAGAGGCAAGCCAGTCCACATGAGTACTGCTTATTCTGGGTTTCATATTTTCCATCCTGGGTTGGTGCCTTTTTTATTTCTATTTTCTTCATGAGTTGTTTTCTTTTTGTGTCTGTTTGTGTGAAAGGTTACATTAGTATGCTTTTTGCACCTGGGCTTTGTATTCTGTTTTAGAACGCGTTGTAGCGGCATTGGTATTCTGTCCAAATTCTTGTGTTGAAGACTGGGTTCTTGTCAAGTCCAGCTATCGTGCTTGTTATGTCTTGGTGCTTTGTTCATGTGGGTTTATTTGGTCATGGGTTTTCGCGTTCACACTTGTTTGGTCTGCTCCATTTGTCACGTTGAGGACATCCACCCATGGCACATCGACTTCTTTCTGGAGAACCAAGATGCTTCTTTTTGGATCATTTGGTTTCTGGTATCATGTTAATTAGATTAGTCATTTAATTATTTAGTTTGTTTTGTTTATTTTATATTTATTTTATTTTTTTATCTCCATAGCCCATAGGAATCTTGTTAGCTTGGGCTTTGTGATTATAAGTCACATATTTTGTAAGTTGTAACTGTAAATCAGATATTTAGAACAAAAAAAGAGAAAAAAGAGTGAGAGAAAGAGAAAGAAAAAGAAAAAAAGAGAAAAAAAGAGAAAAAGAGAGAAGCTTGTTTTCATTTTGTGAATGACACACAATTACATACTACACACTTGTATTTTTAGTTGTTATCTTTCTAAAAAAATGTAAAAAAAAATCATTTCTTAACTTAAAAATGTTTTTTTCCAAACAAAAAAAACTCTTTCCAAACTTGAGCTTTTTCTTAACGCCTAAGCTTTTGTCATTTGGGGTTTTATTTTGTTTCGTTTCATCCTTTTCGTTTTTATCCAATATTATTGTGCATATTTACTAACTTAGCTTAGAAAAAAAATTGTAACAAAAAACAAACAAACAAACAAACAAACAAAACAAACAAAACAAGCATTCAAGCTAGCGAACAAGAGAGCCACAAAAAATGAAGAACAAGCTTTGCGATACCTTTGGAAACTCTTTGGGAATATAAGTATTTTCTTTAAACAAAAAAACCAAGAGTTATTTTTCTGTTTTCCAATAAAACAAATTGTACATGCTTTTCTGAAATTCTAAACTTTGTTCCTTTGTTTGGCATTTGTGAAAAAAATAATCAAGCCTGTCTTTTTAAAAGTTGTTTTACCCATATTTTGCATGCAATGTTTATTACTACTTGTTTACTCTCTTGGCACGGGTAATAAGCCCAATATGGGCGGGCATATCAAATAAAGAATCTGAGCTATCTAAGTTTAACCGAAGCCAAAAGGACGATCAAGGAGCAATTACCATTGGAATCGAAGAACTAGACTCAAAAGAAGTAGTATCCACGTCAAACAGGGACATTTGACACCGAAGGGTTCCTTTTGCCACCGAGAGATAAGTTCATTTCTATTTGAGCATTTTGAGACAAATTTTGATTGTTTAAAATGAAGAGAGGCCGTCTTTTCTTACCTCGTAATACTACTATTATTAGCCCTTTTGAGCTTAAATATATATTTTCTTTGACATAACCCAATCCATAGTTCACCCCACATTAGGGCAATTTATAAATAGCAAGACCCCATTCTGGGGCAGTGTTGTAAAATATTTCTCACATTGGGACAGTATTTTTTAGACCCCTCATAGATACATACCCCACAATTGGGGCAGTTTTTGTTTTTCTTTTAAAAAAAAGGGCAAAAGAAAAGAAAGAAAGAAAAAGCATAACCCTCATGTTGGGGCAATTGTTAAGACCCCTCATAGATATATACCCCACAATCAGGGAAATTTTTGTTAGATAGAAAAAAAGTGAGCGAAAAAAAAAAAGAAACATCTTGTAGCAGGATCCCGTATTGGGACAGTTTTGTAAAGTACCCCCGCATTGGGGCAATTTTAGCAATTGTGTAAAGTATAGTCTGAACTATGGATCAATTCTAGCCTAGACTAGGTTCGAGCCGCTTTATACCCTTTCTTGTTAAACTAGTAGCACAAGCCTACATTACGGTCCTAATAAAGTCCTCTCCGACTAAGCAATCAAGTTTTTCTCAAATGCTCAAAAAGGAACAACTCATGGATATCCAAGGCGGGCTTGATGAAAACCTATAAGGGCATCAAGGGTAAAATACAAAGCTAGCTACAAGACAGAAGGAACAACAATCAGCAAATAAGGTGGGCTTAGTGAAAACCCGAAGGGGCACTAAGAGTAAAATTCAAAGCCAAAAAAAAAAAGATCAAGCACTCAAGAGCCAATATCAGTCAACATCTTCTCCATTGAATTTTTGAGCATCAAGACTTCAGCAATCAAATATCCTCTCAGATCAAACCTCTACACAACAATCCCAAGATCTACAAACGTCTTCTACAACTGAACCCTTGAACATCAATCAAGGTCCAAAATCATCCCAATATTCTCTCCATTTGAGCTCCAGAGCATTAATAGTCCAAGATTACCAAACAAGCATCCAGAATCTCCAATCAAATCCCTAAGCCTTACGATTCAAACAATCAGGCATTCTCTCCAATATAGCCTCTGAGTACTTAGATCCAAACTGTCAGATAAAATTTCCCATTTTCACATAAGTTAGCTCAGCCCATTGATATTTCATCATGAAAAAAATACCAAACCTTCAAATCCATGCAAGGCCAAGCTGAAGGCTACACCTAGTTAGTTCAGAAACTTTGAGAGGCTTCCCCTTAAAAGCTTTTACCTTTCTCAAGCGAGAAAACAAGTGGTAATTCTACATTGCATGTTTCACAAATCGTTTTTAACAAATTTTATTTTAAATTCAATTACTTTGTGTGCGTCACTTTCAATAAAATGCTTATGCCCCAACTGAGTTTCCCAGGGTGTCACTCAACAAGAATACCACGACCAAGCAAGAAAGGGTTCCCGACTGAATGAACCCGCTCCCCAACCAAGGCCCAAGCCATCCAGGAATGCGACGACCTCCTAACAAGATTCAATGGATTTGGAACAGTTTCTTGAGCATTTTGACAGTCTGAAGAAATTAAGCAAGCCGCCCCAGCGACCGGAGCACCCTTAATTAAAAGTTTTCCAGATGAAACCTGAATCCCATTCCCCAGCTAATCCATATGAATTCCAACAACGCCAACCCCCAGCGGTTTAAGCTCCCTTTCAACATAAAATTCATCATGCATCCTAGACATGCACCACATAGGATAATTGCATTCCATGCATCACTTGCATACATTCATCATTTTTTTTTCAGGAATGTTGTAGCCTCTGAAGATCCGAAGAGATCATCCGCAACAAGCTTCCCCAAATAACTAAGCCCTAAAGGCTCCCGTTGTTCAATTCTTTGCGTTTTCTCAAGCCTTAGAAGCCTCTGCGACAATCAAATAAACATCTTATTCTTTTTTAGGTAACCTCGTAGAGCGATCTCATTGAGTGAACTCGTAGAGGGAGCCCACATTGATTCATTAACAAATTTCTTCATCAATCATTGAATCCTTTCCAGGCCCTAGATGCCATTTCAGTCCTTTTCAACCTTAGAGGTCATTCCGTGCGCATATCCGTATCTTTTTATCCTTTCGGGAAGTCCGCAGGCAGTTCTCCTGCACCTATCCCACTTTTCTGTTTTATCTTTTCAGGAAGTCCACTGGCAGGTCCCCGGTAACTATCCGTAGTTTTTTTAAAAAATTTTCTTTTGGGAAGTCCGCAGGCAGTTCCCTGCACCTATCCCACCTTTCTTTTCCATTCTTTCAGGAAGTCCACTGGCAGGTCCCCAGTAACTATCCTTAGCTTTTTTAAAATTTTCCTTTTGGGAAGTCCGCAGGCAATTCCCCTACACCTATCCCACCTTTCTTTTTCATTCTTTCAGGAAGTCCACCGACAGGTCCCCAGAAACTATCCTCAGCTTTTAAATTTACTTTTGGGAAGTCCGCAGGCAAGTCCCCTGCACCTATCCCACCTTTCTTTTTCATTCTTTTAGGAAGTCCACCGGCAGGTCCCCAGAAACTATCCTTAGTTTTTAAATTTAATTTTGGGAAGTCCGCAGGTAGTTCCCCTGCACCTATCTCACATTTTCTTTTCAATTTCAAGTAAGTCCGCAGGTGGTTCCCCTGCACTTATCCTTCTCGCTTTCTCCGTTTGAAAGTCCGCAGGCAGTTCTCTTGCACCTTTCCTACCTTTACTTTTCAATTTCTGTTTACACATAGATGCCTTTTAAACTTCCGATAGATTTTTGCCTTTTCCAATTCTTATTAGTCCTAGATGCTTCTCCAATTTTCATTGGCCTTAAAAGCCTCCTTTCCAACCATGACATTCTACCTTGCTCTGGCAGTAGGTAAGTCGGGTAAGTGCTCCAACCCGGCCAAAATGATTCCATTTTTATCTTTGCACACTGTTTGTCTACAAACAATGTACAAAGAGGGGCAGCTGTTGGACCCCATTTTGTCCGACTTGGACATAACATTCATTTTTCACTTTATATATTAAATAAAAGACGTGATCGTCGATTCGAGGGGATATTTCGATGACTTCTTTAAAAAGGTTTTTAAACACCAAAAATTCATTTCCTGGTGATAGAGAATTAAATTTGAGGATCGACGCCTTCGACTGCGCTCAAATCCGAGGTCAAACGAAGAAGTTATGGTCAAAACCGTATTTGGACCACTAACAGCGATGAACCAGCGGCCAATATTCAAAACGACACTCCGGATCAGGTCATGAACCTCATTTTCTTAATCCTCTCATCATTCTGAGAATTTTGACATATATATTGTATATATTCGCTCACAGAGCTTATTTTTGGAAAAATAAAAAAATATGCTTTCGGTAATAAAGCGGTTTAGGAACGCGCAGTACAGTCTTGGCACAAAAACAAACTCATTTTCAAATAAAAATGACACGGGATCGCATGTTGTGATGTCCCGAGTCCAAAAATAATTGTTTCATATTTTATTGAAAGTCGGATTGTTTTGCCGATCCCAAAAACCCAAAATATCAATTAAAAATTACAAAATTAAGCAATAAAAGATTTTTGCTTTTTTCTTTATTCTTTTCCGCCTATCCTTGGCCACGTGTCACCTTTCCATTAGTTCATAATAATAAAGCAAAAACAATTCAAATAAACAAGACAAAAACAAAATAAATAAAATAATAATAATAAAAAAAACTACAACCACTTATTTCATTTCTCCCTTATCTATTCACCAAACCCGACATCGTCTTCCTTTTCTCTCCCCCCTCAGCTGCGTCTTCTTCCCCCTCCTTCCACCATGGCTGCTGTGATGCCTCAACGGCGGGAGGACCACAGCCACGTCGACGCCAACTATCCTTTTCTTCTCTCTCCTTCTCCCTTGGACCCAGTCCACACAAGCCAAACCATCATGGCTCACACCCACAGCTCAAACCCGAGCCACCCAAAGCGCGACGCCTCGCTAAGCCACCATGGACGGTCACCCACCCTTGATCCATCGTCTCAACCCAAACTAAACCCTAGTCTCTTTCCCTATATAAACCCAATCAATCACCCAGTCACGGGGGGGCTCTCAAAAAAACACAATCGGCAATCCTAAAGCTGTCGTCAAATGATCCACCCTCTGTAGAGAGTCCCCCGCCGGCCACCATCACTTCCAAAATCGGAAATTACCTCCCCAACAGTCGCTTTGCACCCCTGTCCTCCAAAATCCTCCCTCCCGGCGTGATGGCTTGCTAAGCACCGCGACGAACCACCTTTGCTCCCTCCAGCCAGCCGATGCCGGCTACACCAACTCCCGTCACCTCAGTCCCCTCGACAACACGTCCAATTACCCCAAGACGCATCACTGTTTCTCCTCTCCAGCATACGGCATTAAGGCCCTCCCACTGCTGTCGCTCGACCCATCGTACGGTCTCCAACAGCCTCCGCGAAGGCGATCTAGCGCCCCACATCATCCGGCCATTGAAGGGGGAGACGCCCAGTTCATTAACATAGCCCGTTTGAGGAGGAAGGAGACCTCTTTGAGCGTGGTTGGTTTCTCGGTCATCCACCCTCTTTGGTTTTCTAACGTTTGTTTTCCTTGTGCGCTTCATTGTTCCTGCGTATGCGTGGTGTCCTTCATGTGTATTTGTCTTGCTTATGCTGTCTTGTTCATGTGCTGTGTCAACATGGGTAATCCATATAATATCTTGCTCATTCTGTCTTGTTTCTTGTGTTGTATCAACATGGGTGCTCCATATGGTAGTCAGCAGTCTGTCATATCTTTCTTGTAACTTAGTACGTGTAAACAAGAGGCAAGCCAGTCCACATAAGTACTGCTTATTCTGGGTTTCATATTTTCCATCATGGGTTGGTGCCTTTTTTATTTCTATTTTCTTTCATGAGTTGTTTTCTTTTTGTGTCTGTCTGTGTGAAAGGTTATATTAGTATGCTTTTTGCACCTGGGCTTTGTATTCTATTTTAGAACGTGTTGTAGCGGCATTGGTATTCTGTCCGAATTCTTGTGTTGAAGACTAGGTTCTTGTCAAGTCCAGCTATGGTGCTTGTTATGTCTTGGTGCTTTGTTTATGTGGGTTTATTTGGTCATGGGTTTTCGGGTTCACACTTGTTTGGTCTGCTCCATTTGTCACGTTGAGGACATCCACCCATGGCGCATCGACTTCTTTCTGGAGAACCAAGATGCTTCTTTTTGGATCATTTGGTTTCTAGTATCATGTTAATTAGATTAGTCATTTAATTATTTAGTTTGTTTTGTTTATTTTATATTTATTTTATTTTTTATCTCCATGGCCCATAGGAATCTTGTTAGCTTGGGCTTTGTGATTATGAGTCACATATTTTGTAAGTTGTAACTGTAAATCAGATATTTAGAAAAAAAAAAAGAGAAAAAAGAGTGAGAGAGAGAGAAAGAAAAAGAAAAAAAAGAGAAAAAGAGATAAGCTTGTTTTCATTTTGTGAATGACACACAATTACATACTACACACTTGTATTTTTAGTTGTTATCTTTCTAAAAAAATGTAAAAAAAATCATTTCTTAACTTAAAAATGTTTTTTTCCAAAAAAAAAAAAACTCTTTCCAAACTTGAGCTTTTTCTTAACACCTAAGCTTTTATCATTTGGGGTTTTATTTTGTTTCGTTTCATCCTTTTCGTTTTTATCCAATATTATTGTGCATATTTAATAACTTAGCCTAGAAAAAAATTTGTAACAAAAAAAAAAACAAACAAACAAAACAAAACAAAAATACCTTTCTTAAATAAAAAGAATGCATAAAAAATTTTTCTCTTCAAACACTTACGTTTTAAATACTTTTTTTAAAATACTTGGCTTTTCAAACACTTGAGATTTTCAATACGTGGCTTTCATCATTTTTTTAACATGTGTTAGCATGTAGTTTAGAATGTCATCAATTTAACTTTGGCTCTCCTTTAGATCTTTAAATAACTTAGAGTTAGTTTGAATTTCAATAAAGAATTTAAAAAAAATAAAAAAAACATTAGGATTTTTTTTAGGACTTAGGATAAATTAGATTTAATTTTAACTTCAACAAATGACTTAGAAAAATAAAAAGAGTAGACTTTTAGGCCGTAGGTAAATGTAATATCACTTTTTAAATTAGTTAACTTAAGCAATAGTTAAAACAAATTAGAAACCTCTCAAACTCCTAAGATAGGTACCAAAAGGGCGTTGCGGGGGTGCTAATCCTTCCCCGTGCGTAACAAACTCCCGAACCCAACTCTAGCGAAGTTGATAATTTTAGGTGACCAACTGCACCCCAAAAATAGTTGGTGGCGACTCTATTTCTTTTTCATCACCATTCGTGTGTGGGGTGGGAGAACCGCATCCCCAAAAGCGGGTTTCCCCCTGGACGAAATCCGGTGATGACAATATTCAATCAGGACATTCGATTCAGACATTCGAATTAGGACATTCAAGTCAGAATTTCAAATGAAGACATTCAATCAGGACATTCGAGTCATACTTTCGGGCATCCAAGTTAGGACATTCGATCAAGCTTTCGAATGAGGACATTCGAATCAGGGGAGTTTTGAGGTAGAGGTTCTAGGGAACTCTTCGGGGCCAGTCCTTTTTATGTTATTCCTATTATTTTCTAATCCAAATTTCATGTATAAAATAAATCCTTATGTTTTTTTTTTGAGATATGAAATTTTGTTGTTTGCTCAACATGAAATGTTATGTGATATGGATACGATCAAGGGTTTCGAACCTCATGGCGTTTGGGGGCTTGATTGTGGTGTTTTGTTGGTTTGCTTGTGTTACGCCCCCAAATTCCAGGGAACCCGGAACTAGGAACGTGACTTCCCCTTGCCCGCACCCGATAGGTCAAGGGGTTGGTGACTAGCACCAATAGAGACTACACAGCGGGTGCTGTCTCAAATATGCAACCCTGTACAGTCATACATCAAGGGTAATCCTGTACTTTCCCATACATCATCATGCATACACTGAGTCAAACAGTCACACAGACATCACATCATAAACAGTATGCAAATACAACTGTCCACGAACCCATGTCCGGGATACGATACATATAAAATACAAAATATAAAAGTATTGTATCATACATCGAGTAGTGGGCATGTCCTCCTGGAAGAAAGTCCTCCACTAGTCTCGGGTCACACCTGAAAAGGGGTAAACAACAAGTAGGGGTGAGCAACAAGCTCGATAGGTGACCCTAAAACTCCACATCATGCAACACATATAAGTTTATACTATATGCTCGGTGTACTCGTGCACCGTGTAGTGTGCACAATCATCAGGACTCGGCCTGCAAAACGGACATCAGGACTCGGCCTTGTTCACACAGGACGACTTGTCCACGATCCTCCATGGGATCCCAGCTCAAGGCACTCGGCCCTAGCTCCACGAGCTCAACGGTTCAACTCGGGCCTTAGCTGTCCACGGCATAATATGCCCAGCCACGGCCACACATGCCTGCCATCGGTGCATATGCCTGTCACGTCATCCACATAGCACCATCGGTGCATCACGGTGAGAACCCAAACAAGTCACGGAATCTATGCCCCAATACCTCACACCAACATACTAACATTAGTATGACATGTCATTCTCAACATTTCCTTAGAACTGTAGCCAGTCTTCACAAGTAAATCCTCAATCCTTGATTTATGAAGGAAGTACCCATAGCAGCTATTTTCTTGAAATCAAAAGTCCCGGCATTGGGTTCCCATATCATAAATAAGATAATCTGATTTTTGGGAATTTTTCTGAGATGTCTAACCCCACTTTCCAAAAATTCACCACTACGAACTTTTGGGTTTTTCCGAGATTTTACACTAAATCCCAATTTTCACATTTTGAAATAGTGGGAATTAATTTTTCTAGTATTTTTCTTTGAATCCAAATGGGGGGTATTTCGTTATTTACATTGTAACTTAAGTATACTTGAGGCATAATGGTTTACAATGTAAATGTCCAATGCGGATAGTTGCATTCTTGCGGATCATCTTTTAATCCGGACTGATCCAGGACTAACTACTCCGACTCGATCCGACTAACCGCTCCTGGACTACGGACTTGGTCGACTTGAAGGCTGAACTATGAACTTCGACACTGCAGTTCGCCCAGGTTACTGTTCATCATCGTTTTTGACTAAATTTTCGTCTGGAATCAACCCAGCAACCCATAGGCACTCACAAACACACGTTTTACTAAACAGAGTACAAAATTACGTACCCAAACTTATATAAATCAGTTCTTAACCACAGATTTTATGCTAAATCATCATATCTAACCCCAAAATTGGGTTTCCCCCAAAACTTAGGGTGCATACTCAAATTCATAAATCATGATAACTTCATGCATATTCCAAGACAGAATCGAGATAAGAGGTTCAAGGACACCTACCTGGAACGATTATTTGCAATCCACGAGCTCCAATCGCCCCAAAATCGCCAAGTGAAGCTCTTCACCTTCTCTCTTTCTCTCTCTTGCTCAAACACGCACGCACCAAGCAAAAATTAAAGGGATAAGGCAGTTTCTTAATTATTTATACTGCTGCCAATAATTGGCCTCCCAGCAATAATTGATCTCCCGAATGCAATAATTGACCTCCCGAGGTCACGAACTCCAAATTGAGCCCAATTACTGTCAAAACGCTCGAAATGATGAGCACAACACTAGACTGATATTATTACACTCAAATGACCGCCCAAACACAAAGTCAACCAATAAACCCTGAAAAGTCAACAATCGGGTCAAATGGGGCCCCGACTCGGAATCGGGCCCAAGTACAGTCAAAATGCTCACATCGACGATTACACTACTATCTAGATAGTTGCATTCCCATAGAATGGCTATCTCTCAAAACTACCCAAATACGAGTCTTTACAACTTGGATGGTCAACTTAAGTCCCATATAGGGCTAGTTGGGAGCCGAGGTCCCCTACATGGTAGGTTGATAGCGAAAGGTCTAATGGGTGGGTGCTTTTTATGTTATGTTCCTACTGTGGTGGGATGGCTGCAAGAGCTTTGTTCTGTGATGACCAGCTGAGTTGTGAACTATTTGTGTGACTTGATGGTGTAGACCTTATATGTTTATACTTTCATTAGTATTGTATAATACCATGTTGTGTGTGTTTACGCTTTCATTGGTATTGCATAGGACACTATGGACATTATTGTGTGGTTATGCAGCATTCATTATCATTGTATCGGTCTACACTAGTACATGTATACATGGGAAGTGCATTGTAGGTCACCTACTGAGCCTTTGTGCTCACCCTACGTTGTTGCCTTGTTCTTGCAGGTTCAGGCATGGGGTAGCTCTGGGAGTTGCCATTGAGTAGGTCGAGCAAACCAAATTTTGTTAATGTATGAGACTTTCTACGTCGATCCTTGTTGTTTTGTACTATTATTGCATTGTCTTCCCAAACATGAGTCCGTGGTTGTTGTACGGAGTGATACATGATGTGTATAATGTGCTATGGTGATATTTAATTCAGTTGCATAGTTTTGGGAGTGTACATGAATACCCTTATTGTATGATTACATAGGTGCAATTTGGGCAGCAACCACGGTATGCCCCTTTTAGTGCTAGTCACCAACCCCTTGCCCTCGGGTGCGGGTAGGAGATAGTCACATACCCGGTTCCGGGTCTCCTAAAGTTGAGGGTGTGACAATTCTATTTGTAGAGAATACGGGTTAGACTAAAAGATAGAATTTATTGGATGTTAGTAATATTTGGATAATTATGTGGGCGATGATACAAATATTTTAATTGTAATTGAGCCCAGTTTGAAGTTTAGAGCCCAAAGTATTATTTTGTAATTTAGATTATTTATTTAAGGTAAATATATAATAATAATAAAGGAAAAAGATAAGTATAGGCATGTGACTCCTCCTGCATATATGTAGCTAGAGAGAGGAGGAGGAAGCAGCATCGTGGCGTTTTTGGATGATCTAAATGACTTTCGACCAATCTAGGTAAGTAAATTTGAACCTTCACATCTTTCTACCTCGATTGGAATTGCTAGGATTAAGTTTGCATTAGATAATTATGAACTCTAGGTTTTGGAATTTGATGCTGTTAGAGGAAAATAATGAAATCTTGATTATTTATATTATTTATTAGCTTAATGTTAGTTTGAGAAGTTATTGAATCATTAAATGGGTAGTTTCATGCCTAAAAGATGAAATTTAGATTGTTGTATTTTAGTGGAATTGAATTCTGCATCAAAAGGATCATGAACCCCATTGTTAGGGAACTTTGGAAGATTACTTGATGCATGTTTGAGGATTGGGTGTCATGCTAGCATTGAGTAGAAGGTCAATAAGGTGGTATCGAGAAGAGACTGGGAGTATCGAGCGTCGAACTGAGTGTCAAGCAGTGCCGAGCATCAAATGTCGAGTAGGTGATATCGAGCAGAGAGTGTTAAGTTACCCAGTTGGGTTATTTTGTCATTGATTATCTGATGGGATTTTTATGATGATTTTGAGATGTGTTTAGCTATTGTAGTGATGTTCCTTTGAGTATGTTATGAGTATGGTGCTTTGAAGCCACACCGGGCTCACTTTTATCATACTGCATATGCTTATTATGTATTGATTATCGTTCTTGTGATAGGTAGTTGTGGCCCTTAATGATTGAGGTGGGTGGATATTCAATAAGCTAAGTCTTGATGATGACATACAATAGGATGTTATATGAGAAGGTCGATGAATTTAAGATGGAGGATTGTGGGTGTGATAGGACAATGGTTCCCAATGTTTGTGACAGGTGGCTAAGGCCTCTAATGATTAGGTTATGATATGACAGGTAGCTATATGTCACGCCCCGAACAGCGAGGTGCTGGCGGGCGTCTCCGAGGTGGCGCAGGTGTGCGCTACTTGCGGAGGGGCAGAGCGGAAAGCGTAGCTGGTGCGGACGGGATAGGCTCCACGGCAGTTCGTGTGGGAGATCGATGGAGCCCCTTCGGAGTTCAGACGTACCGACCCGGTTAAATGCGGGGAGTACGCCGCTAGTCTCGGACTTGATGTTGAAGAGGGGACTTGGCCATCCCTACACAAACTGGTCGAGAACTTGAGCCGTTCTCCTGATGAGCCCAAGGCAGGGCGAAACCAGTCTACATGTGCCCCGATCAGTATGGCTTACTCGGCGCATCCACTAGGGTGACCGAGTGTCGCACGGGTGAAAACCCTGACCCCGTGACAAAGTGGTATCAGAGCGGTTGCGGCCCGTATCCAAATGCTCACCGAAGTACTCTCGCGAGATATATGCGTGGTCCCTGATCCCAAGTTGGGAGGGAGCCCCTAACAAATGGGGGTCAACCAAGAGGAGGTCTTGTACGCATCGCGTCCACCAACGTCGGCCGCCGAGCCATGGTGGAGTTCCCGAGGATGGGACGGAGTAGCGCTGCGGTCGAGAGGAGCGCGTCGCCAAACGATCTTGGTTCCTCCGAACTCGCTGACGCAACGAAGATGTTGCGAAATCAAGTGGGGGAGGATGTCACGCCTCGAACAGCGAGGTGCTGGAAGGCGTCTCCGAAGTGGCGCAGTTGCGCGCTACTTGCGGAGGGGCAGAGCAGAAAGCGTAGCTGGTACGGACGGGATAGGCTCCACGGCAGTTCGTGCGGGAGATCGATGGAGCCCCTTCGGAGTCCAGACGTATCGACCCGGTTAAATGCGGGGAGTACGCCGCTAGTCTCGGACTTGACGTTGAAGAGGGGACTTGGCCATCCCTACACAAACTGGTCGAGAACTGGAGCCGTTCTCCTGATGAGCCCAAGGCAGGGCGAAACCAGTCTACGTGTGCCCCGATCGGTATGGCTTACTCGGCGCATCCACCGGGCTGACCGAGTGCCGCACGGGTGAAAACCCTGACCCTGTGACATATAGCTCTTGATGATTGAGTTGCATATTAAATTGATGGCACTAACTGCCTTAACCATAACTGTGAGGATATGTCATGATTTGTTATGTTTAATGTATGATATGATAATTAATGATGATGATAGATCAAGACATTATATGGGCATATACATATATTAAGCATATAGGACTTGGGTATTGATTTGGCCATAAGATGGTGTGGAGTTATTGATGCTGCTAGTGCTCGTCCTTAATGTTGTTGTTTGTGTTACAAGTGTTACCACGAAGTAGCATATCTACCACGGTAGTGGACTCTTGTTTAGCTAACATATGTCTCGGACTATTGCATTTTAGTTTTATTATTTATCTATATCATGGACATGAGTCTGTGAAGAGTTGTACTATGATTTGACACATGTTATGGTATTTTATGGCTACCTCTTGGGTTACGAGCTACTGCTCATATTGAATGGCACAAGTGCCAAGGCCAGATCTAGCCTTGGGGGCAGATGACATGGAAACCGAGGGGAAGCCACGAGGCGATGCGGGGAGGGGGGGCATTGGAATAACATCCGAATCCGCCAAAGGTCCGACTAGACTGTTTGGAGAAGGCATGCTTTTGTCAAGCGAATGCAACACCTGCAATGGCTCCTCTAAATGCGAGGCCACATTAGACGTTAAAATTAGAACCAAGGTGGCTGGGAAGGATGACTCGATGATCGGTACTGGTGGAGAGCTAACCGAAGCACTCTCGATCACCAGAGCACATCTAGTGAAGGAGCAATTGACTACTCATGATATTGCTTTTCAACTCAAATACTATAACTTCTAGAGGGTTTACACTTCCGCGTAGGTGAATTGAGGACGTGGGTTGCAAGAGTTTTCCATGATAATACAAATTTATGTTTTCTTGACTTTTTTTTTCTATGGATACGCCTATTTCATATATAAGAGGTGTTTTACCAACTATCTAAAAAGGAATCTTCGAGGACCACCTTTTATAAAAGGGTTCAAAATTTATCTTTAAAATTAAAAGGACAAAAAAACATAACTATGATCTCGAAACAAAACTTAATTCAAATAAATCGCAAAGAAAGAAATAGTTTAAAAGAAAATTTAGCTAATTAAAATACATAGAAAAATTCAATATAAATTTCAGTGCTAGTGGACTTCAAAAAACAAGTATTTTTTTCAAAAAAAAAGAAGAAAAAATAAACAACATTAAGCTCAATTAATGTATAATTACTTTACCAAATACATTTTATTAGCTTGATTATATTATTTTTGCTAATTATTAGTATTTAAACTGTGGACCAACATCATCGCAATCCCAAAAAGTTTATGTAATTTTTCTAATCACTAATTTAGCTACCTTTTAATTTAGTCTTATAAATTTTTCCTTCAAAATAGCTTCTTTTTTTCTTCTGCGGTTTTCTAAGTTTATGAACCTATTATGGTTAGTGGTTACATATTAGCTCGTAAGAATACAAAATTTAAATTAATAATGATTTGCACATATAATGAAATTAGAGGCCATATATTTGTTGTCGAAGTCTTTCATCACCTGTATAAACAGTTAAACACTATGCCTATACAAAGAAGAGAATTTAGGGGTGTAAAACGGGCTCTTAGCCCGTGGGCTTTGCGGGCCAGCCCGCGGATTTTCACGGGCCGGGCCAAAAAAAATGAGGCCCGTTTTAAAAGTGGGCTTATGTGGATTTAGCCCGCGGATTGTAATCCGTGCGGGCTTAGCCCGCACGGGCACGGACCAACTCGCGGGCAGGCAACCAGTGCGCGAGTCGCGCGACTACATCTGCGCGTGCAAGGTGTTGCGCCGGCGCCCACCTTAAAATCCCTAATTTGTGTAAGCGTTTGCCAATTTCCCAACCCTATCCCTAAACCTAATTACCTAAACCACATCGCATTCTCAAATCTCATCGTCTTCGTCTTCCACTCCACGGTGACTCGTTCCAAGCTTCCAGCTACCGAGCTACGTAGCATTCCACCACAAAACCCACATCGTCTTCCACTCTTCCTGACTCTTCAAGACTTCCACCACGAAAAATTACATCGTCTTCCTTTTCCACCACGAAAGTCGAAACCCACACGCCGCACGAGTCGCGACACGCCTGACGCAGTGACGCCCTACACCAGCGACTGCCAACGCCGACCGACGACCAACCTCATCCTGTCCAGCGCAGTCGCCGTCGGCCTTCGAATCCGTTGACGCCATCGCCGGCCTCACTGGCCACTGCCTCGATCTAGCCGCCCTCAAGCTTCACGATCTCGCGATTTAGCCACACGCTTCACCATAGTCGGCCATCACTCCAGCAGCTCTCCACGCAGCAATAGTAGCTCTCCACACTTCACCATAGTCGCAGTCGGCCATCACTCCAGCCTACCTCTCCATCTCCGTCCACGGCAGTGGCAGGTAAAAAAAAGTCTCACTCTGTTTAGCTACCTAGCTTACCTTAAATTAAAAAGTGCATTGATAATACTATTGATATTTTCTCTTGACAGTTTGAGTGTTGTCTTATCCGTTTTCATATTTCCAGTTCTGTGTTTCTTGTTTGATTTCAATTGAAATTTAGAAATATGTATGAATAATATGATGGAATATGTAATGCCTAAAATTGCTATGGTTAGGTTAATTGTGTGACTTGTTTGTTTGGTTTTTTTTTTGCTGTCACTTTACCTGATTTAATTGTGTAATAACATGGCTTTCGAACATGATTTACCTACTATTGATTTGGGTGACTTGGGAAGTGAAGGTGGTAATGCAGTTGAATAGTTATCTCGTGATAAACGTCCACTTGATCAAATTCAAAGCACAAATGAATCTGAAATTGAGCATGAACATGGAAAGAAAATAATTGAGTGTGAAGGCAAGAAATCTAAGAAGCAAACCTTGGATGTATGAGTTTATTTTGAGGATTTGGGCATGGGTAATGATGGAAAGCCACATGCCCAATGTAAAGGATGTGGGGAGTCTTATATTGGTGGTGGTAGCAAATATGGTACATCAACTCTTACTCGGCATATGGGAAAATGTAAAGGACTAAGAGCTTTGAGACAATCAAATATTCCTAATATCCTTATTGACCATCAAGGAAAATTGAGAAGCAAAAAAATAGATCAAAAGATTTTTCAGGACATGGTAGCAATGTCAATTATAAAGCATGATCTTCCTTTTGCATATGTTGAGTACGATGAAGTTAGAAATGTGTGGAAGTATTTAAACCCTGAAGTCAAGTTCATTTCTCGAATTACTGCTGCATCAGATGTTTTGAAACTTTATAATGAAAGTAAGAGAAAATTGAAACAATGCTTGGCTCAAATTCATGGTAGGATATGTCTCATTTGTGATTTATGGACTGCATGTTCTAATGAGGGATATCTTTGTTTGACTGCACATTATGTTGACTTAGATTGGAAGTTATCGGCTAAGATTCTTGCATTTTGTGACATACAACCTCCACATTCGGGTTTTCAAATAGCTAAAAAGGTGATAGAAATTGTAAATGAATGGGGGATATGCAAGAAAAAATTTTCTATTACTTTGGATAATGCTTCCTCTAATGATAACATGCAAGCCAATGTATGAGATCAACTCAGTTTGCAAGACGGTTTGCTTTGTGGTGGTGAATTCTTTCATGTTAGATGTTATGCTCATATATTAAATTTGATTGTTCAAGATGGATTGAAAGTGATTTCTCACGCAAATGAAAAAAATTAGAGAAAGCATTAAATATGTGAAGGGGTCCGAGGCAAGAATGAAAAGTTTTGATGAATGTGTGCAAAGGTGTGATATTGGTATATGTGCATACTTGATCTTAGACATGCCTATTCGATGGAATTCTACTTATTTAATGCTTCGAAGTGCTTTAAAGTACAAACGAGCATTTGCTATGTTTGCTCTAAATGATAGCAATTATAAGTATTGTCCATCAAATGAGGAGTGGATGAGAGGAGAGAAAATATGTGAATTCTTGATGCCATTTTATGAGATGACAAATCTTATATCCGGTTCCAGTTATCCAACTGCCAACTTGTATTTTCGGCAAGTTTGGCAAATTGAGTTACTTCTTTTGGAGTATTTAAATGGGCAAGATGAAGTGTTGAGGATGATGGCTTGTCATATGAAGAAGAAATTTGATAAATATTGGAGTGAGTATAATGTTCTACTTGCAATGGTGGTGGTTCTTGATCCACGGGTAAAATTCACAATGTTGAAGCGTTGTTATTTTAGCATTAATCCTCATAGTGCTCATGAGAGGTTAAATGTGGTGAAGAATAAGCTTTTCATGCTTTATGAAGAATATGCAAAGAGTGAGCTTGTTACACCTTCACGTACTCAACAACGAAATGAAGCTTCCTCCTCATCAATTCCTACCAGATCTATTTCAAATGTATGTATAATAGTCTAAATGTTTATGATTATTAATTTATTATTTATTGATTGTTGATTCATTCTTTACATTTAATGTATGAATAGAGGTGGATGAGTTTGGCAGAAGATGAGGAAGATGTTGAATCAAGCTCTAAGTCTCAATTGGAAGTATATCTAGATATGCCAAAGCTTGATTATGCTAGTAATGATGACTTGGATATTTTAAAATGGTGGAAGAATCACAGTATTAGATATCCTATCCTAGCTAATATGGCTTCTGACTTGTTAAGCATACCCATTACTACAGTTGCTTCTGAATCAACTTTTAGTATTGGAGGACGTGTGTTGAACAAGTACAAGAGTCGTCTCCTTCACAAAAATATTCAAGCTCTCATTTGCACACGAAGTTGGCTTCATGGTTTCACTCCTAGTGGTAAGCTTTTTACACTATAGACGGTTTTTTTAAATCATAAATAGTCTATTCAAATTGAATTTAATTAATATTTATAATTTGTTATTTTATAGGTTGGGAAGATGATGATGAAGATGTTGAGAAAAATGAATCAGTCAAATGTTCAAATACCATTAATCTAGAAGGAGATGAAGTGACTATTGAGAATATGTAGATGTTTATTGTTATGGATATTAGATATTATACTTTTGTCACATCATGTTTTGTTTAAGTTTGCTTTAGCTTTTGTTATTGTACTAAAACATATACTGTATTAAAATGTTGTTTTTATTATTGTTTTAGAGTTTTCAATGTGTCTGTGCTTGTGTTGTATTGCTTTTGGGTAGTTGTTATTATATTTAATTCATGTTTATGAAGAAAACCTGCATAGCAGTGCCAGTAGCCTATGCAGCCGCTTGACCCAAGAACAATCGAACCTATGCGAAACAACGACTATGGAAGCCAGGCGTCTTTGTAGCAAAGAGGAATCCCATTCTTTTGTTCTTCTTTACAAAGAAGCAGAGCAAGATCAAACCATCAGAAGCTCAAGTAATCGCTAATCATTCCCCTTTTTTTCTGCCCTCTACAATCACTTGCATTTTTATTTATTTTCTTCAGTATGATGGCCTATATTTTTTGTTCTTTGTACTATTTTCTTGAATCTTGAAAAAATGAATAACAACTAAAATCTGATGTGGGGTTTTGAAAAATTGCCTTGAGTTGCTCTTATATTGTTCATTTTTTTACCAATATGCAGGCTTCATCCGTGTTCCCCATGGGGGAGCCAGGCCCTAGGAATGGCAAGCCCTCGTCAACTTCTCCCCCTGTTAAACGGCTGACAAGGGTAGAGCAGTGAAGCTCCTAACCAAAGCAGAGAAAGCAGGCCTTTTATCGAGCCAGAGAATTTGGGGCTGTCCCTGTCCACAATTCAGAAGCTGGGTCTGGATAGCATTCAAGGCCAGTGCAAAGTTGACGTTGTGCATTCAAGGCCCAATTTAGTGTCATTTATTGTTACTTATAATATGTCATTTAATTATTATTTAGTTGGATTGTATATGTATTAATTGAATTTGATTATGAGATGTTTTTCTGAAAGTTTAAAAGTTTGAATGATGTAATAGTGGATTGTAGATGTTATATTGCTTTTTCTTCTTCTCTTTAAATTTAAAAATTTAAACACAAAAAAATTATTATATAAATTTCACGGGCTGGCCCACGGACTTATCCAGCCCGCATGTGAACTGGGCCGGGCCGGCTTATCACTAACCCGTTAAATATGCGGGCCTATACGGGTTGGCCCGTTTAAGCCCGCCCCCGCAACGGGCCGGGCCGGGCCGTTTTACACTCCTAGAAGAGATAAAAGCCTATCTTTCCCCATCTAGCACACACAATGCCGCCGGTCTTTTTGATGCATCATCGCATGTATATGTTTAATGTTTTTTGATGAATCATGTTCAATATGCAATCTGGGTAGCTCCTTTTTGCGGTTTATTAACATGGATCTGATTATGATATGTATTGTTTTTCCCTAGTATCAACAGCATTTGATGAAGCACCCTGCACCGTGCATTGTTAATTTTTTCGAACAAAAACCCTACTCCCTAGAAGATCATACAATAAAATTGCCTAAAATAAAGACCGATATATTACGAAAACCTGGATGCAAACGATTAACTCTGGGGAAAAAAGAAAATTTTATTTGAAAAATATATTCACAAATGAGTGATGCATTGACAGTTGCATCACTCAACGTATTACAAAAATTGAAAACAACGAAAATAACAAACGGTAGGAGCATGAGATAGCGTTGATCTGCAAGTCCCACTAACATCTAACACATCTGGCCTTCCATGAGGACACAATCTGGCCAGGGGACCGGATCAACCCGTACTCAGAGCATCGTTGATGATCTTTCTTCTGGAAGAACATATCCTTCAGAGGGTACAAAATCTATATTGATTTTTCTGGAAAAAGATGACCACCGTATTGAATGTCTTTGGAAGATTACCTGCAAAATTATTACTTCTGATCATAGGCCAAACCCTTCTGCGCTTGCAAACCCCCAATTTTTTTCCTGCACCCGTTCTCCCCTAAAGCTATGCCACAACTGGGAGTCCACAGCTCATACTGTGTGTTCTCCCTCTCTATCATAGCTGCCTCCAGCGGACATCAAACTATCCATCAACCCAACCTTCGTGATTTTGTTTTGAAATTCATAGTGTTATGCAATTCAAACAGCCAAGTCCACTTGACATCACATTAGAAGAGTGTATAATGTACAACAATTATGCACTCGCAGCCCCGTCGACATTTCAGATCCTCCTGACTGCAATGGCCAATGGTCACCAACGGATTGACAAAAGATGAGAAATGTACAATTCAGCACAAATCGACTTGGCTTACCAAAAATCAATCTCCTATGATTTCCCCCTTCTTAATTCCCCGACCCTAAGGTTTCTTTTAACAGCTGGCACAATTTCAGGACTACATCCCTACCAACCACAAACCAATTGACTCATCAGTTAACCTTGTGTTGCCCCTGTAGACTTCTAGCCAAAAATAACAAAGCCTTTGATAGTTGTAGCTTGAGAGCTGTTTAAATTGACCACAGGGCCACACTGCTGCAGGACAGACTTCTACCACTTTGACATCTGAACAGGATTTCCCAGTAAATAACACATTTAGCACCAACAGTAACCACAAAAACTATCAAGTGTTCACTATTTGCCTGTAGGCGTGACTTAAAGTTTAATGCACTGCCATCACATGTCACATATCACAAGTGAAATATGCATGTGAAAACTCATCTCAAAACAAGCAGCCCAGCTGAAGATAGGGTCGTGCCACCGTGCTCAAGATATGTGAGTGCCATCACATGTCACATATCACAAGTTTAATGCCCTTCACTGTCTCACCACGAATTTTAATTTCGCATATGGTCGTGCCACAGAACATTGGAATTCGGACAATGTAGAGTCATTAGTTCATAGCCATGTCGGAGATGCATCAACTTGTCCAAGGGTCAGAAATTCAACACTGGACAAATTTTAGTGCAACTAGCTTCTCCAAAAAGAAATTACCTTTACTGCTCAGAGACTCAACAAGGTTCCAACAAGGAAAATGTCACAAATACATATAAAGTGAACCGTACCAAATTTGGAGTCAAATTCCCTGGCACCCGCACTCAACTTTGGTCAGCACACCCTGGCTACTTGTTATGCTGTAGGTGCCAAAAATGAACTAGAAAAGTCAACATTGAGCCGAAGATAATCTTATGGAGAAGTGACTCCACATGCCTTTAAATTGTAGCTTTCTTCCGCTGGACTCCCCCTATATACGGATCAGTGTTCTTTACAAATCAGCAAGGAAATTCTTTTTATCATATGGATAGTGCTTCGTGGTAAACAGTACTCTACATCGCAGTATGCTTCAAGACTACTCTGAATTAAAAAATACTTTCTGATGGACACCGTTCGCATTGCAGTAGACACTAAATCAACTACTGGGCTTCCTCTCTGATTTTAGCCTCCTAGGAAATCCTTCTTTACCAAATGAACAATCCTCCCTTGTAGACAACTCTCTGCATTGCAGTGTGCATTAATGAACGATAATTTCTGATACACTTCTTGCCATTGTACTGACACCAAACCAACTACTGGGTTTCCTCTTGCCTTAACCTCAGGCACTGTAAGCCTACCACAATTCCAAACACAGTAATTGCTGCCAACGCAGAAGTGTTATAATGATAAGCTATGCAGAAATGATTATAGGCTAGTATGAGTAAGATTTTGAGTTTTGTTCATAATGGTAGTGACTACATCAGTGTTAATTCGAAGGTGAGGAAAATACGCATTAACAAATCAGTGTGTGGAAGTATCAGTAGTTCGTTAACTGCATGAGTGTGTATGAAAACAAACAGTTTGAAACCATAGGTGCAGCATCACAATAGGTGGTTATGATCATGAGTTACAATCCCTGAGTATTGATCTAGTATGAAAGCAAACTGTAATACTGTGATCATTATCAGTGGAGCGTTTCATGAAAGATGAGCATGATGGCATGTAATGGGTTCTGAGATACTAGTTAGTAAAATTGTGGCCATGGTCTAAAATTTGTGAATTTGTTAGGACCATTGGGTGAATTTCAGGAGCAGCAATCGTAGTCTATCGCTACTAGTATCAAAAATATGAGCTATAATGGACTGAAAAATAAAGCATTTAGGCTGTCAGATGTTTAAGCACAATGAAACTCCTAGAAGTAGTGTATCATAATGTCAGTTTACAATTAAATCAGCATCAGTGTACCAGGAAGATTTGTTTCCACTACTTAGCTTCTGGTGTAAAGGAGAGCAAATGATTAAGGACATACTGCAAACGTGTAATGGCTAAGTGAGGTGAAGTGCTACCTCAGTAAAGTTTATCTAAGGTGTGAGGTGATGTGCTACTTCAGTAAAGTTTATCTAAGGTGTGAGGTGATAGTGAATTCACAAATAGAATCAGAGAATCGTCATGGCACTCCGAGAGTAATCATTGAGGGATTAAGGCTACAAGTTTGCTTTGGCCAAAGAGGCTAAACGCCATAAAAGAAGAAAAAAGAAGTTCACCTAAGCATCTCGGACAATATGCGGTGTTCCCTATGAATAAGTTGCAAATATCAGTATATCCAAAAATATATGGGTTTTCTCAACAGAATATAACCACCTCAATGAAAGTCAAGCTACTACAAAACATCGATAACATCTGAAAGAAAAAGAAAAACTAATGACACACCAAATGAAACATGAAACTAGTGTATAAATGGGTTCAAAGCACGATATGATGGCAACAAAGGCAGTTGTCCACAAAAACTCATGGAAATTTTAATTACTTATGATACAATCACCTAGCCAAATAGAAAAGCAATACAAAGTTGCTATGGCAAATGCAACAGATAGGAAGCTAGAGGCAGATTAGAAACATGGGGACCTTACCTTAAAAGAAAACACACACATAACAGGAAACAAAAAAAAAAAAAAAAGAATCAATCCCAATAGCAAACTTAGCGTAAGGAAAAAAAATCTAATTCAGTAGTTTCACTTTCTAAAGCGGAGAACAATTATTTTTAAAGTGGAAAAAAAACTTAGCAGGAATGGTCAAAAGTTTGAAATCCAAGACATCTCCTCCTCTAATAAACCAAGAGTGAAATCGACATCTAGCACTGGGAACATTGGGATTGGGGGTTGAGAATGCCGCGCAGACTTTGGAAGCGATCGCTCCTCAACCACGTCCTCCTCCTCCTTCAAGATGCCTCCAAGTCCGAGGCCAAATACAGATATAGGGGACAAGGGTGCAGGCGAACATGACAAGAAATCAGATTCGGAAGATGTTGTCCTATGAGGAAGCTCAGAAGCGGGAACATGAGAAACAGAATAAGTGGGAACAAGAGAAGCGGGATCATTCAAGATTGAATTCAAGCTCCTGATCTTTACCTTTTTGGGGATCTTTGCCGTGTTTGGATTCTTCTTGGCCTCATCGATTTGAGATTTGGAAGTCTGATACACCCTCGACGCCTCCTCGGCAGAGCCGAAGGTGCCCAACCAACGCCGAACCCCCTTGATGGGGTCTCGAATCTCGGACGACCACCTTCCCCCCTTCCTCCGACGAACACCCACATACCCAGATGAAGATTTCGAGCCCCCAATAATTTTCCGATGCCGTCTGTTTTTCTCAAATTTCTCTTCTTTCATTGTCGTGATTGTCCAAGAAAATTCAAGCCCTGAACAGAAGAGAGAAATCGAGACAAGTTTGATTCGGATCTACACAAGAAATCAAATCGAGAGCAAGCGAGTAAAGGGAAATCTTTTGAGAAAAGCAGCAAGAGCAATCGCGATCTATGCAGGGCAGAAAAACACAGAGACTGAGAGCCAACGAGCCAGCGAGAGCGAGAGAGAGGGAGTGAGAGAGACTGGAGAGTGAGAGAGGTGAAGTCAGAAAGTGATCGATTGAAAGAGAGCCGTGGATTTACATACGAGCGTTGGTGACCGCGCGTGACGGTGGGGATACGTGACAGGCTGTAAACCAAGAGACAGGCTGTAAGACAATTTGAATTGTTTCAATTTAAAAATAATAATAATAACAAAAATAATTTATATTTAGAAAAAATCCTGCCATTTAAACGTAGGAAAATTCTATTGTGGGATCGAAGGTCATTTTTAGGAGTGTCATCATTGAGGCAAATTGTTTTTGGAAGAATTAAATTTTTTCGGGAAGTATAAATTTTTTATGAAATATAAATTTTTATGATTGTAAAGATAAAATTTTACTATTAAGCACAAATTTGTTAGTACATAAATTCTAATAATAAATATTAAAAATATTAAAACGCTATCCCGTGGCATTTTTATAATTATTCAATGACTACATCCCATCATATGATATTGATAGAAAATCAGTCACGTAAATAAAGCTTAAAAGAATTAGGGTTGGGAGTTATTTTGACATCTCTTATCACCTTCAAAAATGAAATTAAAAGCTTGGGAATTGACCGGGTAAATTATAACTAAAAATTAGGGATTCAAAAACTAAAATATGTGAGAATTCATATGAGTGAGGATGATATGAATATGTAGATTGTAATTACTATTTTTCTTTTCTTTTTTTATTGGAAAAAGAAAAGAAAGTGAATTAATATATTATAATTACTATTTTTTTTAATTATTAGCATTTACACTTTGGCCAACACCACCCCAAGAGATAAGTGTGTTTTCTCTCTTTTGGAAAACACTCTTATCTAATGGTAGTACTTGTCTTTTTGATATATCTTTGATGAGCAACTCAAACTCTTCAAGATTGTGGCCTTATTTCCCTAACAGGCATACATATTGACGTAAAATTATTTTCTCATGAATCATGCAGATGCAATCTTGGTCAATGCTCTTTTGGTTTATCTACATGGATCTGATTATGTTTTGGATTGTTTTTTTCCTAATACCAGAAACAATTTTGATAACACAATTCGCATCATGCATTGTATGTTTTTTCAAAGTAAAACCTCACTACTTATAAGAGTAAGCAATTGTGAACAAAATATGTAAGAATAATTTATCTCATTATATTGCTTTAGAAAACATTCCTTATGTATAATTCTAACAAACCTAGTCAACAACATATTATATATAGTAAGAAAAAAAGGAGAGAAGACTAATGCAATAACCCATAGTGTATTTAGCCAATATAGTTATTATTGGACCCCATGTTGTTCGGATTGGACATACACATTTATTTTTGCTTTAAATTATTTTTCTATCGGTTACTCACTTTATATAGATAAATAAAGAAGTATGACCGTCGATTCAAAAGGACGCCACTTCAATGACTTATTTAGAAAGTCTTTCAAATGTCAAAGAGCCTACCCCCAAGTGATAAAAAATCAAATTTAGTGATCAACGCCTTCAACCGCGCTCAAATTCGGAGTCAAACGAAGAAGTTATGATCAAAACTGCTTTTGGACCGCTCACGGTGGTCAAATAATAATCAACCTTTAAAATAGCACTCCGGATCAGGTCACGATCCTCATTTTCTCATTCTTCTTATTGTTATGAAAATTTTGATATATATTGCATTTATTTGCTTTGGAGGCTTTTTTTTTTAAATAAAAATATTTTTTTTAATAAAGCAATTTTGGGACAAACAGTACAGGCCTGATGTAAAAATAAGTTCATTTTCAAATAAAAATGATATGGAACATATGGGGCAAGGGCCCATATGTACAAAATTCTCAATGACCAATGCTAACATTTTACCTAAAGCCAACAAAAATAGGAAACGAATAAAAGTACAGTCGTGTTTGAAACAAAGATACTTAAACAACCTATAAAATAAAATAAGAGATTGCAAAACAAAAGGATATATGAAACCAAAAATAACTCTAATAAAACACAGGAAGCACACACAAGAAAATGAATATCAAAAAACACATTAAAACAAAGATGGAAAGAGAAATGCGTTTTGAGGAAAACACCCGTAGAGCAAATAGATTAAAAACATGTCAAATCTAGAGCAAAAAAAAATGGAGGAAACAAAGGTCATGACACTGAGAAGCCTTTTAAAACACATTTGAACTAGAGGTTTTGTCAAACGGGTAGGAATTAAACAAATTAGGAATAGTGAATAAAAAAACAAATGGAAAACAAAAACTGCCCTTCTATTCAAACAACAAATGACAAGAATGGATCATATTTGGAAAGCAGTTTATGATTTGTAAAACAAGCAATCAACAAAATATATTAAACAAATCAGGATTTGCTAAAAGCTACCCACTTGTAAAAAAACAGATTAGGATTTTTCTCTTTGTTTTTTTGTTTTTTTATTTTTTTATTTTTTTAGTTGACCAGGTGGAAAGAAAGAAAACACAGAAAACTCCACATGCAAAAAAAAAAAAAACTAACACCAAAGCAACCATTACACCACATGCAGCACGACAAACTATCACACCACAAGCAGAAGGAAAACCATCAACATGTATTACCATCACACCACGAGCATGTGATATAAATGTGTATTACCACCCTTTGAACAACAAGAAGGACACCATCATACCGCAAGCCGCTATCACAACACAAGTCAGAAGCAAACACAATTTAAATCCACAGCATAAACACAAGAGGTACAGGTGAAAATTAACTAGAATAAGAGCACAACAAAACAAAAGAAAAATAAAAGAAGAACAAAACAACGAGAATGGAAACCAACCACACACCCACATAATCTCTTCAATGTCACTCCTTACTTCAAATACACGAACTGGTGTCTCCTCCCATTTCCTTAAAGGTCAATCAGCCATCGTGTCCTTCTTCAAACGTGTGGACGGGGACATTTTCCTCTACCTTCATCGGATTGGGGTGCCTTCATGTGAACTCCCTAGATATCGGTGGCAATGGTGGGGGTGGTTGTTGGGGCTTGGAGGTGTCGGGTTAGTAGGGCGGCATTGTGGACCCGAGGAAGACCACGGGTCGGTTCTGGTTAGATTTGCTGCATGGGCGGCTGTTGCTTATGGCAGCAGCCACTGGCTGTGTTCCTACTGAGTCAGCATCCGTTGGGGGTATGGCAGTGCCATGGTGAAAAGGGCCGTGTAGGATGAGGGGACATTTTGGAGGCCAATTGATTTTCAAGTGGTAGTGGCCAGCACGTGATCCCGGCTGGGGAACTCTCTAAGATTTGAGAGAGAAGATGGAGATTGAAGAGTGAATTTTGATTTTATTTTTGGATTGTGAAGAGAGCCCCCCTTTTGGTTGCTCGATCTTGGGGTTTATATAGGATAAAACTAGGGTTTGGGGTTTGATTGGGCTGGCGTAGAGAGGTGAGTCACGAGGGTGAGCTAGCTGGCTGGGCTGTGGTCCTCCGGTGGTCCGGCAAGCATGGCGCGACATGGAGGGAGGTGACAGAGGAATGGGTGAGAGAGAAGGGGAAGACAACGTGGGAAGGTAAGGAGAGACTGGTCCTCCGGTGTGGGTTCTCCGGCTAGTGCAGCTGCGGGGAGAGAGAGAAGAAGGAAAACGACATGGAGTTGGAAGAGATAAGGCTAAACGGGTTGTGTGGTTGTGATTTTTTTTATTTTAATTTTTTGTTTTGTTTTGTTTTTTTATTTTGGTTTTTGTTTTATTATTATCAACAACTGAAAGCTTGACAGGTGGCTAAGAGAGGCGGGAAAAAAAATTATTGTTCCGTTTTGTAATTTTTAACTGATTTTTTGGGTTTTTGGGATCGGCAAAACAATCTAGTTTCCAATGAAATGTGAAAAAATTATTTTTGGACTCGGGGTGTCATGACGAGCAACCCCATATTATTTTTCTTTGAAAATGAGTTTATTTTTGTGCTAAGGTAGTACTACACTTTCATACACCGCTTTATTACCGAAAAAGTATTTTTTATTATTTTCCGAAAATAAGCTTTCTGAGTGAATATATGTAATATATACGTCAAAATTCTTAGAATGATGAGAGGATTAAGAAAATGAGGTTCGTGACCTGATCCGAAGTGTCATTTTGAATATCGGCCGCTAGTTTATCACCATTAGCGGTCAAAACATAGTTTTGACTATAACTTCTTCATTTGGCCTCAGATTTGAGCACGGTTAAAGGCATCGATCTTCAAATCTGATTTTTTATTGCTCGGAATTGGCTCTTTGGCATTTAAAAGCCTTTTTAAAAAAGTCGTTAAAATTGTGTCTTTCAAATTAACGGTCACGTCTCTTTAATTATCTGTACAAAATGATTAACAAATGGAAAAAAGTCTAAATCGAAAAATGAATGTGTATGTTCAACCTGGATAAAATGGGGTCCAATACTCGACATAAAATGTTATGTGATATGGATACGATCAAGGGTTTCGAACCTCATGGCGTTTGGCGGCTTGATTGTGGTGTTTTGTTGGTTTGCTTGGCTGGTCAACCTAAGTCCTATATAGGGCTGGCTGGGAGCTGAGGTCCCTTACATGGTTGGTTGACAGCAAAAGGTCTCACGGGTGGCTGCTTTTCATGTTATGTCCCCAATGTGGTGGGCTGGCTGTAAGAGCCTTGCCCTATGATGATCAGCTGAGTTATGAACTATTTATGTGACTTGATGGTGTGGACCTTATATGTTTATGCTTTCATTAGTATTGCATAGTACCCTATTGAGTAGACGTTGTTGTGTGTGTTTACGCTTTTATTGGTATTGCATAAGACATTATGGACATTATTGTGTGGTTATGCATTAATTAGCACTGTATCGGTCTACACTGGCATTTATACATAGGAAGTGTGTTGTAAGTCACCTACTGAGCCTTTGTGCTCACCCTACGTAGTTGCCTTGTTTTTGCAGGTTGAAGTAGGAGGTAGCTCTGGGAGTTGCCATTGAGTAGGTCAAGCAGACCAGATTTTGTTAATGTATGAGGCTTTCTACGTCCATGCTTGTTGGTTTGTATCATTACTACATTGTCTTCCCGAACATGAGTCCGTGGTTATTGTACGAGTGATACATGATGTGTATAATGTGTTATGATGATATTTTATTTAATTGCATGGTTTTGAGAGTATACAAGAATACCCTTGTTGGATGATTGTACAGGTGCAATTTGGGCAGCAACTGCGGTGTGCCCTTTTTAATGCTAGTCACCAACCCCTAAAGTTAGATTGAAAAGTTATTGAATCATTAAATGGGTAGTTCCATGCCTAAAAGATGAAATTTAGATTGTTGTTTTTTAGTGGAATTGAATTCTGCATCAAAAGGATCATCAACCCCATTGTTAGGGAACTTTGGAAGACTACTGGACGCATGCTTGAGGATTGGGTGTCATGCTAGCATTGAGTAGAAGGTCGACAAGGTGGTTTCGAGAAAAGACAGTATCGAGCGTCGAATTGAGTGTCAAGCAGTGTCGAGCATCAAATGTCGAGTAGGTGATATCGAGCAGAGAGTGTTAAGTTACCCAGTTGGGTCATTTTGTCATTTATTATCAGATGGGGTTTTTATGATGATTTTGAGATTTGTTTAGCTATTGTAGTGATGTTCCTTTGAGTATGTTATGAATATGGTGCTTTAAAGCCACACCGGGCTCACTTTTATCATACTACATATGCTTATTATGTATTGATTATTGTTCCTGTGATAGGTAGTTGTGGCCCTTAATGATTGAGGTGGGTGGATATTCAATAAGCTAAGCCTTGATGATGATATGCAATAGGATGTTATGTGAGAAGTTCGATGAATTTGAGATAGAGGATTATGGGTGTGATGGGACAACGACACCTAATGCTTGTGACAGGTGGCTAAGACGTCTAATGATTAGGTTATGATATGATAGGTAGCTATGGCTCTTGATGATGGAGTTGTATATTAAATTGATGGCACTAACTGTCTTAACCATAATTATGAGGATATGTCATGATTTGTTATGTTTAATGTATGATATGATAATTAATGATGATGATAGATCAAGACATTATACAGGCATATACATATATAAAGCATATAGGACTTGGGTATTGTTTTGGCTATAAGATGGTGTGGAGTTATTAATGCTTCTATTGCTCGTCCTTGATGTTGTTGTTTGTGTTACAAGTGTTATCACGAAGTAGCATATTTACCATGGTGGTGGATTCTTGTTTAGTTAACGTATGTCTCAGACTATCGCATTTCAGTTTTATTATTTATCTATATTGTGGACATGAGTCCATGAAGAGTTGTACTATGATTTGAGACATATTATGGTATTTTATGGCTACCTCTTGGGTTACGAGCTGCCGCTCAGATTGAATGGTAATAACGAGCATTTATGCCGTTATTCTTGTACATATTTTAGACAGTAAAGAGCATGTTTTGAGCCTAATTTGTTCCATTAATGCATAGATAATTGCTCAACACCTAAGAAGAGACTGTTTGCATATATATATATGTGTGTGTGTGTGTGTTTTGGAGCTGTTTTGGCAGGTTTTTAGGTATTTTATTCTCAAACAAATTAGCCAAATCAGTTTATGGACCAAAAAGGGAGCTTTTAGCAAAAGAGGGCAGCCTGGGGAGGCAAAATGGCATGTGCACATGACAATGGCCATTGTCACGGGCAGGCTGATATTCAAGCCCTGCCTTTTATATGATGATACAAAGCTTGGGGCAAAATTTCAAGGCATTTGGAGCTGCCCGTGATATCACCATATCACGGGCATTGTCACGGGCATGGATATTTCTGCACAGTTCAGTGTGTTTTGTCATTCTGATCATTTTTCCCTTATGGAGTTTAGACTAATTTTGCTTGGTTTGAGCTGTATTTGGATTTTAAGTTGAATTTTGGTTCACTAAGCAAAACTGCGTAGTTTTGATTAAGAGGTGACAGCTGTGGGTTAAGTCAACTCTTTCGCCTGTCCAGCAGCCCTATATAAGATGGTAGAGGTTGGTGGCTGAAGGTAGACGGATTTTGGATGAAAATTAGAGGAGAGTAGTTGGAAATCACCTTTGAAGGCGCGGATTGCTGCTGTAACGTGAAGAACAGGGTCGAGATTGGATGCACCTTGTACCTAGAGGAAGGGAACTGCCTTAAAACACTTCTTATCTCTAGAATCAGGTTCTGGTGTGTTGTAATTTCTGGGTTTCTTCTATAACTTGTAATATGTGTGAGTAGTCTTTCAATTCTAGGGGAGCAATGTAGCCCCCTATGCTGTAATGATTGGTACTTGGTAATTTCTGAGTTTGAGGAATGATTATTTGCATGTTTTATAAATCTTTCTTCAACTTCTATAATTTGGAACGTGCACTTCTGGATCTTACCAGTCCTAGTCCGGGGATAGATCATGATTTATGACACTTTAGGCATTGTGTGACCATTATCTTTGCTTTGTTGTGATTTATTGATCTGTGAGCTGTGCGCAATGATGACCATTCATGCAAGAGCCTTAAAAGGTCTGACTATGACCATTTGCAGATCCTTGGTTGATAAATGACTTGCATATCAGTAAAACAAACTCAAGAATACTAAAACCAGTAGAAACAGTGTAGGAGTGGTGCATTTGTGACCCTAGAAGCCTTAAATCTGTAATTCAAACCTCAAAAGCAATCTCTGCGTCATCAAACTTTAATTTCTAAAGCTTTAATATTCAAAAAATCATAAAAATTAGTTCACTATTTGCAAAACTCTAAAACTGTCTGCTAAAACATTTTATAGGACTTAAGTAAATTAGTGATTTGATAAAACGTCAGGAAAACTGGTTAATCCCTGTGGTTCGACCCCCTACTTGCTGCTATATTGAGAAGTAACAATAAGGGAATTTAAATTATCATTTGAAGAACAGGATTAAACGACAATAGTTGCACTATTGCAGTGAAGCCGAATTTCTGTTTATCAAATGGCACGAGTGCCAAGGCCAGATCTAGCCTTGGGGGCAGATGATGTGGAAACCGAGGGGAAGCAATGTGGCGACGCCAGAGGCTATTGGAATGACGACCATATCTGCCAAAGGTCTGACCAGGCCATTTGGAGAAGGCGTGCTTCTGTCAGGCGAATGCGACACCTGCAACGGCTCCTCTAAATGTGAGGCCACATTAGACATTGAGATGGAACCAAGGTTGCCGGGATGGACGACTCGATGACCGGTACCGGTGGAGAGCTAACCGAAGTACTCTCGATCACCGGCTCAGCATCCAGTGAAGGAGCAATTGACTACTCATGATATTGCTTTTCAACTCAAACACTATAACTTCTGGAGGGCTTGCACTTCCTCGTAGGTGAATTGAGGACGTGGGTTGCAAGGGTTTTCCATGATAATATAAATTTATGTTTTTTTGACTTTTTTTTTCTATGATTACGCCTGTTTCATATATAAGAGGTGTTTTAATCCACCTATCTAAAAGGGAATCTTCGAGGATCACCTTCTATAAAAGGCTTCAAAATTTATCTTTAAAATTAAAAGGACAAACAGAACATAACTATCATCTCGAAACAAATCTTAATTCAAATAAATTGCAAAGAAGGAAATAGTTTAAAAGAAAATTTAGCTACTAAAAATACATAGAAAAATTCAATATAAATTTCAATGCTCGTGGACTTCAAAAAACAAGTATTTTTTCAAAAAAAAAAAAGAAAAAAAAACTAAACAACACTAAGCTCAATTAATGTATAATTATTCTACCAAATACATTTTATTAGCTTGATTATATTATTTTTGTTAATTATTAGTATTTAAACTCTGGACCAACATCATCGCAATCCCAAAAAGTTTATGTGATTTTTTTAATCATTAATTTGGCTACCTTTTAATTTAGTCTTATAAATTTTTCCTTCAAAATAGCTTTTTTTTTTCTTCGGTTTTCAAAGTTTATGAACCTATTGTGGTTAGTGGTTACATATTAGCTTGTAAAAATACAAAATTTAAATTAATAATGATTTGCACATATAATGAAATTAGAGGCCATATATTTGTTTGACAAACTCTTTCATCACCTATATAAACAGTTAAACACTAATGCCTATACAAAGAAGAGATAATAAGTCTCTGACTCTCTATCTTTCCCCATCTGCCAGTCTTTTTCATGCATCTGTCGCATGTATACGTTCAAGGTTTTTTGATGAATCATGTTCAATATGCAATCTGGGTAGCACCTTTTTGCGGTTTATTAACATGGATCTGATTATGATATGTATTGTTTTTCCCTAGTATCAACAGCATTTGATGAAGCACCCTGCACCGTGCATTGTTAATTTTTTCGAACAAAAACCCCACTCCCTAGAAGATCATACAATAAAATTGCCTAAAATAAAGAGCGATATATTACAAAAAACTGGATGCAAACGATAAACTCTGGGGAAAAAAGAAATTTTATTTGAAACATATATTCACAAATGAGTGATGCATTGACAGTTGCATCACTCAACGTATTACAAAAATTGAAAACAATGAAAATAACAAACGGTAGGAGCATGAGATAGCGTTGATCTGCAAGTCCCACTAACATCTAACACATCCATACAGAAGTTTGGGACCGGGCCTTCCATGAGGACACAATCTGGCCATGGGACCGGATCAACCCGTACTCAGAGCATCGTTGATGATCTTTCTTTCTGGAAGAACATATCCTTCAGAGGGTACAAAATCTATATTGATTTTTCTGGAAAAAGATGACCACCGTATTGAATGTCTTTCGAAGATTACCTGCAAAATTATAACTACCACAATTCCAACCACAGTAATCGCTGCCTACGCAGCAGTGGTATAATGATAAGCTATGCAGAAATGATTATAGGCTAGTATGAGTAGGATTTTGAGTTTTGTTCATAATGGTAGTGACTACATCAGTGTTAATTTGAAGGTGAGGAAAATACGCATTAACAAATCAGTGTGGAAGTATCAGTAGTTCGTTAACAGCATGAGTGTGTTTGAAAACAAACAGTTTGAAACCATAGGTGCACCATCACAATAGGTGGTTATGATCATGAGTTACAATCCCTGAGTATTGATCTAGTATGAAAGCAAACTGTAATACTGTGATCATTATCAGTGGAGCGTTTCATGAAAGATGAGCTTGATGGCATGAAATGGGTTCTGAGATACTAGTTAGTAAAGTTGCGGCCATGGTCTAAAATTTGTGAATTTGTTAGGACCATTAGGTGAATTTCAGGAGCAGCAATCGTAGTCTATTGCTACTAGTATCAAAAATGAGCTATAATGGACTGAAAAATAAAGCATTTAGGCTGTCAGATGTTTAAGCTCAATGAAACTCCTAGCAGTAGTGTATCATAATGTCAGTTTACAATTACATCAGCATCAGTGTACCAGGAAGTTTACTAATTATTTGTTTCCACTACTTAACTTCTGGTTTAAAGGAGAGCAAATGATTAAGGACATACTGCAAACGTGTAATGGCTAAGTGAGGTGAAGTGCTACCTCAGTAAAGTTTATCTAAGGTGTGAGGTGATGTGCTACTTCAGTAAAGTTTATCTAAGGTGTGAGGTGATAGTGAATTCACAAATAGAATCAGAGAATTGTCATGGCACTCCGAGAGTAATCATTGAGGGATTAAGGCTACAAGTTTGCTTTGGCCAAAGAGGCTAAACGCCATAAAAGAAGAAAAAAGAAGTTCACCTAAGCATCTCGGACAATATGCGGTGTTCCCTATGAATAAGTTGCAAATATCAGTATATCCAAAAATATAATAACAATATATGGGTTTTCTCAACAGAATATAACCACCTCAATGAAAGTGAAGCTACTATAAAACATCGATAACATCTGAAAGAAAAAGAAAAACTAATGACACACCAAATGAAACATGAAACTAGTGTATAAATGGGTTCAAAGCACGATATGATGGCAACAAAGGCAGTTGTCCACAAAAACTCATGGAAATTTTAATTACTTATGATACAATCACCTAGCCAAATAGAAAAGCAATACAAAGTTGCTATGGCAAATGCAACAGATAGGAAGCTAGAGGCAGATTAGAAACATGGGGACCTTACCTTAAAAGAAAACACACACATAACAGGAAACAAAAAAAAAAAAAAAAAAGAATCAATCCCAATAGCAAACTTAGCGTAAGGAAAAAAAATCTAATTCAGTAGTTTCACTTTCTAAAGCGGAGAACAATTATTTTTAAAGTGGAAAAAAAAACTTAGCAGGAATGGTCAAAAGTTTGAAATCCAAGACATCTCCTCCTCTAATAAACCAAGAGTGAAATCGACATCTAGCACTGGGAACATTGGGATTGGGGGTTGAGAATGCCGCGCAGACTTTGGAAGCGATCGCTCCTCAACCACGTCCTCCTCCTCCTTCAAGATGCCTCCAAGTCCGAGGCCAAACACAGATATAGGGGACAAGGGGGCAGGCGAACATGACAAGAAATCAGATTCGGAAGATGTTGTCCTATGAGGAAGCTCAGAAGCGGGAACATGAGAAACAGAATAAGTGGGAACAAGAGAAGCGGGATCATTCAAGATTGAATTCAAGCTCCTGATCTTTACCTTTTTGGGGATCTTTGCCGTGTTTGGATTCTTCTTGGCCTCAACGATTTGAGATTTGGAAGTCTGATACACCCTTGACGCCTCCTCGGCAGAGCCGAAGGTGCCCAACCAACGCCGAACCCCCTTAATGGGGTCTCGAATCTCGGACGACCACCTTCCCCCCTTCCTCCGACGAACACCCACATACCCAGATGAAGATTTCGAGCCCCCAATAATTTTCCGATGCCGTCTGTTTTTCTCAAATTTCTCTTCTTTCATTGTCGTGATTGTCCAAGAAAATTCAAGCCCTGAACAGAAGAAAGAAATCGAGACAAGTTTGATTCGGATCTACACAAGAAATCAAATCGAGAGCAAACGAGTAAAGGGAAATCTTTTGAGAAAAGCAGCAAGAGCAATCGTGATCTATGCAGGGCAGAGAAACAGAGAGACTGAGAGCCAACGAGCCAGCGAGAGTGAGAGAGAGGGAGTGAGAGAGAGACTGGAGAGTGAGAGAGGTGAAGTCAGAAACTGAAAGTGATCGATTGAAAGAGAGCCATAGATTTACATACGAGCGTTGCTGACCGCGCGTGACGGTGGGGATACGTGACAGGCTGTAAACCAAGAGACAGGCTGTAAGACAATTTGAATTGTTTCAATTTAAAAACAAAAATAATTTATATTTAAAAAAAATCAGGCCATTTAAACGTAGGAAAATTCTATTGAGGGGATCGAAGGTCATATTTTTAGGAGTGTCATCATTGAGGGCAAATTGTTTTTGGAAGAATTAAATTTTGTTGGGAAGTATAAATTTCTGTGATTTTTATTATTGTAAAGATAAAATTTTACTAGCACAAATTTGTTAGTACACAAATTTTAATAATAAATATTAAAAATATTAAAACGCTACCCAAACCGTGGTATTTTTATCATTATTCAATAACTACATCCCATCATATGATATTGATTATGAGTTTAAATAGCATTTAGAGAAGTTAGAAAATCAGTCAGGTAAATAAAGCTTAAAAGCATGAACTAGAATTAGGGTTGGGAGTTATTTTGCCATCTCTTATCACCTTCAAGAATGAAATTAAAAGCTAAGAAATTGACCTGGTAAATTATTACTAAAAATTAAACTAAAATATGTGAGAATTCATATGATTGGGGATGATATGAATATGTAGATTGTAATTACTATTTTTTTATTGGGAAAAGAAAAGGAAGTGAATTAATATATTATAATTACTATTATTTTGATTAGGGCTGTGCAACAAAAACGGTAACCCGACTAACCCCCGATTAAACCAAACCGCCCAAACCGACGAAGAGGTAACCCGAAGCAACCCGAACCGAATAACAACCCATCCAATGAATCATTGGACGGGTTTTGGTTTGAGATATAGGCAATCGGTTTAACCTGAAACCGACCAAATGTCCACAGCCGATCGATATTTTAATTTGCTTAGTGTACAACTGTAAAATACTAAAATGTAAACGTTGAAAATTGAAATAAGAAATAGGTTACACACACAGTTACACCGACAGCCGACTCGCGAGGACTGTGAACCCTGGCTTGGGCGATCATCTCATCTCTGCTTGATCTCTCTTGATCTTCATCTTAATTCTCGTCTCGTCTATTGATCAAAACTCGTGGACGGTGGATTTGTTCAATCAAAGCTTGATCGCCGTCTCTGCGTCGATCTCCAGTTCTCTCGGTTGCTATCTCGAGTGTTCTTCTCTTCAATTCGGCGGCGACGACGACGCAGATCATCTAATTTGAAGGTATGTATTATGTAGTTTAGTTATGTAAAAATCTTTACCTAGTCCGATTTGACTTATTTATTTGATACAACCCTATTGCTTGCTTGCTTACTTTGCTGCTGCCCGCTAGTGCTAAGTCATCCCAGCTCGTGCACATTTATTTATTTATTAGTTATTACTTGGTTAAAATATATTAACAACAGATAGTAGAGAGCAAAGAGCAGTATACTTGATCTGCTTAAAACGGGTCTACCCAGTCCGATTTGAGGCTAGCTAGTATTACGGATCTACTTATTGAGTATCGTGATTATTTCTTAGGTGCAAAACTGGTTTGCGTTTAATGTCTGATTTAATGTCTATTCACCATTAAACACAGTTTGCATTTAACCATTCTGGTTGACTGGTTCTAATTATAAGTTCCTACTGCCTGTGGCTAGAATATGAACTAGGTTTTAATTTGAAACCTCAATTCTGTAATAATTCTAAGTAACCATTATGGTTCTAATTTTAAGTTCCTACTAAGCTTATTTCAATTTTGATTTGAATAAATTAAGTAAATTATACTTTCTAATGCAGAAGAACTATGGAAGATGTTGAGAACTTGGAAGAACAAATAAGTGAGTGGATTAAGGAATTTGGTGAAGAAGATGGTGGCAAGTCAGATGATGAAATTAAACATCCAGAAAAAAAAAGAAAAGACAAGGTAAAAAGACATCAAGTATATGGGATCATTTCATAGTGGTTGCAAGTGCTGATCCAGCACATCCGATGGCTGCTTGCAATTATTGTGGATTAGATTATGCAACAGACATAAAGCGTTGTGGAACTAGTACATTATGGGGTCATGTGTATCGAAAGTGTAAAAAATGTCCTTTTAGTGAATGGGTGGAAGAGAATAAGAAGAAGCAAGCATCAATACTACGGTTTACCAAATCTAATGCATCAACAAATCCAGAGGAGGAAGTTACTTCAAGTGGTCAACCTGTGAAGTTTAGCCAAAAGGTTGTCCGAGATGAAATAGCATCATATGTAGTTTTGGATGAGCTTCCCTTTAGGGATGTTGATGGAAAAGGGTTTCAAAAACTCATAAGGTATTTCTTTCCTCAGTTTGAGTTTCCTTCACGGTACACAATTGCTAGAGATATTTTTCAAATGTTTTTGGATGAGAAAAAACAATTGAAGAAAGTATTGCATGATACTCGACTATCTTTGACGACCGATTGTTGGACATCAATACAAAATATTAGCTACTTATGTTTGACTGCTCATTGGATTGATGCCAATTGGAAAATGCAAAAGAGAATCATTAGTTTTGTTCAAGTTCCAAGCCATAATGGTGATATGGTTGGAAAAGAGTTGATAAATTGTTTGAATGATTGGGGCATCTAATAGTGTTGCTTTGAATGTGGTGAAGGAATTTCTCTCTGAAAAGGAAGATGGTCTATTGTTGAAAGGTGAATTATTTCATATGAGATGTTGTGCTCATATTTTAAATTTGATTGTGGG
Organism: Taxillus chinensis; assembly: GCA_023512835.1. NCBI lineage: Eukaryota > Viridiplantae > Streptophyta > Magnoliopsida > Santalales > Loranthaceae > Taxillus > Taxillus chinensis. The sequence goes on along the minus strand of CM042092.1, from coordinate 18,287,094 downwards.
TGATGGCTTAAAGGAGTTGAATGATTCTATTTCAAGTATTCGAAATGCAGTGAGGTATGTAAGGTCTTCACCTTCGAGATTGAAACGATTTAAGGAGGCTTGTGAAGAAGTGAACATTGAATCCAAAGCATTATTATGCCTAGATGTGGTTACTAGGTGGAATTCCACCTACATGATGCTAGACGCAACACTCAAGTTTAAGAAAGCCTTCAAGAATCTGGAAGGGGATGCTAATTATACAAGGTATTTTGAGGAAGAAAAAAAGGATGGAAAGCAAATACAAGGCCCTCCTGTGGTTGCAGATTGGGAGCAAGCTAAAGTGTTTTTGAAGTTTTTGAAGATATTTTATGATCTTACTTTAAAATTCAGTGGCTCTTTGTATGTGACATCCAATCTTTTTTTTCAAGAAATCTTTGGAGTTCAAGTTCAATTGAATGATTTGATTAGAGAATCAGATAACTTGTTGGCAAGAATGGCATTGCGTATGCAACAAAAGTATAATAAGTATTGGGGTGCACCCGAGAAATTGAATCTTTTGACCTATATTGCAACAGTTTTAGACCCAAGGTTCAAATTTGAGGTGGTAAAGAATGGTCTTAAATACTTATTCAATCCCATTATTGCTGAAGAATTGATAGTAAGAACTGAAAAAATGTTGCAATCATTGTATACATTCTATAAGGAGACAAATTCTGTCCCTCTTCCACCTTCCCAAGTACCGAGACAAACAAATATGCCAAAAAGATTAGATTCAGCTCAAAGTTCAAGTTCAAGTTTAAGCTTTTTCCTAATCAAAGATAGATTTGTCATTGATGAAGAAGATACTAATGATTTGGATGACTACTTAACTGATCGGCGTGAGAAATTGACAGAAGACCACTTTGACATTCTAAAATGGTGGAAAGAAATTGGGTCAAAGTATAAGATTGTGCAGCTTATTGCCAAAGATGTGTTGGCTGTTCAAGCTTTGACTGTTGCTTCCGATTCAGCATTTTCTTTGGGAGGACAAATACTTGATCCATTTAGGAGTTCTTTGTCCCCGAAGACAGTTGAAGCTTTGGTTTGTATGAAAAATTGGTTAACTTGTGAGGATTCTCAGCCTATAGTGGTTAAGCAGTATATGGATGAGATTGAGGCTTTAGAAATAGAATGCAGTGAGGATGCCACACTTACCACCTAGTATTGTCTTTAATATTTTCCTTAACTTATGTTTTTTTGTTTGATTTTTTGACTTAATGAGTTTTCTCTTATTATGTTTTTTTTATACATGCTAGATTGTTTCATTCCTTGCCTGCAGAGTTTCCATACTAGTGAGGATGCCACACTTGTTTCACGGTAAGTCCCATTATTGTATGATTATAGAATGTGATCGTGAAAACTTTATCTGGCAAATATCATTCCCTTAAATATGTGTACAAATTCTAGACAGTTTCACAATTTTTGTGTGCACACATTAAATCTGTATAGACAATAAAAATCTATATAAAAAATCACACTTTTATACTTGCTCCTACTCTTCAGTTCCCTGTATTTTGATTTTGATTCCTTTTAAGTTAATATATAAATGCAGGCAATGTCTTTTTGCCTGCAGTTTTTTATTTGTACTTGCTGCTACTCTTCAGTTCCCAGCATTTATATATTAACTTAAGAGTAATGGGTGAATTTTTGCTAGCCAAACACAGAAAATTAGTGTGTATATCATTAGTCATTACATTGAATTTTGCAGGTTGTGAAAGTGTCTTTGCAGTGCATATATATGAATATGACGTGCAGTGCAGTGCAGGTTTTGAATTATCATAACCGTCATGCACCCCTTTACATGCAGGTTTTCGTGTAGTGCAGTGCAAATTTTGACATGCAGTGCAGGTTTTGAATTATCATAACCGTCGTGCACCCCTTTACACGCAGGTTTTCATGTAGTGTAGTGCAGATTTTGACGTGCAGTGCAGTGCAGATTTTCATGCAGTGCAGGTTTTCGTGCAGTGCAGCCTTATACATAACCGTCGTGCACCCCTTTACATGTAGGTTTTCGTGCAGTGCAGTGCAGATTTTGATGTGCAGTGCAGGTTTTCATGTAGTGCAGTGCAGGTTTTCGTGTAGTGCAGGCTCATACATAACCGTCGTGTACCTTGCTGGGCTTGCTATGGAACCTGCATGATGTGCTGCAGCCTCATACATAATCGTGATAGTGGATGCCTGGATGATGGGGACTTGAGAGGCAGTAGATATTTTAATGTTTATGAATCATGATGTTTAAACTTATAATTATGAATTGTGATGTTTAAAGTTTAAACTTTGAACTTTAAATTGTGAGTTTCATACTATTTTTCTATATTGTTAATTATATAATTTTATTAATTTAGTAGTTATAATTATTAAACAGTACATTTTTTATATTATAGCTGGGTATTGGTTGGGTTAAACGGGTTGAACCGACTAACCTGATTAACCCGTTGGTCGGTTCAACCAAAGTTTTTAGATTGGTTGGGCGGGTTGCTCAACCTGCCCAACCCGACCGAATGGTTTGGTTTGGTTTGGGCGGATGGTTTAACCCACCCAAACCGACCGATGAACAGCCATGCTTTTGAATATTAGCATTTAAACTTTGGCTAACACCACCCCAAGAGATAAGTGTGTTTTCTCTCTCTTGGAAAACACTCTTATCTAATGGTAATACTTGTCTTTTCGATATATCTTTGATGAGCAACTCAAACTCTTCAAGATTGTGGTCTTATTTCCCTTACAAGCATACATATTGATGTAAAATTTATGTTTTCTCATGAATCATGCAAATGCAATCTTGGTTAATGCTCTTTTGGTTTATCTGCATGGAACTGATTATGTTTTTTTATTGTTTTTTTCCTAATATGAGCAACAATTTTTATAATACAATTTGCATCATGCATTGTATATTTTTTCAAAGTAAAACCTCACTACTTATAAGAGCAAGCAATTGTGAATAGAATATGCAAGAATAATTGATCTCGTTACATTGCTTTAGAAAACATTCCTTATGTATAATTCTAATAAACCTAGTTAACAACATATTATATATAGTAAGAAAAAAGGAGAGAAGACTAATGCAATAACCCATAGTGTATCTAGCCAATATAGTTATTGTTGGACCCCATGTTGTATGGATTAGACATACACATTTATTTTTGCTTTAAATTATTTTTTTATCTGTTACTCACTTTATATAGATAAATAAAGAAGCATGACCGTCGATTCAAAAGGATGTCACTTCAATGACTTATTCAGAAAGTCTTTCAAATGTCAAAAAGCCAACCCCAAGTGATAGAAAATCAAATTTGATGATCAACGCCTTCAACCGCACTCAAATCCGGAGTTAAATGAAGAAGTTATGGTCAAAACTGCTTTTGGACCGCTAATGGGGGTCAAATAATAATCAACCTTTAAAATGGCACTTCGAATCAGGTCACGGGCCTCATTTTTTCATTTTACTTATCGTTATAAAATTTTTAATATATATTGCGTATATTTGCTTTGGAGGCTTTTTGAAAATAAAATAATCAAAAATATATATTTGTAATAAAGCAGTTTTGGGACGAATAGTATAGCCCGATGTAAAAATGAGTTCGTTTTCAAATAAAAATGATATGGAGTTGTTTGTCGTGATGCCCCAAGTCCAAAACTAATTTTCTCATAATTGTTTGAAACTCGGGTCACCTTTCTGAGTCCAAAACTTAAAAACATCAGTTAAAAAATATTCAAATTGAAAAATTAAAAAACCTTACTTGTCAGTTTTTTTCCCGCCTACCTCAATCTACGTGTCGCATCCTCATTGGTTTGAAAACAAAACAAAATCTAAACAATAAAAACCAATAACAAAAAAAAAACAAAGCACTCTTTCTCTCTCGTCTTTATCTCGAACCGTCTTGTCTCTTTCACTTTCACGTATCGCAGGGTCGACTGTCCCTTCTTCTTCCCCAGGCACAAAGGTGAGTTTTGGGCATGGATTCCTTCCTCTTTCTCCTTCCCATCTTCCCCTGCCTTTCCAAAACCAGCTTTCCCTCTTGTCATTGCAGCCACGTGCCCATGCCCGGCCATGGCACCACAGGACCAGCCATGCCTTCCCACACTAGCCATGCCTTCCCATGCTTCCTCTTCGCCACATTCAAACCCTAAAACCTCACCTATCTCCTCTCTATATAAACCTATCTTATCCACCAAACCAAGCGGGAGCTCTCACAATCCAATAAAAAAAATCCTTTATCTAATCCTTTAAACCCAAAGAGGGCTCCCCAGGCCAGAAATTGCACTGTCAACCAATCCATACCCAAAAACCGTGCACCATCTCCTCCCCAATCTGTTCCATCCCGAGCTACCAAAACAAACCACGAGCAATAATCTCCATCTCTCTCATGAACCCGAAATAAGGAAGAGACATCATAGGTAAAAGGAGAAGTCGAGGCCGGTCCTTTTCCACCACCCATTGACCGAAGCGCAAGGGTTGATTGAGATTGATTGTTCAACCCAAAAGAAAATCGGTTTTTGTCGAATTATTATTATTTTAGTGTTTGATGTTCATTATTTGAGATGACGTTTGATACATGTTACAATTCTCCCGTGTGTTTCTCCATTTGTTGATATTGGTATGTGACATCTATATATGATTGTCAATACGGTCCTTAAATCGGTGTTTGTCGACATTTTGCGTTTGATGATATAATTCTCTTGCTCATGACATTTGTGCATTATGTTTGGGTTTAGTGTGGTAATCAACTACGTGCTGCTTATTGGCCTTGTTACTATCATGGTTTTCTATTCTAAACTACCTAGTTTACTTGTTTATTCATAGCCTAAGTTGCCTGTTCATGGTTTTAATCTCCGTATTCTATTTGTTTTGTCAATTGGTGGGACGATAAATTCTGTTTTGATGGTCTGTTCTTTCTTGTTTATACTATCTTCATTGGTTAAGTCTATTTGGTTTTTTCATCATAGCCCTAGTTTGTTTATCCTATTCTCCCTTTTTTTCTACCTCTTTTTTTTTTTTGGAAATGGTTTTTTGTTGAGTTTGTCTTGTTTGGATAATATCCATTGTATTTGGGTGATGCTTCATGATTTCTGTAGGCTTTGTTGTGACTACAATAGGATGACTCTTTATCCATGATTTGTTTTCACGGGGAATTAGTTGGGTTCAAACCATTTGTTTTGCATAAATCTAACGAGTTGTTGTAAATTTTTTTCTTTTTCCATTTTTTCTTCTTAAAAAATAAATAAATCCATTTTGGTGTTCTATTGGCATCTTGTTCCTCTCTTCTCTAGCTTTTGGTTTTGGCCATCAGGGTTCTACTATCTTGTTCCTGGAGGAGGCTGCTAGCGATTGTCAGAGGTTGCTAGAGGAGCCTACCGGTCTGCTACTAGTGTTGGCAAGATGGCTAGCAAGGGCTGTTTGTGCCTACTCAGGGTCGTCTGTGACCTTTTTCTTTCTCTTTAATAATATGTAAACCAAGATAGTGGAAATGAGGGGAAAAAAGAGGAAACAAGAAGAGAATGAAGAAAAGAGAAAAAAAGGGGGCAGAGAGTTTTATTTTAAGATTACTTTAGAATTTTTCTTACATAATAAGGTCCCTTTTTTTTGTATTATGTAAATAACTAACATAGGGACAAAGAAAACAAAGAAAGGAAAAAGAAAGGCAGGAAAAAAAAGAGAGTTATTATTTTTATTTTGTGGATATCACTTATCACACACTTAAATTTTATTTATGTTTGCTTTAGATTTTATTTTATTTATTTTTATGCAAATTTGTTTTTCTTAAAATATATTTTTCAAACACAAAAGAAAAACAATTTAATTTCTTTTCCTAAAAGTCAAAATGTTTCTATCTCTTTTAAAAAAAAATCCTTTTCTTATTAGAAATCAAACATTTTTTTTAATTCTTTGGACTTTTTTATAATTGCCTTAGTTTTTTAGAAATCCTGAGGCAAACATTTTGAGTGTTGTAGTTATTAGTTTATGACTTAGTTATTCTTTTAGGATTGTTCTTTTTTTTTTCTTTTTTAAACACTTCAATTTAGAATTGTCCCTTTAGACTTTCTTAGCTTTAATTCTAACATTAATAAATAACTTAGAAAAATAAAAAGGATAAAAATATAGCTAAGCAAAACAAATATAGTTTCAGGCAAACCAAATCAAAACAAACAATTAAATAAATTAAAATTCCTCCTTTTTCTAAAATAGGTACCAAAAGGGCATTGCAAGGGTGTTACAATAGTGACCAACTATCCCTTTGGACAAAATTTGATAATGACAGTTATCATCAAATGTTTTTGTTCATGTCTGTTTTTAACTCACTGGACTGAGATGTGCATGTCCTTGAGTCATCATTGTAACATGCTTACACAAAATATGATAGGATGAAATATAAAGGAATCACCACTAATTAACTAGAAAGTATAATTAATCACCTAATGAATGATCTACATTCCAAAAGAATAAGTTCAAGAGTCAATTATGTATATGGAAAAATTAACACTCCTATAATATCCAAAATTAGTACTTACCTTAGAAAATGAGAGTTTATTCTTGTTTAATCTTAATTTTTATTCAATTAGGAAAACAATTATTTTTAAATTTTAAATGTTGAGAATGTGGGATCCAAAGTTTCATGTAGCAAAGGTTTGAAAAAGCAAAAATTTTATATTTTTAAACATATAATAAGTTATCGTGAAAAACAAATTAAAAAGGGAAAAACACCAAAATTATTTTTGGTCCAAACGTTTAGGATAAAACATTAGTTTATTTAACCCCTAATCACTTCAACTAGTTTTTTTTTAAAGATGATAGAAAATGTGTCAAGGTGCATTTGAGCTTATTAAATTCCCTAAGCTTATAACTTTTACTTGATTTAGACCTAGGTCGATCTTTTTTATGCAATAAAGTAAAATGATAGAGCCGTTTAAGACTATGTTTGGTATTATTTTTTGTTTTCTATATTTAAAAAGTATTTTTTAGAAATTATATTTGAAAATCATTTTGTGTCAAATTAGATATACTTTTTTTGTTTGTGGATTGTTTTCTATCAAATTGAAAACTATATTTGATTTTTTTAACACAAAGTCATAGGATAAGATAATGCCTATGGGTGGTTGGTGGTAGATTGCTTGAAATTCCTTGTTATATAATTTTTTTTGTGAAATTTATTGTGTTGTTAAAATAGATAATCAAGAATTTGAAACCGCACCTGAAAAGGTCAAGGGGTTGGTGATAAGCACCAATTGATATATTTTTTTTTTTTTTTTGTTTTTTTTTTTTTTTTTAATTTTTTTTTTTTTTTTAACACATACAGCACGGGTGTTTTATTGCTTGAAATTCCTTGTTATATAATCTTTTTTGTGAAATTTATGTGTGTTAAAATAGATAATCAAGAATTTTACATCGTCAAGGGGTTGGTCCCCCAAAAAAAAAAAACCCTGGGGTTTTTTTTTATTTTTGCAAATTTTTTTTATTTTATATTTGGGGTAATCTTATAGTTTCCATACATCATCATGAATACAATATGTCAAATAGTCATACACATCACATCACAAACAGAGTGCAAATACAACTATCCATGGACCCATGCCTGAGATATCGCACAAAAGGAATACAGAATATAGAACATAATACCGTATTATATATTAGAGTAGTGAGCATGTCCTCTTGGAAGAAAGTCCTCTACTAGTTTCAGGTCATACCTGAAAAGGATAATAATAAAGTAGGGGTGAGCTACAAGCTCAGTAGGTGATCCTATAACTCCATACCACTCTAATATGCAAAACAGATAAATCTATACTACATACTTAGTGTGTTTGTGCACCATGTCGTGTGCACCATCATCAGGACTCAGTTTGCAAACAAACATCAAGACCTATCCTATCCACACAGGACAACTTGTCCACAATCCTCAATAAGATCCCAACTTAGGGCACTCAACCTCAGCACTTGTAAAGACCCGTATTTGGGTAGGGCTGAGAGATAGTCTTTCTCTGTTGCTAAAAACATCTGGACAATATTGTGTTCATCAATGTGAGCATTTTGACTGTAATTGGGCCCAATTCTGGGTCGAGGCCCCGAGTGGCCCGATTGTTGACTTTTTGGGGTTTATTAGTTGACCTTGTGTTTAAGCGGTCAATTGGGTTGGAAAATATTCTGGATAGTGATGTGCTCGTCATTTTGAGCGTTTTGACTGTACTTGGGCTCAATTTGGAGTTCGTGACCTCTGGAGGTCAATTAATATCTTTGGGATTTATTAATAAAAGAAAATGCAGAAATATAAATAGGGAGAAAGAGAGCTTCCACGTTACGTTTCAGCGTTTCTGCGTTGGAGAGTTTAGAGAGAGAGAGAGAGAGAAAAAAAGAGAAGAAAGCTTGGAGCCTTCGATTTGGGGCGTTTTGAGCTCGCTCAATCATCAAGAATCATTCTAGGTTGGTGTTCCATTGATTCTTCACCCTTTTCTTGCTGTTTTATTGGATTAACATGTAAGAATTAGATGAAATCATGCAAATTCGTGATGAACCCTAGGAATTGGGGAAAATGGAAATTGAGCATGAAACCTAGATGATTTAGGTTGTTTGGTAGCCTAATATGGCTAGATGATGTTAGAAACCCTTCATAGGGATGAATTGTTGCTTAAAAATGAAGATTTAACGAGTATAATTGGGTTTGGGACGAATTGGGTAAGAACGCAGTCGGCAGTTTGCGACTGGGGAACTGCTCGAGGCTAGCTTTGAGCAGCTTCAAGCAGAGTCTCGAGCAGTCTCGAGCGGAGGCCTCGAGCAGGGAGCGTCGAGCAGAATGTAGCCTCGAGCAAGTGTCTCGAGCAATCTCGAGTAGAGGCTTTGAACAAGAAGCATCGAGCAGAATGTAGCATCGAGCAGGTGTTTCGAGCAGTTTCAAGCAGTGTCTCGAGCAGTTGGAAAGTGCAGTTCCAGGTTGACTGGACTGGACCATTTACATTGTAAACCATTATGCCTCAAGTACTATACTTAAGTTACAATGTATGACGAAATACCCCCCATTTGGATTAAAAGAAAAATACTAGAAAATTAAATTCCACTCCTTCAAAATGTGAAAATTGGGATTTAGTGTAAAATCTCGGAAAAATCCAGTTTTTCGTAGAGGTGAATTTTTGGAAAGTGGGGCTAGACATCTCAGAAAAATCCCCAAAAATCAGATTATCATAGTTATGATATGGAGACCCAATGCCGAGACATTTTATTTCAAGAAAACAACTCCTATGGGTATTTCCTTCCTTGGTGAAGGAATGATGATCGGTTTGTAAAGACTGGCTTTAGTTATAAAGGGAGTATAGTGAACCTTAATGCCATATTGGTGTTGGTATGTTGGTTTGAGGAATTGGAGCTTGGGCTCTATGACTTGTTGGGTTCTCACCATGAAGCACAGATGGTGCTATGTGGTGGACGGGACAGGCATATGCGCCGATGGCAGGTCTGCGTGGCACTGTGGCCGGGCATATTGCTCTATGGCCGTGGCAGGCATATGCGCCGATGGCAGGCCTGTGTGGCACTGTGTCCGGGCATATAACGTTGTGGTAGGGCTAAGTGCCCTGAGCTGAAATCCCGTTGAGGATTGTGTTGAGCCGTTGAGCTCGTGAGCCATTGAGCTCGTGGAGCTAGAGCTGAGTGCCCTGAGCTGGGATCCTGTGGAGGATCGTGGACAAGCTGTCTTGTGTGGGCAGGCTGGGTCCTGATGTTTGTTTGTAAGCTGAGTCCTAATGATTGTGCACACTACACAGTGCACGAGTATACAGAGCATGTAGTATAGACTTGTATGTTTGCATGATGTGGAGTATTGGGGTCACCTACTGAGCTTATCGCTCACCCCTACTTGTTGTTTACCTTTTTTAGGTGTGACCCGAGACTAGTGGAGGACTTTCTTTCAGGAGGACGTGCCCACTACTCTGATGTATGATATAGTACTGTATTCTGTATTGTTTTGTATTATATCCCAGACATGGGTTCGTGGACAATTGTATTTGCATACTGTTTGTGGTGTGATGTCTGTATGACTGTTTGACTTATTGTATGCATGATGATTTTTGGGAAAGTACAAGATTACCCTTGATGTATGACTGTACAGGGTTGCATGATTGAGACAGCACCCGCGGTGTAGTCTCTATTGGTGCTAGTCACTAACCCCTTGACCTTTCGGGTGCGGGCAAGGGGAAGCCATGTTCCTGGTTTCGGGTTCCCGGGAATTTGGGAGTGCGATAGCACCATTGAGCTCAACAGTTCAACTTAGGCCACAACCTGTCATCACGAGCTCAACAGCTCAACCCAAGCCTCAACTTGTCACGTCAACCACATAGCACAACCTGTGCATCACAGTGAGAATATACAAACGGAGCCCAAAGCCCAAATCCTCAAATCAACGCACCAACACCAGTATAACATTAGAGTTCATAATACTCTTTTTATAACCGAGGCCAGTCTTCATAAATCTATCCTCATGTCTTGACCAAAAGAGAAGATTTTCGTAGAAAGTATTTTCTTGACATAAAAAGTCCCGACAATGGTTCCCCATACCATAACTAAGATAATTTGATTTTTGGAGATTTTTTTTGAGAGGTCTAACCCTATTTCGCAAATAGTCACCTCGAACAAAAACTGATTTTTTTTAAGATTTAGTGTTAATTAATTCCCATTTTTCACATTTTGAAGAAATGAGAAATTAATTTTCTATTATTTTTATTTCAATTTGAAAGGGTGGTATTTCATTATTTACTTAAAGGAAGTTTACAATGTAAATAGTCTTGTTGTACTTCGAAACTGCTACCTAAACATGCAGAACTGCTGACCCGATGCTATGGAACTACTGACCCAAAGACTCGAAGCTCTGACTGGAAAACTCGAAGCTCTAACCCTAAGGTTTGACCTTCGACCCTTCGACCTGTCGACTCCAACCTATCGACACTTTGACCCTTATAGTTCGCCAAGGGTACTGTTCATCATCATTTTAGCTTGTTTTTCGTCTGAAATCAACCCAACAACCACCAGACACTCACAAATACTACTTTTTACTCAACAAACTATAATATATTCCTCAAAATACGTCTTGAACGCTTCTAAATCGCACGGTAACAACGATAATACATATATATATTTACAAATTATCTCCATCTGGATCTAGATCCAGATTTCTATGGTTAACTTCTTAACCCTCATGCAATACACAGTTATAAAACCCTCAAATCACAGAAACACATACCCACAACTATATATAATAGATCTTAACCACAGATCTTATGCTAAATTACCAGATTTAACCCAGAATTGGATTTTTTCCCAAAACCCAAAATTCATGCTAGAGTTCATAAAGCATGGCAAATTCATACATATCATGAATAGAATTGAAATAAGACATACAAGAATATCTACCTAGAGTGATTCTTTGAGTTTCACGAACCCAAATCGCCAAGGCTACAAACTTCCAAGCTCTCTCTCTCTCTCTCCCTCCCTCCCTCTCAAATGCACCAACGTAATAGCATAAAGCGAAAGTTCTCTTTATGTTCCTCTTATTTATATTTACTGCTAATTCTTTAATTAATAAACACTCAAAATTGCACAACTATCCTTTTATGGTCCCGAACTCCAAATTGGACCCAACTATAGTCAAAATGCTTGTATCATCGAGCACAATACTAAAATAATATCTTCATTACCACATAAATACTATCTCATAAATCAATATCATAAATCAACTCAAATACAAGTCTTTCCAAAGAGGGAGAGAGACGCATAAACCTAAAGGCATTTTAGGATGTTCAGATAATTATGGGTTGAATGCTATTACTTAAAATTATAGCTAAAGCTATATTTAGCTAATGGTATAGTTAAATTATTAGAGTAAAATAATTAGATAAGTATGACTTTAACTAAGCATATAAATAAGGTGTTAAAAATGCTCTAAGCAAATATCTTAGTCCAGCTATTTAAGGACCATTTTTCATAAAACGATTCAAAAATTGACCTTAAAATTGCAAATGGCAAAAAATAAAACATGACTATTCCCAAATCTAAACACAATTGAAAGAAATCGCATGCAAGGAGATAGTTTAAAATAAAATTTAGCTAATATATATACTTATACAAAATCAATTCAAATTTTATTGTAGTGTACTCCTAAAAACTAGTAGAATATTTCTTTAATTAAAACACAGAATATAGATAAACAACACTACTTATCCTTTCTTTTTATTTGTTTCCCAATATCAACAATAATTTTGATGAAATAACTTGGATAACTAGTGTATAGGTGTGGGTTCAATGTTTATGTTAGGGAAATAAAAAAGAAACGAATTAATATATTATAATTATTTTATAAAATACATTTTATTAGCTTAATTATATTATGTTTCTTAATTATCAGTATTTTAAATTCTAGACCAACATCATTCAAAGCCCAAAAAGTATACATGGCTTTTGTCTATTACTAATTTGGTGACTTTTTTTATTTAAAGCCTAATAAATTTTCCTTTTTTTTTTTTTTTTTTAAAGTTTATGAAACTAATTTGGTTATTTATTTTTATGGGATAGCTTGTAAAAATACATAATTTAAATAAATAATGATTTGCAAATACAATGAAATTAGAGGCTTTATATTTGTTTGACAAATCCTTTCATTACCTATATTAATTTCCTAGCACTTGGACCAAAAGGCTAGTTGGGTTAGAGGAGATTTAGGCTAGTTTGGTTACGACTCAAATTATTGATAAAGTAGTTTTTCCATCTCATTAAATATGATGGGTTTGCACACTATAAAATAAGATTCCTTTTGAGAGAACGGAACTAGTATAGCCAGCCCATAATTGAGCCCATATTATCTCAATAACCTCAACTCATTACTTTAGTTATTTTAGTGTAGACGGCTTGGTCCAGGATGTGAGCCCCTGATTTCCTTTTAAACGATAGCTCTCCTAACAAGCTATCATTAATTGAGTTGTAGCTAATAGCTCTTCTTTAAGAGTGCTATTTAAAGAGAGTTCAGAGGCTTAAATCTTACCATTGATAACCCACAAATTAATTCCAACACAAACAAAGTGTGACACCTAGAATTAAATCGATAAAATGGGCTGGTGCTCATACCAATTGGCCAGTCAAGTTAGAGGATTCTAATTAGTTTCCATTAACTCTCCTTAACAAAAACATTCACATTCAGCCAAAATTAAAAAGGAGATTTCTGATTGATTTACCTTGAAAAATAAAAAATTTGACTTGTCCTATGTGCCATGTAAATATCCTGATTGATTTAATTTGGTCATCTTAGGAAATAATGAATCCTACTTACCCATTTTTATTCCAATTAGAATTATGAAATTGATTTTCTCTTTTGAAGGCCTTTCCATATGTGATTAATATTTAGTCAAGTATATACAATTTTTAAAAAATATTTAGTGAATCCAATGCTAGTGCACTTAGACAACACTTTCACCCAAATTTAACACACAATAGGCTATCTTTATTATTTTGAGATCATAGAACACATTTAGTCTTTACCTATTAGACTAAACTTTGGGAAAATACTATTTGGTTAGTGAATATATGGACCAACTTTGACTTTTCTTTTGAGAGCAACATTTATTTTTATTCCTAGGTAACTTATATGAGAGTATTGTCTTACATCAAAGAAAGTAGGGGAGCTAAGGAGGTTTATATGGTTAAGCAAACCTAGAAAATGTTACAATGCGTTTTAAACTCGCATGAGCAAATGTGACGAGCTCAAAGTAAACAATATTATGACACGTTAGCGAGCCTATGCCTTGGCCCAGTCTTAAAATGATATTAGAGCTTGATTGTTTCCGAAAAGGCATTTCATAACATTAAAAATTTTCTTGGCGTGATGTGGTCGAGCGGCATATCTCATAGTGTATGTTAGTATTAGATTAGAATATAACTCTTCTTGTTGAGTTATTGAACCAATGTGATCTCAATTCATGGATGCGGATTGAGGGGAGAGTAATCTCACATGGTAACAATGAAAACAGGAAAGTCAATAAGTTTATAGGGTATACAGATCTAAAAAATGTCATGACACATTTTAAAGCCACACAGTCCAATACAATAAACTAAAAGCAAATAATATTATAACATGCAAACAGACTTACACCTTTGCCTAGTCATACAAACTCTTCTTATGATACTTTGACAATATAATTTAATTAGTTTATAATATTATTTGTATTAAATCAAATTTGCTTCATTCACACATATTTAAAAATCTGAAGTTATTTTATACAAATTCTTACTTTTTATTATTTACTAATATGTTTACTTTTTTATTAAAAAAATATAAATAGTTTCTACTAACTATTTGAGTTATTTTATCAAAATATTGTTATTATTTTAATTAATTAGTTTTAATTTGTTTTACGAAGTCAATTTTATGATGTTAATGTATTTAAAAAAAATCAAACTTCCTAAGCTCAAATTTTTTACTTTATATAGCCAAATAATGTAAGTACTACAACAACATTTACTTCTCTGAAAATAATTTGTGGTGACCAGACAAAGCAAAAACAGTTTTTCGGTCCAACATGATGATACCTGAATATCTAACTATCTATATCCAGTTGCAAAGAGATGAGATGAGCAAAGTAGTAATAACCAAACAAACAATTATGGTTGATGGATAGAAAAAAATCATTGAAGATATGTGAACAACTTTTCTTCACTCTCGGGTCGCGTATTTCATATGCGAAAATGAGCTTTTGGAGGTCATTTCGGTCACATCAGGGGTGGGAAAAAACTACAAGAGATATCTTAGAGTGAATTTAAGAGGACTTTATATTTTTGTATACCCTTTTAAGTTTTCAGAGAATATTAAATATTTATAGCCATGGCCTACAAGTCTGCTATATATTCATGAACCTGTAAGACCACAATTTATTCAACACTACTTAATATCTGAGGCACAGCATGTACCGACCGTCCATTAATTTAACCATCGCATCTTTCTTATAATCAATATTTTTGTATAGCTCGGCAACATTCCCTTCCTACTAATCCCAAGAATGTCAATGGGATGTGTAGGCAACAAACCGTTCGCATAGGTTGGACACTATAAAAGCTCTCCAAACAAGTGCTTGCTGCAGAACCATACGTAATTGGCAAGACGGTGATGCTGCCATGCTAGATCCCTAGAGCTTTGCAACGGCGTACGCAGGAAGAGTTGGTCTAACAGGAATCTTCAAATCTTGCCATTTTTCATCATCCACTTTGGAGAAGTACCCATCAACCATGGCATCACTAACTAAATCCAATTTTGATGGCTCCCACTGAGGAACGAAAAAATGTAGGTCAGAACTATTAATTATCAAAATCTTTAAAGATGCATTCGGAAGAAAAATAAAACTCCCCTCAAACCTTTGGGTTCTTGTCTTTGTCTATCAGTGTTGCCCTGCAGCCCTGCACGAGATAAAAGGGCCTATGGTTATATTTTGACCATTGATTAAAAAAGTGGTCCATTTGACGATATGTATTTGCAAAAGAACACGGACATACAATATTTTGTAAATAAAACACAACCGGGCATAAATGCTTGCTAGAAAAGAAAACTGTTAGATAAACCAGACCTCATGGAAATCCTTGCTGACATCTCCCCGTATGGCATGGGAAGCCATTCTGTATTCACGGATGAGACACTGCCCAAGACATTGGAACCTGCCTTCTCTTATCTGAATTGCATGAAAATTAATTAGATTGAACTATTGGAAAGCTTCAAATGTATATTTTGCTTTCTACAGCGATATATTTAGGGGAATTGCATGAACGGTAAATTTAACCAGATGAAGCTGTGCACCCAAAATCTTATTTTTCCATTTTGTTGCAGAATCATTTTTGAAGCAGTAAATTCAGGGAGACCAAATTTGCCACCTAATATTTTATAGTAGTGAGACATTACAGTACAATAATACATTTGGGTTTTCCAACTGAGATCAAGGAAAAACAACATTTCAGCACCATGTATTATAAATACGAATCATTTGATCACACATGAACTTCTAAAAATTCAATAATTTACTAAAGAATTATATAATATTCTTCTTACACCAATTTGCACTTATGGGGAAAAGAAGGCCCTATTGCCCATTAAAAATGTTCCCACATTTTCCTACCCAATATTCATCTAAAAATAACAGTTCAAAGGTGGAAGTTTAGTAGAAAGAAGAAAGGAGGTGGCACAAGAGAAAGAAGAAAACATGCTAACCCATCTACATTTCACTGTTTTTTTTATTTATATTAAGTTTTGATAAATCCAACATGGGTCCAGCCCATTACAAAATAATAATAATAAATTGAATAAATAAACGGAGAAAAGAGCAAATTAAGAGGACATTCTCAACACTTCTCAACTCAGAGCATTGATATTCATTATGATCAGCTTGTTACAAATAAACTCAATTTTCTTTCAAACGATTGGCTTGGTGAGAATGTTTAAGCTGATCACAAGTGCGAAGTGTCCAAATTAAATGATGTCATTCAATAAAGCATCTCTAATAAAATGATAGTTAACCTTAATATGTTTAATCCTCTCATGAAATATACAATTCTCTAATACGTAAACCTAACTAATTATCACACCACAATCAGGAAGGATGCTCGATTGTTCAACCAATCTTAGTCAAAAACTGTTGTAACCATATAATCTCAGTAGTGTTTGATACTCCGCTTCACAACTAGAATGTGCTACCAAATTTTACTTCTTACTCTTCAATGAATTGAGATTGCCGCCCAAAAAGATAACAAAACTTGATGTGGATCATCAATCAACAAGAGAGCAAATCCAATCAGCATCGGAAAAAGCATCAATATGAATATGCCCCCAACTGCAATACAAAACACCTTTCTCGGTATCCACTTTCAAGTATTTTAATATCCTTAAAAATGTCCCAATGTAATACATGAGAATCAAATGAAAACACAGACAGAGAAGGCAACATTAGGTCTAGTCATAGGTAATTAAGCTCCCCACTAGCCTACAATACCTCTTAGGTCCAAAAATCAAAACTCCCTCTTGCAATGTTATATAAACAATATTTTGTTCCAACTACCATGTATCTTCCGACAGATCCAGCAAATAGATACCATCTTTACACCTAGACACCTCAATGTCAAGAACTAAGATCGTTGGTCCTAAAATACTCAATGAGTCGTGAGATGCCACCAATATCACTATCATATAAAGAATCATAAGAATTATCATAAAAAACCATGCAAAAATCTCAAATAACTGCAACATTAAATCTTTTGAACCATGCATGAAGAGACTATTTAAGACCATATTGTGAATGTCAAACTTGACAAAACAAGAAATGGTTCTTGGCATCCATGAGATGAGCTTTTAGATGCAAAAGGAAACCATCTAAACTTACCTTAATAGTGCACACTCATTTACATCAAACAACTTGTTTATTTGTTGGAAGAGGAATAAGCTCCCAAGCCTAGTTATAAACCAAGGCATCCATTTTATTCGCTTTAACAATAAATTGTATTCTTACTGTATTATTAGTTGTATTTTTATCTAAATAATTAGGTCTTTTTCACATTTCAAATAAGTACGTACGTTGTAATTGTTTAATTATAAATGAGAAGAATTTTTTTTTCCTTTCTACTTTCTACTATATCAATCGTCATAAAAAGGTTTTGAGAGCAAGCACGAATACCTTTAGGAATGGCAATAAGTACATCTTCTAATAAGGAGGGGATTGTCCATTTCCACTTGAGAGGATTGTGCCAGAATCAACCAGGACAAAAGCCATAATAAAAGGATTTAATTATGAAAAACCATTAAGTAGCCAGCAGCCTATGGTTTCCCTACTCTTTCCGTCTTTAGTTGGATACACAAGCTGGAGGTCCTTGTCAACCAAGCAGGTTAGTGGGGTTTATGCAATGTTGTGAGCATAATTGCCACGGCATTGCTTAAGCGTCTTAGTGTTATTACATTGCTTTGTGTTTGACTGTTTGCAAAGCATTGAAAATGCAAGAAAAGTGAGTGCT
The DNA here is from genome assembly GCA_023512835.1 of Taxillus chinensis. Lineage (NCBI taxonomy): Eukaryota > Viridiplantae > Streptophyta > Magnoliopsida > Santalales > Loranthaceae > Taxillus > Taxillus chinensis. The sequence goes on along the minus strand of CM042092.1, from coordinate 18,269,072 downwards.
TTTTAGATAAAACGTATACTTCGAGATTATTTTATAGTCATATGTAGTTAATATTTAGTCACGTATATATAATTTAGAAACATATTTGGTGAATTCAATGTTAGTGCTTTCAGCTAGTTGTTGAGGTTGTTTTAGATTCAACTCTCTTGCTATCCACGGCACTAGCCCCTTAATAATGGTACCCAACAATGACTTAGATTGTTGTTTGTCATACTTTATGATTGAACCATCTCCTTGTGTGACCTAACTATCTAAAAATATATAGGTGGCCGACAAAGACCAAAGAGAAGGTTAGTCCCATTACTTATGTCAAAGAATATTTTTCATTGCTTACCAATTTACTAGTGTAGAGTATACTTGGGAAGAGAGAAGACAGAACTTGAGTAGAAATGTAAAGAGAAATGATATTATGGTTGCTTTGGGCACTTAAGCATCACTTTAACTAGAAAACTACTCACTTTTCTCGCATTTTCAAAGCTTTGCAAACACAAAGCAATGTAGTAACACTAAGACGCTTAAGCAATGCCATTAGCAAATTATAACTTTTATTCCATTGATTCTCTAAAGTTAGAGAACCAATGAAGTAAAAGTCATAATTAGCTAATGTTTTTAGCTAAAATACGTACTTCGAGAATACTTTATAGTCATATGTGATTAATATTTAGTTACGTATGTATAATTTAGAAAAATATTTAGTGAATCCAATGCCAGTGTTCTGAGGCTATAAGAGGGGCAAAAATCTTAAAGGACGTTAGAGACACTAGCGTCAAATCAAAACCTTTTGAAGACTCAAGCAACAAAGAAACTCGTTGAAGGTGGGTCCAAAAGGGACGACAAGAAAATTAAAACATTTTCGTTTGACGAGGTTAAAGAGAGTAAAGACCTCTGCTTCAAATGTGAAGAGAAGTGAGACAAGGGCCATCGATGTCGAATTGGAAAGGTATTTATGATTGTTGATTCCGACTTATTCGATGGAAACGTCATTAGTGATGAAGGTGAGTTGATGATGATTGAAGTGGAAGAAAGATACGACACGCTGAGTTATCTCTTGATGTCATGACAGAGGACTCGAAGCCAACCACTATGAGGCTCATGACATGGATTGGAATTTTTGAAGTTTCATTTAGTAGATTTTGGTTCCTCCCATAATTTTATCAATATTGATATCTTAAAGAAGAATGGACTACAAGACTTTGCCCTAGAACCTTTGGTTGTGAGTGGCCATTAGAGAAAAACTACAGCGTGAAGGAATAGTTTGAGATGAGAAGATGAATGTACAAGGAGTCGGAATCACTACTAACCTGCATATGCTAGCTACTGGGAACCGATTGGTTGAAAAAGTATCAACAAGGTTGTTAGTGATTATAGTGCCTTGACAATGGAATTTAAATCAAACAAAAAAAAAACTGATTAGCTATGCCACCTAAGGAGGAACACAAGTGTGAAGCTCAAGGGTTTGATGGACCTTGCAATGGTGGTGCTTAATGCTTCACGGTGGTGGGTGATGGAGATTGACAAGAGTCTTCTTAGGGTGACGTTGTAAGGGCCCCAGGTTGGAAGAGTACTTTCTAGAATTCTCCCTTGAGGACAAGGGCATTCTTAAAAGGAAGGGGAATAGAGGTTTGATTATTGAGGTTTATACGGATGCTGATTATGCAGTATCAATTGTTGACAGAAGGTCGACATCTAAGTATTGCACCCTTCTTGGTGGAAATTTAGTACTTCGAGTAAAAAGCAAAATGAAGTAGCCTGGTATAGTACATAAGTAGAATTTCGAGTAATGGCTCATGCCTCATTGTGTGTGAGAATTACTTTGAATAAAAATTATCCTAAATAATTTGAAGATTTAAAGAGAAAGTCTAATAAAGTTGTATTATGATAATAAATTTGCTATCAGTATAACTTAAAATCCAATACAACACGATCGAACAAAGCACATTAAAATCGATAAACACTTCATTAAGGAGAAGTTAGATAATGGCTTGATCTATACATCTTATGTGTCTATCTATAGTTAATTGGTTAATGTTTTGACTAAAGGGTTAAACAGCCCAGTATTTCTGAATATCTTATTCAAGCTAAAAATGAAAAATGAAAAATACCTATTCACTAGCTTGAGGGAGAGTGTTGCAAGTTAATTTAAATTCATTATTGTGACCAATTAAAAAGTCTATATTGTAGTTGTTACATTAACTCTTTAGTTTCTCAAACTATATTTATTATTTGTATTTATGATTGTATGTATTAATTATTATAAAACTCTTTAGCTACGTTTGATTACATTTGGTTATTTTTAAAAATAGAATTATTTTTAAAAATTGTATGTCCAAATGAATTTATATTACTCATAAATAGTTTTAAATTATTTATACCCATTATTTTTAAAAACAATACTGTTTTTAAAAAATAATACCATTCTACTAAACATTCCTTTTAGTTTCCTAGGTATTAATTATTGTAATATTCTTTTTTAAGTATTAATTATTATGAAGATTCTTTACTTTTCTAAATACTAATTGTTGTAAAACCAAAAGTCAAACTGCGATATATATATGTATAAATCCAGTGTTATCAAATTGAATGAAATGTTTTTATTTTTTACATTTATAATAATTTTTATTTAAACCCATGATCTCATATTTAACATGGTTAACTATATGAGATGATCCAAAAAGGTAAAAAAGTAATGCAATCTACCCCAAAAAGCACATTGAGGAGTTATAAATAATGCCGATAAAGCTTGCATATAATCAAAACTCCTAGCTTCAAAGAATTGGTAAGTTCTTTAGTAAGTCAGGAAATGTAATTGACCGTGCATTCATACCGATCTAAGAGTAATTTTAAGGCTAGTGGGTGATGCCGTCTTTAACGATGAAACAGCTTCCCAAATCCAATCATCCACCGTGTTAACATCATTCTCCTTATGCATCAAACAAAAGATTGCGGTTATGTAATACTGTAAGCAGTAATAGGTATGTAACAAAAGTGTAAAGACTTGAATCAATAGAAAATTTACAAGAATGTCTAATTATTTAGCCATTAAGGAAGTATTATTGGATTGACTTACAAGTGCATACAAAATTTCTTCAGCCGTTTGTCGAGAGAAGCATCTATCAATAACATCCAACCTACGTCATCATAAACACTGAAATTAAGTATCTGAAAGTGGCAATGCCAGACAGAAACTTAGCATTGCATTTTAGACTTTCTACTGAAAGCTTGTTATTGTTCAGTTAAATGCTACATTACGCATGCCTTTAAGGCTGAAACTGTAATTATTGATTGAAATCATCATAGAAAGCATAGATCATTAATATTCAAGCCTTTTTATAAAATGGAACAACATGAACTGAGTTTATGCGTATCTGCTCGGAAGGAATAACAATGGTAACTCTCAGGAGGTAATTAAAACAAAGGGCACAAGGAAGCAGACTCAATGTGCACAACTGTGAAGCACTATTTCAAAAGTTAGTAAGGAAAGGAAAGACAAGTAGTGGTAAAAGATTTTTTGGCATGTAAAGCCAGACTTGCATCTGGGATGGTATAAAATTTGGGAAAAAAGGTTGAGGAAAAGTAGAATGAACAACTTCAATCTGTAATAGCCTGTATTTTTACCTTCTAGAAACTACAAGATAAAAAAATATTTTAAAATAACACTTTTTCTATCACATTAGCTTTAGTCAACAAAATAGAGCGACCTTAATTTTCAAATCACTGCATGTTTTAAATATATTTCTTACGCAAGTAAGGTAGTTTAGTATCTCTCTGACCTTGAAAGGAATTTAATGAATAGATTATTGTAACGCGAGTGTGAAGCTATAATTGCACTGGTTTTTATATATATATATATGCGTTGTGAATAGACATCAACAATCCTAGCATGTACAAAATAAGGTGAACATACATAACTCTGCAAGCGAAGATAGGAGTCAACTCAAAAAAAAACATTATTACTCAGTAACAAATTGAGAAGAGAAGAAGATAGATACCGGAAATATGGACTCTTATCTTTCAACTTAGGCTTCTGAGAGAATTGATCAATAATTGCAGTTACAACGTCGGGATCACTGGAATCTACTTTGTAAAGTGCTTCTTCCAACATGGATAATTTCTGTCCCATTGATGGAAGACATGAGAAAACGCTCCACAGGAAAAACTCATCGGATAAAGTCTATAAATGCATTAAGCTTTAATGTGTACAATGAGAAATTGCACAAGGTCATACTCAGTGTGTTTGGAATCTATTAATTTTCAAAAACAAAAGACGACCATACAACACAATCCAAAGTTACATTAGGGTGATTTGATCATTATCACTTTCAAAAAACATTCCATATACCTCTATGTATCAGATTTCTTCATTTTTAATTTAGAAAACTTTCCTAGTCTTTTTCTACATAATATTAGATCTCCACTTGGCCTACGCAAGGGAATGAAGTAATAATGGATCCCAAACCCAGAGAACAATGTCGAATGAAACATGCAGTTTGCGTACTGACCCTTCTAAATCCTTAAACCCTGAGTGGAGTGTAAGAGGTGGTCTTCCTTTATCCTCTATCAACTGCGCAGCCCTCCCAAAGTTTTTCAAATCATACATCTTAAGATATAAAGAGACTTTTGTTCATTAAAACGGGTGATTTGCTAAAATACCCTGATCAAACAAATTTTATTTAATTAAGAAACCCAATTAAGCAAAAATAATAATAACATATTGCTAAAATAACAAAAATGTTGGGATTAATCGGATGTGATAACGAATACAAGTATGCAAAAATCAAGATTTAAGCCAATAAGTATAAATTATTTTAATCATAAATTAAATCCTTACAGATTTAAGGAAACTTGCATACTGAAGAGATAAAAAGAAGATTTTACAATGACATTTTTCCGCGCTAGAAAATTTTTAGAAAACACTTAGCAAAAAAAAGGGTGTGTATCTGTTAGAATGACACTGTACCACTAATGGATGTCACGAGCATTGCTTATGATATAACATGAAAACAGAGATCAAGAATTGGAGTTGAACTATGTCATCACATTAATTTGTGATGTCATAAAACTTGTTTATGACAAAAAAATATCGTTTATGAAGTAACATGAAAACAACAATCAAACGTCGGAGTTAAATGATGTCGTTCCATTAAATAGTGATATCATAAGACTTGCTTATGATGTAACATGAAAAAAAATGATGTTATCTGATGATGCTACAAGCAACACTCGAAGCAATGATGCAATAAAAATCGCATATGATGTTACAAACAGTGCTGATAACATAACAAGCAATACATATTTAAGCATTTCAATAAGAAACACAAATAAAGCAACATGACATACTAAGCAAACCTGATGACGTGATAAGCAAGCATGATGACGTGCAAAGATGCTTTGCTTATGTCATCATATGTAAAGAAGGTAAATATTCATTTGATAATACATAATTCTCACGACCATTACATATAGCATCTCATACTCCAAATATGGTAACACCTTAATGTGTACGTTATAACACTCCCCTTCAAGTTAGAGCATATATGTCAGATAGCCTCAACTTGTTACAAAGTTGACGTACACGATTACCCCCTAAAGACTTAATAAAAATATCAGCAAGTTGATGTTCGGTTCGAATGTGTGTGAGCTCAATCTCGTTATTTTGCACCTTCTCTCGTACAAAATGACAATCAACTTCAATATGCTTCGTCTTTTCATGGAACACCGGATTGAAAGCCAGGGGTGACGCTACGTGTTAGCGAGGGTGTGCAACTGCACACCCTGGCCCGCCCCATTCTTTTAAATAATAATAAATAAAAAAAATAAATATTAAAAACAAATTATTGATTTTTTGTTAGTTAAATATTATGAGTATTCAAATTTAGATTGTTGCTTGCATTGGCCAGTTAGCGTTAGACAATCAATTTTAAATTTTTGATTAGCGTTGAATAATCTCACCTCCGGGCGATAATTATCTCTCTGAGTAGATAATTTGTATTAGATTTTTGAAACGATTGGTTCTAGCTTCCTTAGTCTTTTTTTTTTTTCAATTCTAGTTGTTACTTTTGTATTGTTTTTTATAATTGGTTATTTAATATTATGCTATCAATAAATTCAATTGAAATTTTAATTATTAGGGTTTTAATTTAGAGAGTTTTAAAATGTATGAATATCTAGTGTTTGATGTTCATGGTATTTAATCTATTTGTTTAATTACCTACTAATATATTTCTACATATTATCAGTTTGACACTTGTAACCTAATACAATATTGTATTCAATCTTCGTAATAAATATTGAACACCCTGAAAAAAAATTCTAGAGTCGCCCTTGTTGAAAGCGATATAGATAGCAGACTAACTATCGTAATGCAACACTAAGGTGCGTGAAGAAGGTAAGCCAATTTCGGATAACAATATTGTCAACTATGTTAGTTCACTTGCTATATGTGCTATTGCTCTGTACTCAGCCTCTGCACTAGATCTTGACACCACATGTTATTTCTTACTTTTCCATGCTGCAAGATTTCGACCAAGAAACACATAATAACCAATAATGGATCTTCTATCAATCGGGCATCTTGCCCAGTTAGCATCAGAATAACCATGAATATCGAGATTACCCTGTTTGGTAAACAACTCGTCCTGGTGCTCCCTTCAAGTACTTGACAATTCGCAATGCTGCAATCCAATGAGTAGTGCGAGGAGCACTCATAAACTGGCTTACAGTGCTTACAAAGCAAAGGCAATATCGAGTTTGATAACTATCAAATAGTTTAACTTACCAACTAATCTCCGATATTGAGCAGGATTATGTAACAAATCACCATGCTCAGAATCTAACCTGGACATTTGGATCCATAGGAGAAGTAACAAGTTTGACGCCTAAGTACCCAACCTCATTGAGTATATCCAGCACATACTTTCGTTGCGACAAAGAAATAGAGAAACCAGAGTAGGCCACTTCTATCCCCAAGAAATAGCGCAAACGACCGAGATCCTTGGTGCAAAATTCAGTGTGGAGAAAATGCTTCAAATGTTGAATGCCTTCTTTGTCAATACTCGTAACAATAATATCATCAATATATACAACCAAGAGAATACAGCCGGTAGCAGAAGAGGAGGTAAACACAGAATGATTAACCTCACATTGCCGAAGACCGAAGCCAACAAGAGCTGTACTGAATCGGCCAAACCAGGCCCGTGGAGACTGTTTCAACCCATAAAAGGCCTTTCGAAGACGACAAATCAGATTTCCCCCCTGAGCAACAAAACCAGTAGGTTGCTCCACATAAACCTCCTCAGCAAGGTCACCATGGAGAAAAGGCATTTTTGACGTTCAATTGATGAAGAGGCCAGCCATAATGAACAACTAAAGAGAGAAACACTCGAACAGATGAAATTTTGGCTACAGGAGAAAAAGTATCATCATAATCAACACAATAATCCTGAGTGTAGCTCTTAGCCACCAAGAGAGCCTTCAATCGTTCAAGAGAACCATCAGGATGAACCTTCACAATAAAAACCCAACGACACCCAACAACATGTTTGGGGACGGGGGGCCCATGTGAAAATAGTAAGAAGAGGGCAATCATCGTTCATGGCTTGGCGCCACCCAGGATGAGCAAGAGCTTCAGCAACACTGCGAGGTACAACGAGAGACAAAACAGAAGAAACAAAAATAGATAAACAAGGAGATAACTTGGAGGTAGAGACAAAGTGAGACATAGGATACTGAGAGCGGACATTACCATTATAAGAAACAAAACGGTCAAGAGGACGACCAACTCAAGAACGAGTACCTTTACGTTGAGCAATAGGAAGGTCATAGGCCATAGTCGGCTTGGAAGACGAGACGTTGATTGAGGTGGGGGGAACTTCAGGAGCTGGATTTCGGCAATGATGTGTTTGTCCAGTGAAGCGGTCACTGGGTGAGAGACACGAATCAAGCGGAGCCGACACAGGAGAGGAGTCCATCGGAGAACGAGGGACAGAAGTTGTATAGTAAGTGAGGTAAATGCAGCACGGTTTGGAAGGGAAAGAGATGAGCTCAAGTGCGTAGTCCCCGTTCCAGTGATGGAGGTTTGAGAACAATCAGCAAAGATAACTGGATGAGATGAGGTGGGAGCCATAGATTTAAAAGAGGACAAGAGTTTAGAATTACCAGTCATGTGATGAGTGGCTCCAGAGTCTAGAACCCAGGTATCAGGCTTGGAAGTAAGCAAACAATAAGGACTACCTGATGGTTGAAATGCTAATGTAGCAGTAATCAACACGGGATAAAGTAACTGATTCAAGAGAATCAGTAATGCCAGCATATTTTGTGTGTGCCATCATAATGCAATACAAAAAAAAAGACCAACCAATTACAACAGACTAAGGCAGGAATATGAATCTTGTAGTTGGCACCACTTCACTCACCAACCAGTCAGTTCCATAACCAACCAATCAATCGCAGATTCATTATTCATATATCAGCAGCAACCGTCTTAGAAAGAACAACAAATATCAACCAATCATAGTCACGAAAGCCCGTGTATAAATATGTATAAAATGGGTGAATAAACAGGTCACGAAAGCGATTTAAACCAAACCAGCAATAATCATCCAGCACTCCAAACCACACCTCAATTTACATGCACAGTGCTTACGCTTAACAGCATGCCAAGAAGATATATGAGACAACAGAGCAACTATCGAGAAAACATATAAGGAATGGGACCTGAAGACCGTTTTGTGTCATCATTGCATGTGTCTGGCAGAGCCGATGTCGAGAAAAAGGAACCTAAGGACATAGGTCAAAGTGCACGTCTGACCTATCATCACCGGAGAAACGATCGCGTGCGCCGTCGTCGAGTGTAGCGGACGATTGGGTGCGTCGTCGTCGAGACCGAGCCGTTGACGAGATCAAGTGTGCTGTCGAGAGAGAGCCGTCACCGATATCGCCATGCGTCGTTGAGGTCGATCATTAGGTGTCGGCAATCGCGACAGAGGCTCCCCGTCATTAGTCGTCGTCGGCAATCACGACAGGCGAGCCCACCGTCGTCGACAATCGACACGCTCGTCACCTCCGTCAGATGAGCTCGCCGTCTCCATCAGATGAGCTCATCGTCTCCGTCAGACGAACTTGCCGTCTGTAGCGTTGGTCACCACAGCGCCATCTGCGTCGCAGAGAATGCTACATTGTTGAGATGGTTTCATGCGTCGAGATGGTTTTACGCATCGTAAGACTCTGATACCATGTAAAAAAGGTAAATATTCATTTGATAATACATAATTCTCACGACCATTACATATAGCATCTCGTACTCCAAAAATGGTAACACCTTAATGTGTACGTTACAACATCATACAAAAAAAGTTATTTATCTTAGTTTTGAGCTCTTGATTAATAAATTGTAACCATGGTTTGAAGTATTATCCACAACCGGGATATATCAGATGATTCATCACAATATTGGAGGGTACCGATACGAGATCCAATCCCAGTACAAAAATCTCGTGTTCCTTCTCCATTTTGGCGATCTCAGCAAGAAAAAACGATACAAACGATGTCGCATTGACACGTTTCATCACAAGCTAAAATTCATCTGAAATTGACGGGAATTATTGGTACGTTGCTTTTCTTTTTCCTCTGCTCGTTTTTTCCATGGTTTTCTTTATATTTCTTGTGCCGACAGTCGATCAACTCCATTGACTCCATCCTTGTCTTTCTCCTCTTCCTTTGCGTGCGCATAGTCTGCTAAGTAGCGACCGACACCTCTACCGAGTGCCAACTCACAGCCGATCACCAGATTTTGGAGCATCTGCTTCCTTAGTGTTGTTCTACGATTGCTAAAATCTCTTCTATTTTACTTCCTCTTCCTCTGTGCTCACGCACGCTTGCTGCCACCTTCTTCTTCGCTGCCGATTTGCTGCGCACGCTAGAGGTGGGTTTTATTTTACATTTATTAATATTTAAAATTTGTTAAAATTTATTTAAATTAACATTTATTACACTGTAATAAATTTTATGCTGGAGGTGGGTTTTCTTCTTTCCCTACATTAAATATGGCGTAATACACTGTAAATTAAATAAAAAAATTGATACAATGTAAATTTAATACTAGCTGCTGTAATATTGTTAATAAGTATTCTTTTTGAGCCTATTATTATATTTCTACTCTTCAAATACTTTTTGTGTGATTCTTTTAACAAAATTTTATTACTTATCAATATATAAAGAAGTAGTGCTCTAATACCGTTTTTATGTTTGAAGTCATTACATGTAATCCAAATCATTTATTTTGTTTGTTTAATGATTTTAATGTGATGATTTGATTTTTTTTTGATTTTTTATATGATTTTTATTTTTTTTAATTAAATATTATTTCATGCTTAAAGTTATATCTTGCCTAAGACGCGTTGAGTCGTCCATGACTGCGATGACATCTGCTGTTGCGATTTCAACCCATGATTGCAACAAGAATGGACAAAAATCCAAACGACATTGTTTTCGAGGTCTAAGAAGCATTGACAACTACTCATTATTTTTAAGATAATAGGATTTCATTTTAACAACTATTTGGATTAAAATTTAAAGCTTTGGCTCAATGTTCAACGGTTATTAAAATTAATGTCTTGGACACACTTTAGTGATGCCTGTTGATCGCAAAGTGATTTCTCCTTAAAGATCGACCGTTGGGTAAAGGGTCATTTAAAACGCAACTAAGTTGAGATAAACAATGTTTTATCCTCCATTTGACAACTTCGGTCTACACACCACTATAGAATGACATAATGAAATGTAAAAACCTACATCTTCTTAAGGTCTAGGTTTTATGATTTATTATGCATTTTCTAAATATTTTTGGGCAAATTCTATCATATATGTTGTCTATCTTATCAACCAAATTTCTACTTGAGTAATTGACTATCAAACTCCTTTGAAAATATTACACTTTTTTACATCATTTCACCTCTTTTGGATTATATTTATGTACACAAACTTAACTCTCGTGTTGGTAACTCAGCCAAAACTACAGATATTCCTATTTAGGTGAATTATGATTTAATGATTTTCCAAACAATAAAGAGAGATATTAAAGGTTAGTGGGAAAATTAATCTATCTAGCTCATACTAGACCTGACATATCATATGCAATTAGTGTTGTTAGTCATGCATAATTAAAAAAGACACATAGGTGTTGTGAACCGTAGTCTAGCATATTTAAAGTCGTTTATAGGGAAATGTATTATGTTTTCTAAGCATAAACACCTATATATTATGAAACAATGATTTTAACTTTGCTAGATCCTAATCAGATATAGTCTACTTCCGAGTATGTATCATTTGTAGGTGGTAATTTGAAAACTTGAAAAGTAAAAACAAAATGTGGTGTCGTTATCTAATGTAGAAGCTTAATATGATATTTTTCATTATGTTACTAAAGAACTTATTTGACTACGCATTCTTTTATGAGACCTTAGTTATGACCCTCAAAAAGGCAGCTTCCAAGTCATATCCCCCTTCAGTGCTAGGGTGGGTGGTACCGCTAACTCAGCAGCAAAGTTCAAAAATAAGAAACGCGGTACGATACAGATTCAATGGCATACGCTGAGGTGGGCGCCTCTATACAGTTGAGGCGGATGCCTCAACTCTCGACAATAATTATTTTTTAATCTATAGAATTATTTGAATTTATAACAAATAACTATAAAATTATATATGAATTTAAAACAATTTAATGGAACATAAATTTTTAGTTTAATATCTAATAAATGTTTGCTGTTAGGATAAATATATATTCATAATTTAATATATTTATATACTAAAATAAATATATAAATATTTATATAGTTATTGACACTACATTAACTTATTATATTTATATAGATGTTTTATATAAATATTATTATATTTATATAAATAAGTTATATACTTAACATTTAAGTTAAGTATATAACTTAAATGTTACAAAGTCTGCATCGATGACGACGCTGGTGCTGGACGGGCCGACAATGTGCTGGACGACGATGCCGGAGTTCAACAAGACAACGACGCTTCTCAGATTGATGATGTTGGACGATGTGATGAGACGCTCCTCGGATCGATGACACTGGACGGGGCCGCTGGTGGGATGACGACGCTATTATGATGACCGAATGACGACGACGATGAGGACGCTGTTGCTTCGACTTTTCAATACGAGGCGCAAGGCAAGTCGATATGGGATGGCTTAACTTAGGTTAGTGAATTACTCTTTTTTATTTAAAACACGTTTGCCTACATCGCTAGCGCCTTATCCCTAGTACGAGATGATGCACCGAAACGGCCTACCTTAGACCGCCTCACCCGTATGAGGCAGGCGGCGGCTGGTATGGGATTTAGGGTGTGCCTCAAGGAGCTTCTACACCGAGGGCAAGGCGACGCCTCAAGGTGGCGCGTTAGCCCATTTTTTCGAACAAATTGCAGCCAATCTTCTCCTCAATGACGTTTTTTTGTGATATATAGTTGTCATCAAAATAGCTAATAATACAGTACATCATAATCAAACGAAACATATTGAACTTGACAGAAATTATATCAAGAATAATCTAAATTTTGATCAACTAGCCGATACAATGACTCATGCAGTTCCTGCTATTTCTTTCTACACATCTTTGTTTAAGCTAAACAGATGTAATATCTAAGCATTAACTTAAGGGATACTTAGGACATCTCCAATAGGCAGCTATATGCTTAGGTAAAGGTATATTTACCTAATAAATCTACTCCAATAGCTTAGCTATTGTATTAGCTTAATTTAACTTTAGCAATAATTTTAGGTAAATATACCTAAACATTTTGTTGTGACACTTCAGAAACACAATACGTTTTTCTTTTCTTTTTCCAATCGTATCCTTCCACTCCTTCCCTCTTCTTCTCCAAATCGGGAGTTACGCACTACGCTGCCCCAATCCATCGCAACAACCTGCTATCTCTCCCTGCGGTTGCTCCTGGCGCCTGCCGCTCCGCCTCACCCTGCCGTCCCTCCCTATCGTTATTTTGTTTTCGGTTTCCAAAAATTGATATTCAATATTTTCAAAAATTATCATCGAATTTTGTTTTTTTTGTTTGGTTGCTGCTTTTGTTTTTCGTTTACCGGAAGCTCGTGCAGGGTGGAAGCTCATGCAGTGGGGGAATCTCGTGCAAGAAGGGGAGGGGAGGGGAATATCGTGCAATGCAAGGGGGAGGGGATGGGGAGGGGGGGGGGGGGGAATCTCGTGCGGTGGAGGAGGGAAGGGGGGGTGTCGCAGGGTGCTGGCAAAGGGCAAATAAGTAAAAAAAATAAGCAATAAATTTTAAAATGATCTATTGGAGATACTCTTAGCCAAAGCAAATTTTATTCAGCTATTTATTATTTTAGCTATTGAAATATAGCTCTTGCTATTGGAGATGCCCTTAGAATACTATACTTAATATATTGCACCAATATATGTCAATAAACTTAATAACAGTATTCTAGTCAACATCATATCAAAGCCAAGGATGTAGCCAACCCAATGGTGTGATTCACAAGCCAAGGATGTAGCCAACCCAATGGTGTGATTCACAACATATTTTATTTAGTATAATGAGTGATTCGTTGAATATAAGCGTGCGCATGCATGACCCTATATTATCCATTCATCACCTTCGGGATTAGTACTACTTAAAATTGTTGGAATGGATATCTACAGATATACTATATAGAGTCATACCATATTTGACACGTGTAATACTATATATTTGAGTATTGTAATCATATGAAATATGTGAAAAAATATACTTCTTGCATGGTATCAAAGCCTTGTGAGCATAGTTTTGTCATTGACAACGGGCGTTGGCAATCAACGCCAAGCGATGCAACGTCTCTTGTCAACAATCCCTTGCGACGACATCCGTGATAACGGTTCCTGGCAATGACATCAATGTCGAGATCATCTCACGCCGACAATCCCTTGCAACAACTTCACTGACGATCTCGACAGACAGCGCACGGCCTTGACAACGAATGACAAACGATAACCTCGACGTCACGGATGACAACCTCAACTGATGATGACAGACGTGATGACAGACAGACGATTGGTGCCTGGCATTTGATCTGCGACGATGGTCAATGACGATCAACACACGAGTATCTCTTTGCATCTAGCAAGGATCAGCTCTCCATGCGGCTGTGCCAGGTGATGTTAGCGACGGAGGCACACTTGCTCTGATGACGACATTGGTTTCTTCAGGACGAGTTCTCCAAGTTTCTTTAGGACGGGAGGCAAGCTTGCGCTGAAGAGAAATACGACTGGTTTCTTCAGGACTAGTTCTTCAAGTTTCTTACTCTTAATAACTGCTATGTTATTCATCACACATAGATCTTATCCTGTCGTATCCTATTGAGCCTATGCCTATACTGTGGTGGTTTGGATTGATGCGTTTGTGACTATTGGTGAGAGATAATGTGATACATGTTCTGTTTTTTGTTGGTGTGCTAATTCTGTACATTGGGGGTCATTGTGCTCTTTTTTTTCCTGGTTACTATTGCATTGAGTTATGACAACCAATAATTCAACTCTTCAACTTGCCTCTGTGAAATTGGATAGTTCCAATTATGTGCCTTGGTCTACAGCTGTTGAAGTTTATGCTTTTGGTCACTGATCAAGCATCATACTTGTATTCTGATAGTTCACCTATTGGATCCTCTGCGGAAGCCAAAGCAAAATGGACCAAAGGTGATGCAATTCTTCATACCCAATGGTGGAATAGCATGGAACCTCGATTAGTTCCTCCGTTTATACCTTGTAAATCTGCCAAAAGTGTTTGGGATAGATGTGCCTTAATGTATGCCAACAAAGATTATATGCAACAGAATCTTATTTGATCTAAAACTTGGGGGTAATGCTTCTATACACATTACAAGAAAGTCGGGCATACAGAATCTTATTGTTATACCCTTCATCCAGAGCTTCACCTTGCACATGTCGCATATGCCGGAGTTAATGCGTTGGCCCCTGCTTTGGAAGTCACCACAAAATCCACACCTGCTTCTACTGGACAGGTTATTTTGTCACGTGCTACTTATGATTCTTTGGTTAGTTTTACCCAAATGGCTATGGCTTCTGCGACCACTGCTACATTGGCATCTCAGCCTTTAGGTAGTCCTTCCTGTTTACTTTCTTCCACACCTGATTCCTAGGTCATAGACCCCAGTGCCACTCATCATGACTGGTAATTCTACCCTCTTTGTCTTTCTTTCGTTTTACACCACTTACCTTGTCACATCCTGTTACCTTTGCTAATGGTTCACAAGCTTCTGTCACCGAAACTGGGACCACTCAATTATGTCCCTCACTTTCACTTCCTTCTATTTTACATTTACTACACTCACTGTATAATTTGTTATTTGTTAGTTCCTTGACTAAATATCTTAACTGTTCTATAATCTTTTCATCCTTTGGTTGTATTTTTTAGGATCTGAGGACTAGACAAACGATTGGTAGGGGAACTAAAGCCAATGGTTTCTATTACGTTGATAGAACTATTAACTATTTCCTTTGTCGCTATTGCTACGATTGCCCAATCCTCTGACACTTTTCGGCTGCATTGTTGCTTAGGGCATCATTCTCTTCGTAAGCTCCAGTCTATATTACCATTTGCTGTGTCTCTTAAGACTCTTCCTTGTGAAACATGCGAGTTAGGTAAACATTATCGTGTCTTTTCTTTCGCGACAAATAAATACGGTGGATACACCCTTTGTTTTGGTTCATTCTGATGTATGGGGTCCATGCCCTGTATTTGCTTTTATCTGGTTTCAAGTATTTTGTCACCTTTGTAAATGATTATTCTCGTATGACTTAGTTATATTTAATAAAAGATCGAACAGAAGTATTCTTTTGTTTTCAACAATTCTATTATGAAATTTAAACTTAGTTTTAAGTTTCTATCAAATATTTGCGGTCAGATAATGCAAAAGAATATTTAAGTTTCTCCTATGAGTTTCAATCATTTCTTGCCTCCCATAGTATTATTCATCAGACTTCTTGTTCTTACAATTCTCAACAAAATGTAGTTGTCCAACGAAAGAATCGTTATCTGTTTAACGTTGCTCGTTGTTTACTTTTGCATATGCATCTTCCTAACTATTTATGGGATTTTGCCATTCTAACTGCATGTTATTTGATTAATCGTCTTCCCTCTTCTATTCTTCATGAACACATTCCCTACTCTGTACTTCATCTTGGTAGTTCTCTTTTCTTTCTTCCCCTTTGTGTGTTTGGTTGTATTAGTTTTGTACAACATCTCGACCTTGGTTGGGATAAATTGGATACACGCTCAATTAAATGTGTCTTTGTTGGCTATTCTCACACTTAGAAAGGATATTGATGTTATGATCCCTCACATGGTCGTGTTTGTCTCTCGTGATATCACTTTTCATGAGGACATGTCTTATTACTCTCCTTCCTCCACCAACAATCCTGCTATTCCGGTTCTTCCTCTTCCTGTTCCTCCGGTTCCTTCTGATGAATCTTCTCTGCCTGATAGTAGTTCTCTGCCTTTGGATAGATTTATTGGGCAATCATATCAGTGACGACTTTTTGCTCCTCTCACCGAGGCTCCTGCCCCCACGATCGACATCCCGTCTTCAAATCCACCACGGTTCTTGATTTGCCTACTACAAAATGTAAAGGTATCCGTTCCTGTGTTGGTCGCCCTCTTGATCGGTTTGTTTCTTATATTGGTCTCTTACGCTCATGTTATCCTATGATTGATTTTGACACTACTACTAAGTTATTCCCATCCTTTTCTGCTTTTGTCTCTTCTATTTCCTCTGTGGTCGTGCCTCGCAGTGTCGCAGATGTTCTTGCTCATCCTGGGTGGCACAAAGCCATGAAAGATGAGATGCAAGCCCTTATTACTAATGACACTTGGATTCTCACCACGTTACCCGTTGATAAACATGTTGTTGGCTGTTGATGGATATTCACTGTGAAAGTACATCATAATGGTTCTATTGAACGTTGGAAGGCTCGCTTAGTGGCTAAAGGCTACACTCAAATCTATGGTGTTGATTATGATGACACATTTTCTCCTATTGCCAAAATTCCATCTGTCCGAGTTTTCTTTTCCTTAGTTGTTCATTATGGTTGATAACTCCACCAACTTGACGTCAAGAATGCATTTCTCCATGGTGACCTTGCTGAGGAGGTTTATATGGAACAACCACCTAATTTTGTTGCTCAGGGGAGGATCTAATTTGTCGTCTTCGCAAGGCACTTTATGGATTAAAACAGTCTCCACGGGCCTAGTTTGGTCGATTCAATACTGCTCTTGTTCGATTAGGGCTTCGGCAATGTGAAGTGGAACATTCTGTGTTTAGTTCCTCTTCTGCTGCCGGTTGTGTTCTCTTGACTGTATATGTTGATATTATTATTACAGGTAGTGACACAACATGCATTTAGAATTTGAAACACTTTCTTCAGGTTGAGTTTTGCACTAAAAATCTTGGTCGCTTATGCTATTTCTTAGGAATTGAAGTGGCTTACTCTATCTCTTTCAAATACATGAAAGGAGCACTAGGACAAGGTCTTTTGTTCACATAGCAAGGTAATATCGATATTCATGGTTATTCTAATGCTAATTGGGCGGACTGTCTAATTGATAGAAGGTCTATTACTAGTTACTGCGTGTTTCTTGGTGGCAATCTTGTATCATGGAAGAGTAAAAAACATGTAGTATCAAGATCTAATGCGGAAGCTAAGTACAGAACAATGACACATTTAACGCTCCCTAGGCTTGAGATGCCCGCGATTTTTTTGTTTTCATTGATGTAAAGTCCCATTCAATGGGCTATACAAAGAGAGAAAATACTTGCAATTCAAACAAATTTAGGTCGTTATATAAAAGATGAGTCATGAATCTGTCTCAATAAATGGAAAATATTTAGCAATCTAATAAATATATGCCATGTACGGTAGGTTGAGAAGTGTACCGCAGATGGGACATAGTGAGTTGCAAGGCCACACACAAGCATTTCGGCACCATCCAACTTAGCACCAGTAAGGCCGACATATTCACCTGGCAAGAGAAAATGACAACTAAGCTTAAAGTCCTCCATACTAGGTACAAATGAATATCAAAAGATAAGCTACACCCAAATAATCCTAATAATAATAAAAATAACATCAAAATTAATGAAAAATGAGGGCAAAAAATTCATATTTAAATATCACTACAAAACATGATATATCGTAGTGATTTCACATAAAGGCACGTGATGAAAAAACAGTAGCGTTTGTGCCGCACTTATTAAAAAAATGTATTGCAGAAGTTAATTAAATTTACTTCAGTAGCTTATTATTTATTACAAGAACAATTCATATTTTGTCAAACAGTAGCATCTTAATGTCCAACAAACTGCACTAGCATCAAGATTCAAACTAGAATGCCTCAAAAAAAACCAGGTCAAAAGTTATTGACCAGGCCAAAGATTGTAATGGAAAATTTGTATTTCCAAAAAAAACCAACTACAACAAGACATGTAAATCTATAAGCAAGATGCTATGGGTCAATTTTCAAGTGCAAAAATCTGAAGTTTCATTCTATAAATAAAGCATTTATTAGATAGGATTTAATTCAGCACAAGGCTGAAAAAGTATTTTTAGTTAATTTAAAAAGAAAGAAAAATGAAAAAGCTTGTTCCAAAGCCCAAACCTAAATATGAGATTTATGTATAAGATATAATTGAGTTTTGTCTGAATCAACTTTATTTAATTTGTGGCTAGTTTTCTAGAGGGAAAGATCAAAGTACTTTTTGATAAATCCTGCGTTTTGGTCTAAGATTTTTCTATTATATTGGTTTTGTTGTGTCCAATTAAAATTACTCAAATTATCTATGGGTATTGTATAAACATCTCTTTAAATAGGAAAACCTTTTTCACAATTTTAAACTGATTTTAAGCGTTATTTTCAATAGCACACAAATTTAGGGAGTTAAAAGATGACATGCATTTGGCTCAATGTGTGAAACACATTTTACCAAATTATCATATGTTGATTTATAAATTCAGACCATGTTTCATGTCTTCATGATGCAAAATAAACACCGACAAAAAATTTATTCTTCAAAGTGTTGATAGTGCATGATACATAATATGATAAAATATGATAAGGCTGCAAAAAACAAACTTGGCATACGGGCATTCAAAGATCAGACATCTTTTTTTTTCAGCAACTGCTACCATGTTACTAATGTGGCACCATATAAATAGTTTGTTTTTCAGAATTTCGTAGGCATGGCATGTCACCAATACGCTTGTATAGTGAGATGACTGAGTAAGCTCCTTGTTATTTTCGAAATATTGTATAAATGCATAAATATCAATTAATCAAGGATATAAATGTCATTACCAAAAAATCCAGGAAGTCTTGATAAAAAATATGAGGCGCCTACATCAGGAAAGAGTCCCAAAGTAGTTTCAGGCATTGCAAAAACCTGTCAAGGTGCACAATAAGAATGTAATGTGCTTATGAAGAGGACTATATCAAACACAAGTAAACACTATTCAGAGGCAGGGTGAACACATGCTATGCCTTCCAGTCCCTTGTCGTAGGTCATCTAACAATCAATGAATTAATTGGTTTTGTGTCATTTTTCAATGTAGATTTTCAAAAGAAAACAGAGAAAATGAATTCTCTTATTTTCCTTATT
The DNA here is from genome assembly GCA_023512835.1 of Taxillus chinensis. Taxonomy (NCBI): domain Eukaryota; kingdom Viridiplantae; phylum Streptophyta; class Magnoliopsida; order Santalales; family Loranthaceae; genus Taxillus; species Taxillus chinensis. The sequence goes on along the minus strand of CM042092.1, from coordinate 18,249,376 downwards.
CCTAGAAAGATTACAATACACATGTACAAAAGGTCTAATAAGAAAATTAAATATATATCAAATAATTGCAAATATTTGAAAATTTATTTCAACTTTCCTTCTTAAGTTGGTAAATAGATATCACGTGTGTCTAACTTGAATAAAGACATGTGAAAAGGAACACCAGAAACCTCATGTGTCCTCATCTCGGCAAATTGATCCGATCTCTTAATATAATAAACATCTATTATGCTAAAATTTAAATTATCATTGATGTAATCTTTGTCGAGTAAAACATTCTTGATTTGATCAGCCTACATTGGATTATTAGCTATCTCAATGGCAGTTGTGTTATAAAAAAAAAAAAATCATTCACTTCTAGGGATCATAACCAACATCATGCAAAAAAATATGTAACCACATGAGTTCTATAGTAGCATGATGAAGATCCTCATATTTAGTTTTTACACTAGACAAATAAACCACATTATGCAGTCAGTGTTAATCCCAACACTAATAGCATATGAAATCTTAGGTCTATTGTGAGTTAGATAGATTAATTTCCCCCTAACTACATATATCTTTCCTTGTTCGTGGGAACTTAAACAGAATAGATACTTAGACATGATTCACCTCAAAAGGAATACCTTCTGGTTCCTATGCTAAGTTACTAATTTTAGCTAGGTTTAAAACATACTTTCATTGAGAGATAAAAATTACATGCTTGAATCGAAATATTTTATTTAGAGCCCCCAAATATTTCATCTTAAACTTCTTCATCAAATGACAATAAAGTTTTTCTAGCTTGGTTATGATACTACATATAACAATCATGTCATTAAAATAAACAAGAAAAAAAGTAATATCATCGCCATTTCTTTTATAGAACAGAGTATTATCAATAAGGACCCGTTTAAAACTAAACGCCTGCATTGAGTAGCTTAATCGGCCAAATCAAGCTCTCGGTGACTATTTTAAACCATATAATACCTTCTTTAGTTTGCATATTTTTGCTTCTTTTGGTGTAAAACATGGAGGAGGATACATATACACCTTTTTCATTAAGTCACTATGAACAAAAGTATATTTCACATCAAACTATCAATATGACCAGTCTAAATTAGCTCTAACAAAAAAAATAACTCTAACATGTAGCCTTTGGCAACTAATATGGCCTTGTTTTTGTACTATACCGTAAATACTCATTTGTATCCCAATATCTTATTCATAAATAACTCAACCATTTCCAAAGTGAAGTTCTTCTAAAAGGCTTTCATTTCCTCTACCATAACAAGCTTTCATTTTAGATCTTCAAGAGTTTCCTAAAAATAACTTGGAATAGACATAGAACACAACTGAAGAGCTAAAGCAAGACGATATTTAGATAGATGATAATAAGAAATGAAATCAGAAATAGAATAAACAACATTAAAAGAGAACATTGAAAAACTCAATCTATTAGGCTCTCTACAATCAAGAAGAGAATATCTTCGACTTACAAAATTATCTAAACCTATAGGGTTAGAAGACAAGATTGTCAATTTTTTTCAATACCCACTTTGTGAGAGTTGCTTTGTTTATATAGAAATTGTGGGCTAATTGCAAAGTTGAAAATCAGCCATTACATAGGACTTTTTTTTTATAGATAAGAATAATTTATTAATCAATAACAAATCACACACAAGTAGTGCGTAAAAAAGAAAAATTACAAAGCAAAGACAGCAACCCAATCAGAAAGAACACACAATGACAACATCTCAAATGGAAGAAAAATGTAACCCGCCCAACGCATACAACCAATCACCCAAATAACGAAAAAAAACACAAAAAAGCTTAACAGGGGTCGTTCCCGATCATCAAACACCCGCGCATTTCTCTCCCGCCAAATACTCCAAAGAATGCAATGAGGGACAACACGCCACACTGTCGAATGCCGCCCCACACCGCCAAGCCAACTAGCAAACAATGCACAGAGAGACGAAGGCATCACCCACAATATGCCAAACAGACTCGGAATCATATCCCACAAACCCCTGACATAAGAGCAATGAAGAAAAAGATGATCCACATGCTCCGGCGAAGACGTGCACATGTAGCACCGACTAGCCAAAACAAAACCCCGGCGCTGCAAATGATCAGCAGTCAAAATCTTCCCCAAGACGGCAATCCAAACAAAGAAGGCCACCCGGGAGGGCACCCGCGCCTTCCAAATGCTCCGCCAAGGAAAACGCACAGTCCGAGTAGGCATAAGCAAGGAGTAAAAGCTCCGGACGAGGAACCCATGCTCCCGATTGGGGCGCCAACACAACCTATCCTCGGCAAGACGCGCTAGAGGGATAGAGTATAAGGTATCCAAAAAAGAGGAGAAAGCTTCCAACTCCCAATCCTACGCAACGCGCGAAAAAACACCTCCCACTGCATGTGAGTACCCCGACGACAATGGACATCTGCCACAGAAGCCTCAGGAGAGTGCGCAAGCCGAAACAGCTCGGGATACACAAGCTTAAGGGGGGACTCACCACACCACACATCATGCCAGAATTGGATCGTAGCACCGCTCCCCAACTCAAATACCACGAACCGAAAGAAAGAATCCCACCCCCTACGGATGAATTTCTATAACCCCGTGCCATGAGAACCACGAGGCATCAAAGACATCCAACCCCCACGCTTGACGCCATACTTGACGGCAATAACCTCCCTCCACAGCGCCCCCCGCTCCACCCCAAAATGCCAAAGCCATTTCCCCAGAAGAGCAGTGTTAAAATGACTCAAATTCGGAACGGCGAAACCGCCAGAAGAAAGGGGACGACACACCGTCGCCCAACTAACCAAAGGAATCCTGGGCACACCAACCACGGATCCCCACAGGAAAAGTCTCTGGATCCGAGCCAGATGCGAAGCCACTGTCGCGGGAAGAGGGAACAGGGACAAAAAATAAGTCGGCAAGCTGGATAGGGTGCTCCGAATCAAAGTGAGCCGACCCCCCTTTGAGAGGTAAATGCGCTTCTAGCCAGCCAAACGCCGCTCCATCCGCTCAGTAACCGGCTCCCAAATAGCCGAAAGACCGAAAGGACACCCCCAAGGGCAGCCCCAAATACAAAAGGGGGAGCTGAGTAGTCGAACACCCTAATATATCAGCCAGAGCCCCCAAAGAAGGCACCACACCAACCGGAACCAACACAAACTTACTGAGGTTAATCCGCAGGACCGAAGCAGCCTCAAACCATACAAAGATGGACCGCAAATCAAAAAGATGGTCCTGATCCGCCTCACATAACACAAGAGTATCATCTGCGAAAAGGAGATGTGAAACTGCGAGTGACCCTCCACCCGAGCAACCAACCGAAAAGGAGACCAATCAAAGAAGCTTTGCCCACCAGGCGACTAAAACTCTCCATAACAAGAATAAACAGCATAGGCAACAAAGGGTCCCCCTAGCGAAGGCCCCGAGAACTCGCAAAAAAGCCACAAGGGTGTCCATTAACCAGGACCGAAAAACGAGCCGTGGAGATACAGAAGGAAATCCACCGCCGCCACCTGGCCGAGAAGCCACAACGCTGAAGAACATAAAGTAGAAACCCCCAATGCACATGATCATAAGCCTTCTCTAGGTCAAGCTTACACAACACCCCCAGAAGGCCAGCCTTGATGCGACTATCAAGACACTCGTTCGCGATGAGAACCGAATCCAAGATCTGTCGACCAGGCACAAAAGCACTCTACGCGGGAGAGATCAATTTCCCCAAAACAGACTTCAGTCGATTAGCGAGGACCTTAACAAGGATTTTATACATGCTCCCCACGCAAGGCATCCGCTCCCGGCTTCTTCGGGATAAGAGTCACAAAAGTTGCATTAAGGCTCCGCTCAAACACCCAAGACATCACACCGCACCACAGCCCAACAATGCTGAAAGAAAGCCAACGAGAACCCATCTGGACCAGGGGCCTTATCCCCCTTGCAGCCACGAACCACGGACAACACCTCCTCCTCCTCAAACGGCCGATCAAGCCATCATACATCCACCTCGGAAAGGGTATCAAAAGAAAGCCCATCAAGAAGAGGACGGGGGCGAGCCTCCTCCCGGAAGAGTGACTCATAAAACTCCACCACGTGGCCCCGAATAGCCTCCTGACTGGAAGATACCACACCATCAATATGCAACTGGCTAATGGTGTTGACATTCCAATGAGAGTTAGCCATACAGTGGAAAAACTTGGACTTCTGATCACCCTTGCGCAGCCATAGGGAACGAGATTTCTGCTGCCAAGAAATCTCATCCATCAGAAGCAAACGCTCAAGCGATGAGGCCAAGGCAACCTTGCGCCCCTGCTCCTCCTCTGATAAAGGCCGAATCAAGGCCACCGCATCGAGAGCGCTCAACTCCGCCATCAAAGAGTGTTTCTGAATCCCAACCTGGCCAAAAATAGTGGCATTCCATAGTTTCAAATCCCCCTTCAACAGCTTCAGCTTCGAGGCCAGCACGTGACTCGGAGTGCCCTCCACACGATAGGACCCCCACCAAGACTTCACTCAGTCCACAAAATCGTCAGCGAGAAGCCACATGTTCTCAAACCGGAAGGGACGAACGCACGGAGGCGAAGGACCACACTCCAGGAGAACTGGAAAATGATCAGACCCCCAACGACTGAGTCGCGACTGACGGAGATGCACAGATCGCCCAGCCCAATCCATGGAAACCAAAAACCGATCAAGCCGAGAAGAAGAAGGAGATCCACCAAACCCATGGCATCAACAAACTCAAAAAACCCAACCATCGAAGGAGTAAACCCCATCGAACACGTCCTCTCAGTCGGAAAACGCACCACATTGAAATCCCCCCCGATACACCATGGCATCCCCCACCAGCTATGCAATCCCGCAAGCTCATCCCACATCAAACGCCGATCACCGGCAATATGAGGACCATAGACCCCTGAAAACATCCACACACTATGTTCCCCAACCGACTAAAACTGGCAAGACAACGAAAACTGGCCCACAGCAACATCCAATTTGCGAACAACACGACTGTCCCACATCAACAGAATGCCCCCAACCGCCCCCACAGAGCCTAGAAAGAGCCAATCCACAAAACGACCGCGCCACAAAAGCCGCACGAGGTCCTCCGACACAAACTCCAATTTAGTTTCCTGCAAGCAAATGATATCTGCCTTCCACTCATGGAACAAATTGCTAAGGCACAGGCACTTCACCCGATCATGCAGCCCTCGCACATTCCAAGACAAGAGTTTTGTACATAGGACTTTGTAAGGTAAGAATAAACACCAATCACATATATGCCTATATACAAAATACTTCTATATATAACTAGACTAAATAAAAAAGGCAGAATATATGTATGTCCGTAATAAGTTGGAACAGCTATATAAATTGTCGTAATAGATAGGGCCAGACAGCTGTAAATTCGACAGACTAACATCGCCCCTCAAATTGATGTTGGGCAATTGACAAACATCAATTTGTCAACTAAGAACTGATGGTGAGAACAAGAGAGAGCCTTGGTAAAGTCATCAACGGTTTGGTGTTCTATAGAAATGTGGGGAAGAATAATCTTCTGGCAAGCAATGACTTCACGAATAGAATGACAATCCACTTTAATATGTTTGGTGCGCTCATGAAAAATGGAATTAGTAGCAATTTGAATAGCACTGGTATTATCAACATGGAGAGGAGTAGGAGAAAGCTATGAAACATTGAGTTCACCTAACAACCCGTGAAGCCATACAAGAGGCATAAATATTTCTTCCTTGAGATCACAGTGTAAAAACGCATTCTTCACATCCATTTGGTGAAGCATCCATCCATGCGAAACAGCAAGGGCCAAAACAGTGCGGATAGTAGTCATTTTAGCCATGGGAGTGAAAGTTTCCTCATAATCAAACCCATACTCCTAACGATTCTCAAGTTCCACCAGACAGGCTTTATGGCAGTCGATAGAACCATCAACATGGAGCTTGATGCTGTAAACCCATTTGCACCCAATAAGCTTAACTCTAGTAGGAAAAAGAACAATATCCCAAGTGTGATTATCCTACAGAGCCTGAAGCTCCTTGTGCATAGCCTGGGGCCAACACTCTTGAGTAAAAGCCTGAGAATAAGACTTAAGCACAGAAGTAGCATCAAGAGGAGTCGGAAGAGCAGAAGAAGAAAACCCATACCAATTCGGGGGTCGGAATACTCGAGTAGACCGTCGGGGCACAGGCATGAGAGGATCAAGCGGCAGTGTAGGGGAAGGAAGAGGCAGTGGGTGACATCGTTGATACACTAAAGTGGCGGAAAACGAGTTGGAGTACTAGACACATTATCAAAATCAGGGAGAGAAATAGAGGAAGAAACAAGATTAGAATGAGATGGAAAGAAATATTGATTTTAAAAAAAATCATATTGCGAGAAATATGAATCTTGTTAGCATCCACATCATAACACACAAACCCTTTATGAGAGTTACTATAGCCAAGAAAAGCACATTGAACAGATTCGGCAGAAAGTCTGTGACGGTCAATGGGAGGTAAGTGAACAAAACAAATGCAACCAAAAACATACAAAGTAAAATAAGGAGGAACTTAAATATTCATTTGATAATACATAATTCTCACGACCATTACATATAGCATCTCATACTCCAAATATGGTAACACCTTAATGTGTACGTTATAACACTCCCCTTCAAGTTAGAGCATATATGTCGATAGCCTCAACTTGTTACAAAGTTGACGTACACGATTACCCCCTAAAGACTTAATAAAAATATCAGCAAGTTGATGTTCGGTTCGAATGTGTGTAGCTCAATCTCGTTATTTTGCACCTTCTCTCGTACAAAATGACAATCAACTTCAATATGCTTGTCTTTTCATGGAACACCGGATTGAAAGCCAGGGTGACGCTATCGTGTTAGCGAGGGTGTGCAATGCACACCCTGGCCCGCCCCATTCTTTTAAATAATAATAAATAAAAAAATAAATATTAAAAACAAATTATTGATTTTTTGTTAGTTAAATATTATGAGTATTCAAATTTAGATTGTTGCTTGCATTGGCCGATTAGCGTTAGACAATCAATTTTAAATTTTCGATTAGCGTTGAATAATCTCACCTCCTATAATTATCTCTCGAGTAGATAATTTGTATTAGATTTTTGAAACGATTGGTTCTAGCTTCCTTAGTCTTTTTTTTTTTTTCAATTTGTTACTTTTGTATTGTTTTTTATAATTGGTTATTTAATATTATGCTATCAATAAATTCAATTGAAATTTTAATTATTAGGGTTTTAATTTAGAGAGTTTTAAAATGTATGAATATCTAAAGTGTTTGATGTTTATGGTATTTAATCTATTTGTTTAATTACCTACTAATATATTTCTACATATTATCGATTTGACACTTGTAACCTAATACAATATTGTATTCAATCTTCGTAATAAATATTGAACACCCTAAAAAAAAATTCTAGAGTCGCCCCTGTTGAAAGCGATATAGATAGCAGACTAACTATCGTAATGCAACACTAAGGTGCGTGAAGAAGGTAAGCCAATTTCGGATAACAATATTGTCAACTATGTTAGTTCACTTGCTATATGTGCTATTGCTCTCGGACTCACCTTGCACTAGATCTTGACACCACATGTTATTTCTTACTTTTCCATGCTGCAAGATTTCGACCAAGAAACACATAATAACCAATAATGGATCTTCTATCAATCGGGCATCTTGCCCAGTTAGCATCGGAATAACCATGAATATCGAGATTACCTGTTTGGTAAACAACTCGTCCTGGTGCTCCCTTCAAGTACTTGACAATTCGCAATGCTGCAATCCAATGAGTAGTGCGAGGAGCACTCATAAACTGGCTTACAGTGCTTACAGCAAAGGCAATATCGAGTTTGATAACTATCAAATAGTTTAACTTACCAACTAATCTCCGATATTGAGCAGTATTACGTAACAAATCACCATGCTCAGAATCTAACCGGACATTTGGATCCATAGGAGAAGTAACAGGTTTGACGCCTAAGTACCCAACCTCATTGAGTATATCCAGCACATACTTTCGTTGCGACAAAGAAATAGAGAAACCAGAGTAGGCTACTTCTATCCCCAAGAAATAGCGCAAACGACCGAGATCCTTGGTGCAAAATTCAGTGTGGAGAAAATGCTTCAAATGTTGAATGCCTTCTTTGTCAATACTCGTAACAATAATATCATCAATATATACAACCAAGAGAATACAACTGGTAGCAGAAGAGGAGGTAAACACAGAATGATTAACCTCACATTGCCGAAGACCGAAGCCAACAAGAGCTGTACTGAATCGGCCAAACCAGGCCCGTGGAGACTGTTTCAACCCATAAAAGGCCTTTCAAGACGACAAATCAGATTTCCCCCTGAGCAACAAAACCAAGAGGTTGCTCCACATAAACCTCCTCAAGAAGGTCACCATGGAGAAAAGGCATTTTTGACGTTCAATTGATGAAGAGGCCAGCCATATGAACAACTAAAGAGAGAAACACTCGAACAGATGAAATTTTGGCTACATGAGAAAAAGTATCATCATAATCAACACAATAATCCTGAGTGTAGCTCTTAGCCACCAAGAGAGCCTTCAATCGTTCAAGAGAACCATCAGGATGAACCTTCACAATAAAAACCCAACGACACCCAACAACATGTTTATCATCGTTCATGGCTTGGCGCCACCCAGGATGAGCAAGAGCTTCAGCAACACTGCGAGGTACGAGAGACGAAACAGAAGAAACAAAAATAGATAAACAAGGAGATAACTTGGAGGTAGAGACAAAGTGAGACATAGGATACTGAGAGCGGACATTACCATTATAAGAAACAAAACGGTCAAGAGGACGACCAACTCAAGAACGAGTACCTTTATGTTGAGCAATAGGAAGGTCATAGGCCATAGTCGGCTTGGAAGACGAGACGTTGATTGAGGTGGGGGGAACTTCAGGAGCTGGATTTCGGCAATGATGTGTTTGTCCAGTGAAGCGGTCACTGGGTGAGAGACACGAATCAAGCGGAGCCGACACAGGAGAGGAGTCCATCGGAGAACGAGGGACAGAAGTTGTATAGTAAGTGAGGTAAATGCAGCACGGTTTGGAAGGGAAAGAGATGAGCTCAAGTGCGTAGTCCCCGTTCCAGTGATGGAGGTTTGAGAACAATCAGCAAAGATAACTGGATGAGATGAGGTGGGAGCCATAGATTTAAAAGAGGACAAGAGTTTAGAATTACCAGTCATGTGATGAGTGGCTCCAGAGTCTAGAACCCAGGTATCAGGCTTGGAAGTAAGCAAACAATAAGGACTACCTGATGGTTGAAATGCTAATGTAGCAGTAATCAACACGGGATAAAGTAACTGATTCAAGAGAATCAGTAATGCCAGCATATTTTGTGTGTGCCATCATAATGCAATACAAAAAAAACAGACCAACCAATTACAATAGACTAAGGCAGGAATATGAATCTTGTAGTTGGCACCACTTCACTCACCAACCAGTCAGTTCCATAACCAACCAATCAATCGCAGATTCATTATTCATATATCAGCAGCAACCGTCTTAGAAAGAACAACAAATATCAACCAATCATAGTCACGAAAGCCCGTGTATAAGTATGTATAAAATGGGTGAATAAACAGGTCACGAAAGCGATTTAAACCAAACCAGCAATAATCATCCAGCACTCCAAACCACACCTCAATTTACATGCACAGTGCTTACGCTTAACAGCATGCCAAGAAGATATATGAGACAACAGAGCAACTATCGAGAAAACATATAAGGAATGGGACCTGAAGACCGTTTTGTGTCATCATTGCATGTGTGCGCGAGAGCCGATGTCGAGAAAAAGGAACCTAAGGACATAGGTCAAAGTGCACGTCGACCTATCATCACCAGGAGAAACGATCGCGTGCGCCGTTGTCGAGTGTAGCGGACGATTGGGTGCATCGTCGTCGAGATCGAGCCGTTGACGAGATCAAGTGTGCTGTCGAGAGAGAGTCGTCACCGATATCGCCATGCGTCGTTGAGGTCGATCATTAGGTGTCGGCAATTGCGACAGAGGCTCCCCGTCATTAGTCGTCTTGGCAATCACGACAGGCGAGCCCACCGTCGTCGACAATCGACGCGCTCGTCATCTCCGTCAAATGAGCTCGCCGTCTCCATCAGATGAGCTCATCGTCTCCGTCGACGAACTTGCCGTCTGTAGCGTTGGTCACCACAGCGCCATCTGCGTCGCAGAGAATGCTACATTGTTGAGATGGTTTCATGCGTCGAGATGGTTTTACGCATCGTAAGACTCTGATACCATGTAAAAAAGGTAAATATTCATTTGATAATACATAATTCTCACGACCATTACATATAGCATCTCGTACTCCAAAAATGGTAACACCTTAATGTGTACGTTACAACATCATACAAAAAAAAGTTATTTATCTTAGTTTTGAGCTCTTGATTAATAAATTGTAACCATGGTTTGGAGTATTATCCACAACCGGGATATTTTGGATGATTCATCACAATATTGGAGGGTACCGATACGAGATCCAATCCCAAGACAAAATCTCGTGTTCCTTCTCCATTTTGGCAATCTCAAGAAGAAAAAACGATACAAACGATGTCGCATTGACACGTTTCATCACAACAAATTCATCCAAATTGACGGGAATTATTGGTACGTTGCTTTTCTTTTTCCTCTGCTTGTTTTTTTTTCCATGGTTTTCTTTATATTTCTTGTCTGGGTGGATGATCAACTCCATTGACTCCATCCTTGTCTTTCTCCTCTTCCTTTGCAGTTAAATAGTATGAGCGTCCAACCCTAGAGGTACGGGGCAACTCACCGCGATCACCGATTTTGGAGCATCCGTTCCTTAGGTTGTTGTTTGCATTGCTAAAATCTCTTTATCTTACTTCCTCTTCTCTCTCGTGCTCACGTACGTTGCCCCTTCGCTTTCTTGACACGATTGCTTCTGCTTGCGGTGAGGGTTTTTTTTACATTTATTAATATTTAAAATTTGTTAAAATTTATTTAAATTAACATTTATTACTATCGTAATAAATTTTATGTTGGGCGGGGGGGGGTTTTCTTCTTTCCCTACATTAAATATGGCGTAAACCGTATGTATATTAAATTAAGAATATTTAATGGAATTAATAAAAAAATTGATACAATGTAAATTTAATACTAGCTTTGTAATATTGTTAATAAGTATTCTTTTTGGAGCCTATTATTATATTTCTACTCTTCAAATACTTTTTGTGTGATTCTTTTAACAAAATTTTATTACTTATCAATATATAAAGAAGTAGTGCTCTAATACCGTTTTTATGTTTGAAGTCATTACATGTAATCCAAATCATTTATTTTGTTTGTTTAATGATTTTAATGTGATGATTTGATTTTTTTTTTATTTTTTATATGATTTTTATTTTTTTTTAATTAAATATTATTTCATGCTTAAAGTTATATCTTGCCTAAGACGCTTGAGTTGTCCATGATCGATGACATCTATGGTGGTTGGCTAACCCATGATTGCAACAAGAATGGACAAAAATCCAAACGACATTGTTTTCAGGGTCTAAGAAGCATTGACAACTACTCATTATTTTTAAGATAATAGGATTTCATTTTAACAACTATTTGGATTAAAATTTAAAGCTTTGGCTCAATGTTCAACGGTTATTAAAATTAATGTCTTGGACACACTTTAGTGATGCCTGTTGATCGCAAAGTGATTTCTCCTTAAAGATCGACCGTTGGGTAAAGGGTCATTTAAAACGCAACTGAGTTGAGATAAACAATGTTTTTTGAACATGATATCCTCCATTTGACAACTTCGGTCTACACACCACTATAGAATGACATAATGAAATGTAAAAACCTACATCTTCTTAAGGTCTAGGTTTTATGATTTATTATGCATTTTCTAAATATTTTTTGGGCAAATTCTATCATATATGTTGTCTATCTTATCAACCAAATTTCTACTTAGGAAATTGACTATCAAACTCCTTTGAAAATATTACACTTTTTTACATCATTTCACCTCTTTTGGATTATATTTATGTAGACAAACTTAACTCTCGTGTTGGTAACTCAGCCAAAACTACAGATATTCCTATTTAGGTGAATTATGATTTAATGATTTTCCAAACAATAAAGAGAGATATTAAAGGTTAGTGGGAAAATTAATCTATCTAGCTCATACTAGACCTGACATATCATATGCAATTAGTGTTGTTAGTCATGCATAATTAAAAAAGACACATAGGTGTTGTGAACCGTAGTAGTTTAGCATATTTAAAGTCGTTTATAGGGAAATGTATTATGTTTTCTAAGCATAAACACCTATATATTATGAAACAATGATTTTAACTTTGCTAGATCCTAATCGGATATAGTCTACTTCCAGGTATGTATCATTTGTAGGTGGTAATTTGAAAACTTGAAAAGTAAAAACAAAATGTGGTGTCGTTATCTAATGTAGAAGCTTAATATGATATTTTTCATTATGTTACTAAAGAACTTATTTGACTACGCATTCTTTTATGAGACCTTAGTTATGACCCTCAAAAAGGCAAGACTTCCAAGTCATATCCCCCTTCGGTGCGAGGGTGGGTGGTACCTTTAACTCAAGAGGCAAAGTTCAAAAATAAGAAACGCGGACGATACGAATGCATGGGATACGAGGGGGGGGCTGCTCCTTATAGCGGGCGGATGCCTCAACTCTCGACAATAATTATTTTTTAATCTATAGAATTATTTGAATTTATAACAAATAACTATAAAATTATATATGAATTTAAAACAATTTAATGGAACATAAATTTTTAGTTTAATATCTAATAAATGTTTGTTACGGGATAAATATATATTCATAATTTAATATATTTATATACTAAAATAAATATATAAATATTTATATAGTTATTGACACTACATTAACTTATTATATTTATATAGATGTTTTATATAAATATTATTATATTTATATAAATAAGTTATATACTTAACATTTAAGTTAAGTATATAACTTAAATGTTACAAAGTCTGCATCGTCGATGACCGCTTAGCGGACGGGACGAGTGTCATGACCGGGACCATGCCGAGTTCAACAAGACAACGACGCTTCTCGGTTTGATGATGTTGGACGATGTGATGAGACGCTCCGGATCGATGACCGACTGGGGCCGGGCAGGTGGGATGACGACGCTATTATGATGACCGAATGACGACGACGATGAGGACGCTTGTTGCCGACTTTTCAATACGAGGCGGGGGCAAGTCGATATGGGATGGCTTAACTTAGGTTAGTGAATTACTCTTTTTTATTTAAAACACGTTTGCCTACAAGCTGGTTTATCCCTAGTACGAGATGATGCACCGAAACGGCCTACCTTAGACCGCCTCACCCGTATGAGGGGGGGGCGGCGGCCGTATGGGATTTAGGGTGTGCCTCAAGGAGCTTCTACACCGAGGGCAAGGCGACGCCTCAAGGTGGCGCGTTAGCCCATTTTTTCAACAAATTGCAGCCAATCTTCTCCTCAATGACGTTTTTTTGTGATATATAGTTGTCATCAAAATAAGTAACAATATACATCATAATCAAACGAAACATATTGAACTTGACGAAAAATTATATCAAGAATAATCTAAATTTTGATCAACTAGCCGATACAGGACTCATGCGGTCTGTTTCTTTCTACACATCTTTGTTTAAGCTAAACGATGTAATATCTAAGCATTAACTTAAGGGATACTTAGGACATCTCCAATAGGCAGTTATATGCTTAGGTAAAGGTATATTTACCTAATAAATCTACTCCAATAGCTTAGCTATTGTATTAGCTTAATTTAACTTTAGCAATAATTTTAGGTAAATATACCTAAACATTTTGTGTACAGCCTAAACACAATACGTTTTTTTTTTCTTTTTTTCCAATCGTATCCTTCCACTCCTTCCCTCTTCTTCTCCAAATCGGGAGTTACGCACTATGCTGCCCCAATCCATCGCAACAACCTGGCTATCTCTCCCTGCGGTTGCTCCTGGCGCCGCTTGCGCCCACTCCGCCGTCCCTCCCTACTCGTTATTTTGTTTTCGGTTTCCAAAAATTGATATTCAATATTTTCAAAAATTATCATCAAATTTTGTTTTTTTTTGTTTGGTGTTGGCTTTTGTTTTTCGTTTACCTGAGCTCGTGCGGGTGGAAGCTCATGCGGGGGGGAATCTCGTGCAAGAAGGGGAGGGGAGGGGGAATATCGTGCAATGCAGGGGGGGAGGGGAGGGGGGGGGGGGGGGGGGGGGAATCTCGTGCGGTGGAGGAGGGAAGGGGGGGTGTCGCGGGGGGGGCAAAGGGCAAATAAGTAAAAAAAATAAGCAATAAATTTTAAAATGATCTATTGGAGATACTCTTAGCCAAAGCAAATTTTATTCACCAATTTTTATTTTAGCTATTGAAATATAGCTCTTGCTATTGGAGATGCCCTTAGAATACTATACTTAATATATTGCACCAATATATGTCAATAAACTTAATAAGATATTCTAGTCAACATCATATCAAAGCCAAGGATGTAGCCAAGCCAATGGTGTGATTCACAAGCAAGGATGTAGCCCACCAATGGTGTGATTCACAACATATTTTATTTAGTATAATGAGTGATTCGATTGAATATAAGCGTGCGCATGCATGACCCTATATTATCCATTCATCACCTTCGGGATTAGTACTACTTAAAATTGTTGGAATGGATATCTACGAAGTACTATATAGAGTCATACCATATTTGACACGTGTAATACTATATATTTGAGTATTGTAATCATATGAAATATGTGAAAAAATATACTTCTTGCATGGTATCAAAGCCTTGTGAGCATAGTTTTGTCATTGACAACGGGCGTTGGCAATCAACGCCAAGCGATGCAACGTCTCTTGTCAACAATCCCTTGCGACGACATCCGTGATAACGGTTCCTGGAATGACATCAATGTCGAGATCATCTCACGCCGACAATCCCTTGCAACAACTTCACCGACGATCTCGACAGGCGCGACGGCCTTGACAACGAATGACAAACGATAACCTCGACGTCACGGATGACAACCTCAATCGATGATGACAGACGTGATGACAGGCATGACGATTGGTGCCTGGCGTTTGATCTGCGACGATGGTCAATGACGATCAACACACGAGTATCTCTCTGCGTCTAGCAAGGATCAGCTCTCCATGCGGCTGTGCCAAGTGATGTTAGCAACGGAGGCACACTTGCTCTGATGACGACATTGGTTTCTTCAGGACGAGTTCTCCAAGTTTCTTTAGGACGGGAGGCACGCTTGCGCTGAAAAGAAATAAGACTGGTTTCTTCAGGACTGGTTCTTCAGGTTTCTTACTCTTAACGACTGCTATGTTATTCGTCACACAGATCTTATCCTGTCGTATCCTGTTGAGCCTATTCCTATACTGTGGTGGTTTGGATTGATGCGTTTGTGACTATTGGTGAGAGATAATGTGATACATGTTCTGTTTTTTGTTGGGGTGCTAATTCTGTACATTGGAGGTCATTGTGCTCTTTTTTTTCCTGGTTACTACTGCATTGAGTTATGACAACCAATAATTCAACTCTTCAACTTGCCTCCGTGAAATTGGATAGTTCCAATTATGTGCCTTGGTCTACAGCTGTTGAAGTTTATGCTTTTGGCCACTGATCAAGCATCATACTTGTATTCTGATAGTTCGCCTATTGGATCCCCTGCGGAAGCCAAAGCAAAATGGACCAAAGGTGATGCAATTCTTCGTACCCAATGGTGGAATAGCATGGAACCTCGATTAGTTTCTAAGTTTATGCCTTGTAAATCTGCCAAAAGTGTTTGGGATAAATGTGCCTTAATGTATGCCAACAAAGATTATATGCAACAGAATCTTATTTGATCTAAAACTTGGGGGTAATACTTCTATACACATTACAAGAAAGTCGGGCATACAGAATCTTCTTGTTATACCCTTCATCCAGAGCTTCACCCTGCACATGTCGCATATGCCGGAGTTAATGCATTGGCCCCTACTTTGGAAGTCACCACAAAATCCACACCTTCTACTGGACAGGTTATTTTGTCACGTGCTACTTATGATTCTTTGGTTAGTTCTGCCCAAATGGCTATGGCTTCTGCGACCACTGCTACATTGGCATCTCGGTGTTTAGGTAGTCCTTCCTGTGTACTTTCTTCCACACCTGATTCCTAGGTCATAGACCCCAGTGCCACTCATCATGACTGGTAATTCTACCCTCTTTGTCTTTCTTTCGTTTTACACCACTTACCTTGTCACATCCTGTTACCTTTGCTAATGGTTCACAAGCTTCTGTCACCGAAACTGGGACCACTCAATTAAGTCCCTCACTTTCACTTCCTTCTATTTTACATTTACCACACTCGCTGTATAATTTGTTATTTGTTAGTTCCTTGACTAAATATCTTAACTGTTCTATAATCTTTTCATCCTTTAATTGTATTTTTTAGGATCTGAGGACTAAACGAACGATTGGTAGGGGAACTAAAGCCAATGGTTTCTATTACGTTGATAGAACTATTAACTATTTCCTTTGTCGCTATTGCTACGATTGCCCAATCCTCTAACACATTTCGGCTGCATTGTTGCTTAGGGCATCCTTTTCTTCGTAAGCTCCAGTCTATATTACCATCTGCTGTGTCTCTTAAGACTCTTCCTTGTGAAACATGCGAGTTAGGTAAACATTATCATGTGTCTTTTCTTTCGCGACAAATAAATCCGATGGATACACCCTTTGTTTTGGTTCATTCTGATGTATGGGGTCCATGCCCTGTATCTGCTTTTCTCTGGTTTCAAGTATTTTATTACCTTTGTAAATGATTATTCTCGTTATATTTAATAAAAGATCGAACAGAGTGTTCTTTTGTTTTCAACAATTCTATTATGAAATTTGAACTTAGTTTTAAGTTTCTATCAAATATTTGCGGTCAGATAATGCAAAAGAATATTTAAGTTTCTCCTCTGGTTTCAATCATTTCTTGCCTCCCATAGTATTATTCATCAGACTTCTTGTTCTTACAATTCTCAACAAAATGTAGTTGTCCAACGAAAGAATCATTATCTGTTTAACGTTGCACTTTGTTTACTTTTGCATATGCATCTTCCTAAATATTTATGGATTTTGCCATTCTAACTGCATGTTATTTGATTAATCGTCTTCCCTCTTCTATTCTTCATGAACACATTCCCTACTTTGTACTTTATCTTGGTAGTTCTCTTTTCTTTCTTCCCCTTTGTGTGTTTGGTTGTATTTGTTTTGTACAACATCTCGACCTTGGTTGGGATAAATTGGATACACGCTCTATTAAATGTGTCTTTGTTGGCTATTCTCACACTTAGAAAGGATATTGATGTTATGATCCCTCACATGGTCGTGTTTGTCTCCCGTGATATCACTTTTCATGAGGACATGTCTTATTACTCTCCTTCCTCCACCAACAATCCTGCTGTTCCGGTTCTTCCTCTTCCTGTTCCACCGGTTCCTTCTGATGAATCTTCTCTGCCTGATAGGAGTTCTCTGCCTTTGGATAGATTTATTGGGCAATCATATCAGTGATGACTTTTTGCTCCTCTCATCGAGGCTCCTGCCCCCACGATCGACGTCCCGTCTTCTGATCCACCACGGTTCTGGATTTGCCTACTACAAAATGTAAAGGTATCCGTTCCTGTGTTGGTCGCCATCTTGATCAGTTTGTTTCTTATATTGGTCTCTTACGCTCACGTTATCATATGACTGATTTTGACACTACTACTAAGTTATTCCCATCCTTTTCTGCTTTTGTCTCTTCTATTTCCTCTGTGGTCGTGCCTCGCAGTGTCGCAGATGTTCTTGTTCATCCTGGGTGGCGCAAAGCCATGAAAGATGAGATGCAAGCCCTTATTACTAATGACACTTGGATTCTCACCTCGCTACCCGTTGATAAACATGTTGATGGATATTCACTGTGAAAGTACATCATAATGGTTCTATTGAATGTTGGAAGGCTCGCTTAGTGGCTAAAGGCTACACTCAAATCTATGGTGTTGATTATGATGACAAATTTTCTCCTATTGCCAAAATTCCATCTGTCTGAGTTTTCTTTTTCTTAGTTGTTCATTATGGTTGATAACTCCACCAACTTGACGTCAAGAATGCATTTCTCCATGGTGACCTTGCTAAGGAGGTTTATATGGAGCAACCACCTAATTTTGTTGCTCAGGGGAGGATCTAATTTGTCGTCTTCGCAAGGCACGTTATGGATTAAAACAGTCTCCACGGGCCTAGTTTGGTCGATTCAGTACTGCTCTTGTTCGATTAGGGCTTCGGCAATGTGAAGTGGATCATTATGTGTTTAGTTCTTCTTGCCGTCCTGTGTTCTCTTGATCGTATATGTTGATATTATTATTACGGTAGTGACACAACATGCATTTAGAATTTGAAACACTTTCTTCAGGTTGAGTTTTGCACTTAAAAAATATGGTGCTTATTTTTTTCGCTATTTCTTAGGAATTGAAGTGGCTTACTCTATCTCTTTCAAATACATGAAAGGAGCACTAGGACAAGGTCTGTCAAGGTTTCGTTTCTGGTTTTTATGCTATTGGGGGGGTTGTCTAATTGATGAGGTCATACTGTTGGGTGTTTCTTGGTGGCAACTTGATCATGAAGAGAAAAACATGTAGTATAAGATCATGCGAAGCTAAGTACGAACAATGACACATTTAACGCTCCCTAGGCTTGAGATGCCTGCGATTTTTTTGTTTTCATCGATGTGAAGTCCCATTCAATGGGCTATACAAAGAGAGAAAATACTTGCAATTCAAACAAATTTAGGTTGTTATATAAAAGATGAGTCATGAATCTGTCTCAATAAATGGAAAATATTTAGCAATCTAATAAATATATACCATGTACGGTAGGTTGAGAAGTGTACCGCAGATGGGACATAGTGAGTTGCAAGGCCCCACACAAGCATTTCGGCACCATCCAACTTAGCACCAGTAAGGCCGACATATTCACCTGGCAAGAGAAAATGACAACTAAGCTTAAAGTCCCCCATATTAGGTACAAATGAATATCAAAAGATAAGCTACACCCAAATAATCCTAATAATAATAAAAATAACATCAAAATTAATGAAAAATGAAGGCAAAAAATTCATATTTAAATATCACTACAAAACATGATATATCGTAGTGATTTCACATAAAGGCACGTGATGAAACAACAGTAGCGTTTGTGCCACACTTATTAAAAAAATGTATTGCAGAAGTTAATTAAATTTACTTCAGTAGCTTATTATTTATTACAAGAACAATTCATATTTTGTCAAACAGTAGCATCTTAATGTCCAACAAACTGCACTAGCATCAAGATTCAAACTAGAATGCCTCAAAAAAAACCAGGTCAAAACTTATTGACCAGGCCAAAGTTTGTAATGGAAAATTTGTATTTCCAAAAAAAACCAACTACAACAAGACATGTAAATCTATAAGCAAGATGCTATGGGTCAATTTTCAAGTGCAAAAATCTGAAGTTTCATTCTATAAATAAAGCATTTATTAGATAGGATTTAATTCAGCACAAGGCTGAAAAAGTATTTTTAGTTAATTTAAAAAAAAAGAAAAATGAAAAAGCTTGTTCCAAAGCCCAAACCTAAATATGAGATTTATGTATAAGATATAATTGAGTTTTGTCTGAATCAACTTTATTTAATTTGTGGCTAGTTTTCTAGAGGGAAAGATCAAAGTACTTTTTGATAAATCCTGCGTTTTCGTCTAAGATTTTTCTATTATATTGGTTTTGTTGTGTCCAATTAAAATTACTCAAATTATCTATGGGTATTGTATAAACATCTCTTTAAATAGGAAAACCTTTTTCACAATTTTAAACTGATTTTAAGCGTTATTTTCAATAGCACACAAATTTAGGGAGTTAAAAGATGACATGCATTTGGCTCAATGTGCGAAACACATTTTACCAAATTATCATATGTTGATTTATAAATTCAGACCATGTTTCATGTCTTCATGATGCAAAATAAACACCGACAAAAAATTTATTCTTCAAAGTGTTGATAGTGCATGATACATAATATGATAAAATATGATAAGGCTGCAAAAAACAAACTTGGCATACGGGCATTCAAAGATCAGACATCTTTTTTTTCAGCAACTGCTGCCATGTTACTAATGTGGCACCATATAAATAGTTTGTTTTTCAGAATTTCGTAGGCATGGCATGTCACCAATACGCTTGTATAGTGAGATGACTGAGTAAGCTCCTTGTTATTTTCGAAATATTGTATAAATGCATAAATATCAATTAATCAAGGATATAAATGTCATTACCAAAAAATCCAGGAAGTCTTGATAAAAAATATGAGGCGCCTACATCAGGAAAGAGTCCCAAAGAAGTTTCAGGCATTGCAAAAACCTGTCAAGGTGCTCAATAAGAATGTAATGTGCTTATGAAGAGGACTATATCAAACACAAGTAAACACTATTCAGAGGCAGGGTGAACACATGCTATGCCTTCCAGTCCCTTGTCGTAGGTCATCTAACAATCAATGAATTAATTGGTTTTGTGTCATTTTTCAATGTAGATTTTCAAAAAAAAAAACAGAGAAAAAGAATTCTCTTATTTTCCTTATTCCTAGAAAGATTACAATACACATGTACAAAAGGTCTAATAAGAAAATTAAATATACATCAAATAATTGCAAATATTTGAAAATTTATTTCAACTTTCCTTCTTAAGTTGGTAAATAGATATCACGTGTGTCTAACTTGAATAAAGACATGTGAAAAGGAACACCAGAAACCTCATGTGTCCTCATCTCGGCAAATTGATCCGATCTCTTAATATAATAAACATCTATTATGCTAAAATTTAAATTATTATTGATGTAATATCTGTCGAGTAAAACATCCTTGATTTGATCAGCCTACATTAGATTATTAGCTATCTCAATGGCAGTTGTGTTATAAAAAAAAATCATTCACTTCTAGGGATCATAACCAACATCATGCAAAAAAATATGTACTCACATGAGTTCTATAGTAGCATGATGAAGATCCTCATATTTAATTTTTACACTAGACAAATAAACCACATTATGCAGTCAGTGTTAATCCCAACACTAATAGCATATGAAATCTTAGGTCTATTGTGAGTTAGATCGATTAATTTCCCCCCTAACTACATATATCTTTCCTTGTTCGTGGGAACTTAAACAGAATAGATACTTCAACATGGTTCACCTCAAAAGGAATACCTTCTAGTTCCTATGCTAAGTTACTAATTTTAGCTAGGTTTAAAACATACTTTCATTGAGAGATAAAAATTACATGCTTGAATCGAAATATTTTATTTAGAGCCCCCAAATCTTTCATTTTAAACTTCTTCATCAAATGACAATAAAGTTTTTCTAGCTTGGTTATCATACTACATATAACAATCATGTCATTAAAATAAACAAGAAAAAAAGTAATATCATCGCCATTTCTTTTATAGAACAGAGTATTATCAATAAGGACCCGTTTAAAACTAAACGCCTGCATTGAGTGGCTTAATCGGCCAAATCAAGCTCTCGGTGACTATTTTAAACCATATAATGCCTTCTTTAGTTTGCATATTTTTGCTTCTTTTGGTGTAAAACATGGAGGAGGATACATATATACCTTTTCCATTAAGTCACTATGAACAAAAGTATATTTCACATCAAACTGTTAATATGACCAGTCTAAATTAGCTCTAACAAAAAAAATAACTCTAACATGTAGCCTTTGGCAACTAATATGGCCTTGTTTTTGTACTATACCGTAAATACTCATTTGTATCCCAATATCTTCTTATTCATAAATAACTCAACCATTTCCAATGTGAAGTTCTTCTAAAAGGCTTTTATTTCCTCTACCATAACAAGCTTTTATTTTAGATCTTCAAGAGTTTCCTAAAAATAACTAGAAATAGACATAGAGCACAACTGAAGAGCTAAAGCAAGATGATATTTAGATAGATGATAATAAGAAATGAAATCAGAAATAGAATAAACAACATTAAAAGAGAACATTGAAAAACTCAATCTATTAGGCTCTCTACAATCAAGAAGAGAATATCTTCGACTTACAAAATTATCTAAACCTATAGGGTTAGAAGACAAGATTGTCAATTTTTTTCAATACCCGCTTTGTGAGAGTTGCTTTGTTTGTATAGAAATTGTGGGCTAATTGCAAAGTTGAAAATCAGCCATTACATAGGACTTTTTTTTGATAGATAAGAATAATTTATTAATCAATAGCAAATCACACACAAGGAGTGCGTAAAAAAAAAAATTACAAAGCGAAGACAGCAACCCAATCAGAAAGAACACACATTGACAACATCTCAAATGGAAAAACATCTCAAATGGAAAAAAAATGTAACCCGCCCGACGCATACAACCAATCACCCAAATAACGAAAAAAACACAAAAAAGCTTAACCGGGGGTCGTTCCCGATCATCAAACACCCGATTTCTCTCCGCCAAATACTCCAAAAGAATGCAATAGGGACAACACGCCACACCGTCGAATCACACCGCCAAGCCAACTAGCAAACAAGCAAAGAGAGACGAAGGCGTCACCCACAATATCAAACAGACTCGAATCATATCCCACAAACCCCCGACATAAGAGCAATGAAGAAAAAGATGATCCACATGCTCCGAAGACGTGCACATGTAGCACCGACTAGCCAAAACAAAACCCCACCGCAAATGATCGCAGCCGAAATCTCCCCAAGACGGCAATCCAAACAAAGAAGGCCACCCGAGAGGGCACCCGCGCCTTCCAAATGCTCCGCCAAGGAAAACGCACAGTCCGAGTAGGCATAAGCAAGGAGTAAAAGCTCCGGACGAGGAACCCACACTCCCAATTGGGGCGCCAACACAACCTATCCTCGGCAAGACGCGCTGGAGGGACAGAGTATAAGGTATCGAAAAAAGAGGAGAAAGCTTCCAACTCCCAATCCTGCGCAATGCGCGAAAAGAACACCTCCCACTGCATGTGAGTACCCCGACGACAATGGACATCCGCCACAGAAGCCTCAGGAAAGCGCGCAAACCGAAACAGCTCAAGATACACAAGCTTAAAGGGGGACTCACTACACCACACATCATGCCAGAAACGGATCATAGCACCGCTCCCCAACTCAAATACCACAAACCGAAATAAAGAATCCCACCCCCTACGGATGAATTTCCATAACCCCATGCCATGAGAATCACGAGGCATCAAAGACATCCAACCCCCACGCTCGATGCCATACTTGACGGCAATAACCTCCCTCCACAGCGCCCCCCGCTCCACCCCAAAACGCCAAAGCCATTTCCCTAGAAGAGCAGTGTTAAAATGACTCAAATTCGGAACGGCCAAACCGCCAGAAGAAAGGGGACGACACACCGTCACCCAACTAACCAAAGGAATCCTGGGCACACCAACCTCGGATCCCCACAGGAAAAGTCTTTGGATCCGAGCCAGACGCGAAGCCACTATCACGGGAAGAGGAAACAGGGACAAAAGATAGGTCGGCAAGCTGGATAGGGTGCTCCGAATCAAAGTGAGCCGACCCCCCTTTGAGAGGTAAATGCGCTTCTAGCCAGCCAAACGCCGCTCCATCCGCTCGATGCGCTCCCAATAAGCCGGCCCCAAAAGGACACCCCCAAGGGCAGCCCCAAATACAAAAGGGGGAGTTGAGTAGTCGAACACCCTAATATATCAGCCAGAGCCCCCAAAGAAGGCACCACACCAACTGGAACCAACACAGACTTACTGAGGTTAATCCACAGGCCCGAAGCAGCCTTAAACCATACAAGGATTGACCGCAAATCAAAAAGATGGTCCTGATCCGCCTCACACAACACAAGAGTATCATCTGCGAAAAGGAGATGTGAAACTGCGAGTGACCCTCCACCCGAGCAACCAACCGAAAAGCCAAAAAGGAGACCAATCAAAGAAGCTTTGCCCACCAGGCGACTGAAACTCTCCATAACAAGAATAAACAGCATAGGCAACAAAGGGTCCCCCTGGCGAAGGCCCCGAGAACTCGCAAAAAAGCCACAAGGGTGTCCATTAACCAGGACCGAAAAATGAGCCGTAGAGATACAGAAAGAAATCCACCGCCACCACCTAGCCGAGAAGCCACAACACTAAAGAACATAAAGTAGAAACCCCCAATGCACATGATCATAAGCCTTCTCCAAGTCAAGCTTACACAACACCCCCAAAAGGCCAACCTTGATGCGACTATCAAGACACCCGTTCGCGATGAGAACCGAATCCAAGATCTGTCGACCAGGCACAAAAGCACTCTGCGTGGGAGAGATCAATTTCCCCAAAACATACTTCAGTCGATTAGCGAGGACCTTAACAAGGATTTTATACATGCTCCCCACCAAACTGATAGGCCGAAAATCACGCAAGGCATCCGCTCCCGGCTTCTTCGGGATAAGAGTCACAAAAGTCGCATTAAGGCTCAAGCTCCGAAACTCCGCACAAACACCCAAGACATCACACCGCACCACAGCCTAACAATGCTAAAAGAAAGCTAACGGGAACCCATCTGGACCAGCGACCTTATCCCCCATGCAGTTACAAACCACCAACAACACCTCCTCCTCCTCAAACGGCCGATCAAGCCATCATACATCCACCTCGGAAAGGGTATCAAAAGAAAGCCCATCAATAAGAGGACGGGGGCGAGCCTGCTCCCGGAAGAGTGACTCATAAAACTCCACCACGTGGCCCCGAATAGCCTCCTGACTAGAAGATACCACACCATCAATATGCAACTGGCTAATGGTGTTGACATTCCGATGAGAGTTAGCCATACAGTGGAAAAACTTGGACTTCTGATCACCCTCGCGCAGCCATAAGGAATGAGATTTTTGCTGCCAAGAAATCTTGTCCATCAGAAGCAAACGCTCAAGCAATGAGGCCAAGGCAACCTTGCGCCCCCGCTCCTCCTCTGATAAAGGCCGAATCACGGCCACCGCATCAGAGCGCTCAACTCCGCCATCAAAGAGTGTTTCTGAATCCCAACCTGGCCAAAAACAGTAGCATTCCACAGTTTCAAATCCCCCTTCAACAGCTTCAGCTTCGAGGCCAGCACGTGACTCGAAGTGCCCTCCACACGATAGGACCCCCACCAAGACTGCACTCCGTCCACAAAATCGTCAGCGAGAAGCCACATGTTCTCAAACCGGAAGGGACGAACACACGGAGGCGAAGGACCACACTCCAGGAGAACTGGAAAATGATCAGACCCCCAACGACTGAGTCGCAACTGACGGAGATGCACAGACTGTCTAGCCCAATCCATGGAAACCAAAAACTGATCAAGCCAAGAAGAAGAAGGCCGAGGGTATGGACCACGAACCCCACCCCTCGGGAGATCCACCAAACCCATGGCATCAACGAACTCAGAAAACCCAACCATCGAAGGAGTAAACCCCGTCGAACACGTCCTCTCAGTCGGAAAACGCACCACATTGAAATCCCCACAATACACCATGGCATCCCCCACCAGCTATGCAATCCCGCAAGCTCATCCCACATCAAACGCCAATCATCGGCAATATGAGGACCATAGACCCCTGAAAACATCCACACACTATGGTCCCCAACCGACTAAAACTGGCAAGACAACGAAAACTGGCCCACAGCAGCATCCAGTTTGTGAACAACACGACTGTCCCACATCAACAGAATGCCCCCACAGAGCCTAGAAAGAGCCAATCCACAAAACGACCGCGCCACAAAAGCCGCACGAGGTCCTCTGACACACTCCAATTTAGTTTCCTGCAAGCAAATGATATCTGCCTTCCACTCATGGAACAAATTGCTAAAGCACAAGCACTTCACCCGGTCATGCAGCCCTCACACATTCCAAGACGAGAGTTTTGTACATAGGACTTTGTAAGGTAAGAATAAACACCAATCACATATATGCCTATATACAAAATACTTCTATATATAACTAGACTAAATAAATAAGGTAGAATATATGTATGTCCGTAATAAGTTGGAACAGCTATATAGATTGTCGTAATAGATAGGGCCAGACAGCTGTAAATTTGACAGACTAACATCCCCCCTCAAATTGATGTTGGGCAATTGAGAAACATCAATTTGTCAACTAAGAATTGATGGTGAGAACGAGAGAGAGCCTTGGTAAAGTCATCAACGGTTTGGTGTTCTATAGAAATGTGGGGAAGAATAATCTTCTGGCAAGCAATGACTTCACGAATAGAATGAAAATCCACTTTAATATGTTTGGTGCGCTCATGAAAAATGAAATTAGTAGTAATTTGAATAGCACTGGTATTATCAACATGGAGAGGAGTAGGAGAAAGCTATGAAACACTGAGTTCACCTAACAACCCGTGAAGCCATACAAGAGGCATAAATATTTCTTCCTTGAGATCACAGTGCAAAAACGCATTCTTCACATCCATTTGGTGAAGCATCCATCCATGCGAAACAGCAAGGGCCAAAACAGTGCGGATAGTAGTCATTATAGCCACGGGAGTGAAAGTTTCCTCATAATCAAACCCATACTCCTAACGATTCTCAAGTTCCACCAGACAGGCTTTATGGCAGTCGATAGAACCATCAACATGGAGCTTGATGTCGTAAACCCATTTGCACCCAATAAGCTTAACTCTAGTAGGAAAAAGAACAATATCCCAAGTGTGATTATCCTACGAGCCTGAAGCTCCTTGTGCATAGCCTGGGGCCAACACTCTTGAGTAAAAGCCTGAGAATAAGACTTAAGCACAGAAGTAGCATCAAGAGGAGTCGGAAGAGCAGAAGAAGAAAACCCATACCAATTCGGGGGTCGGAATACTCGAGTAGACCGTCGGGGCACAGGCATGAGAGGATCAAGCGGCAGTGTAGGGGAAGGAAGAGGCAGTGGGTGACATCGTTGATACACTAAAGTGGCGGAAAACGAGTTGGAGTACTAGACACATTATCAAAATCAGGGAGAGAAATGGAGGAAGAAACAAGATTAGAATGAGATGGAAAGAAATATTGATTTTAAAAAAAATCATATTGCGAGAAATATGAATCTTGTTAGCATCCACATCATAACACACAAACCCTTTATGAGAGTTACTATAGCCAAGAAAAGCACATTGAACAGATTCGGCAGAAAGTTTGTGACGGTCAATGGGAGGTAAGTGAACAAAACAAATGCAACCAAAAACATACAAAGTAAAATAAGGAGGAACTCCAAACAAACGAGAATATGGAGAATCAAGATGCAATGTAGGAGACAGCAAACGATTAATCAAATATACTATTGTAGATAATGCTTCGATCCAAAATCGAGAAGGAAAAGAAGATTCAAGTAGCAATCTATTCACTATGCTTTTCCCAGCTAATAATAATAATTGTTAACTCTATTTCAGTATTCCAACAAATTGATTAACATGTTTAAAGCCCCGATACCATGTCAATTTCAATCAGAAAATAAACAGAGCAACTCTCACAAAGAGGGTATTAAGAAAAATTGACATGCAATCAGAGCCCAAAATTATTTTCTGATTGGCTTGGCTGACTTCTTGGTTTCTTGGTGACTATTAGCTATAATATTTCTGATTGTGGAAGAATTCTTGGTTTTCTGTTGCTTGGTGATTATGTCTTGAGAAAATTCAATTGTTTGCTTTAATGGGAAAAGTTATGCCAGTTGAGAATTCTATTTTGATGGATCTTCTATGGCTCCAACTGATCCCAAGGAACTTAGTTCATGGGAATGCAAGGATGCCAAAATTGCTTCCAATTACTTAGCTCTGTTGAACCTCATATGGTCAACAATCTTCGTGGGTTCACTACTGTTGAACCTCATATGTTGGATTATCTTCCGCGAATTTATTATTAAAGTAATTCTGCCCGAAAGTTTCAATTGGAATTAGACATCGGAAATTATCATGAGGGGAACCTCTATTGAGCAATTTTATTTTGGTTTTTGTCAATTTTTCTCAATACCCACTTTGTGAGAGTTGCTCTGTTTATATAGAGGGCTAATTACAAAGCTGAAAATCAGCCATTACATAAGACTTTGTAAGGTAAGAATAAACACCAATCACATATATGCCTATATACAAAATACTTCTATATATAACTAGACTAAATAAATAAGATAGAATATATATATGTCCACAATAAGTTGGACCATCTATATGGATAGACGTAATAGATAGGGCCGGCCAGCTATAAATTCAACAGACTAACAAAGATATCATTTGGATTTGAAACTATAGATGGAGAATTAAGTATCTTATTAGGAATTTGTATTGCATGGTTAATGCTAGAAAACCTTCCAATGGCATTAGTGTCATTGAGAGGAGGATTGGAGTCGAGAGTAGCATTCCAACTTGCATAGCCCCGAGCTAACTTGCCACTCTCACTTGGTTCGGCTATTATAGGATTACGAGTAGCCAAAGACTCCCCCTCACCTATAATGGTTGAATCCTCCTTCTAAATCCATACTTTTTTCATATCCACAACCATAGTTGTACCCCTTCATTACTATTAATCTCTCCTGAAGAGGAAGAACAGAGATTTTTCCATAAAAGTAAGAAAACTATTTACAGAACTGAACATCCATAGAGACATTTACTTGAAGAAAATGAAAACAACTATAGCTATTGGGAGATTATTTTTCCCATAGAAGTCACTGAGTTATGGAATTGTAATTGTTGGTCCAGGCAGTCAAACTTTGCATAATAGTCATTGAACTGGTATTTGTTATCAGCAAGCAGTGTCAATATGAGACATGTGCTCTCAGATAACCTCATAAGGCAATATGTGTAAAGTCTTACATTATTTGAGTTTAGTACAGAGAGTCTCACGTGCATGGTTAGAGGAATTTGGTTTGTAATGAAGCAATGAATAAGAAGATTCATACGACAACGTTTCACAATGTTGGAAGCTTTCTGAAAGTATCATTATTTTGGTTTGAGCTAAGGACAGAAAGCTACATCTCGAAGTCCCTTCATAACAGAGACAAGGAGCTCAGTTCGAGACTACGAGATGTATCATAAGATAAAGTATGATGACATTTCATACTATTAGAATCCTTCATAACATGGACAGTATTGCTAATAACGTAACATCAAAATGGTGAACAAGAATTGAAACAAGACTATGTCATACCACTAAGGATGACATCATAAGAACTGCTTATGACATAGACAAGCATCGCTGATGAAAGAACACGTAGGCAGCAAACAAATATTAGAGTTTAACTATGTCGTTCCACTAATGGTGACATCATAAGATCTGTTGATGACGTAAGCAAAAGTGTTGATAACATCATAAGCATCTCTGATAACGTTTTAAGCAATAGTGTTTCAATATGAAACACGGATGACGACACAAGCACATCTGTAAGAAGACGCTTCGATGACATCATCATGCAAAAAAAAAAGTTTGTTTTTCCTCAATTTGAAGACCTCAATCAGCATACAAAAACATAAGTTCAGATGATATCATTTTCAAGGTCTAAGAAGGATCAAAAGATTATTCATCATCTCTAAGATGATGAGAATTCATTTCTAGCTACCATAGAAGACTAAATTTAAGAAGTCAAAGCTTAACATTTGACTGTTACGAAAATCATTATCATAGCTTAATGTTGCACGCTCCACTAATGCCTGCCGATCATTAAGTGTCTAAAGATTCACTGTTGGATAAAAAGCAATCTAAACTCTAGCCAAGTCAAAGCAAATAACAACGAAGAAAAAAAGAGAACAAGAGTTGAGACAAAAAAACAGAGGCAAACAAAGCACAAAAAACACGACACAAGAATCAAAGGGCAACAATTGAGCTCGTAAAGCAATCAAGTGGAAGCTCTCAAAGCTGAGAGAAATAGCTGTCATCGAACATCACCTCCAAAAAATCATCCCATTGAAAATTTCTTTTCTCTTTTTTATTATATATCATTGCATATCTATCTGTTTATTCAAATTATATCTTTGTAGGATCAAGGATCCACTATAGAAAACTTCTTTAAAGGACCCTTAGATTGTCTAAGCCTCCTATCTGAAGTACTAAACTTAAAAGAGCTTGACTATAAGATGAAACAATTGAGTTTTTCAATAAACTTTTCTATATTTTCTCCAATAGTCACTCAAGCACCCAAACTTTTCTATATTTTCTCCTAAATTTTAACTAAAAAAACAATTTCCTAAACTTGTATCCTAAAGGTTTCATTTGTGATGTTCGCCCGCATGCCAACCTCTTGATTCATGTTTGGTATCTACCTCTTCGCCTTCAGATCCAGTCTCGAGTGATGATCTTCCTATTTATGATTCGCAACATCGGCCGAAATAACCGTATTACGGCCTTTTTCAACCAAGTATAGACACCTAACAAGACGAGATCTAGGAACGAGATAGTGAATCTGTAGATCACGTTCATCTCGTCCGTGTTATCGGCCGAGACGCCACGCGATGCCACTATATGTTATACTCGTCGTGTCTCGACATCGACTTGCGAGCCACCAATGCCCTTGTCCAATGGGAAAGCACAAACTCACCATATGTTGTAAAAAGCACGTCAACGCAAGGCCAAAGGGATGCTAACGGGACACCAACGCTACGCAATGCAAGAGGCACGAACTACAGTGACTATTCTTTCTCTTTTCTCCTTCTTTTTAAGCTTCCCCAGTCGATCATTCTCTCCAATCGACACCTTCTCCTCTTTGTGGATCTAAGCTGCTCGCTGCCAACGATGACGACGCCCTCTACTGACAACACTGCCGATGTTGCCGACATTAGTCTGCTCACTGTTCGTTGCCGATGCTAATCAATGCAAGGTAGGTATTGATTATTAATTTATATATTAATTGTTAGTATATTAATTAATAATTAATTAGTACATTAATTGATAAAAGGAACAATAATTAATATATTTATTGATAACTAATTATGTATATTAATTATTAAGTATACCATTAATAAATATAAAAAATTAATAATTATTATGTAATAATCTACTTTAAAATTAATTTGTAATTATAACGTTATAAAAATAATTAATAATACATAAAATAATATAATTCACGATAATTAATTTTAATTATTAATAATGATAAGTGTACTAAAAATATATTTACTAATATTATTAGTTATTTTAGTTTATAAATTATTTAGTTAACTAAAAATTTAACTTCAAATTATAATTTTTAACGCATTTAGTTAATTTAATTAAATAGATATTATTAAATTAATATTAAAAGTTATTTTTATTTATAACTACTACAAATTTTTAATAATTACTACAAATTCTTCTTAGTATAACTTGGTATTTTAATTTTATTTTATTTTTTAAAATTTTCTATGATTTATTTTAAAAATAATTAAACATTATTTTATGCTTAAAATTGCATCTCACTCGAGATGCAACGAGTCATCTACAATCGCAATGTCGCAACCGTGACACGACAACTACGGCGACCATGACTGCGAACCATGTTACTATTGTATTACACGAAGTTGCACTTATTCTATTTTGTCTTTTGTTTTTACAATTGTTTTCTTTTTCATGTTCTTTTGTTGCATCTTTTGATTCTACCACTGTTCTCAAAACTATTTGTGAAGCTCTCTCTCACTATTGTTGGCGCCAAGTAGTGATTGGTACTTTGGACTTAGTTGATTTACCTTCAAGGAAACAAGTTATTGGATGCAAGTGCATGTTTGCAATTAAGGTCAATTCCGATGGAATTGTTGCTTGCTAAAAGGCCCGTCTTGTATGGGTGGACTATTCTAATACTTTTTCGCCTATTACAAAATTGACCTTTATTCGCTTGTTTATTTTCACAACACCTACTAACAATTAGGCTTTGCATCAACTGAATATCAAAAAAGTTTTCCTTCATGGTGATCTCCATGAAACAACCTCTAAGTTTTTTTGCTCAGGGAGAGTATAGACATCTTTGTCCGCTTTAAAAATCTTTGTATGATTTGAAATAGTCCTTTGCTTGTTTTTGCAAATTTACTCAGGCCATTGAAACATGGGCCATGATTAAGAGCAAGATTAACCATTCAATGTTCTACAAACAATCAAACAGTGGTCTTATCCTTTCAGTTGTATATGTAGATGATATTGTGGTTACTAGCAATGATACTTTGGGCATTTCATATGTAAATGAGATATTCAAGTCTTTTATTCTTACTCATTTTCATATAAAAAACTTGGAATATTCAAGTATTTCTTAGGCGTTAAAGTTACAAGGAGTAAATGAGATATATTTCCTATCTTAGAAGAAAATATCTCCTTGATTTATTAATTGAGACAGGAAAATTGAGAGCAAATTATAATGCTCCAATGACTCCAAATATGCACCTCATGGGAGATAAAGAACCATTTGTTAACCTGAAGAGATATCGAAGATTGATTGAAAAGTTAAATTATCTTACCGTCACTCATCCAGATATTACCTATTTTGCTAGTATTGTTAGTCAATTCATGTCTTAGCAATTCATCATTGTGCAACATTACAGTAGATTTATTACTTAAAAAGAGCACCTGGACATGGTATCCTGTATACAAATCATGGACACACACAGATTGAATGTTTCTTCAATGTAGATTGGGCAAGTTTCACAATAAATAAAAAATTCACAACAGGTTATTGTATCTTTGTTAGAAAAAATTTGGTCTCCTAGAGTAAGAAATAGAATGTTGTGTTACAATCTCGTGTTGAATTAGAATATAGGATCATGACATAATCTACAGATAATGTGGATATTTCATCTCTTAAATAAAGTTGGTCTTAAAACTTCATTACCAGCTAAATTGTGGTGTGATAATGAGGTTGCACTTCATATTGACTCTAATCTTGTGTTTCATGAGAGAAGCAAACATATTTAAATTGAATGTCATTTTGTCGGCGAAAAAATTCAACTTGGATTAATTTTCCCATGATATGTGAAGACTAAAAAATAATTAGAGGATATTTTCACCAAAGCTTTAAATGAGATTTGGATTGCTTAACTTTGTAATAAGTTGGGCATGATTAACATTCTTGTCCCAACTTGAAGGGGAGTGTTATTATATTAAAAAAATATTATATAATTAATGAGATATTGTGGGATACGATATAACTAGGATTGATACTGTAATATCTATGTATTATATGAAGAAATAAAAAAAAATATCGTTATTGTTTGTATCTAAGTTACAAGGCAACCTTTAGGCCCTAACCGCACAAACAAGTTGGGCTCACATACAAAATAACAAAATAACATACCTAATATAATTGAGCCCCTATTACAATATAGCATAGATACAACACTCAAATTATCCACAATAACGTCTTCTAGTGGAGTGATGCCTATCATCCCCTTGAAAATTAAAACACACAATTGGAATTTATTGAGAGAGAATGACGAGAAAAATACCGAATTCTCAGTTGCAACACGGAATCTACCATATATGGAAGAACCAACCCCTCCACCCATGACAATGCCATTAAGAATTGAAACCTTCAAGTATGTCAAATGATAACAAATTTGCATAAGTAACTCCAAATTCAACTTATGTGACTAACAGACCATAAATCCCTGCAACAGATAAAGTAGTTATAAAAATTGATATGAAGATCAATTACTTGAGGTTTATTGTATGTTGCCATCACATAATTTAAGCTGTACTCTTTGGCAAAGAACTCTGTGCCTACTTGCCAGTTGCCTAATGCATAAAAACACAAGGTAAGAGCAGCTTCACTGCAGAATTTTGGAAAAGGAAAACAAAAGAAATGACATCAAGATGACGCATCCAAATCAAAGTTATCAGCTAGGGTATAAATAAGGAAGGGTGGAGTGTGAAGAAAATAAAAGATAATAAAACAGAGAAAATGAGAACCTTTACTGCTATCACGAACTACAGTTGCAACATCACCACCTGAACAGAATGCCCTTCCTTTTCCCTGAAGCCATAAAACATACAAAGATAAAATAACTAAAATTCAAAAACCAAGATAACTACCTTGCTTTACCCATCTGTGGAAGCAAGTCATTCTAAATTGCAATTAAAACAAACACGATTGTACATTAGAACATTCAACATCATAAATGAGTCGATGGATAAAGAATTGTGACTTGAAATGGAGCAGACCAAAAGAACTAAGGTGAATGATGCTACGCTCAAAATACCATCGATAAGATCTTCACAATTAAGTAATATAAAATTATAACCCCCCTTTTTGAGACCTTGTCATACATATAAGATTATGCCTTTGTCTGAACTAAATGAGATTTCATTTCTACGGAAAAATTGTGATCCTCCTTCATGCCCTTCATAAGGAACTGAATGTCTAAAGTTCCAAGGCCCAGTCAATATCTGGGGGAGTATCTGGGCCATTATGATGTGAAAAGTAGT
The DNA here is from genome assembly GCA_023512835.1 of Taxillus chinensis. NCBI lineage: Eukaryota > Viridiplantae > Streptophyta > Magnoliopsida > Santalales > Loranthaceae > Taxillus > Taxillus chinensis. The sequence continues at coordinate 18,214,886 of CM042092.1, read as the reverse complement.
TCGAAGCCATCTAAATGTCCTTCATAACTAAGGTTCTTCAGAGTATCCAGGGGCAATTCTCATGGGGACAGGCTGAAAACAACTTTAAATTCCATTTAGTTTGTTGGAAGGTCATTCAATAGCCTCTTGACACCTGAGGTCTGGGCATTAAGCCTTTGAAGGTGTTCAAGAACCCTTGCTAATGAAATGGAAGTGGAGGTTCGTGGTGATGGTGGAAAGGGATAGCTTATAGAGAAGGGTGATTGGGGTGATTTATTGGACCGATCACTTTGGATAGATACTGTAACCCTCACATTTTTCTCATCGGCTGGCCCTTGAAAGGAATTGGGATGGATTGGGAGTGATTTCTTCACCATGAGTTTCAAAATTGAATCATATGCCTTTGTTGTTCTCCTTAATATTATTTTGCAAGAAACCTCGAAGACATAGAAAAAATTAATAAACACAGATGGATACAAGCGTGATCATGTAAGAAGCTTGCAAATCATTAAAAAAATAAAATAAACAATTACACAATTTTAGATGTAAGGCTATTTGATTTCAAATGCATGGATAGTGACCACTTAAACTATGTCATTCTGTAACACTAATTCACCAAAACTAAAATGCCATCTCATGGCACAACTTTAGCATTAGTACTTGTTGGAACTTAATTCAGATTTATTAGTGTGAACAATCAAAAAGTCTAAATTGTAGTTATTTATATTTATAATTGATATGTATTAATTTTTGTAAAACTCTTTAATTTCTTACGTATTAATTGTCATAAAACTCTTTATTTTCTCATGTATTAATTATTGTAAAATCAAAAGTTAAACTGTGATGTGTATATAATACATCCAATGTGTTAGCAGATTGAATAAAATATTTCTATTTTTATTTATCAATGTATTACTAAGAAAACCTAAAATCTCTTCTTTTTTTTGTCTTCATTGTTGGTAGTCACTCCTTGTCCTTTGGTTTTTATTGCCGGACCTAGTATTTTTTTGTCATCCTTCGTGATTGGCCTCCATTGCTAAAAGGATTACTATGTCAGACATTGCAAAGACTTTTGCTGCAACCATAACCCTTGTAAAAGAGATGAGACAACGTGGACAGTTTCCAAGACACAAATGCTAGAGTGAAAGAGTTGAATGGTCCCAACAACAAAGAGCTTGAAAAGGTATGATCTTTCCTTGGTAGCCTGGAGAAAGCCCCAGGTTCTTGTTCAATAGCCCATTCGGTATGTTTTAATCTTCTTTTGGACTAAGTGCATTGGGTAATTCTCATACCACCTAGGCACCTACAAGATCATGGACTCTGGTATCACTAATAACATGACAAACTCTCCAAAATCCAAATGCTTTTACCACATATCTCCACCAATAAGAAAATAAACACTACAAATGGTTCTCTCACCACCATGACTAATATTGAAAATCTCTCACTTATTTTACGCAATGTACTCCATGTGTCAAAATTATCCACCAATATTATCTCCGTTTAAAAACTTATCTAAGATTTATCTTGTCAAGTAGTATTTTCTGATAACTATTGTCTATTTCAGGACAAGGATTCAGGGAGCATGATTGGACAAGCTAAAGAATGGGGTGAACTTTATGACCTTGAAGCACTACACCAGTCAAACATTATCAATAACAACTTTTCCCATTCTCTTGTGTCCTAGCATGTGTCTTTGAATAAGGGCAAATTTTAGTAATACCATCACTAACTTGGACACCCTTTTTTAGTGTTTTAAAAATTATGTTTCCATTGTAATTCAAAAATCTAAATGTTGAAGATTTTCATTTTGACACTTATGAGCTTGTCAAACACAAACATGTGTCTTTCTCAACCAGTCATATAAGGAGTTCTACTTTATTTTTTCTTATTCATAGCGATATCAAGCGACCCTCTAATGTTTTCAATATTTATAGGGCCTGATGATTTGTTTCCATTACTTTTTATTGCTTTCATGTTGTCTGGATTTTTTTGTTGAAACAAAAATCTGATGTATCTGTTGGATCCCATTTTATCCAGATTGAACACGTTTCATTTCTTCCACTTCACCCCCACTTGCTGCAAAATTTTGTAGCATAAGAGTCATAACCACTGAGCCGAAAATGTCCAATTCCAATAATTTATTCAAAAAGGCCTTCAAACGCCAAAGAGTCCATCCAAGGCAATAGAAAATCAAATTTAATAATCAAGGCCTTTAACCGTATTTAATTTCAAGGTCAAACAAAGAAGTTATGGTCAAAATCATATACAAATCGCTAACGGTAATCAAATGACAACCGACCTTCAAAATGGCACTCCGAATCAAGTCACAAACCTCATCTTCTTACTATACTCATTGTTTTGAAATTTTTGATACATATATTGCATATATTCAAAAAAAATAAAAATATAAATTTTTCTATAATAAGACAGTTCCGAGACGCGCAGTGCAAATCTAGCGTAAAAAGGAGTTCATTTTCAAATAAAAATGACACAAAGTTGGTCGTCGCAATGGCCCGAGTCCAAAAATAATTTTCTCATGATTTTTGAAACCTGAGTTGCCTTCCTAAGTTTAAAACTTAAAAATATCAATAAAAAAAACTAAATTGAAAATTTTAAAACCTTAACTGCCATCTTTTTTTCTTTCCTGCCTACTCCATTCCATGTGTCACCTCTTCATTAGTTTAAAAATATAACAAAACAAAAATAAAACAATAAAATAAAAAAACAAAACAAAAATAAAACAAAATTTAAAAATCAAGTCAACTGTCACCTCTCTCATCTCTCTTCCGTCTCTCTCACGCGACGCACGCATAGGTGCAACGATGCAAGCTTCGTCTTTCTCCTCCCCACGCCCAGCGATAGCAAAGGACCACCACTACGACCGGCCATGCCTGTCAACCACGCTTCACCCATGTCCTGTTCTACCTGAGCCAAAGAGCCCCAACCGAGCCAGACGATGGACCACGCCGAACCCATCATCAACGCGTGTCCCCAAACCCTAAAATCCATCCTATATAACCCTAAGAACCGATCTATTGCGCGTAGGCTCTCTTCGTTTGAAATTCAACTAAAAAAAAAAACACAAACGCAAAACCCCTCTCCTTCGAACCCACAAAGAGTCCCCTCTCCCCCTTGGCCGAAAATCATTCTGCCGGCCACTATGGAGCATCCCCTATCTGTCATCCCCACCTTCATCCCCTTCCAATCCGATGAAGATACCTCCACTAACCGAGAATTGTGCTACCAACCCCTCCTATCCATTATCCCTTCTCTATCTCAAAGACTAAACTAGAACACGCCTTGACGACCACTATCGCCTCTGTGCATTTCCAGGCAATTGAAGGTGGACAGCCAAGGACAAAGGGCTCACGATAGACTTCCAATACGCCACGCTGGTTAGCCAGTGTTCAAGAGAAGCCCAAGGAGACATCCTTGGTTCACGATTTTGAAGAAAAGAGCTACTTTGGAGGAAAGAAATTCACTTGGCCATGGTTGGTTTTTATCTCACTGTAATGCTCTTGTTCTGTTCATTGATGTTGTGTGTTTCATTTTGTTCATGGGTGTTTATGTGGTTGGCTATGTACACAATTGGTTAGCTATGATCCAATCTGTCTTGTGGCTTATGGGTTTCCGTTTGGTCGTATACTCGTCCTGTAAAGAAGCCTGTGGTTTTGTTTTGTTTTGTTTTTTTGTTTTTCATTATTTCTTCTTTGGTTCTCGTTTCCTAGTGCTGTTTAAAAAATAAACTAATAGACCGATCTAGTACATAAGTAGAATTCTACACAATAGCTAATGGTTTGTGTGAATTACTTTGGATAAAAATAATTCTAAATGATTTGAAGAATAAGAGAAAATGGCAAATGAGGTTGTACTGTGATAATAAATATGTAACTCACAACCCAGTACAATACAACCAAACAAATCACATTAAAATCGATACACTCCATTAAGGAGAAGTTAGATAATGGCTTGATCAATACATCTTGTGTCTAACCATAGTCAATTGGTTGATATTCTCACTAAAGGATTAAGCAATCCAATGTTTATGAACATCCTATCCATGCTAAGAATGGAAAATAACTATTCATTGGGTTGAAGTGAAATGTTGAAAGTTAATTTAGATTTATTAATGTAAACAATCAAAAAGTCTAGTTTGTAGTTATTGCATTAACTCTTTAATTTTCCCACATTGTATTTATTATTTCTATTCATAATTTCTATGTATTAATTGTTGTAAAACTTCTTAGTTTTTTAGATATTAATTGTTGTAGGCTTCTTTAATTTTCCAGGCATTAATTGTTATAAGACAAAAGGTCAAACTACCCTGTATATATGTGTATATTCAAGGTGTTAGTAAAGTGAATGAAATATTTTTTTTATTTCTCATAATGCTCTTCCATGTTGTTACTCTATCAACCAATTCATCTAGACAAGTACTTGAGCTCTTCTAAGAAAATTAGAAAGAATTTACGATCTAGGTTTTCGGGGAAGATATATATACATATCAGTTTGTTTGAATCTATAAAAATTACATAATGTCACCATTCAGGCCTGTAGGTGCCAAATCATATATGCCTTTGGAAGTTGTTTGCTGTGGGTAGGGACTATGATATTAATGTTCGTTACAATTCTAGAAAGGTTAAGCACATAATTAGGGACAAATCTTTGCCTATGGAATATATGATTTCAGTTTTAAAATAAATTTTAATGTAGCCCAAAAGGTATAGAGCAACAAAAGTGCAGCTGGAGATGCCAATTAAAAATTACAAATGGAAAGGGAACAGAGGTTTATATAAGCATGGGAAAGAAGATAACTTTAGACATTGAAAAACAAATTTTTTTATTTTCAATTTAAAATTTTGCAAGTACATGGTGGGAAGCCAAATTATATATTTGAAAGCAATTTCAAAAAATAGATTTATGATTTTTTACATCACAAAAGACAGCATAATTTCATTTAATTCTCTGTTTATGCAAGGAAATTGGAAATAGCTTGTACTCAAATTATTAGAACACTTTGGAATTTTATTAATGATACTATTATAATTACAGGAACACATAATTCACCCCACATAATCTAGGCACACAGAAACCAGAGGGTACATGATACAGGGAAGTTATTATGTGTAAATTTCATTTCTACATTTGGAAATCATGTTCAAATAATTGTACATTGTACAGAATCAAAGTTGAAACTAAGGGCAGACATGTGAGCATGAGTTGATGAAAATACTAACATAACTTAACAGACACAAACATTTTCAAATAATAATAACAAAAGAGTAGCAATACTGCAGATCCAATCACTAGCCATCCATCACCACTCAAAAACCAATCACTGCACAGTTCAAAGGTTATAACAAACCAAGATTTGTATGTCTAAGCATACCTTCATGATTAGCAGCTTGACATTACTATCATTCTCACATGCCAGGAAGAGCTCCAACAGTTGTGAAATCTAGAGAGTATGTAAAAACAGTAAAGAAACACAAAGGTCATCTTCCAGCTCATGCTCAGGAAATGCATCTATTAATAAATTAAATCAGTTTTTAGTGTACAAAATTTTAATCCAAAATGGAGTGTTGAAGGAAAAAAGAGGTGAGAAGCAATTTTAGAAACAGTACTGTTCAGCACAAAATACAAAAGGCAAAGTATGACGCTGGGCATTACTTTAGTTAAATTCAGAAAAAAGGATCAAAACTTTCATCAGTGCAATGCTGGATGTGTTTGCAAGCCTAAATTCAGAAATTTAGGATTTTATTTATCATTTGGCCATTACCACTACTTTGACTTTTAGTGATTGAAATATTTCCCATTGGGATTAAAGCTTGTTAGTTTGGTTTGAAATATCTCCTCTAATGTTGAATATAGATTGGGATCTTCTGTTTGCATCCTAAGCTGCCCTAGGATTTGCTTGCCTCCTATAAAAGGAGTGTTCTAGCCTCAATTGAGGCAGACAATTGTCATTTGAAATATTATAATTTTATGTATTGCGTGCAATCTTCGTGTCCTTTCTTACACAATTGTCTAAGCCCTTAGGTATCGGCCCCACTATTTGTTACACAGTTTTTTTTTGTATTATAATAATCAAGCACCACATTAACTCTCAAAACAAGCTTATCCATCGGCACATTAAATGGGTAGAGTTCATTCATGAGTATTCTTTCATTCTTAAGCACTGCAAAGGAACAGAGAACCCAGGTGCCAATGCTTTGAGTAGAGTTACTATTCTTGTCAGACTGCTAAGGGCTGGAGCAGATTATGGGTCTACATGTTCCACTTCTCGTTGCCCATGCACCTTGGGGAAATCTTAGCATGGATTTCTTTTAGGGATTATAAAAGACCCAAAAGGGTCATTATTTCGCCTTTGAGGTGGTAGAATATTTTACTAAGAATATTAGTAGTGAAATCGCTAAATGTTTCAATAAATTTATCCACAATAAACGATATTGACCATAAATTGCATTTAAGTTTTGTATCTTAACTATAAACTTTGTTAAAATTTCAAACATCGGATAAGTATACCTCAAAGTTTGAAATTTAACAAAAATTTTAGCTATGATGTCCCACATCATAGCTGGCCGAGGCTGTGGGTCATTTTTCTATGTCCTGCAAGTTCCAGAATATGGGGGACCAGCGCAAGGATACTTTCACTGTGTTCTCATCAACAATGACTTTGCCCGTTTTTCTTTTGCCTGCATTTTGTGGTTGATGTGGTGTTAGTCATGATAAAGCACTGACATCCCAATGATATGGGTGGCTCTTTTACTTGTCTTCCTTTTTTCTCTTCCCCCAATGGCCCAAACCCCCAATAATACCACCTTAAGAAAGCTTCAAGAAAAAGATTTGTAGCTGGGCAGCCCAATCCTAGAGTTTTGTTTTTGGTGTGTTAGGTCTAACGTGGGTCACAGTGGGAAGTGTGGACCCTGAAATAGTGGTGTGGGTGCATGGTAGGGAAAGTTGTTGCTACCAGCGATTCCTCCGGTTGTCTTTTGGGCTCTGTGGAAGGAGCATAATCACAGTCTTTGTTGTTAGATGTCGCTATCTGTTGTAACATCGCCGATACTGGTGGGAGTTTGGATTTTCTTAGTGTTTTCCATTTGCTGTAATTATGTGTCACCTTCTAAGTGGCTCCATGCAGCTTTACTAAAGGCATTCCCTTTCTCATTAAAAAATTACTTTAATTCTAAATAAAAATTATAATAGTCCCAGCAACCAAACAGCTTCAAAAAAATTCTAACACAAGCGTCCTGTACCAAATATGCATTCCACATTAGAAAAAAAACAAAAGTGAAACATAGTAGCCTAGTCCAAAGCCGAGGATGCAAGTGATATGTCTTGTACAGAAGCCAGAGAGATCTCAAATCAACAACATGAAAATTACAATCGCATGGTTAAAAACCAAATGCAAAAGATTTTTTATTTGCAGGAAAAAAAAGTTTGGAAGATACAGCTAGGTAGAAAATTCAATAATCATTCTTCATACCATCTGATATGAAAGGGCATTCAACTTCCTAGGTCTGTTTAGTATAATTGATATAGCAGACATGTTCCTTTCAATCAAAACCTGTAAGGGAAAAAATAATAATAATAATAATAATAAATTTCTGGAGCATGCCAAGTTAGAAAGAAGGAAATATAAAAAAGGGCCACTTTTCTCATTGAGACCTAATTGCCACCTACAAAGATCTCAATACCTTACTTATATCCTCAAATGACAGAACTTCAATTCAAGCAAAAGATAAAATAATAACAATGGTTTAACCATGTAATAATGGGTCTTCAATTATACTAACAAGGGCACTGTTTTGTAAATTATTACTTTTTCCTTTTTAGTAATCATTGTTAAATTATCCCATGACAAACAGTATATGATTTTGTATCTAAGCATAAAAATAAATAAATAAGACAGAACCTAATTGTCTCTCAATCAAAACAATTAGATAATTATTGCGTTCAAAACTATTATTTACACTGAAAATGATAAAATTCAATGTGGCTTTCACAACTCTCAAACAATAAAGAAAAAAACAAATAAAAAGATTCCAGCTCCCACTATTGGGCAAACTGCAAGAAATGCGCCACCTACTACACAGATGTACCTCAAATACTAAGAAAATCAGCCATAGTAGCATCAGTTACAGGTCAGGGTAGGCCAACTTCAAAGGAGCCGCCGCACACCAAATATCATTCAAAAATGAATGAAAGATTCATTTCCCACTTCATACACCACAAATATGGGAAAAGAATCCCACTGAGGACGGATAAACTTCCATAATCCCACAATATACGGTCCTCTGGAGGCGTTAGATATCCACCCCTCAATGGAAATTCCATACTTCATTGATATCACCTTCCTCCAAAGTGCATCCCTCTCCACTCCAAAATGCCATAACCACTTCTCAAGAAGTGTCTCATTGAAATGATGCAGCTGTTTAATAGCTAAAATGTCATGGGAAAAAGTTCTGCACACCAAATTCCACTTACCAAATGAGTCTTATCCTCCGCCTCCATAGTCCCCCAAAAGAAATCCCTTGGCTGCCACAGGAATAGCAAAGAGAGACAAAAAGTAGGTGGGTTACTTAGAAAGGGTACTTTTAATCAAAGTAAGCCGACCTCCTCTCGAGAGGTAAAACCGTTTTCATCCCGCCCGACAGATGGCGCTCCATCTTTTCAATAATAGGATTCCAAATAGCAACAAACTTGAATTAGGCCTCCAAAGGGAGCCCCAAATAAGTGAGAGGCAGATATGAAGTCTGGCACACAAAGTCCCAAATATTTGACAATCTCACTCAAGTGATGTTAGGATAGTACTATATACATGGTTCGCAGTTTCAACCAGGTATCGGCAGCTTGCGATACGAGATACAACAAATCGGTTCATCTCATTCATCTCGTCCGATATATCGGACGAGACGTCACGCGACGCCGATATTCAGTATAGTCGACGTATCTCGGCCGATATCGCGTCATTGACTCGCGAGCCGCCGACGTCCTCGTCCAACGGGAAGGCAGAAACTTACCGTAAATGGCACGTCAACGCAACGCCAGCGGACGCCGACGCAAGAGGCACGAACTTTTTTCTCCTTCTGCTTCTTTTTAAGCTTCACCAGTCGCGGATCTGCCTCTCCAATCAACACCTTCTTCTTTCTTCTTCACAGATCTGCGCTGCTCGCTGTCGAAGCTGCTCGCTGCCCGCGCCCCCTGCGCGCTGCTCGCTGCCGATCAACGCGACCAGATATGAATCTATAATTAATTTATCTAAATCGTATAACTGGTTAGCTATTGATTTTTATAATTGGTTAGCTATTAAATTATTTAATATCTATTATTTATCAATTTTATTTAAAGCCAAGAGATGTTATCGATATCAATAATTCGTTATTTTAATCTAGAATTATTTAAATAATAAATTTTTAACTTTAGAATTCGATTCATGAATGCATATTATTAGTTATTTTATTTTACAAATTATTTAGTTAATTAAAATTTTAATTTTAAATTAGAATTTTGAATGCATTTAGTTAATTTACTACGAAATTTTTAGTATAACTGGATATTTTTATTTTTAATTTGTTAAATGAATTAGTATATTAATTTGTATATTAATTCATAATATTAATTGATAAAAATAGTAGTATATTTATTGATAACTATAAATTTAAATTTAAATTATAATTAAAATAGTTTAATATGTTTTATGTCTATTAATTTATATTTTATATCTTATTTTTATATAGAAATATTATTAATATAAATTAATTAGTATAAAAATAATATTATTTATTAAATTATTATATTTGTATAAATTATTTTGATCAATAATTATAATATTTTTTTTATTTTAGGATGTCAAATAAAATAAAGTGCACTATAAATTTAACTTCAAATTATAATTTTTAATGCATTTAGTTAATTTAAGTAAATAGATATTATTAAATTAATATGAAGAGTTATTTTTATTTAGAATTATACATCTTAATTAATAATTACCTATTTTATTGTTAAATAAATAAAATTAAAAAATATTTAAATATTTAAAAAATTTTAAAAAAAAAAAAAAGAGAGAAAAAGGGGGGGGGGGGGGGGGGGGGGGGGGGGGGGAGTGAATAATTTTAAAAAAAGGGGGGAAGGGGGGAAAGGGGGGGGGGGGGGGGGGGGGGGGAGGGGTGGGGTTTTTTTTAAAAAAAAAAAAAATAAAAAAAAATATTAAAAAATATTTTATAAAAAAAAAAAAAAAAAAAAAAAAAAAAAAAAAAAAAAAAAAAAAAAAAAAAAAAATTTTAGTTTAATGATGTTTAAATTAAAGAAAAATATAATAAAAAAAAAAAAAAAAAAAAAAAAAAAAAAAAAAAAAAAAAAAAAAAATTTTTTTTTTTTGAAAATAAATACTCCCTTCCATGGAAAAAAAAAAGAAATTATTTTGGGTGGGTGAAAAAAATTTTTATTATTTAAATTTTAAAAAAAATACAAAAAAAAAAAGGTTGAAAAAGGTTTTTATTGGGGTTAGGAAGGCAAATTATTTTTTTTTTAAAAAAAAAAAAAAAAAAAAAAAAAAAAAAAAAAAAAAAAAAAAAAAAAAAAAAAAAAAAAAAAAAAAAAAAAAAAAAAAAAAAAAAAAAAAAAAAAAAAAAAAAAAAAAAAAAAAAAAAAAAAAAAAAAAAAAAAAAAAAAAAAAAAAAAAAAAAAAAAAAAAAAAAAAAAAAAAAAAAAAAAAAAAAAAAAAAAAAAAAAAAAAAAAAAAAAAAAAAAAAAAAAAAAAAAAAAAAAAAAAAAAAAAAAAAAAAAAAAAAAAAAAAAATAATAAACTTATTTTTTTAAAAAAAAAAAAAAAAAAAAAAAAAAAAAAAAAAAAAAAAAAAAAAAAAAAAAAAAAAAAAAAAAAAAAAAACTCCAAATATCCAAATAAAAAAAAAACCAAAAAAAAAAAAGGGGAAAAAAAATAATTTTTTTTTTTTTAAAATTTTTTTAATTTAAAAATTTTAAAAAAAATAATTAGGGGGGGGCCGGGGGAGGTTTTTAAATTGGCTATGAGAACCGAATCAAGAATCTATCGACCGAACACAAAAGCACTCTGAAACATAAAAATAAGCTTCCCTATAACCCCCTTCAATCAGGTAATCAGAAGCATAATAATAATTTTATACATGCCACCCACTAAACGTATAGGCCAAAAATCATTTAAATCTTTAGACCCTGTTTCTAGGGGAGGAGAACGAAAACAATAGCATTAAAGTTCCTTTCAAACACACAATGCTCATGGAATTCCCAACACAAGGCCATAACATCTGACCTCACAATATCCCAACAGTGCTAAAAGAACGACGAGGAAAATCTATCTAGTCCAAGGGTCTTATCCACTTTACAACTCCTGTCACGCCCCCAAATCTCGGAAGGACCAGAACTAAGAGTATGACTTCCCCATGCCCACACCCGAAGGGTCAAGAGGTTGGTGACTAACACCGATATGGACTACACATCGGGTGTTGTCCGAGATAAATCTGTACATTCATACATCAGGGGTATTCCTGTACATTCCCACACGCTATGAAGTTAAGGAAAATAATTTATTAATAACAGAGTCATGCTATAATTCCAATACAACTTCCGCGGACCCTCGTACGGATATTCAAATAATAAAATCAATCATGTTTTACAAAATCCATAAACCAAGTTATACAAACTGTGAAATGAATAGCAATCAACTTCGGACCAGCCTCTAGCGAATGGGTCGAAACCTGAAACATGTCAACAAAATAGGGGTGAGCACAAGTGCCCAGTAGATGATCTCCATCTCCTCACTATCCTATAACATGAAATCCCAAATCTACATGATCAGTGTATGCTTGTGTCAGTGCAGTGTCCTATTCTATCACAATAAGCTCACATTCAATCACAAATATAACATCACACCCATTACATTTCATTCATCAAAGGTTTGCATCGGCAATCCAACCATTCACAGGATCCCCGCTACCAACTCCAAGAATCCCAGTCACTACTAGATAGCCATATGTGGGACCTGTGGTGTCCCTAATGACAACCAATCACATAGCGGACCTGTGGCCTCTTACCAGCACTATGTGGAACCTGCGGTTAACCCAACCAACTCCACCACCAAATCCACACATATAACCAACAAATAATATATTCAATAATCAAAATTTAGTCTTATAGCACAACGGAATATTCAAATTGCTAAACCAATAATAACGTGCCACGAATAACAATTATATCACATAACAAATAACAGCAAGCTCAACAATATTTATTTTATTAAACAAACTATATCAAGTCAAACAATATCAAGCTAATAATATTAAGCCACAATTAATATTCTTAATGCCAACTTAATAATATCAAGCCCAAACAAAATTTATATTGTTAAATTACAATATCATAATTTATTTATTTTTGACCTTACTATTGGTATGGTATCACTTAATATATTTTACTACTGAGACAAATTAACTTTTTATTTATATGGCTTGGTAATTTCAATGTAGTAAATTGAAATATACATATATAATACCAAAAGATGCCTACACGATTTTTATGCATGTACACAATACCAAAACATATATATATAATACCAAATTGAATCCTACTCAATTTTTATGCATATATTTGCTATAAAATGCCTTTATTTATTTATTTACTTATAAAAAAGTATTAGGAAAAGGTGGACAACATTGAGTCACATTGGATCTCGTATAGGTTCGTGGGAGGGAAATCACGTGGGAAGAAGAGCAAACAAAGGCTAACAATAATAATGGGATAATGATGGGGGAGAAAGGCATTAAATAATATAACATATTGGAATACGTCATGCCTAGTTTTATTCCGCAGCCTTGAATTAATAATAATAATAATAAACTGACATACACAAATCTGTCCAGGGAAAGAAAAGCAGTGTTGCCCCTGCTCCCAACCCGTCGCACAGCCACAACAAACACCTCTGAAGCCGACGCAACAAACCCACAAGCAAAGCAACGAGACTGTGGGAGCCGTGCAGCGACAAAGATTTTGGTATACACAATATATATATATATATATATATTCGACACATAAAATTTCTAACGGTCTACATTCATGCAATAGAATAGTAAAGAATCAAGAATCACCTACCTCTTGCCTTCCGAAGGGATTAAACTCGCAAGAACAGTCTAGAATCGGCGAAGAATGACGAAGAACGCAAAGAATACTATGAACTCTCCTCCGATGGCTAGGGTTTCTCAAATCGGTTAATAATGTTATACCTATTATAGTTTCTTTACTTCGACTTCCACTTCGGTAACCCGTCAATCGGTTCTTTAGAGCATCCACCATAGCCTCTTCAAATTTGGCTCTTCAAAATAATCAAAAGTACTTCTTTTCTATTTAAACAATCGAAGCACACTTTTTAGTCTCGCACTTGTCATTGGTTACTTCGGTTCGTGATGGTATGCTATCACGAACCGAAGCAACCTGCCCGGCGACCGAATATAGAGTTGCTCGCTCCATTGGGTACTTTGGTTCGTTATGGTATGACATCACGAACCGAAGCAACCTGCCCGACGACCGAATATAGAGTTGCTCACTCCGTTGGTTACTTTGATTCGTTATGGTATGACATCACGAACCGAAGCAACCTGCCCGACAACCGAATATAGAGTTGCTCGCTCCGTTGTTTACTTTGGTTCGTTATGGTATGGCATCATGAACCGAAGCAACCTGCCCATGACCGAATATAGAGTTGCTCGCTCCGTTGGGTACTTCGGTTCGTTATGGTATGACATCACGAACCAAAGCAACCTGCCCGGCGACCCATGTCAGAGTTGCTGGCTCCGTTGGTTTCTTCGGTTTGTGATGTCATAACATCATGAACCGAAGCAACCTGCCGACGCGTGTAGAAGTACTTTTTGTCGTGAAGAAGTAAAGCACTAGATTTGATCGAATGATACGGCACCTACACGTGTACGTTATTTTGTAATGTAATTTGTTTGCATCTAACTTTGCAGGGTATAAGTAAATTTCGCCATTAAGAAGTAAAGCATTGTCGCCGCTCGTGTTCTCGAAACCCTAATCGTGCATATTCGATACCTGGAGGAACCCTACTCATCTCGAATCGGCAAGTTATTGTTGAATTCCTTTATCTCTCGATGGCAGGACGAAATGAGTTCCCACACAATGTTTACCTATCCTATGTTCTTCAGTGGGATTCCTTGCTATAGTTTGACCAACCTTGGGTCGAGGAACTCCGCACACGCATTGAGGAGTCAGCAGTGCGTGAATTGTGCACTAGTATGGAAGATATTCTTTCTGAAGATATCGGTACGTTTTATGATGAGCTTCGTGATCGTGCTGATGGAAAAGGGTTATATGCTGAAGTTCAGAGAGTTGAAGTTGAGGTAAACCCTCTTGTTCTCCAATCTGTTTTCCACTTACCTACTGCTTCTAGTAAAGGACCTACCGTTAGTGAGTCTGAAATGCTAGAATACTTTCATTATGATAAATCAAATGTCGCTTCGAGAGCTGATTTTCAGAAAAGCGGCTTTACAGATTAAGGGAAGTTTTTGGTCGTACTCATTGGTCAATGTTTATTAATGAAGAAGTCTGCATTTGATTCTATCAGTAGAGAGCAATTGTTATACATGTACTGTGTTGCTAAGGGAATCACACTTGACTGGTCTGATATCATTTACAGACAATTTCGATCTAGGCATTTGCATCTACACAAAGCTATTTAAGAAGATTCCGCCCCTGGTGCAATGGCATTTGCATCTACACGGCTCCCACAAATCCTGATGAGGAGCGTGAACTTAATGAAAGGTTCATGAATACTGGAGTGCATGCGGATGTAGGTGTTGATGTTGACACTGACGTAGAGAATGATCAGCATAATGAAGACGACCTTCACGCCAGTAAGTCAGTTCATAAGGACATTCCTCATGTTGGATCAAACCCAGAATTTGGATAATGCTGATAAAGCCTTATGTAATTTGATCTGAGATCTTTTGTGTTTATTTGATCATTCAGAAGGTATGTTACTAATCCAAAGATGCACTCGTGAGAGCAAAGCTAAGGACAGGATACATAATCCTGATTCGGACAAGAGTGAGTGTCGTCAAACACTTGGTAAATAACCAAGTAACAAATACATACGGAATAAGGAACAATCCTACGGACTAAGAACTTAAAGGATAAGTGCGGAGTAAAAGAACCAGATGCGGAGTAAGGAATCCGGATTTATTACTCGCCCGGAGTAAGGAACTTACATACGGAGTAAGTAACTTACATACGGAGTAAGGAACTTACATGCGGAGTAAGAAAGCGGCGACACCGAATAAGTCATCGGACTTTTCAAGACTCGCCCGGAGTAAGGAACTTACATGCGGAGTAAGGAACTTACATACGGAGTAAGGAACTTACATGCGGAGTAAGAAAGCGCTGACACGGAATAAGTCATCAGACTTTTCAAGACTCGCCCGGAGTAAGGAACTTACATGCGGAGTAAGGAACTTACATGCGGAGTAAGGAAGCGCTGACACGGACTAAGGATTCCGATCGAATAGATACGAGTAAGCAACCACCGACACGGAGTAAGGTTCCGAGCTTCATTAACTACGGAGTAAGGAAAATTACACCGGACCAAGAAGACATTGCTCCAACTAAACCGCATTTAAAGTTATCGGCTCGTGGTGTCCCGATGTAAGACGAATGTATTGAGAACCTGAAGAATCTTACACGTGGATCATCCGGATATGTGGACACAACCTTAATTGTATCTCGGAACTCACAAAGACATTTATACTCTTCAAATCCAAGATCTTGAGCTCCACAATCCGCAGCAGTTAAGGCAGAGAGATTACCGAGGGATAGTTAGTGCGGAACGCATTCCGGAACTACAAGTTCCAAGGTTGTCTCTTAGGAATGTTTTGTATAAATATTCATACTTATACTTTATGTAAAGTGAGTAGAGACGTGTGAAAAAAGAAAGAAAAGAAAATAGGAGCGTCATCATCTTTAGAGATACAACTTGGCTAGAGTGTGAGTTCATTTTGTAAACAGTGTAAGAGAGTGTTTGCTTATATTTTGTTGTAATCACCTTGTGATAATAAAACAAAATACTTCCACTATCTCGGTTATCTTCCGGGTGATTCTATCACTAAAACTAGATAAGTGTTTAGTTCTTGAGAGAAAAGAAAGAGTTCGAATAAGAGCCTATTCACCCCCCCCCCCCTTTAGGCTCCAAGGGACCATCAAGTGGTATCAGAGCAAGTTCTACTTTGTCCTAAGTAGAGATCCCACTCTTTCAATCTCTGAAATGGCCGAAGAAAGCAGTATGCTATTCAACACTCGCCTTAACTCCGGAGGTGCACAGGAGCCCGTCCCGAATCGAAGCAGTAGTGAAAATGTCGACCCACCTCAACCTGGCTGCTGCCGCCGCTTCTCAACCACGGAGTTCCGGTTTTACTTTAACGAAACCGCCCAAATTCACACCTGAGCTTTTCTCCCGGTGGAAAGCTCGCATGAAGATGTTTATGGTTTGCCATGATCATCTTATGTGACCATGTCTTCATCGGGAGATTCCAATTCCGATGACTATCGGAGAACATGGAGTAAGGAGGCCAAAGACAGATCTTGAACTTACCAACGATGAAAGAGCCTGGCAAAGGCGCTAGTGAAAAGGCTCTGGCTTATGTTACATCGTCTTTGGATTCCGAGGCTTTCCACGGACGTCCAGGGCTGCACGACAAAAAAGTCGTTTGGGACAAACCGACAATCCTCTATGAGGGGAGTCGGTCCCAGATGCAGAATGTGATCTATACTCTCGAGACGTAACTTTGAGAGTTTTAATCATAAACCGGGCGAATCACTTGAAAGCATCTATCGGAGATTCGGCAAGCTCATTCTTGAATCGAAGATCACAATGAGCATTACTCTCAATCCCAGATCAATGACAAGTTCTTTCGCTCCTTGCCGGATCGCTACTACTCCAAACAACTCCAGATGCAATCGGACAAAAACGCAAGTATGTTCCCCTTGAAGAATCGTATGGAGAGCTGCGGACTCACGAAGTCAGGTTTAAGTACTCGACGAGAGATGAGAAAATAGCTCGGAAAGAAAAGGGGTAGCTCTCAAAGCTACGCAATGTCTAAACATACCGAGGAATGATGATACGGACGTATCCGACAATTCTCGATTCGACGAGGAGGAGGAGATAGCCCTTCTTGTCAAATCCTTTGAGCGATTCCTACGGAAAAGGAAAAGGGATCGAAGACGCTCATCATCATCATTCCAACCGGAAGGAGCGACCGGAGTCCGGTTCCCAGGAATGTTTCAATCGTGGGAAAACCGGTCACTGGGCCAAGGAATGCGGATCCAAAGCAAAAGTGGCCGAGAAAAGTGACAAGGTAACTCCTCGCCGCTCCACCTCGAGATAACGACAAGAGCAAGAGAAAGGCGCTCGTGACAAAATACATGAGTGGCTCGGAAGAAGAGGAGGAATCCTCGGATGATGAGCCGACCACTAAGCCGAACGTCCGCCTCATGGCAAATCCCGAGGTACCTTCATCTCTGAGCTCCTGAGTAAATTAGAATCTCTTACTACTGCATGTGATCATGAAAAGAATGAGAGACTAATAATTACTCAAATGTACAAAGATATGGAAAGTCGAATAAACGTCTTGAATTTACTATTAATAGACTCGAAAAGGACGTCACCGACTTCAGAGGAAAAGAAGCTTGGTATCATGATCTTAGAGCTGAAAATCATTTGTTAAATACCAATCTCTCAGGCCTAAAAGTTATAGTGAAAAGACTCGAAAATGAACGGAACAGAAAAGGAAATAAATCGTAAGTGGCTAAAATCCGGGAAATAGCCTCTACCTTTAGGATCGACCCTGACGACATTCGAGTCAAACCTGGCCTAGGTTCCGAACCATCAACTTCCATAGCTCAAGCTATCGAGTGTCCTCCGGATTTCACTCCTAAACTAACCAACTTATATCCTGTTAGTACATCTAAACCGTTGGATGGTTTCATTTCGGTGGCACCATAGTTTATGATTGTGGAGCAGGAGTCATTCTGCACCTCCCAAACCAGGTGGCACCCGTAACTAAAGATGAAGGGAAGGTCGCTGCAGCTTAAAGCCAAAACCGTAGCACCCAAAAAGAAAGACAAGGCTAAGGCCGACGCATTTAGGGCCAAGAGCGCGTCACCCAAACGTAATGGATTAGGCCACGAGAAACGAGTAGAAAATCCGTAAAATCTAAGAGACTGTATCCCCTGTTTGTACTTCACATTATAGTGTCTGTTCCATCCGTAGGGAAATGGGTCATTATCACTATGAATGTTGGAGTCTATCCGATAATTGGCTTTGTAATCAATTTCAATCAAATAAAGATCAGTTTTATAAAAGGGGTTCTTCGAGCAAAACAAAATCTAAATCTAAAAGGAGTGTCTCTCCCAAGAAAACCCAAATAAAAGAAGCGGTGAAACTAACAAGTTAATATCAACTTGGAAAGCTAAGAGTCCTAACAAAATCAAATCCGTAAATGTTGACAATATCTGCGCTCACTCTAACCGTCCAAACAAGTTTGGGCACCAAAAGTGTAAACATTTGTCTTTCAGGAGCATCTCCTGGAATGAATTGCCGGATCACTTGAAGTTAAAGATCAATCAAAGCAAGTGGATCCTTGATAGTGGATGCTCCAGGACATATGACGGGTGACCAGACTCACTTGTAGAAGTTAATGATAAACAAGGTCCATCCGTTTCATATGGCGACAACAAAGAAAGGTAAGACTGTCGGGTATGGCACTTTAACTAACTACTGTGTATCAATCACTAAAGTTGCACTAGTCGAAGGTTTAAAGCATAATTTGCTAAGTGTCGTAGAACTATGTGACAAAGGATTTACTATTTCCTTTTTGTCCAATACCTGACGAGAAGAGAAAACTTATCCCGGAGATGTTAAGTTATCCGGATCAAGAGATGGGGACATATACTCGGTGGTCTTAAGAAATAATTCTTCGACCTTGTATGCTTCCTCACGAAAGCAAAAGATGAAGATAGTTGGTTATGGCACAAGCGATGCGCACATTTAAATTTTAAGACTTTGTCTAAATTGGCGTCACTTGATCTTGTCACCGGTCTACCCAAACTCAAGTTCTCCAAGACACACTCTGTCGAGAATGCCAACTTGGTAAACGAGACCAAACACGGCTTTAAGAGCAAATCGGTTAACTCAATAATTGCTCCTCTGCAACTTCTTCATATGGACCTATGTGGTCCTATATCTCTGTTTCATCACTAGTCGGTGCAGATATACCCTTGTGGTTATCGATGATTTCACCAGATACACATGGGTGATGTTCCTGAAATCAAAGGATCAAACTTTTGAACATCTTGTAGATCTCTTCAACTGGATAAGCAACTCACAAGGACCGAGCATTAAATGCATCGGGAGTGATCATGGTCTAGAATTTGATTTTTTGAAAATGAGATCATATTGTTCCGAACAGGGCATACAAAGATGACTTCTCTCTCCCGAACCCCACAACAAAATGGGGTAGGTGAGCGCAAGAATCGAACTTTAGTTGAAGTTTGGTAGATCCATGTTAGCGGGGGCATCACTTCCTCTCGCCTATGGGTCAAGGTTTGTCTCGCCTCTGTATGTTCGAACATAACTCTAATAAATAAATCTACCATGAAAACACCCTATGAGATGTGGAGAGGACGAAAACCTTCAATTTCACATTTCGAGCTTTTGGGTGTACTTGCTATATCCTGATAAATGGCAAAGAGACCCGGAATAAATTTGAACCAAAATCGATGATGGGATCTTTGTCGGGTACTCACTTCATAAAGCAAAGCTTATCGGGTCTTCAATAGAAAACTTTTTAAAGTTGAAGAATCTATCCATGTGACCTTTGATGAAGCTAACCTCGTTTGGTCAAAAGTCGGTCCTTCAAATTCCAATATGCAAGTCATGGACAACAACGTCGATTACTCGAAGTTTATGAATATTCCTGTTACACATCCCGACCGGTATTCGACCAACCACGTGGCATCAGCGAAACACAACGAAATTTTATGGATGATGCTACGGATGACTCGACTCCGGACTACAATTTAGCTCCGGATAAACTCCTACGGATACACAAAATTCGGAGCACCTTCAAGTCCGTCCGGACTAGTTAACACTGGAAGAAACAAGTGTTGAAGAACCAACTAGTTCATCCGTACCCCTAAATACGGAAACATCTACTCCGGACGAAGCTCAACCAGTCGATACAACCGAACCACCCAATCTGGAAGAGCTTCAAGTTGTTCAAGATCAACCAACATACGCACAAATTATAGATGGACCCGAAACCATCCCTCGGATCAAGTGATTGGTGATCCTACTTGTTGGTGTAAGAACAAGAGCAGCCACATCAAACATGAGTCTTTACTCATGCTTTCTATCTTAAATAGAACCAAAGGTGGTAGATGAAGCTCTTCAAGATTCAAACTGGATAGAAGCCATGCAAGAAGAGTCAATCAATTTAAGAGAAATAATGTGTGGACCTTAGTACCAAGGCCTAAGTCTCACCAAGTCATTGGCGTTAAATGGGTGTTCCTGACAAGCTTGATACGGATGGAATAGTAATCCGAACAAAGCCAGGACTGGTAGCCAAAGGATATCGTCAAGAAGAAGGAATAGATTATGATGAAACCTTTGCTCCCGGTCGCAAGACTTGAGGCAATCCGAATGTTTCTGCGTATGCTTCATATGAAAACTTCATAGTTTATCAAATGGACGTCAAGAGCGCATTCCTGAATGGAGACTTTCAAAAGGAGGTGTATGTTGAACAACCTCCCGGCTTCATTGAACCAAAGGCGGGACATCTTGTCTACAAACTTCAGAAAGCTCTATATGGTTTGAAGCAAGCTTCAAGAGCCTGGTACGACCCCCTCGTCGGAATTCCTACTTGCTCATAACTTCCAAAAAGGGAAGATAGACACCACCCTATTTCTACGACAAGAGAAAGGACACACTTTGATCGTACAAATATACGTGGACGATATCATTTTCGGATCAACGAATCCGAAGCTTTGTGAAGAGTTTGCTAAGTTGATGACAGGCAAGTTTGAAATGAGCATGATGGGAGAAGCTGTCCTACTTCCTTGGAATTGAAGTCAAACAATTAAAGGAAGGAATCTTTATCAATCAGGCTAAGTACACTCGCGAACTTATTAAGAAGTTTGGTATGGAAGGTTCATCTCCGTCAAAACTCCCATGCCTGTCGGTGCCAAGTTAGATCCAGGATGTGGACGGCATATCGGTAGAATGTGGACCGACTACGAGAGGGATGACCGGATCCTTGCTCTATCTTACAACAAGTCGCCAGGACATTATGTTTGCAACTTGCATTTGTGCACGATATCAGGCAAATCCCAAGGAGTCACATATGCTTCATGTAAAACGGATATTAAGGTATCTCAAAGGGACGATGAATTTGGGACTCGGGTACCC
Source organism: Taxillus chinensis (assembly GCA_023512835.1). NCBI lineage: Eukaryota > Viridiplantae > Streptophyta > Magnoliopsida > Santalales > Loranthaceae > Taxillus > Taxillus chinensis. Next base: position 18,193,399 of record CM042092.1, on the reverse strand, counting down.
AAAGGAGTCCAACTTCACCTTATCCGGGTACTGATGCCGACTTATTGGATGTCGCATCGACAGGAAAAGCACAAGCGGTGCGTGTCGGTTTCTTGGAAATAGATTGATCTCATGGTTCAGATGAAGCGAATTCCGTATCAACCTCTACCGCCGAGGCGGAATATATACGGCTTGGAAGTTCTTTGCGCACGCTACTTTGGATGCAAAGTCAACTTACCGACTACGGATTCGACATGTCCTCTATTCCACTTCTTTTGACAACACTAGTGCAATTGCCATCAAGACCAATCCTGTCATGCATCCTAAGACGAAGCACATTGAGGTCAGGTATCACTTCATACGCGATCATGTTCTCAAAAAGCACATTTCACTGGAACATGTTGCCATGAAGATCAATTAGCGAGACATATTTACAAAGCCTCTACCACGATGCGAGGTTTTCCCAACTACTCTTCCGATTAGGTATGCTCGACTTCTCTGCATAGGTTCTCATTTGAATTACCCAACAAGATATTTACTCACGGACCATGCATTGTATGTTTACTGAGAGTAGTAGAAACTCACCTGATCGTATTGCTGATCATACTTACTTGTTCAACGGTTTCATGCTTCGATATTAATCTCAACCTCATAATGGGAGGATGCTTGCGTTTCCGATGAAGTCGTTTAAAGCTAACATAATTACAGCTTTATATGATTTACCTCGATCGGGTTCATGATCTTAACATCCATTAATCACCACATGACCAAAGCATGTTCATTTAGATTACTCATTAACATGCATAGTTGAAGAAGTGAAATGGGCTAGCTTGGAATGCCTAGTGGATGAATACACAAACGCGATCTGATCACCAAGTATAGTTTTCTAATAAGATAGGCAGTCTTTGAACTACAAATTGGAACGGTCAACCGAGAGAATTGCACAATCTACGGGGAGAAAATGCTTTATATTTTATTCAAGAATACCCCCCGTATATGTCTCATGACCTTTTTCTTGATCGTCTATCCGAGGGGGAGCTTTTCATTGAGAGGATTAAATGATCTACGGGGAGCAGCAATGAACCCCTAATATGTCTCGGATTCTCCCTCCTCTAAGCTTTTACTTCCGGATCTATTGGACATCTTGTTGTAAATCGGGAAAGTGGCATGTTTGGATGTATTTTCTTTCTTCAATCATGCATTTTAATCGATTAATCATCTGCCTTCTTTTGACATGTGTTCACTTATCATTACTCACTCATGAATCCTAATGAAGCCAAATCATATGATCTTTAATTAATCTTAGCTACGCTGTTCGACAAGACCAGGTTTAGTTATGTTGACCTATATGAACTGTGTATTGCTATCCGACATATGCCCCGATTCGGTAATATTGATCACTTTCACGTTGCGTACGTCTCACTACATTCTTAGCCATGCATGAGTTCTCGTTTCTTATTAGTTCGGATTATGTTGTTTTTCACTTGATTATCTTCTCTAATCCGTACTAATCCTTGCCTGTTAAGCTTTTGTATTTTCGAGTATATCTTTATTTAGCTACGGAGTTCGGTTTTTCTTTGCAACCGTATTGATAAATCCAGTCCATAGTCTCGGATTTGAAGTGTTGTGGTACTTCTCTTCTCTTCGACTTATTGATCGCAAAGGAATCTACTCTACATTCTCACCACACTCGTTTATGACGGACAAGGTCTATTATTCATCCGGATACTCTTTCACGAATATTATTAACTCCGGATGAGTGTCGGCTCTTTCCTCCGGACTCCGACTTTGTTCAATTGTGACAATCCACGTATACTCATATGTCGCATGCTTTTGAGGAGGAATAATGATGATTCATTAAATGCATATCTCGGGTTGCACACACACCTCTCCTGGATGGCAACCAGTTGTAATCTCTACTTGGTCATGCGGTCTCCACGACATCGTTTTATTCGGAGACGCCTCGATATCCAGGACAAATGACATCGACATGTCGCGCGGGTCCCCACCTCACTCCCACATTCCTAGACCCGACATTTGCGGACTCGGTCTTATATGTTACGATCATTCTGCGAAGCACGAGTATTGCTCATTTCAAATCCCTAACCCTCTCGTTGCTCCTTCTATTGTCAAGACCTCACCTTTCTTCTTTTCCTTCCCATCAAATCTGCAATGGCACCTAGAATCTTTCTTTCCTGGCGTTACTCCTGGCCATCTAGTTGATTGGAATGTTGTTTCGATCCTCCGGATTGGTTTCTCCAGCTTCGCCCTCTTCTTGAAGCCTCGCACATACTCAACCTGGTCTCCAATCCCATCGATCTTCTTATCGATGACATTCTTGAGTATTACCAACGGATTCGCCGCACCAAAGATTCCATAACCTCTTATGTCCGCGGTGAATCCATCGTCATCACTCCGGTGTTCTCCGGCCGCTCTCCACCTTCCTCTTGGTGAACCACGGCGTCCGGATGCCGATCCGATGGCGGCTTCATGGGGTGCACAACCAAGGGGAAGGAATACAAGGTGAAATCCTTCAGGGTCGCTATCGATGTATGGCGACTATTCTAAGTCGATGCCTACCGCTCGCACATCAGCCCCTGGACTCGGTCCGTACGATCTTCTATTGGCCATGTACGGCGTCTTTGAAGGTTTTCCAATGGATTGGGGGATGTTCTTATTTCGTTTGCTACGGAATGGTCACAAAAACCATTCTTTCGGGCGCATCCTCGCATTGTCTTCCCAGCATCTTCGTCCGGACCATTTCGCCCGAGTTGATGTTGTCTCGTTTCCCTCGGCTCTTTACCTTCGTCACCTTACGCCGGACGGGAACATGACCGCTCGCCGACCCACCGTAGCTCTCTGCGCTCTCCCTCGCCTGGAACAACAAGGCGGCTCATTGGTGACCCCTCCGACGCCCAAGCCCACGAGGTCGGTTCGCACACCGATCCTCCCGGATTCGGTCCGTTGCTGCGCCCTCCCACTCACGGGCCTCCCGGCCCAAGCATCCGTGCCGAACCGTCCGAGGTCGCGGGGCCCTCTCGGCCGCAGCGTCGTCTAAAGTCGTTTCCTCGGCCCCCTCTTGCTGGTTTCCCTACTCCCTCCACATCTCGTCGTAGCCGCTGCGGTTGATACCGCCGTTGCCGTCGCCACCGGCGATGTCCTGGCGCTTCTCCTGAAGCCCCTTGCCTCCTCTACCTCAACCCCGAGATTACCTTGACCATCTCTCCGCCGTCACCTTAACGGACCTCGGCTCCGTTTCGGCCTAGCCCACACCTCCTCCATTCCTGACACCGATCTCCGGGTGTTTTACACACGCAATACCCAATCCCCGGAGACTATGATCATCCGGAATCTGGACCACGGCTTTCTTACGCCGGGCCGCCATTCCCGATGTGTCGTTCCCTACACCCTCAGGCCCGGTCCCGCTACCCGAAGTCCTTCTCCTGCTAAGGTTGGACCCTCTTCTCCTGCCGCCGCGATTCCCGTGGTTGACTTGTCCGGTCAAGCGGGTCTCTTGCTCCGGATGCCTCCAATGCTCCGGATGCCTCCGAAGCTCCGGATGCCTCCGATGCTCCGGATGCTCCTGCTGCCGCTTCTTACTCCTGCGGACTCCTCTCGCCCACCGCACTCTGCTCCTGTTCATGCGGGGGAGTCCTCCAAAGCTCCAGAGTTAGCACTTGGGCGTGCCTCTTTTGGCACGGTCCACTCCGATCCTGTGCTTTCCGCTCAGCTGGACCGCCATGCCCACGCTCAAAGCGCCCAAATTTCCGCCATCGCTGCCAAAGTTGATGCCCTCGGCGCCCAACTACTCTCCGCTCTCACTGACTCCTCCACTTCCATTGAGCAGAAAATGGATCTTGTCGCCACCTCCGTTCATTCACTATCTACTTCCTTCCCGGCGATCTGCCAAACCGGGGGAGAAAGTGTCATCTGATCCGTCTACTCCTTCTGCCCCACAACCATCTACCCGGACTGAGAAGCGGCCTGCCACTTCGTGCTTCAGGGGAGTTCAAATTCCCAAACGAAGCCGCTTCTCTCAACCAAGCTCCTCTCACCGCACCTCCGGCTCCTCCTCCATCCTCCTCATCCGCAGCTGATACCTTCCTCCCATCCTATGCGGAGTTTGACCCGTCTGATGCGGATGGAACCTTGCGCAAGGCAATGAAATCCTATGCTGCGTCCTCTGCTGAGAGAAGATGTCTTTCTGAAATGTATCCTTTCTCTCCGGCCGACATTAAGACTCTTTGTTCGGAGAAAGGACTCTTTACTACAGAAGATATTGACAACTTCTCGAGAGCTGCTAAAATGGAGATGAGGCTGTTTCCATCTCTTTACGAAGATGGGCACTTGTTTGAAGTTCTGCCATGTTGGAATGAGGGCTATCTTCCCAGGTGTGGAGTTAATTCGGACTTACATCGACCGGAACTGTCAAGATAGCAAGCCATGGAAAACTCTCTCAACCATCCTCATTCCGTACCGGATCATGTCGCCACACTTCATGATGGTCGTCTTCATGATTCAGTCCAACAGATGATTCTCATTGATTCTCATCGATTGTGGAGCACTATGTTAGGAAGAATCAATGGGAACCTCCGTGTCTCGAACTAATCGAAGCCGTGAAGAAAGCCGGACTATATGAAGAGTTGGGTATCACACCCCTGCGTTCGACCGAGAAACTCAAGGCGACATTCCGGGGCAAGAAGTAAGTGCCACAACAAATGGATGGAGATAGGCTGCGGAGCCTTTGTCCGTTACTTCATCAAATCGTTCTTAATCGTGGACAAACATTGGAGCCAACACTCCACCTTTACGATGCGGCGACAATGGAGCTAAGAGAGAAGGCAAGAACTATGATCTTCAAGTATAGTAAGCCTTATGTACCTTAGTGAAAAACCTGTATTAAGGCTGAATTGTATTTAGTTGCTGATTAATGAAATTGGTTGTGTTACGTATTCCGTATGATATTCTTTTGCATCGCTTACCAGGATCAGATTACAAAGGGTTTGGGCATATCCATAATTGGGGGAGATTGTTGGATCAAACCTAGAATTTGGATAATCCTGATAAAGCCTTATGTAATTTGATCTGAGATCTTTTGTGTTTATTTGATCATTGCGAAGGTATGTTACTAATCCAAAGATGCACTCGTGAGAGCAAAGCTAAGGACAGGATACATAATCCTGATCCGGACAAGAGTGAGTGTCGTCAAACACTTGGTAAATAACCAAGTAACAAATACATACTGAATAAGGAACAATCCTACGGACTAAGAACTTAAAGGATAAGTGCGGAGTAAGGAAACCAGATGTGGAGTAAGGAATCCGGATTTATTACTCGCCCGGAGTAAGGAACTTACATACGGAGTAAGTAACTTACATACGGAGTAAGGAACTTACATGCGGAGGTAAGAAAGCGGCGACACGGAATAAGTCATCGGACTTTTCAAGACTCGCCCGGAGTAAGGAACTTACATGCGGAGTAAGGAACTTACATACGGAGTAAGGAACTTACATGCGGAGTAAGAAAGCGCTGACACCGAATAAGTCATCGACTTTTCAAGACTCGCCCGGAGTAAGGAACTTACATGCGGAGTAAGGAACTTACATGCGGAGTAAGGAACTTACATGCGAGGAAGGAAGCGCCGACACGACTAAGGATTCCAAGATCGAATAGATACAGGTAAGCAACCACCGACACGGAGTAAGGTTCCGAGCTTCATTAACTACGGAGTAAGGAAAATTACACCGGACCAAGAAGACATTGCTCCAACTAAACCGCATTTAAAGTTATCAGCTCGTGGTGTCCCGATGTAAGACGAATGTATTGAGAACCTGAAGAATCTTACACGTGGATCATCCGGATATGTGGACACAACCTTAATTGTATCTCGGAACTCACAAAGACATTTATACTCTTCAAATCCAAGATCTTGAGCTCCACAATCCGCAGCAGTTAAGGCAGAGAGATTACCGAGGGATAGTTAGTGCGGAACGCATTCCGGAACTACAAGTTCCAAGGTTGTCTCTTAGGAATGTTTTGTATAAATATTCATACTTATACTTTATGTAAAGTGAGTAGAGACGTGTGAAAAAAGAAAGAAAAGAAAATAGGAGCGTCATCATCTTTAGAGATACAACTTGGCTAGAGTGTGAGTTCATTTTGTAAACAGAGTGTAAGAGAGTGTTTGCTTCTATTTTGTTGTAATCACCTTGTGATAATAAAACAAAATACTTCCACTATCTGGTTATCTTCCGCAGTGATTCTATCACTAAAACTAGATAAGTGTTTGGTTCTTGAGAGAAAAGAAAGAGTTCGAATAAGAGCCTATTCACCCCCCCTTTAGGCTCCAAGGGACCATCACCTCATGCGAAACGACGCAAGAGTGGATCAGCACCTTAGTGCAGGAGGTTTGTTACGCAAGAAGACATGCTTAGTGAAATGACATATGCACTCAATAATTTTGCCCGTGTGCAAGAAGAGAATATTACAGAAAGACGCGCTAGACATTCATCACTTGCAGCTAATAGCAGTGCTTGTAGTACTAGGCAAGCTGCTAATCCACCTAATAAGTATTCTTTTGAGAACACGCTAGCATTACTTAATCAATATACGGACTTACCAAAGGAAAAGTGGTTTAAGATCTTGCAGGCACTACAAAAACAGGTTAATAGGATAGCTTTTATGATGTCGCCAGAGGAGAGGAGGGTAATGTGGATGAATTGTATTGCACGGTCAGAGTGAACATGGTTGTTAAGTTATTTATGTCGTTATTGCGTTGTCATGAGCGGTCGAATAATTGAGTTTATGCCTGCTCTCTATCATGGTTTTTGCGACAAGGTCGAGTGTGTGTCATCACGTTTGATTATCTTTGTTTGACATTGGTTTTGACGTTTATTGTTGTTTTAACTTAATAATGTTAATGTTTTATGAAGTTTGGATATTTAGTAATTCTATTTATGGAATTATTGTACAACTATATGGCTTTCTATTATGTTTATCGTTGCATATCATTGAAGCAGTTTATAATAAAACAATGTCTCATGACAATACTGCTGACAAACAGTTAGAATATAGTCCTTATGGTGATGAAGATGCTGAAAGTGATGAGGTATTGGATAATTTCGATGATATGTCAGATGACAGTAACTGCGTTTCACCATATGCTTTATCGTCGGATGGTGGTGAACAACTTGTCATCAACCATATAGCACTGACCACTATGGCGCATGTTCACAATTACGTTTCCAAACAACCACAACATACATCTATATTATCAGGACGGGCCTATATTACTGAGGTTCTTAATGGACTTGATTCTACATGTTAGGAACTATTCCGTATGCACATACCTGTCTTCCATCATCTATGTTATACATTGCGAGAACTGGCCCTCGTAAAAGATGATGACAGTGAAGTATCTTTGGAGGAATCAGTTGCAATGTTCCTCTTCATTGTTGGCCATAACACTAAGCAAAGGGTTGTTGCAGACCGTTCCCAACATTCTATGGAAACTGTACATAGGCGATTCCGATTTATGTTGCATGTGATACATGCATTGGGGGTTCGTATTATTACTCCAGATCGAGATTGTTAAGGCTTGCTAGAGTCATTACACACGAAGTACTATCCATGGTTTCAGGTATGTTTCCGGTTGGCATTTGTATGACATGAGACACGCAATAACTGATAGTTAAACATCAAAAGACAACGCATTCAGTCGGTACTATAATAAGACATTGTGTATTAATGTTTCAGGCATGTGAAGATGCATTGACGGCACCCATGTCAGCGCAAAGGTTCCTGCTGCGAAGGCAACGTCATGGCACAATAGGAAGAACGTTATCACGCAAAATGTAATGTGTGATGTGAATTTTGACACGCATTTCACGTTTGTATGTTCAGGATAGGAAGGAAGTGTGCATGACGCTAGAGTGTTTGAGAACGCTATATTGAGCCCAGAATTGTGTTTTTCGTGGCCCACACAAGGTTCATATGAGAGTTCACTTTTGCTTACTAATCTTCGTTTCATATGTAGCATACACACTGATGGAATGTATATTTTCAATGCAGTACAATAATACTTGGTTGACTCAGGGTACCCCTTGGGCGGATGTTTTATGCCACCGCATAAATGTGTACCATATGATGCAAAAGAATTTCACGGCAGACATCGGCAACCAAAGAGTGCGATAAAATTGTTTAACTATCGTCATTCTTCTCTTCGTATGGTTGTGGAACGAACGTTTGGGATGTGGAAAGCAAGGTTTCCCATTTTGAGCAATATGCCAAATTACCCAGTTAGCAGGCAACGAATGATTGTCACCGCATGCTGTACAATTCACAATTTCACCCGCTTATCTAATGGGAATGACCTTCTATTTGGCAATTAGGATGACGCGGATATCCGTATAGCAAATTATGAGTCCAATTGTCGGACTGAAGTTAGCGATGATTGGAGAGTACGGAAAGTGCAGGCTATCAGTGAATCAACACAGGAAGAAATGAAGAGATTGTGTGATGCAATCACTAAGGCGATGTGGGAGGGTCATAAAAATGTGAACTTGTAAATTATGTCCCCTAATTATGGTACCTTTCAAATATGTCCCCTAATTATGTCCCCTAATATGGTACCTTTCAAATATGTCCCCTAATTATGGTACCTTTCAAACTTAAACCCAACCAATTTCGATGTTTCAAACGTAAACATGGAATTGCAACATCATGAGATGAACGACAGACTGAGAAGTCACAAATAAGTGTTGGTGATGCTAAAAAGAACAAATCCCACATGTAACTGCTGAAGCTCGCTTGTCATGAAGGTAAGGTTACTTCGGTTCGGGATGTTAAACTTCAGGTCGGCCGTAATGGGACATCCCCAATCGGAGCTGCCATGTAACTACTGAAGCTCGCTTGTCATGAAGGTAAGGTAACTTCGGTTCGTGATGTTGGACTTCGGTTTTGCCGTAATAGGACATCCTGAATCGGAGCTGCCATATAACTGCTGAAGCTAGGTCGTTATGAAGGTAAGCTTACTTCGGTTCGGGAAGTTGGACTTCGGTTCGGCCGTAACAGGACGTCCCGAATCGGAGCTACCATATAACTGCTGAAGCTCGCTCGTTATGAAAGTAAGCTTACTTCGGTTCGGGATGTCTTCGGTTCGGCCATAATAGGACGTCCCGAATCGGAGCTGCCATATAACTGCTGACTTTCGCTGGTTATGAAGGTAAGGTACTTTGGTTCGTGATATTGGACTTCGGCTCGCACGTAATTGGACATCCCGAAATGGAGCTACCATATAACTGTTAAAGCTCGCTCGTTATGAAGGTAATGTTACTTCGGTTCAGGATGTTGGACTTCGGTTCGACCGGCATCAGGCATCTCGAATCGGAGTTGCCATATAACTGTTGAACGTCGCTCATTATGAAGGTAAGGTTACTTCGGTTCGGGATGTTCGATCGCCCGTTAACTGATGATTATTATTAGTTTCGTTCGAACTCCGAATCGGGATGAATAAGAGGTCGGTTCTTCAATTCTATTTGAGACATGTCACTACATCTCGACTTAGTCATATATACTTACATTTTTCTCACCATTACATGTATGTATGTAGTCCTCAAACAACAAAGTTCTTGCTAATAGAGCACTTTCCATAACAAACTTTCCATATTCATAATTACAATGAACACAATATGTTGCTGCTCTCTCCTTATCTAACTTCAGCTAGCACTCAAGGCAATATCAATGGCTTAGAGGCCGAACTCAAGCTTTATGGGGCACTCTGAAGCAAAATGGGCTTCCTTGCAGTCCAAGGGTCATGCGAATTTTCAAGCTTCACACCATTGGCAAATCAAGCCCTCGTCATTCTCACTGGTCAGCATGAAACATCACATAACAAACCACAAACAAAATCCTTCATCACTCCATAAATATTGGCCAACTACTGAATTGAAAAATAACAAACTTTCAACATGGGCAATGCTAACCCTGCTCATTCTCACCAGTCAGCATGAAATGTCACACAAAACTTCAAAAACAATAACCACGATCAGTCTATTAATGTTGCCCAGCTACTGATTTCAAAATTAACAAAACTTGTTAACATTACATCGATAAATCTCCTAAAGCCATGACAGGTAGTGACTTCACTGAAGTCCCACTGGCTTCCTAACCTTTATGCATCTTTAATAAATCAAAGAGATAATTTTTATCTTTGTAGAATTAAAAACATGCATCTACAAAATGATTGTGCAGAAGCTTCAAACCTTCAATACTCTGGGCGGAACACTCCTATGACATTATGCAGAAGCTGTTGAAACGTTTCTCGCACCATGAGGAACCTAAGATGCACTTGGGTCGAGCTGAGGTCAGTACACTCCTGCGCTTGACCTCTGCTCGACTCAAGGCAGCTTAGCTTCAGGCACTAATCTTCGAGGTAATGATGATGACAACCTATTTGATCTAAAATAACAAACCTTCAACATTTTGAGGTAAATGATTATGCGCTAACTAACACAGTGCGCCTTTTTAGGATCTCCTCACTACAACACCTTCAAAGATAACAATACAATTATTTCAGTCCAACGACGAAAATTGTAACACAATATTTCACTCTTCAAAAAAAAGGAGCATTTATATTATTTCAACCACAATCAGACTTTGCCGAATAAGAGATTCCTTAGGGTCATACGGCCAACCTTCTCCATCTCCAAAATTTATCAACAAAAACCAAATAAATCAAACAAAAGTAAAGAACATATAAGAGAAACACGCTTCAGAAACAATAAATTCTCATTAAATCAAACAAACGCCATAAACGTTAGCTAATATGAATTTTCTATAATGGACTCTCACTAAATCTAACACCCAAACAGATCCAAAACTACAAGAAATTATACAACGAAATTGTAGTAATTACAAAGAAAATAACCTTTGTGTTCCAAGAGGGAAAGAGCCCACATCTAGGTCACGCAGCGTCGTAGGAGCAGATCTGTGTTGTGTCCTCCAAAACCCTAACCGCGTAATGACGTAGGGTACGTAGGGTCGTTTTATTACCCAGACACGTTGGAGCGCCACGGTGGACTAAACCAAATATTAGTCCGCCTGATGTCATAGTGACACATCAGCTGCCACGTATATTCGAATGCCAATCCGGTCATCTAATCCGGTCCAATATTAGGACTCTTTTTCTCTCGCTCTATATATAATTAAAATAATATTTTATATTATTTTTTATTTAATAATAATTTTTTATAATTTAATATAAAATAAAAGTGAAAGATATAAAAATGTAAAGGAAAGAATGAGAGAAATTTTTTATATATAATTTAATAATTACAGGGAGTAAATAATGTTTCTCAATACATTGGAAAATATTATATAAATTCTATAGAGAGAGTTAAATATAGGGTTTCTACTGTAGAAATGATTTTATAACTTTTTAAATTTTTTCCTTAAATAAAGAAAAACAGACTTCTATAGACAATCTGTTACTAGTGCTCTTATGTCCTAAAGTCATTCCTGATCCTAAATGGCACCTAATTATGGTCTATTACATATACGAAATAATACTCTTTCACATCCATACATGTGCGTTGCACCCGATTGATACTCAACACCACCTCAGACTCATCTCGCATGCCCGCACGCTCAGTTCTCTTTGACGAGTCAATGCCGACTGTCTCGACTTTGATGAAATCTCGATGATGCCCCCGACACGCCTCGCATACAGACAATCGCCTCAACGCCCGCCCCGAACGCCTCCCAAACCCACGCCACCCAGACTCGAGATTTAAGGGTCGAGAAAATCACTAAAATGAGGCCTACAAGTGTTAATCCAATTTGGACGTAAATATCAGAGTATTTGAAGTAAAATTGGAATTTTGAACCTTTTCCTCTATGAGATGTGCTCTCATTTTGGATTAATTTTTTTGGGTTTGGTTGTCGGCCCTAATCCCACACCGAACGAGTTATTTAACCCAAATCTATGGTCAGATTTGCTATGACCAAAAACCTTAGATCTTCGGCTGAAAATAATGTGGTGAAAATTAAAGATTTCGTCTTGGACATTTTCTCCATTGCTGATTATATGGATATTTTCAAAAGGAGAGGCATACTTATTTTATGGGATTAAAAATAAAATCCAAGTTTTTTGTTTGTTTCAAAAATTAATAAATATTTCTTTTAATGAACAAGAGGAGTTTATTACAGGAGGAGTACTGAAAAGCATTAATTATGGTTTTTGGATTTATTTTTAAAGATGTTTGAAGTCATCAAATCTTGGGGGGTTGTGCTTCAATGAATGACCAATGAATTTCTAAAAATTGTAGATGTTTTCTAGTACAAACCTTAAACCAAATCTTAATATGGTTTTAAAAGGTTTTTCAAAGTTATATGTGACTCGCAGTATTTGAAGGTTAGTTTGAAGAACAATGGTGAGTAATCTTGTGTTTCAAAATAAAGCGAGTTTGTTATGTTATTGAAAAATTTTCAAACAAATGTTGAAATTGAAGATTATTTGCTTTTTTTTGGATTGTTTGATCAAATAGAGGGAGATTGTTTGATCTTTGAATTTAATTAAACCAAGCAAAGCCCTGAGCATTGGAGTAATTATTCAAAAAGCTCAATGATTCTAAAGAAATATCTAAGTGTTAGGAGTTTGGTTAGACATTTTATTAATATGCCAAATTTAAGCTACTTTGTTTCGAGATGAAACATAGTTCTCGAATTGCTATAAGTATACTTTTAAATATCACAGGAGGGAACTCACTTGAAGAATAGTTTGCTTTGATTCAAGTTTAGCATTCATATCTCGAAGTAAACTAGTTTGGAATATGTTAGAGTTTGCTCACTAAGGCAAAAGACTTCCATTCAAGATGAGAGTTTATATCTCGAATTAATTGGTATATCTCAAAGCACTGTGTGAAGATTTCACTAAGACGATTTCAATTTAAGATAGGATTTTAGTTCAAGATTTGAAATCGAAGTAAAGTTATAACACTTGTGCAAAAGGGTTTATTAGTTACTTTCAGAAGTTGAAAAGCCTATGTTTTGGAAAGCCTATGTCTATTAAAGGTATCTCTAGTACAATAAAGGAAGGAAATAATGTTGCTAATATTCATGAATTCAATTGATGACGTAGTTAGCTAATCTGTTATATTATATTTAGAAAGATGGTATAAAAATTTTTGAAGATATTTATGTTTCTGACTTTGAATTAAAGGCTAAGATTCATTTACCTTATCGAGGAAAATCAAAGTTTCTAAATATGACTTACTGTTTATCTATATATAGGGTTATACGAACAATCAAGTGTCTTGGAGAAAAATTATAATGAATAATTATGATTGTTATCTCCATTGTTCAAGTTTTTTGTAATTTACTGTGATAGATTGTTAAGTTATCATTGTAACATAACAACCACTGTTTCAAAGGAACAACAGTTTGTTTTTACTTTCATTCAATTTATTTGTCTTTTATTTTAGTATTTTATTGCATATAGAATTTGAATTTGAGAGAGCTAGATCATAATAATATAGTGTCATAGTGTCACACTTGGAGAATTTCTACTACACTTGTAGTGTGGGGACTTGTATACTATCATACAGGATGTTTCCTGGTGCCAGTTAAGGTATAGACACGTCATCAAGAATCTTGTAATAAATTAGATGTTTTCTGATGCGTGAGAGGCAGAGTTAGGCCATTGTGTATGTTGGATCACTTTGTATGTCTTCTAGTGGCGAAGACGAAATAGTGCTAATATCTATATGTAGAGCAAGGCTCTATAGGATAGTTTCAATACTGTAAAACTTTCATTACATCAATATAGGAGATCATATTCTCACAGAGGTTCTGCACGTGTCTTTTCTATTGTGTGTGATTGCTTACAGGTTCCAAGATCGAAGGAGACGATCCGGCTAAAGATCCAGGATCGAAAAAGTCGATTTGATTGAGGACAGGCTAAACCTAGTAGATCGAGATATAAGGGAAACTAGGTGCCGCACGGGTGGTGTGCCGAAGATAAATCTGGCCCCATGACAAGTGTTATTAGAGCAGCGAACAAGAGGTGTCAAACCTTGTTTGAGCTCGTTAGCCAAGAAACTATCCATTTTGAAGCGGCACAATGTCAAGCGCAAGAACAAGTTCAACAGTCATAGGTGGTGTTTATGATGAAAGAGAAAAGGAGTGCACTGCAAAGGAGTCAAAGAGATACAAGTCATGTACGAGGGAAAGATGCCCATTGGAAGGTTAACTATCCAAATTAGAGTTAGCACTGACGGACCAGATGGAGACCGTCGAGCAACATAGTGAAGCCATAGAAAGAATCGAGTCGAGAGATTACGATATGTTTAGGAAGATGCAAGGGCTTGACTCTATTGTAGATGACCTCAAACCTCAGTTTAATAGCTTTATGGCGAATCTCTCAGCGCAGATCCTAGCGATGCAGAAGGAAATCAAAGTGGATTGGACTTTTTGTAAAATGGCAGTTACTCGAGGTGGAGTTAGCGGCCAATCCTTTTCGAAGGTGGAAGTGCTGAAACCTATGGTGGGTCATGGAGTGCAAGGGAATTAAACAATTTCCTTTGGACACTGGAGCAGTACTTCGACGCGGTGAATATCGTCGAAGATGCTAAGAAGATCAAGACCATGCCTTTATACCTAGTAGATTCAGCTATGGAATGGTTGCGGCGAAGGCGTGCCGACATGGAGTACAGTACGTGTGTTATTTCTTGTTGGGTAGATTTCAAGAAGGAAATCAAAACCCAGTTCTATCCTAAGAGTGCGGAAGATGAATCTAAAGCAAAACTCAGGCCTTTTGCTCAGAAAGGCACTGTGTGTGAATATGTTCAGGAGTTCTCTGAGTTAATGTTGGAGATCCAAGATATGTCCTCGAAGGATTCCTTATTTGCCTTTATGAATGGATTGCAGACATGGGTGAAGCTTGAATTAAAATGAAGAAATGTACAAGACCTTGTTTCGGCTATGGCAAAGGCTGAATATCTAAATGAATATAGGTTAGAATGGAAAAATACAAAGAGGGCTACCTCAACTTCATTGCCGAAGAAGAACTAGAAGTTCAGCAAGGACAGACGTGGGGGAGATAGTCTAAATCGATGGAAAGAGAGAACCTCTAACTCATATAAAGACTATCGGTATAAAACTAATCCGAATAGTTCCAAGGGTGAGGAGAGACCAAAATTCTCTTTTTCCTTTGTGAAGGACCCCATAAGGAGTTCGAGTGTCTGAAGAGGTCGAAGCTAATGGTGATGATCAAAGAAAAAGATAAAAGAGAAGCACGTGATCCATGTCATGGTTCCTTGCAACTCTTGAATGCAATCAAGGCGAGGGTAGAAGTTCCAAAGTCAGGAAGGAAAAGGAGAATGTACCTATTTACTAAACCAGGTAGTCGCAAAACAAAAGCTTTGGTGGACACTGGGGCAACAAAAAACTTTATCGAGCTGAAGGAAGCTCGATGCATGGGGATAAGCTTCAAGGAAGAGAAGGGCTGGCTGAAAACAGTGAACTCTAAGCCGAGTCTGATACATAGCGTGGCTCAAGGTGTCCGATACATGGCGTGGCTCGATGGATGACTACCAATGGTGCTTGGAATGGAGTTTCTTGATCAGGTTCGACCCATTCCAATTCCTAGTACCAATACAATCTGCATCATGGATGAAGGGAAAACATGCATGGTGTCGATGATGAGGGAGGAAGAGTTGAAGGCAAAGACTTTTTCTACTATGCAACTGTCGAAAGGGATAAAACGACAAGAGCCAACCTTTATCGCAACTCTCAAGGAGGAAGAGAGTGTGGAAGTTGGGGATGAGGCCCCAACTGAGGTGAAAATGGTCCTTGAAAAGTTTAAGGATGTGATGCCTACAGAACTCCTTAAACAACTTTCGCAAAAAAGAGAAGTGGACCATGTGATAGAGCTGGAGAAGGGTGTGAGACCCCCTACAGCAGTGCCCTACCGTATGGCACAATCGAAGTTAGAGGAACTTCAGAAGCAACTTAAAGAGCTCTTGGACGCTGGATTCATTCAGCCATCCAAAGCGCCTTTTGGAGCACCAGTGTTGTTTCAAAAGAAGTAAGATGGGGTATTGCGACTTTGCGTCGACTATCGAGCATTGAACAAGCTCATGGTAAAGAACAAATATCCAATTCCACTCATTTCAGACTTATTCGACTAGCTAAAAAATGCAAGATGGTTCTCAAAGCTGGACTTGAGGTCAGGATATTCGCAAGTATGAATAGTCGAAGGAGATGAGCCAAAGACAACATGTGTCACAAGATATGGATCATATGAATTCTTGGTGATGCCTTTTGGTCTCACAAATGCTACTGCCACATTTCTGTACGTTAATGAATAGAGTCTTCTAGCCATTTTTGGACAGATTCATCGTAATGTACCTCGATGACATTGTGGTGTATAGCAATTCATTGGAGGTACATCAGGAACACTTACGACAAGTCTTCCAAGTACTACAAGAGAATAAACTATATGTGAAGAAGGAGAAATGCAGCTTTGTCCGGAATAAGGTGTTATTCCTCGATCATGTTATTGGTGGAGGGAATTTTCAGATAGACAGGAAGAAAATTTAAGCCATCCAAGAATGGGAGATGCCTAGGAGAGTTCCTAAACTGCGATCATTCCTTAGATTAGTGAACTACTATAGAAGATTCATTCGTAGCTATTCACACATTGTCGCTCCCTTAACGGAATTATTGAAGAAAAACAAATATTGGGTGTGGGGCGAGATTTGTCGTGAGACCTTTGAGGATTTGAAGTGGATGGTGATGGTAGAATCGGTCATGGCATTACCGGATCACAAGAAGTTGTATGAAGTAAATACGGATGCTTCTGATTTTCCATTGGTGGTGTTTTTATGTAGGAAGGACATTCAATTGCCTATGAGAGTCAGAAACTCAATGACAACGAGCGAAGGTATGCGGTGTATGAGAAGGAAATGACGACTGTCATGCATTGTCTGAGGACATAGAGGCATTACTTGCTTGGTGCAAAGTTCGTAGTGAAAACGGATAACATTGCAATAAGTTACTTTCTTACTCAAATGAACCTAACTCCAAAGAAAACAAGGTGGCAAAGATTT
Source organism: Taxillus chinensis (assembly GCA_023512835.1). Taxonomy (NCBI): domain Eukaryota; kingdom Viridiplantae; phylum Streptophyta; class Magnoliopsida; order Santalales; family Loranthaceae; genus Taxillus; species Taxillus chinensis. The sequence goes on along the minus strand of CM042092.1, from coordinate 18,176,312 downwards.
CTGACTGAATTCGATTTTGTGCTAGAGTACAAACTAGGCACAACCAACGTGGTGGCAGATGCGTTAAGCAGGAAGGCAAAATTTGCGGCCATTAGTCAACCACAATTTCTCTTACTTTCAAGGTTGAAGGAGGGGATGAAGCATGATTCATTGGTCAAATATTTGGTGGAGTGTGTCAAGGTTGGAAATATACGTAAATTTTGACTAAAGGATGAGTTGCTTTACACACGAGGGGAGCGGTTTTTGTTCCGAAGTGGGGAAATCTTTGAAAGGAGATTTTAAAGGAGTGTCATGACTCGAAATGGGCGGGACATCCTAGAATCAACTATGCATTGGCATTGGTGGAGAGAACCTACTATTGGCCTTAAATGGGTGAGGATGTCCAAGTGTAAGTGAGCACCTGTCTTGTGTGCCAACAAGATAAGAGTAGAGAATCGGCAACCAGCAGGGTTATTGGAACCGCTTACTACTCCAGAAAGACCATGAGAGAGTGTTTCAATGGATTTCATTGTTTGTCTTCCAAAGTTAGAAGGTTACAACACAATCATTGTGGTGATCGATCGATTCTCGAAGTATGGAGTCTTTGTTGCAGCTCCAAAGGATTGTACAACAGATGACACAACCTGATTGTTTTTCAAGCATGTGGTGAAATACTGGGGCATTCAAAAATCGATCGTGAGTGATAGAGACTCTTGATTCACAAGAAGATTTTGGACTGAACTGTTCCGTATCATGGGATCAGACTTGAACTTTTTAACAAGTTTTCATCCTCAGACAGATAGGTAGACAGAATATGTCAATGGGCTACTAGAGATATACCCGAGGCACTATGTGAGTGCTACTCAGGGAGATTGGGCGAAGTTGCTGAACATAGCCCAATTCTCATATAATTTACAAAAAAGTGAGTCGACAAACATAAATCCGTTCAAGCTTGCTATAGGACAACAATCGATGACGCTCACTTCCTTCACCATTGGTTATACAGGAAGGAGTCTTATGGCGTACAAGTTTGCAAAGGGGTGGCATGAACAGACTAATATTGCCAGAGCTTACTTACACAAAGCAACTAAGAAAGTGAAGAAGTTTGCGAATCAGAATTGGCGGTTTGTCGAGTTCGAGGAAGGCGACATGGTGATGTTGAAGAACCTTCTGCACCAAACTAGGATGCTCAATAAGTTACACAAAGGTTTGGTGCACCGATACAAAGGACCTTTTCAGGTACTCAAACGAGTAGGAAAGGTATTGTACAAGCTCGAGTTCCCAGCATATTTGTCGAGACATTTGGTGTTTCATGTGAGTATACTCAAACCCTATCATGCTGATGAAGATACCAGTAGACAATAAGCGGTGAGAGCCCCGGTTACAACTGACAATAGTCACGACAAGGATATTGAGATGATACATTCTCGAAGAGTCATGCCAAGAAGAGGTGTTGTAAGACCCGAAATTTTTAATAAAATAATAAGTATTTATTATGTTATTAATTAAATTATTTTGATCATATACTTAGAAAACGTTATTTAATAACGTTTATGATAATTATATTAATTAAATATTATATTTTCATAATATAATATTTACTTCTTATAAATAAATTACATTTGATATATATTTTAGTTTAAGCAAATAAATGTAGTATTTTATTAAGTTTTATAATAAGGTGTTATGTTATTTTACCTAATTACATAGTTATTTCAATCATTTTGTTTAATTATATTAAATAAATAATTTCTTGGTTGAAATGTTGAATCTAAATCAAATAGAATCCAACTTTCAATTTATCACATAAAAATTTTGAATAGTTGTAAAAGACAAAAACTTTCATTAATACTCCATAACCATAGCTTTTGCTTGGGGAAGATACACTAGCGCAGTTTCTGGAGGTTATATTCAAAAATGCATAACTTCGGTTATATAACACTAAATAACTTAAAATTATACCACTGTGTTCCAACTTTAGTTATATACCTTTGTTCAAAATTTCAGAATTATTGGATCATCCCATTAGGAGAAACAATTTAAGCATTACACAAGGGTCTAGTAGCACGTCTAGAATTTTTAGTCTCACTTCAAAATTTAATAACTTTGGATATACAAGCCCAATGGACTTAGAATTGGTCTCAAAATGTAGATAATTAAGTTAGGAATCAATCCCAAGTGGTCGTATTGAATTTCATTAAGAATCTAGAAAGTTATAGTCAAAATAGTAGGCCATGCACCCATGTGATTTTTATGATAAAAAAACCTTCAACGTCAAACAAATTCTAAAAATTCACAAATGGGGGAACAAAGGGGCCACGTGGTAGATAATACGGGGATAAGAATCAAATGATTTGAAAAGAAGAAAATTAGGGAAGAAAATAAGGTATAAGGAGTGTCTTGTCTCCCCTCTTAATGTACAAGTCCCTTAAGCCATACCACGAAATTCTCTCTACAAATACTCCCTTAAGCCCTCTTAACACCCCAAATACTCTACTCAAACTCTCTTTTGTTTTTGGTACTTACCAAGCGTCGAAGTTCTATGAAAGGTAATACTTAAGATTTTGAAGTTACTTATTATTTATATAAGATCTATATGGTTAGTTTTACCACCTCATATATACTATATTCATGATTGGTTTTACCACCTCATATATATTATCTACAGGGTTGGTTTTACCACCTCACAGATGTTATTTATATGGTTGGTTATACCTTCTTGTATATACCTACATGGTTGGCCTTGCCACCTTATATATACATATATAATTATTTTAAATTATATTATTTCATCATAGCACTTTCATTATATAATTAAAATGAAAAGATGAGAATATTGACTTAATGTTTCTTTTTTTAAGGTTCTAGATAGCGGAGGATCGTAAGGAACAACTTTCATAATGAATTTTCCTTACAATCGTCATTCTTCTTCCACAACCCCAAATTTTAATATTTCAACCTTACATTTAACCCCATCCTCATCCCCTCTAGATCTTCCCTTTCCGCCCATGTTTAAATTTTATAATCCATCATGGCTAAGGTGAAAGATAAATAGGAAAAATAAACTTATCGAACGTTTTTTCCGTTCATCTGATATGGAAAGTAAATCTTATTTAGAAACTCTCAAGGAATATAACCTAATTATTTCACAACGCAAGGCTTATGATGTGTGGGATCAAAGTAGGAGATGGAACCCAAATTAAATATCCCGCCCTACAGCATGGTATTTTCAATTGCTTATTGAAAGATATAAGTTAAAGTATAGTATTTAAAAATATATGTATATCTACATTGATATGTGTAATATTTATTTATAAGTAAGGTTAATAAAAGGAATAAATTAAATTAAATTAACGTTAATTTAGTGTTTTGGGTAAAAAACATCACTGGAGAGTGTCAATCCAGCTGATAATATGCTATGTTATATTATGTTATGGTATCTGGGTAGTTAACCTGGATCATGATGTTATGATACGATGTCCAAACATAAATCTTCGATGCTATGATTTCCTTGTGAAATGTTGATCATGTATGATGTGCATACGTTATGAAATCTTTTATGATATTTCCTATATTCGATATTTTCATGATTTTCCTTATTTACTTATGTTTATCCTTACTGGGCTATTTGAGCTCACTCTTTTTATGATTTTTTTCCAACCCCAGGTAATTAACGGAATAGAGAAACTAGGATAAGGAGTCGAGAAGTGCTTGGAAATAAATTGTGTGGAATTTTAAAGATTTATTAAGTTTTATTGCTCATGTACTTTGTTATGTAATCATGGGTTAAGAACACTTAGTCTATAAACCCCTAAACCTTAAAGATATGGATTGAAATTTGTAATAATTAATGATTTATTTGATGAAATAGTTAAAAGTTTGAAATTTATATCAAACTTGTATATTTAATTTTCGCTAACGCACCCGATTTGGAGGTCCTGAATTTGGGGGCATTACAGGTGTAGTACCAAGTTATGTGGAGTACTACATAAAGTGGAAAGATAGACTCGACGAAGAGGCGAGTTGGGAAAAGGAAGAGGACTTGTGGCAATTTCCCAAAAAGATCAAGGCATATAATGCAAGTGTCGCATCGAAGGCACTGCGAAGTTGAGTGGGGGAGAATGTCACACTTGGAGAATTTCTACCACGCTTGTAGTGTGGAGACTGGTATACTATCATACAGGATATTTCCTGGTGCCAGTTAAGGCATAAACACGTCATCAAGAATCTTGTAATAAATTAGATGTTTCCTGATGCGTGAGAGGTAAAGTTAGGCCATCGTGTATGTTGGATCACTTTGTATGTCTTCTAGTAGCGAAGACGAAATAGTGTTAATATCTATATGTAGAGCAAGGCTCTATAGGATAGTTTCAATACTGTAAAACTTTTCTTACATCAATACAAGAGATCATATTCTCACAGAGCTTCCGCATGTGTCTTTTCTATTGTGTGTGATTGCTTACATGTTCCAGGATCAAAGGAGACGATCCGGCTGAAGATCTAGGATTGAAGGAGTCGATCCGATTGAGGACAGACTAAACCTAGTAGAGCGAGATATAAGGAAAACTAGGTACCACACGGGTAGTGTGCTGAAGATAAATCCAGCCCTGTGACAATAGGTATATTAACCACCCCCCTTTTCTCCCTCTAAACCTTTGGCTTGTGACAAATATATAAGTTAAGTCAGAATGAATCTTCAAAGGTGAATTGAAAAAAAGAGTCAATGCGATGAAGAAACGTATAAGGTGACTTAGAACATTTATTTAGAATATTACATTAAATGTTTGTTTTAATGTTTGGAGTGACATTGCTTAAGGAGTGAAGATAAAACCTATGAAAGTGAATCAAAATGTTCATTTGAATGTTTGTCTTAATGCTTGCTTAGTGAAAATAAAAGGCAAAGGCTTTTAAAATGTTGGCGTAGGTTCACACGTTTGAATGTTTGTTAGTATGTTGGTCCAAACATTCTTTTGAAGTTGATGCAAACATTTAAAATAAATGGAATAAGGGCTTCATTATATATGCTTTGGTAATAGAAAAAGAAGATGCGAGGGTAATAAGAACAAAAAAATGTTAGTTTAAATGTTCCTCTAACTGTTAAATCCTAACATTGTGTCAATATATCAAAGCCGCAAGTTAATCATAACTAGAATATTGTGAATTAAAGTTGGGTTTGTCATCACTGGATTTTGTCTAGAGGAAAACCTGCTTTTGGGGATGCGGTTCTCCCACCCTTCACCCGAATGGTGATAAAAAAGAAACAATCGCCACCAACTATTTTTGGGGTGCAGTTGGTCACCTAAAATGATTTACGCCGCTGGAACTGGGTTTAGGAGTTTGATTATGTGTAGGGAAGGACTAGCACCCCCACAACGCCCTTTCGGTACCTATCTTAAGATTTCAGAGGTTTCTACTTTATTTTAACTGTTGTTTTAATTTTAACTAGTCTAAAAAGTGATGTTGAATTTTCCTGTGGCCTAAGTCCTACTCTTTTTATTTTTCTAAGTCACTTATTAAGTTGAAATTAAATTCAATTGATCCCAAGCCTCTAATAATATTCTTTTACAGTTCAAAATTAATTTTAAGTTATCTAAAAGTCTAAAGGAAACCCAAAGTTAAATTATTTCTAAATTTTTAATTTGTTTTAATTATTGCCTTAATTAATGCTTACAATGATGTTAAAGGCAAAAACTAATAATAGCTCAAATGTTTACAATATTTAAAAGCATAAGTGTTTAAAAAAATCCAAGTATTAAAACAACCAAATGTTGAAATGTCCAAGTGTTTGAAAACATTTTTTTGTTTGTTTGTTTTTTTCTGTTTAGAAAACATTTTTTATTTAAAAAAGTTTTTTTGTTTAAATTTAAGCAAACACTTTTTTTAATTTGAGAAATGATTTTTTTTTGCTGAAAAATAATACGAATTAAAAACAAATAAACAAAAGTGTATTGTGTGTGATTGTGACATACATCAAAATAAAAACAAACTCACTTTTTTTTTTCTCTCCTTCTTTACTATACTTATTTACAAATTACAAATGATATGACACATAATTACAAGGCCCAAGCTAACAAAATTCCTATGGCCCCAAAATCACCAAAGCAAAACAAACCTCAAACATATTAATTTATAATAAAGGTAACTAACAAATTAAATTAATGCAGGCTGCAAGAAGATGGCCTTCACACTATTAATTTGGTTAGCCGAATCGCAAAATGAAGATAGCCCAGAAAAACAACAAAACAAAATAAAATACACAAGAGGAAACATGGGAAAACACGGCAACCATAAGCAGAGACATAAAATGCAGAAATAGACCAATGTAGAAATAAACCATAAACCATAACCGATGCAGGAAGGGAATAGTATCACAAACGCATAAAGGATAAATTAGTGGTCAATAATAAAACAATATTTGAACCAATGAGCCAAACAGAAAATAAGGTGAAGATTAAAATCCTTTTCAAAACCAGACAACCTTTGAAAACAATCAAAACAGATTGGAAACAATCTTTTTCATTCTTCCCTTTTTCTTGCAAACCCAACAAAGCCAAAAATGTTATCACATATCCAACCAAAAGAAACAAACCAGAGCAGTCACTGTTTTGGGAGATACGACCCAAGCTTTTACACATTTTACCAACCACCAGATTTCACATTCGAAAATCAAGATCAAAGCAGTCATATGTTGTGAACATCAGATTAGAATGAGTGAGATGTAACCCGCTCATATATACATATGCATTCATATGTTGGAAAATAAGCACATAGACAAACCCGCATACAGAATCTGAGCCAAAAGGCACAAACAAGAAAACAATAAGGGTGTAGTTCTATCAACATCCAAATTTACAACAGAATCAAATTCTAACAACACATAGTTAGATCCATAGGGACATACTAATAACACCATTGGACATGCATAAAACTCATACGTACACATGATTTAACTATCCTTGATAAAAACGTATAAAGCCAACACATTATTGGGAAGGAAGGCATTATCGAGTATGTAGGCAACGTTCATATTCTTGTATGGGAACTAAAAGCCCTCTACACTGGTTGGAGCGATGGCAATGGTGAACTGGTGTCCTCTCTGTCTTCTAGGTGTCTTCAATGCCTCCTTGGTAATCGGTGGCAACAGTGGTGGTGACCGGCGAGGCTTGGAGCTATTGGCGTCAGGTTAGTATGGTGGTATCGTGGAGGGCGTCATGGCTCTGGGTGTGATTAGAGACATAACCCGGGTGTCCAGGAGCACGTCTCGATCGAGATTGTGTTGGCATTGGGGGATTGGGACGTGCCGCAGTTGGGGCACTTGGTGTCAGGTGGTTGTTGCAGTGGTGATGCGAGCGGCAAGGCGACGTGACTATGGCCGGTGTGGGGGAGAGGCGGCAGCGGTGACCAGTAGTATATTTTTCGGGGGGGGGGGGGGTGGTTCCTTAGGGTATAAAGAAGAAAGAGAAATGATGATTTGAGTATGAAGGAGAGGAGATGATGATTTGAGGATTTAGGTTTTTTTTTTGATTTTGAGCACCCCCCTCCCACCTTTGGTTTGACGAGTTTGAAAGTTTAAATAGAGGATGGGATTAAGGTTTGAAGCGGCTTAGGGTAGAGAGGTATAATTTAACCATGTTAGGCTCGGTAGAGGTGGTCGGCCATGGATGACTTGACCATAGTTGAGATGGTTGGGTGAGGTTTGAGCCATGGTGGGTTAGCTCGAATGGATTGGATCCAAGGGAGAGAAGAGATAGGGGACTGGGGGATAGAGGAGCTGTGCTAGCCGGGCTGGAGATGCCCTTGTCCTTTGGTGGCCATGGCTCGTCGTTGGGGAAGAGGATGCGAAAGGAGAGAGAAGGGGAGTAGAAGACGAAGGGATTAGGTGGGAAGAGATAGGGGAGAGGTATTTTGAGTGGTTGTTATTTTTTTGTTTTGCTTTTATTTTATTTTGTTTTGGTTTGTTTTTATTATGAACCAATGATACACTGATACGTGGCCAAAGGCATGCGGGAAAGAAAAAAGAAAAAAAAAGAAAAAATATTTATTGCTTAATTTTACAATTGTTAACTGATGTTTTGGGTTTTTGGGATTAGCAAGATAACCTGATTTTCAATAAAATGTGAAATAAAATAATTTTTGGACTCGAGGCGTCATAACTAGCGACCCAGTGTCATTTTTATTTGAAAATTGTCTCATTTTTGTGCCAAGACTGTATTACGCATCCTTAACCGCTTTACTATCGATTTTTTTTATTTTCAAGAATAAGCTTTGTGAGCAAATATATGCAATATATACGTAAAAAAAATCTTAGAATGATGAGAGAATTAAGAAAATGAGGTTCGTGACCTGATCCGGAGTGTCATTTTGAATATTGGCCGCTAGTTTATCGCTGCTAGCGGTCCAAATATGGTTTTGATCATAACTTATTCGTTTAACCTTGGATTTGAGCACGGTAAAAGGCGTTGATCCTTAAATTTAATTTTCTACCACATCAGACTGGCTCTTAGGCATTTGAAACCCTTTTTAAAGAAGTTATTGAAATCTCCCTCTTCGAATCGATGGTCACATTTTTTTATTTATCTGTACAAAGTGATTAGTAAATAGAAAAGAAGTTTAACGAGAAAAATGAATATGTATGTCCAACCCGGACAAAATAGGGTCCAATAGCTGCCTCTTTTTGTACATTATTTGTATACAAACAGTGTGCAAAGATAAGAATAAAATCATTTTGGACGGGTTGGACCACTTACCTGACTTACCCAATGTCAAAGCAAGGTAAAACTTCATGGTTGGAAAGGAGGCTTTTAAGGCCAATGAAAATTTAAGAAGCATCTAGGACCAATGGGAATTGAAAAGGACAAAAAGTCAGAAGTTTAAAAGGTATCTATGAGTAACAAGAATTGAAAAGTAAAAGTGGGATAGGTGCCGGAGAACTGCCTGCAGACTTCCCAAATGGAGAAAACGAGAAGGATAAGTGCAGGGGAACCACCTGCGGACTTCCTTGAAATTGAAAAGAAAATGTGGGATAGGTGCAGGGGAACTGCCTATGGACTTTTTAAAATTAAATTTAACAACTGAGGATAGGTACCGGGAAACTGCCGGTGGACTTCCTTGAAATTGAAAATAAAATGTGGGATAGGTGCAGGGGAACTGCCTGTGGACTTCCCAAAAGTAAATTTAAAAACTAAGGATAGATATCGGAGACCTGCCGGTGGACTTTCTAAAAAACAATGAAAAAAGAAAGGTGGGATAGGTGGAGGGGAACTGCTTGTGGACTTCCCAAGAATAAATTTAAAAATTGAGGATAGGTACTAGGGAACTGCCGATGGACTTCCAGAAAGGATAAAATAGAAAAGGTGGGGATAGGTACAGGGGAACTGCCTGCGGACTTTCCAAAAGTAAATTTAAAAACTAAGGATAGGTACCGAGGAACTATCGGTGGACTTCCTGAAAGAATGAAAAAGAAATATAGGATAGGTGCAGGGGAACTACCTGTGGACTTCCCAAAAGTAAATTTAAAGACTGAGGATAGGTATTGGGGACCTGCCAGTGGACTTCCTGAAAGGATTAAATATAAAGGATGGGAAAGGTACAGGGGAACTACCTGTGGACTTCCTAAAGGGATAAAAAAGAAGGATATGTATAGGGGATGACTTCTAAAGTTAAGAGGGATTGAAATGACATCTAGGTCCTAGAAAGGAATCAATGATTGCTTGAAGAAATTTTCTAAATATAGGCTCCCTCTACGAGTTCACTCAATGAGATCGCTCTACGAGATTACCTAAAAAAGAAGAATAAGATGTTTATTTAATTGTCACGGATACTTCTAGGGCTTAGGAAATCGCAAAGAATGACTTCTATAGTTGAACGGCGGAAGCCTTTAAAGCTTAATTATTTTGGGAAGCTTGTTGAGGATGATCTCTTGGGATTTTCAGAGGCGACAACGTTTCTAAAATTGAAAAATGATGAATTTATGCAAGTGATGCATGGAATGCAATGAGATGCATGTCTAGGATGCATGGTGAAATTTATGTTAAAAAGGAGCTTAAACCGCTGGGGGTTGGTGCTATTGGATTTCACATGGATTTGCTAGGGAATCAGATTCTGGAAAACTATTTAGTTGAAAGTGCCCCGGTTGCTGGGGAGGCTTGCTTGATTTCTTCAGAATTTCATAGCTCAAGAAACTATTCCCAATCAATTGAACCTTGCTAGGAGGTTGGTAGTTTTGGTTTCAATAGGTTCATTCAGTCGAGGGACCTTTTCTCGCTTAGCTAGGGGCATTCTTGCTGAGTGACACACTGGGAAACTCAGTTGGGGCATAAACATTTTATTAAAAGTAACGCACATAAAGCAGTTGAATTTAAAAATAAAATTTGTTGAAAATAATTTTTAAAACATGATTATGCAATATAGAATCACCACTTATTTTCTCATTTGAGAGTGGTAAAAGCTTTTGAGGGGGAAACTTCCCAAAGTTCATTTGAACTATCTAGGTGTAGCCTGCTACTAGGTCTTGCATGGATTTGAGGGTTTGAAAATATCAATGGAAAATTCTATCTGATGGCTTGGATCTAGGTATTCAGAGACAAGGTTGGAGAGAATGCCTGGTTGTTTGAATCTTGAGGCTTAGGGACTTGATTAAGATTCTGGCTGCTGGCTTGGTAGTCTTGGACTCTTATGCTTTAAAGCTCAGAGAATGTTGGATGTTGTTGGACCTTGATGCTCAAAGTAGAAGATGTTTGCAAATCTTGAACTTGATGTGTAGAGGCTTGATCTGAGAGGATATTTGATTGCTGAAGTGTTGATGCTCGGTGGCTTAATTGGAGAAGATGCTGACTGATCTTGGGTCTTGAGTGCTTGACCTTCTTTTTTTGGCTTTGAATTTTACTCTTAGTGTCCTTTCGGGTTTTCACTAAACCCACCTTATTTTTTGCTTGTTATTCCTTTTGCCTTGTAGCTGGCTTTGTATTTTACCCTTGATACCCTTACAAGTTTTCATCAAGTCTGCCTTGGATATCCATGACCTTGTTTCTTTTTGAGCATTTGAGAAATAATGTCGATTGTTTAATCCAAGAGGACTTCATTAGGACTGTAATGTAGGCTTGGACTACTGGGTTTAACAAGAAAGAGTATAAAGTGGCTCAAACCTATTCTAGGCTAGAATTGATCCATAGTTCAGATTATACTTTACAAAATTACTAAAATGGCCCCAATGCGGGAGGGGGGGGGGACTTTACAAAACTGTCCCAATGCGAGATTTTTTTGTGTTCTTTTTTTTTTCTATCTAAAACTACCCTGATTGTGGGGTATATCTCTACGAGGGGTCTTAAAAACTGCCCCAATGCGGGAGTTATGCTTATTTTTTTCGTTCTTATCTCTTTCCCCTTTTTTTAAACAAAACTGCTTCAATTATGGAGCATGTATCTATGGGGGGTCTTAAAAACTGCCCTAGTGTGAGAATTATTTTACAACACTGCCCTAGAATGCGGTCTTGCTATTTATGAATTGCCCCAATATGGGGTGAACCATGGATTAGGTTATGTAAAAGAAAATGTATTTTCAGGCTCAAAAGGGTTATCAATGGTAGTATTACGAGATAAGAAAAGACGGTCTCTCTTCATTTTAAACAATCAAAATTTGTCTCAAAATGCTCAAACAAAATGAACTTATCTCTTGGCGACAGAAGGAACTCTTCATGTCAAATGCTCATGTTTGAGGTTAATGCTGCTTCTCTTGAGTCCGATTCCTTGATGTCAATGGTAATTACTTATCTGATCCTCCTTTTGGTTTTGGCTATACCTAGATAGCCTAGATTCTTTGTTTGGTACGCCCCTATTGGGCCTATTACCCATGTCAAGAGAGTAAACAAGTGATAATGGACATTGCATGCAAAATATGGGTAAAACAACTTTTAAAAGTCAGGTTTGATTATTTTCACAAATGCCAAACAAAGAAACAAAGTTTAGAAATTCAAAAAGCATGCAAAATGTAAAACAAGATTGATAAGACCAAACACAAAAAAAGGTTCTAAACTCCCACAGAGTTTCCCAAGGTGAAACAAAGCTTGCTCCTCTCCTTTATTCTAATGGCTCCCACGTTCATGGTTCACTAGTTGGAATGCTCTGGTAATGGATTTGAGTTGACATTTGGTGCACTAGCTTGCTTTGAGAAATCTAACCATTTGGAATTGAGTAGATGTTGGACCTTTCTCTTGAAGGCAATGCAACCCTCAATGTTGTGACCAACTCCGTTATTGTGATAGGTGCAACAAGCATATGCTTTGTACCATGCCAGGTAAGGTTGTTTCACTTCTCCCATAGGTATAGGGCTCACCATACCAGCTTTCAAAAGCTAAGGATATAACTCAAGATAGGTTATAGGAATTGGGTCAAATTCTAGCTTAGTCTTGTTGGAAGCTTGATTTGGCCTAGCGGGTGTCTGCTAGGGCCCTAGTTGCACAGTCGGAGGTGGGACTGGTGGAAGAGGGCTAGGGGCTCTCCTTGGTGGTTGATATGTTGGAAATTGGGGTACTAGGGCTGCATAGGCTGCAAAATGGAAGTGACCCCGCATAGAATCCAAGTGTAGGGAAAAGACTTGGGTATGCCCCAAAAGTGCCTTGAGGAATAGCTGCCTCTTATGGGAATTTGGGGTTGGACTTCCATAGCTGCCTCCTTCCACCTTCTAGCATAAATTTTAAAGCTTTCATTAGCCCATTTTTCAAAAGCCAACGGTCTTCTAACTGTCGAGTTCCAACTCCGTGACATGCTTCTACTGCATTAGGAATGCCGTTGCAAGGTCTCTCTAGGTCCTGATATGAGGTCCCTCCAAGTGAATATACCATCAAAGTGGTGCCTTAGTCAGACTCTGTTGAAAACAATGAATTAGGAGTTTATTATCACTAGTGTGAGCGGCCATCTTTTTATAGTACATGGTGATATGCGTCCTAGGGCATTAAGATCTATTAAACTTTTCAAATTCTGGAACTTTGAATTTCAATGGGAGAACAACTCCAGGGACTAGGCATAAGTCTTGAGGACTGATCATTCTATAGGTTTCTATTCCTTCCATAACTTTTAGTCTCTCCTCCAACCGCTTCATTGCTAGGGACTGGTCATCTTCTTTATGTGTTAGAGTCTCTATCAGTTCAGCAACATTAACTAGATTTGGTTGAACAAATGGCATGTGGTTTGAAGGTCCAAGATTCACATTGGTTGGAACAGATGCTTGGGGAGGTGTTGGCATGAAATTTTGGGGTGCTTCTTGTGGCTGCCCATGAGGGGAGTTAGTGTCTACCTCAATAAAACCCCTATTTTTTTCGGTTGCCATCTTAGTTAACATTTCCATCATTACCATCATTTGATTTTGCGGTTCCTGTTGACCTTGCTCCAGGACTAGTAAAACGACTTTCGGTTTGGTCCGCCATTAAAGTGGATGACTATTGGTGACGGGATCGCAGATTGTATCGATGCGCTATGTTGACTTCCAGAAAGAGTGAAGTGCGGTAAAGCTCCCTTTTATGCTAAAAGTATGTATGAATGCAAGGATGCACATATGTGTTTGGTTCTTTAGAGTGATGCATGTTATGAGTTCTAAAGGCTTGTATTATTTACATGTCCCCCCTTATTTTGTTTTTTTTTTTTTCTTTCTTCTTTTTCCAGTTATGAAATGCATGAACACGGATGGATTAATGAAGACAAGTCTCAATTATACTTAAACTAAGTAATGAATGCTTGAATGTACACCTAAATTTATGTTCGATATTTATGTCTTAAGAGTATATGAACAATTGTATGAATGAATATCAAATTAATAAAAAATAATATACAAGATAAGGTTATCAAAAAGAAAATACAATAATATTCATACAATAAAAACAAAGTTAGTAAAAAGAATAATAATATACATCAAGTTAAAATTAATAAAAAGAAAAACAAGAATGAATAAAAATATACAAACAATAACAATAAGAATATTTATAGGACAATATACAACAAGAGAATAATAATAAAACAACATGGTATAATATGAATGAACCTATTCTCCAAAAGGGATGCTAGAATCATCAAACAATATGTGGGTCAATGCCCCTAATGAGCTTTTACTGCTAAACCTATCTTATTCGTTGGTCCCCAAACTTCCTCTATAGTGGGCTACGTGCGCCATGGGATTTGCCTGAGGAGGGCCTTAAAAGGACCTTAAGCTTGAGTGAGGAGTTCGGGATCCCTTTTGTCACGGGGTCAGGTTTTCTGTGCCTCTCAACCCACTGCGGCACTTAGCTTCTCTATCCATGGTCCGCTAAGTTTAGCCTTTGAGGGTTGAAGCGTACGTAGACTGGTTTCGCCCTGCCACTGGGCTCATCAGGAGAACGGCTCCAGTTCCCGACCAGTTTGTGTAAGGATGGCCAAATCCCTTCTTCAACGTCAAGTCCTCGACTAGCGGCGTGCTCCCCGCATTCAACCGGGTCAGCACGTCTGAACTCCGAAGGGGTTCCATCCGTTCTCCTCCACGAACCGCCTGGAACCTTCTCGCCTGCGCACCATCTACGCTTCAACCAACCCCTCTCCTTTATGTAGCACGAATCCATTCCTGAATCGTGCCACTAAGAAATGTCCCGCCAGCACCACGCCGCTCGGGTCGTCACATTCTCCTCCACCCAATCCTCGCAACGTCCTCGTTGCGCTTGTCGACATCGCTTCCCCGCAGCGATGGCATCGTTACCTCGACGCCCTCCCACTCGCCCAATGTCAACAGCTTGGACATCGCTTCCCCGTAGGTTGCAACACCTTTACCAAGATGCTCGCCCCACTCGCCCAATGTCCAAAGGATAGGAGGCTTCCAAGATCGCTCCGACACGCTCCTTCGTACTCCCTTGCCCAACTCGTATCACACTCTAGGATACTCCAACTCTATGGACGCAAGGCGTGCAAGACACTATCGGTCGACTCACCTCTGCGAGCTCCCACCTTGGGATCACGCTACTCGCGAGAGTGCTCGGCGAGTCTTCGGGATACGGGCCGGTTCGGCTCGATACCACTTGTCATGGGGTCAGGTTTTACGTGCCTCTCAACCCACTGCGGCACTTAGCTTCTCTATCCATGGTCCGCTAAGTTTAGCCTTTGAGGGTTGAAGCGTACGTAGACCGGTTTCGCCACCTTGCCACCGGGCTCATCAGAGAACGGCTCCGGTTCCCGACCAGTTTGTGTAAGGATGGCCAAATCCCTTCTTCAACGTCAAGTCCTCGACTAGCGGCGTGCTCCCCGCATTCAACCGGGTCGCACGTCTGAACTCCGAAGGGGTTCCATCCGTTCTCCTCCACGAACCGCTTGGAACCTTCTGCTGCGCACCATCTACGCTTCAACCAACCCCTCTCCTTTACGTAGCACGAATCCATTCCTGAATCATGCCACTAAGAAACGTCCCGCCAGGACCACGCTCGGGTCGTGACACTTGCGGATAATGATCAACGCGCAGAGCACCCCTAATAAATCTCACTAACATAAACTGTGATAAAAACCCGAATATAGAGTTTATACATGAAAGCAACAATTTAGGGAAAACCTGGTAAAATATGACTATCATGACATTAAAACGCGTAAATAAAAATTATCATGCAACAATGATTAAGCAAACATAATAAACAAATAAAGAATAGTTAAGTGAGTAAAAACAAAAAAGAAACCTCCTAATCCTAATTTTAGGCCTAACTCTCTAAAGTCCCTAATAGAGTCGCCAGCTGTCATCACCGAATTTCGTCCGGGGGAAAACCCGCTTTTGGGGATGCGATTCTCCCACCCTTCACCCGAATGGTGATAAAAAAGAAACAGTCGCCACCAACTATTTTTGGGGTGCAGTTGGTGACCCGTATAAATTGTGTCTATAGGTTTTGCGGCAAGTGCACTTGGTCAAGTAATAAAATGGAGTATTAAGACTCGGTTGTCGAACCCACGGGGAGGTAGCTAATGCTTGTTAAGCAACGAGCACTAAGCTAACAAGTTGATTTTATGTCTAGACAATTGATTTTTGTTGTGCAAATAGTTTGAACGAAAAGTGATTCAATCAGAATGTTGGCAAGTCGTTGTTATAGAAATTTCGATGATTAAGAATCTAGGGTCACAATGTTTACCACCCAATCGATTGTAATAGTCTGGTTATGGATCTTGTTCTTGATTTAAGTTCTAGTTCATATTCATGTTGATTATCTCCTACCTATCTTACATTTGGTCCATGCTAAGATAGATTTAAGGCTTTTATCCCATTTGGTCCATGTGAATAAAAGTGATCAAGGTAGATAAACATTCTAATAGTTATAGACTTGGTCCATCATACAATATTAAATCTAATTCACTAGTGTTCCACTCTAGACAAGGGCTAAGATTACCTAATTATGCATAAACTAGGCATTTCCATTCAAGCAAATGAATTAAACAAGAACTGAATTTTATTTTATTGAACAACCATAACCAAATCGAATACAATTTATTGGGGGCTACATTGCTCCCCTAGACTAACTACTCCATAATCATGACAAAAGCAATAATAATTACAAGAAAGAACATGATTACATACCCAGGGCAATAAAGGAAGAACCCAGGATGAACCAGGACTCCGACCTCCAAAGACTCCGGTATCTGCGCCCCAAATCACTCCTTGCCAAGGACAATCCGATCTTTTAGCAATGGTTATAGCTCTTTTTCAGAACTCGATCAGATTCTCCCACTCGGATGATTTACAATGCCTCCAAAGACCCCTATTTATAGGATTTAGTGGGCCAAATTAGGGTTACAAAAGGTGTGCCCTAATTATAAATGTGGTAGCGACCAAAACGACGTTGTTTTGGTTAATGACACTATTCAACGTTCTAGGCTCAATAACACTCAAACTACACCAAATTTGACCCCAGTTCTTTAGAGGAAAATGATTAAAACAACAAAACACATCATTTGGAGCTCAAAAATGCTCACGCGAGAATGCACGTGAGAAGACCTTTTTTCACGTGCGGCTCCAATTCGACTCAAATTTGCTCCAAAGCTTCCTCTTGAGTTGTAGAAGGCATCTAAGCAATAAAATCCTTGTACGTGAGAATGCACGTGAGAAAGCCTTTTCACGTGCACCTTGATTTTGCCTTCATTTTATTTTTATCTTCTTCCTATAGCTTCCTCTTGAGTGTATGGAGTGATCTAGCCAAGGTGTGTGGGAAAACATTGCTCCAAAACCTACCAAAAACACCCAAAAAGTACCACTATACACCAAACAGGGTCTTCCTAGGAGTTAGAGCAAATATGTGTAAAATATCATGCAAATAGGTACAAAACATACTCTAAAACACCCTAAATAAGGCCTAGGAGAATGGCATAAATGCACGTTATCAAATTCCCCTACACTTGAACCTTTGCTTGTCCTCAAGCAAAAAAGAAACAAACGCACAGTCAAACTGAAAAGAAAGAATAAACTAACAAACAAGAGAGGCATGGTTTTCCCAAGACATACAACTCTATCATGATGAAGTAGACATTCCAATAGCTAAAATGAATCACAAATTAATCTAAACATGCCCTTACTATCAAGTCCAAAAACCATGTAATATCATTTCTAACAGTTTAGATAGAAGCAAACATGCAAGGATAAAATGAAACTTAGCTCCCCCTGAGAGTCCTTACCAAGGTTAGAGCAGCCTCACTCAAATATAACTTTCTTTTCTCTCTTCTCGTGCCTTACTATCAATGCCTAACAGCTAAGGATCTACTCTTACACTCACTATTAGCTATTGATTAAGTTTTTGCCACGTAAACATGAGAAGTCCCCATTGTGCTCGTCAAGGAAAACACACCCTCTAGTATACTTTTTGCAACTCACACACTTTGCTTTGCTCAATGAACTCACACCCTACTCTAATGACTAATAAAACACATCTTGAGCCAAAGAATTGAGCTCACGACTCAGCCATTATGGCTTTTATTCTGCAAAACTTTTGTTTTTGTTTTTTGTTTTTTGTTTTTTGTTTTTTTTGAAACACACTTCTTTTAAATAATAACCTTACAAGGTTGCATTTTATGCTCTCCCTTGATGGATTATTCACTCTGCTATTTTCCTCACACAGCCCTTTGTTGCACATAAATAGCAATAATTTTTTTTTTGAGTTAAGCTGAAATACTTGAATCATTAACACCATACACCATACACTGAGCCACGAACAAGTACTTTCTTATGCCTAAGTAACTCCAACCATTAAATAGCTAGTAATGAACATTAAGAGCAAATTGGTAACCCAATAACCCATAAAATATACTCAAAGGCAAGATAATGGTGCTCTCCAAAAAAAGTATATGCCTATTCTGTACTCAACTTCAGGGTTTACAAAGCTCATCCTACCATAACATGCTCAGCTTACTATTCAAATGTCAGCTCCAAAATCATGGTGATATCATACAAAAAGTAAAGACATGCTCAACTAACTTATAACACACCTTAACGATTGAAACATCTTTATCACAACAAGATACTAAGGTGGTCAATATAGTCAACCAGAATATGCATACCTTGGTAGCCATGCACCTCACAGGCAAAACATACATTCAAAGCAAAAAACATAAAATAAAAATAAAAAATAAAAAAAACTAAAATAAAGCATGCATGCAAACAAACAAGCAACCGGTTCAAGGGAAATCCCCCCCCCACACTTAAACGATGCGATGTCCTCGGAGCATGGGAAAAGGAAAAAGGATGAAGACCGTTACCGGTTGGTGGGGACGTAGTAGAAGATAACATGGGCCACCATTCTTCCAAGACGCGCGACAAAGTCGACCGATGTTTCTCCTGTGAGCGCCCAAGTATCCTTATCTTTGCAAATGAGCTATCAAATAATAGCAGACAAAAATCCCACAACCGAATTTATCGAAGTTGTTGGGGAAGCTCCATTTCATTGAAGTGCACCAGAGAAAACTTGGATGTCAACAACCCTTCTTTTTTGAGTGCATTTTTGATTTTTTTTTCAAGAAACCATGGACGAGCTTCTTCTTTCGTGTGGAAAACCCATGGGCTTGGCTCGGGTCATAAAGACGGCATGGCCCACACTCAGGTCCAACCGCAAAGAGTACAAAGTGTCGATCAAGGAGGACCGATATAAGAACCTCATGGACCTGGTGCCAAGAGCGATGTCCTTCGCTGCTCCATTCATCCGCCGGCGGAAAATGTGCTCCTTTAACGGCCGCTCATATATCTCGCACGGCATGATAGAGGTGTCTTGAGCCATAGGGGTGGTCGTTGGGCTCGGCCTCCACCACGTGTCGCATCGTACGACGAATAAGTCAACGTCATCGGAAGATAAGTACTCATCGGCTAGGATACATCGCAAATAGGATGACGTGAAGATTTCCGAATCACACGTAAAACACACTTGCAAGGTGTCTCCATAAGTAAACGCTGAAAAGCATGCGTGGCATCGGCAATGGAGAGGGCCGGATGAAGATGAATGTAGATGGGCTCCCCTAGATTATCTTCCTGGGGAGCTTCGATGACGCACCGGACCACCATTGCAACGGGCCGGATGAAGGGAACAAAGGCCTGCGAAGAGTCGGGCCTGTTTGGTGGTGTGAAATAAATGGGAGTCTCTGGAGGAAAGGGTGGAGCGGCGTAGGGCTCAACCTATTGCGGATACCGTGGGTACTCCGGTGTCTCTTCGTTATGTGCGACATCTTCTTGGACCAGGAGGTGACAATGCGTCAAATGGATCCTCCACGGGAGGTGTAGGAGTTTTCTTCTTCTTCTTCCCCCGGGCTTTCCAGATCTTACCAAGCGGACCTTTGACTTCCTTCGCTCCTTGAGGATGAGAGTTTGATTTTTCTTCGGCAGCCCGATCTCTTGGAACGGTTTCCCACCGTGCCTCCTGCGTTGAGCACTTTGCCTTCGTAAGTCTTCATAAGAAGCGGCAGGGAGTTGGCTCCAGGGCTTCCCATGGTCGGGCGAGATGGACGAGAGGTTGCTTGTTGGTCTTGAGCGATGTACTCGAGCAACTCATCCAATCGAAGTCTTGTGATGTGGCCATTAGTGAAGGCCCGATTAAGAACGTCGGCTTCACCGATAACTTGGCCACCGATGCCTTGGAAGAAATTGTAGACTTCCTCCTTGTAAACATTGAATCGCATGTACATGGCGATCAACCTGGAAGATGTCTTTGTCGGCGGGCATTCATGGGAGTAGAGGTGTCCCTAAATTGCTCGGTGGGTCGCTCCATATGCACGCTATGACGTGAAGGCGTGGAGCGACGTGGATACTATCTCCCCATTTGCCCTTGTAACTACCGCCTAAGGCACCCTCTGGATGGAGAACTCATAACCGCAGGTTATCCGGGAAAATAGTGGGGATTACTTGAGCACTAAGATGACCATATTGATACCGTAGAAGCATACTAAGTAGTCAACCATATAAACATTTGTGAATATCCCGTTTCCACAGTTTAAAATTTTCAGCGACCAATCAATGTGTAACGACGATCGATGCAAAACATAAACTCCAAATGGGACTTAGGGACCGAGTCTACGCCACTAGTCCTTGAATAAGAAGCACCTCTCTACCAAATTGGCAAGGCAACGGTATTTCCCGTGAAATCCGTTTTTAGTAAATTGTCGACGTTTCCCAAATTCCCGATTATCTTGTAAAGCTCTACCATAATCTCCTAAGTTCAAGTCAGGTATGGCATGCATGGGATTTGGCGGATCAAAGCATCTCTCAACATAGCGGGGGAAATAGAAATTAGGACACCTTGAACCTCCCCAATGATCTCATCATCTTCCTCATTGGCGTAGACCGAATTATAAAAGTCTAACATGGCCAGGTAATATAGATCATCGCGAGCGCATACTAACCTTCTCAGCCCCAAAACTTACAACTTGGTCATAACTTCTTTAGTCCAATCAAGTGTGGAGGACTCCAGGATCTCCCAATCAAGTACATTCCCCACGAAGATCGTGTCGGCTTCTCTCAATGCCGAAGGCATAGAGGTGGCGAGGCTTCAGGACTGCCTTCTCCTTGGCGGGTTCTTCTTGTGCGCACCATGACCGACCCGGAAAGGAATTTGCTCTCAACAGGAAGGAAGAGGAAAGTATGAGATGCGAGTTTCAAGCTTGGAGCCCCTCCCTATTTATAGTGATTCGCCACAAGGGTAAAAGACAAAAATGACCCTCTTAAAGTGCTCCATTATTTTCACGTGCGGAACAAAGAATACTCTAGAAGATGCCAGCTATCTCCCCACCGAAATTTCAGACTGATTGGCCAAAGGTAGGTGTGCACGTGAAAAGCATGATTTCACGGGCAGGGCTTGGATGAATCTAGACACTTCCAGCTGTCTTCCACCAAAATTTTAGATCGAAAAGATGCTTTATCCTCGTGCACGCGAAAAGCTTTTTCACGGGCAGGTCTCGAAAAGGTCTAGAGGATGCCAAGTTGCCTTTGTGCAAAGTTTCGGATCGATTGGACCATCCTATCCTTGTGCACACGAAAAGCTTTTTCACGGTCAAGGCCTTTTTTTGTCCAAATTTCACCGATAGGTCACGGATGAACTGTAGATTCATTATACATGTGCACGTGAAATACTGCTTCTCACGGGGCAAGTGGTTGACACCCTAAATGAAGCCCAAAGTTGGTTGAAATTTGACAGGCTAGTAGCCCATCTCTCAAGGACAAAAACGTGTCAGTTAGTGGGCCCAAAATACCATCTCATAATCCATAACTTCATCTCCTTGGTTGGGCAATAGATTGGAGTGGGCCCCTCTGATTCAATTCAACTGGGCTTGGATTTGGGCCTTAGAAAAGTTATCTAAAGTTCTGATACACAGGCCCAATTAAGCCTAAGCAGAAATAAGCTCCATCAAAGAAATATGGGCCTAGGCCCTGGTTCAAATGCTGCACATAAAATTAAAACAAAGCAGATACGCACTCCTGACGACTATGGGTTAAAGCACACAATAAAATATCCCAATAAAATAAAATAAAATAAAATAAAAAAAGA
Organism: Taxillus chinensis; assembly: GCA_023512835.1. NCBI lineage: Eukaryota > Viridiplantae > Streptophyta > Magnoliopsida > Santalales > Loranthaceae > Taxillus > Taxillus chinensis. The sequence goes on along the minus strand of CM042092.1, from coordinate 18,154,333 downwards.
AAAGAAATCACCATGGGTTGCCTCCCATGAAGTGTTGAGTTTAGGTCTTTAGCTTGACCGCCCCCTCTGTCAAGTTGTGCTCGAGTGAAATGATCAACCTCCTTAACATGGTCCCGAATGTAGTAAGGCTTCACACGCTGACCATTTACTTTGAATATTTGCCCAGAGGTTGATTGGAGTTCAACACCGCCATATGGGAAAACCTTTATAACGAAGATAAGGTCCCATCCACTTAGATCGCAGCTTTCCAGGGAAGAGTTTAATTCGGAATTAAAGAGAAGCACCTTCGCCTTGGTTCAACGGTAGAGGGGCTGATCTTCTTATCATGTTTGAGCTTAGACCTCTCCTTGTATAGCTTAGCACTCTCATAGGCATTGAAGCGAAATTCCTCCAACTCATTTAGTTGGTGCAATCGTAATTCAAGACAGAACATTGGGATCCATGTTTAGCTTTTTAATCGCCCAAAATGCCTTGTGTTCCAATTCAACAGCAAGTGGCGAGCCTTTTCCATACAGATGACGATAAGGAGACATTCCAATGGCCGTTTTGAATGCTGTGCGGTAAGCCCACAATGCCTCATCGAGTTTGAGACCAATCTTTTCGGTTGCCTCCCACTGTCTTCTATAAATTTGCTTGATCTCACGGTTTAAGACTTCACTTGGCCGTTTGCTTGTGGATGATAGGCTAAGGTACGCCTATGTTGCACTCCATATTTGTTTAAGAGCTTTTCAAAAGCTTATTGCGTAAGTGACTCCCTTCATCACCGATAATTGCTCTAAGTGTTCCAAACCTATCGAATATGTTGCGGCGAAGGAACTTGGTAACCACTTGAGCATCATTCTTCCTAGTGGGTATAGCTTCAACCCACTTTGAGAGGTAATCAACGGCTAGAAGGATGTAGGAAAACCCATCCGATGGTGGGAAAGGTCCTATGAAATCGATTCCCCATATATCAAAAAGTTCTACTTGGCATAATGCCGCTTAGGGGCATCTCTTGCTTCCTTGCAATTCCTCCTGTTCTTTGACACCGATCACATGACTTAACAAAGGTGTATGTGTCCTTGAACATGGTGACAAGCGGGTATTTCGTGAGCGAAACCCAAGTGAGGGTTAAGCTACCTGTTTAAATCCCTTCTCAAAATATTAATTCCCTTAACTAATGCTAAATAGAATAGCGACAAGAAAGGGGTCGATCCCACAGAGATTACCAAGTTATCTAGCTTTAACTCAAATCACCAAATTAATCTTGCTTAAAACAATGTCTTGGCAAAAAGTTTTCTTTTTTATAACTAAAGATCTAATTTTTATTTGGTTTTCGAATAAACAAAGAAAGTAAATTGATTTCAGGATTAAGATTCAAGGATTAAAGGCATCTAGGGTCACAATTTCACCTCCCTATGTTATCTCTACTAGTTCATGGTATTAGGGTTGTCCGATTGAAAACATGCTAAACATAAGCCAGGGATAACAAATGGTTATTGAGGTCCTTTTAAGAGTTGTATGCCAGAATGGTCATCTAAACACACAAACATGCAAAGCCAATAAATCATACTTGCAAAAGGATAATGATCACACCAATTACAAATAAGTTATGAATCTCAATCAGCCCCTGACTAGGGCTAAGAATACCAAGGTGTACATCCAAAGATAAAAATTAAGAACGGACTTCATAAAACATGCAAAACTTCAATCATCCAAACCCAATATTCATAAACACAAGAAAGCAACAAGGGGGCTACATTGCTCCCCTAGATTATAAGAACTACTCACGCATGATTACAAGCAAAACCATAGCAAGTAAAGCTAAACATCTTCTTTTAATCCACGCGCGCAACAAAGCTTCAAATCCAGGCTCCAAAATCTGCGTGGCGGCTTTCTCTCCAGGTCAAGGAGCAACCTCGAAGTCGTGGAGCCTCTCTCTCTCTCTAAAAACGTGTAGGGGGGTCTAGGATAGCTAGCAGGGGGGCATGGATCTTGTATTTATAGAGGTTGGATGGGCCTTGAGGTGTGTAACCTAGCCCATCTATCAAAACGACGTAGTTTTGATAAGTAACACTCGAAACTTTAAAATCTCTATCTTCTCCACAATTTGGACTTGGGCCTTGAGGAACAAATGATCGGCATGGAAAAACGATAGGATCGGTCCAAAAATATCTCTGCACGTCAATTTGCACGTGATATGGTGAATTCACGTGCAACTCCAAATCAGCTCAAACTTCTCCCCAAGCTTCCTTGCATCCTGTAGAGGCCTGAGAAGCAAAAGAGGCTTGCACGTGAAATGGGTGAATTCACGTGCAGCTCCAAATGCTCTAAAATTTCTATGGTAGGTAGAGGACATCATTCTAAGAAACTTTTTGTTCTTGCACGCCAATTGTTTGAGGCCATGTACTATGTCAAAAGTGAGCTCCAAAATCTGCCAAAACAAAAAAACGCATGTATTTGTACATAGCATCTTCCTAGGGGTTAGAGCAAATATATATGATATATGAAGCAATAAGTCTCTAATCATGCTCTTAAACATCCTAAATAAATACTAGAATAACGGCATAAAATGCACGTTATCAAATACACCACACTTGAACCATTGCTTGTCCTCAAGCAAAAACATACTAAGCATGCAAGAATAAAATAAACACGCAATCAAATGGAAGAAAAATAAAATAACAATCATGGAGAATCATGGTTTCCTAAGCATGCAACTCTATCATGATGAAATGGGAATTTAAGCATCAAATTGAGTCATAGCTTAGTTCATTCATGTCCATATCCCTAGTCCAACAACCATGCAATATCACCACTTAAATTTCGGATATGAGCAAGCAATCCATGATAAAATAGCACCTAGTTTCCTTTAAGTTCTTACCAAGGATAAGCAGCCTCACTCAAACATAATAATTCTCAAGCCCAATACCTATCAATGAACAATGGATGGAAAACTCTATCTCTACACTCGCCATCACCTATTGATTAAGTACTTGCCAAGCAATCATGGGAGTTCCCTATTGTGCTCATCAAAGAAAACACACCCTCTATTCTACTTTATTTGAACTCACACGCTAGTCTAAACTCAATAAACTCACACTTATTCTAATAACCGATAAAACAAAACCATGAGCTAAAGAATTGAGCTCAAAACTCTCAAAATAAAACACAATTCACCAAATATGGCTACAAATCTAAACAATCCCACATAAACATCAAGCCCTTGTGGCTTTTATTCCTAATCTTTGTTTCTCTTTTTTTTTGTTTTGTTTTTTTTGTAATAATCTTACAAGGTTGCATTTTATGCTCTCCCTGATGGATTATTCACTCTTTTTTTTACTCACATAACACATAAATAAGACTGATTTTTTTTCTAATGCATACCCCTTGCCATTTTGCTACATAAGGAGAGACCAAAATTCATTGATGTCTCACATCCCATTTTCCAATTAAGTGATGGCTTTTTCACATTCTATATCACAGCCTTTTCCAATAATATCACAAAATAAAGAAAAGGATCGCAAAGACACCACTGTGACTTAGAGGTCTTGCATCCTAACTAAACACCAAACACTGAGCACTAATAAGTAATCACATGCTTACTTGACTCTACCATTAAATAACCAATGTTGAATGCAAGAAGAGTAGAATTATTACCCATACCCTCAAATGGCACTCAAAGGCTAAAAAAGTCATTCTCATTTTTCATTTCTCTTTCACTCAACTTTAAGGGTTACTTAGGGTCTATCATAGCATTTCATGCTCACTTAATATTCAAAACTCAGCTCCAAAAACATGGTGATATCATTCAAAAGATAAAGACTTGATCAAACCAAATCGAGCACATTTTAACTACTTTAACACCCTTATCACAACATGATACTAATGTGGCACAAAAAGTAAATTTTGAAGGCCAAAATTGCATACTTAATATCCATGCCTCCACAAGCAAATCATTCAAGCAAACAACTCAAACAATCATGCAACTAAAAAGTTTTTTTAATAAAATTATAAATAAAACATGCAATCACAACATAAAAGACAAGCAAGTGGCTCAAGTCACTCCCCATACACCACACTTAAAATATGCTATGTCCTCATGGCAAAAAATAGGGAGTAAGAAAATACTTACCTCTCGCTTGGCAAGTCAGTAGTAGATAACATTGGCCACCATTCGTCGATCCGAGCCACAAAGTCAACCGACGTCTTGCCAGCACTTCCCAAGTTTCCTTCCCTTGGTGTGGAAGCCTTGGAAGATGGCCTCTCTTTATATAACGTGCGAAGGAAAGATGCTCCAATTGGCGTGATACACGTGCCCCTAAATTTTCGAGTGTTCTGACCAAAATAGCCCTTGCACGTGAATTGGTTGAATTGGCGTGCGAGTCGAATTATTCCAAACTTTGGTGGTGGGTCCCCCTTGAGTGGCAAGCAATAGTCCCTTCTGCACGTGAATTGTTTGAAGCTTCAGGAGGCTAAAATCGGTATTTTACGGTTTTGAGCCTCCATACGACAGCTAGCAATTCGCGTGCAAGAGTAAACGTGATTCAGATGGTCTTCATCTACTAGTCCAAAAGTTACAACTCAAAAGGAGGTGCACGCGAATTGGGCAATTCACTTGCAAATTCACGTTCAGGCCCAAACTGCCCAAATTTCTCCACTTTGTTGCTTGTGCATTATGTACCATCTTTAAGTCTTGCACGTGAATTGGTTGAGCCCATCTTCAAGCACTTTTGGGCTTCACTTGCTCCTTGCTCCATGACTTTGACTTTAAAAACAATTCCACAAGTTCAGGACCCAATAATTTGCTCATCCCGCAAATGGTTATTTAAGAAAGAAGCAAAGTCTCTTGCACAATGGTTAGCTTGCAAACAAATTTATTGAATAGAATAAATAAAAGAAAATAACATAAACTAAAACATAGCAATAAACATTGGGTTGCCTCCCAACCAAGACTTTATTTAAAGTCTCAGTAGCTAGACTTTCAGTTATGATCATGCAATGGTGAAAGAGAGGAATCAACTATCTCCCTCTCGAGTTGAATCAAAGTATGATTTCAATCATTGCCATTCACCCAAAATTTCTTGCCATTTACTGACTTGGAGCTCAAAGCTCCCATATGGCTTCTTATCAACTATCACAAAAGGTCCCATCCACTTGGACCTTAATTTTCCAGAAATAACCTCAACCTTATGTTAAATAGAAGAACTTTACCTAAGGTTAAAGGTTCATTGTTGAGTTGCCTATCATGTAATTTCTTAGTTCTTTCTTTGTAAAATTTAGCACTATCATAGGCATCCACTTGCTTATCTAACTCAATTAATTGAGTCATCCTAAGCTCCTTGATCTCTTGTGGGTTAAAATTTAACTTCTTAAGGCCCAATGAGCCTTGTGTTCTAGTTCCACAAGTAGTGACATGCCTTACCATATAGAATACTGTAAGGTGACATCCCATTGGGAGTTTTGTAAGCTGTCCTATATGCCCATAAGGCTTCATCGAGCCTTTGAGACCAATCTTTCCTATTGGCTCCAACAGTTTTCTTTAAAATGGCCTTAATCTCTCTGTTGGACACTTCTGCTTGTCCATTAGATTGTGGGTGGTAAGCTAAAGACTTCCTATGAGTGACACCATCTTGTTCAATAACTTGTCAAACAATTTGTTGCGAAAATGACTACCCTCATCACTAATTATAGCCCTTGGTGTCCCAAAACGGCTAAAGATGTTCCTAGTAAGGGAAGTGAGTCACAACCCTAGCATCATTCACTCTAAGTAGGAATAGCTTCTACCCACTTAGACACATAATCCACGTAAAAGCAAAATGTATGAATACCCATCGAAATTGGGAATGGCCCCATCAAGTCAATGCCCCAAATGTCAAAAATTTCAACCGGAAGGATTCCATTAAGGGCATCTCATTTTTCCTAGACAGACCACCTACCTTTGACATTTATCACACTTTTTGATGTAGACATAGGTGTCTTTCACCATGTGAGGCCAATAAAAGCCACACTTGCATGATTTTAGCCACGCTTCTTGCACCCCAAAGTGGCCCCCATAATGTGATGCATGACAATGATGTATTATGTCATCTACCTCCTCCTCGAGGACACACTTTCTAATGATTTGTCCTGGACACCTCCTATAAAGAATTGGGTCTTCCCAAATGAATTTCTTAGCATCCACTACCAATTTCTTTCTCTGGTGGTAGTCTAACCGCTTGGGTATGAACCCGGTGGCTAAATAATTTGCTATGTCAAGAAACCAAGGAAGATGATGCACCTCAAAACAACTTATCGGAAAGTCATCTACAATGGGTAGAGACTTAGGTGCATTCTCCATACGAGAGAGTGATAACATGCATTTATGCCGTTATCATGTATCTATGGGGGGTCTTAAAAGCGCCTAGTGTGAGAATTATTTTACAACACTTGCCTAGAATGCGGTCTTCTTATTTATGAATTGCCCCAATATGGGGTGAACCATGGATTAGGTTATGTAAAAGAAAATGTATTTCGGGCTCAAAAGGGTTATCAATGGTAGTATTACGAGATAAGAAAAGACGGTCTCTCTTCATTTTAAACAATCAAAATTTGTCTCAAAATGCTCAAACAAAATGAACTTATCTCTTGCGACGAAAGGAACTCTTCATGTCAAATGCTCATGTTTGAGGTTAATCTTGCTTCTCTTGAGTCCGATTCCTTGATGTCAATGGTAATTACTTATCTGATCCTCCTTTTGGTTTTGGCTATACCTAGATAGCCTAGATTCTTTGTTTGGTACGCCTCTATTGGGCCTATTACCCATGTCAAGAGAGTAAACAAGTGATAATGGACATTGCATACAAAATATGGGTAAAACAACTTTTAAAAGTCGAGTTTGATTATTTTCACAAATGCCAAACAAAGAAACAAAGTTTAGAAATTCAAAAAGCATGCAAAATGTAAAACAAGATTGATACGACCAAACACAAAAAAAGGTTCTAAACTCCCACAGAGTTTCCCAAGGTGAAACAAAGCTTGCTCCTCTCCTTTATTCTAATGGCTCCCACGTTCATGGTTCACTAGTTGGAATGCTCTAGTAATGGATTTGAGTTGACATTTGGTGCACTAGCTTGCTTTGAGAAATCTAACCATTTGGAATTGAGTAGATGTTGGACCTTTCTCTTGAAGGCAATGCAACCCTCAATGTTGTGACCAACTCCGTTATTGTGATAGGTGCAACAAGCATATGCTTTGTACCATGCCGGGTAAGGTTGTTTCACTTCTCCCATAGGTATAGGGCTCACCATACCAGCTTTCAAAAGCTAAGGATATAACTCAGATATAGGTTATAGGAATTGGGTCAAATTCTAGCTTAGTCTTGTTGGAAGCTTGATTTGGCCTAGCGGGTGTCTTGCTAGGGCCCTGGTTACACGATCGGAGGTGGGACTGGTGGAAGAGGGCTAGGGGCTCTCCTTGGTGGTTGATATGTTGGAAATTGGGGTACTAGGGCTGCGTAGGCTGCAAATGGAAGTGACCCCGCATAGAATCCAAGTGTAGGAAAAAGACTTGGGTATGCCCCAAAAAGTGCCTTGAGGAATAGTTTGCCTCTTATGGGAATTTGGGGTTGGACTTCCATAGCTGCCTCCTTCCACCTTCTAGCATAAATTTTAAAGCTTTCATTAGCCCATTTTTCAAAAGCCAACGGTCTTGCTTGTCGAGTTCCAACTCCGTGACATGCTTCTACTTGCATTAGGAATGCCGTTGCAAGGTCTCTCTAGGTCCCGATATGAGGTCCCTCCAAGTGAATATACCATCAAAGTGGTGCCTTAGTCGATTCTGTTGAAAACAATGAATTAGGAGTTTATTATCACTAGTGTGAGCGGCCATCTTTTTATAGTACATGGTGATATGCGTCCTAGGGCATTAAGATCTATTAAACTTTTCAAATTCGGAACTTTGAATTTCAATGGGAGAACAACTCCGGGGACTAGGCATAAGTCTTGAGGACTGATCATTCCATAGGTTTCATTCCTTCCATAACTTTTAGTCTCTCCTCCAACCGCTTCATTGCTAGGGACTGGTCATCTTCTTTATGTGTTAGAGTCTCTATCGGTTCAGCAACATTAACTAGATTTGGTTGAACAAATGGCATGTGGTTTGAAGGTCCAAGATTCACATTGGTTGGAGCAGATGCTTGGGGAGGTGTTGGCATGAAATTTTGGGGTGCTTCTTGTGGCTGCCCATGAGGGGGAGTTAGTGTCTACCTCAATAAAACCCCTATTTTTTTCGGTTGCCATCTTAGTTAACATTTCCATCATTACCATCATTTGATTTTGCGGTTCCTGTTGACCTTGCTCCGGACTAGTAAAACGACTTTCGGTTTGGTCCGCCATTAAAGTGGATGACTATTGGTGACGGGATCGCAGTTGTATCGATGCGCTTATCGCTCGACTTCGAAAGAGTGAAGTGCGGTAAGCTCCCTTTTATGCTAAAAGTATGTATGAATGCAAGGATGCACATATGTGTTTGGTTCTTTAGAGTGATGCATGTTATGAGTTCTAAAGGCTTGTATTATTTACATGTCCCCCTTATTTTGTTTTTTTTTTTTGTCTTTCTTCTTTTTCCAGTTATGAAATGCATGAACACAGATGGATTAATGAAGACAGGTCTCAATTATACTTAAACTAAGTAATGAATGCTTGAATGTACACCTAAATTTATGTTCGATATTTATGTCTTAAGAGTATATGAACAATTGTATGAATGAATATCAAATTAATAAAAAATAATATACAAGATAAGGTTATCAAAAAGAAAATACAATAATATTCATACAATAAAAACAAAGTTAGTAAAAAGAATAATAATATACATCAAGTTAAAATTAATAAAAAGAAAAACAAGAATGAATAAAAATATACAAACAATAACAATAAGAATATTTATAGGACAATATACAACAAGAGAATAATAATAAAACAACATGGTATAATATGAATGAACCTATTCTCCAAAAGGGATGCTAGAATCATCAAACAATATGTGGGTCAATGCCCCCAATGAGCTTTTATCGCTAAACCTATCTTATTCGTTGGTCCCCAAACTTCCTCTATAGTGGGCTACGTGCGCCATGGGATTTGCCTGAGGAGGGCCTTAAAAGGACCTTAAGCTTGAGTGAGGAGTTCGGGATCCCTTTTGTCACGGGGTCAGGTTTTACGTGCCTCTCAACCCATTGCGGCACTTAGCTTCTCTATCCATGGTCCGCTAAGTTTAGCCTTTGAGGGTTGAAGCGTACGTAGATCGGTTTCGCCACTGCCACCGGGCTCATCAGGAGAACGGCTCGAGTTCCCGACCGGTTTGTGTAAGGATGGCCAAATCCCTTCTTCAACGTCGAGTCCTCGACTAGCGGCGTGCTCCCCGCATTCAACCGGGTCGGCACGTCCTCGAACTCCCGAAGGGGTTCCATCCGTTCTCCTCCACGAACCGCCTGGAACCTTCTCGTGCCCGCACCATCTACGCTTCAACCAACCCCTCTCCTTTATGTAGCACGAATCCATTCCTGAATCGTGCCACTTAAGAAATGTCCCGCCAGCACCACGCTGCTCGGGTCGTCACATTCTCCTCCACCCAATCCTCGCAACGTCCTCGTTGCGCTTGTCGACATCGCTTCCCCGCAGGCGATGGCATCGTTACCTCGACGCCCTCCCACTCGCCCAATGTCAACGGCTTGGACATCGCTTCCCCGTAGGGTTGCAACACCTTTACCAAGATGCTCGCCCCACTCGCCCAATGTCCAAAGGATAGGAGGCTTCCAAGATCGCTCCGACACGCTCCTTCGTACTCCCTTGCCCAACTGCGTATCACACTCTAGGATACTCCAACTCTATGGACGCAAGGCGTGCAAGACACTATCGGTCGACTCACCTCTCGTGAGCTCCCACCTTGGGATCACGCTACTCGCGAGAGTGCTCGGCGAGTCTTCGGGATACGGGCCGGTTCGGCTACGATACCACTTGTCATGGGGTCAGGTTTTCGTGCCTCTCAACCCACTTGCGGCACTTAGCTTCTCTATCCATGGTCCGCTAAGTTTAGCCTTTGAGGGTTGAAGCGTACGTAGACCCGGTTTCGCCTTGCCACTGGGCTCATCGGAGAACGGCTCCGGCTTCCCGACCGGTTTGTGTAAGGATGGCCAAATCCCTTCTTCAACGTCAAGTCCTCGACTAGCGGCGTGCTCCCCGCATTCAACCGGGTCAGCACGTCGGACTCCGAAGGGGTTCCATCCGTTCTCCTCCACGAATCGCCTGGAACCTTCTCGCTGCGCACCATCTACGCTTCAACCAACCCCTCTCCTTTACGTAGCACGAATCCATTCCTGAATCATGCCACTAAGAAACGTCCCGCCAGCACCACGTTGCTCGGGTCGTGACACTTTGAGATAATGATCAACGCGCAGGCACCCTAATAAATCTCACTAACATAAACGTGATAAAAACCCGAATATAGAGTTTATACATGAAAGCAACAATTTAGGGAAACTGGTAAAATATGACTATCATGACATTAAAACGCGTAAATAAAAACTATCATGCAACAATGATTAAGCAAACATAATAAACAAATAAAGAATAGTTAAGTGAGTAAAAACAAAAAAGAAACCTCCTAATCCTAATTTTAGGCCTAACTCTCTAAAGTCCCTAATAGAGTCGCCAAATTGTCATCACCGAATTTCGTCCGGGAAAACCCGCTTTTGGGGATGCGATTCTCCCACCCTTCACCCGAATGGTGATAAAAAAAAACGTCGCCACCAACTATTTTTGGGGTGCGAGTTGGTGACCCGTATAAATTGTGTCTATAGGTTTTGCAGCAAGTGCACTGGTCAAGTAATAAAATGGAGTATTAAGACTCCGGTTGTCGAACCCACAGGGAGGTAGCTAATGCTGTTAAGCAACGAGCACTAAGCTAACAAGTTGATTTTATGTCTAGACAATTGATTTTTGTTGTGCAAATAGTTTGAACGAAAAGTGATTCAATCAGAATGTTGGCAAGCTGTTGTTATAGAAATTTCAGTGATTAAGAATCTAGGGTCACAATGTTTACCACCCAATCGATTGTAATAGTCTGGTTATGGATCTTGTTCTTGATTTAAGTTCTAGTTCATGTTCATGTTGATTATCTCCTACCTATCTTACATTTGGTCCATGCTAAGATAGATTTAAGGCTTTTATCCCATTTGGTCCATGTGAATAAAAGTGATCAAGGTAGATAAACATTCTAATAGTTATAGACTTGGTCCATCATACAATATTAAATCTAATTCACTAGTGTTCCACTCTAGACAAGGGCTAAGATTACCTAATTATGCATAAACTAGGCATTTCCATTCAAGCAAATGAATTAAACAAGAACTGAATTTTATTTTATTGAACAACCATAACCAAACTGAATACAATTTATTGGGGGCTACATTGCTCCCCCTAGACTAACTACTCCATAATCATGACAAAAGCAATAATAATTACAAGAAAGAACATGATTACGGTACCGGGGCAATAAAGGAAGAACCCAGGATGAACCAGGACTCCGGCCTCCAAAGACTCAGGCGTCTGCGGCCCCAAATCACTCCTTGCCAAGGACAATCCGATCTTTTAGCAATGGTTATAGCTCTTTTTCGAACTCCAGATCAGATTCTCCCACTCCAGATGATTTACAATGCCTCCAAAGACCCCTATTTATAGGATTTAGTGGGCCAAATTAGGGTTACAAAAGGTGTGCCCTAATTATAAATGTGGTAGCAGCCAAAACGACGTTGTTTTGGTTAATGACACTATTCAACGTTCTAGGCTCAATAACACTCAAACTACACCAAATTTGACCCCGGTTCTTTAGAGGAAAATGATTAAAACAACAAAACACATCATTTGGAGCTCAAAAATGCTCACACGCGAGAATGCACGTGAGAAGACCTTTTTCACGTGCGGCTCAATTCGACTCAAATTTGCTCCAAAGCTTCCTCTTGAGTTGTAGAAGGCATCTAAGCAATAAAATCCTTGTATGTGAGAATGCACGTGAGAAAGCCTTTTCACGTGCACCTTGATTTTGCCTTCATTTTATTTTTATCTTCTTCCTATAGCTTCCTCTTGAGTGTATGGAGTGATCTAGCCAAGGTGTGTGGGAAAACATTGCTCCAAAACCTACCAAAAACACCCAAAAAGTACCACTATACACCAAACAGGGTCTTCCTAGGAGTTAGAGCAAATATGTGTAAAATATCATGCAAATAGGTACAAAACATACTCTAAAACACCCTAAATAAGGCCTAGGAGAATGGCATAAATGCACGTTATCAAATTCCCCTACACTTGAACCTTTGCTTGTCCTCAAGCAAAAAAGAAACAAACGCACAGTCAAACTGAAAAGAAAGAATAAACTAACAAACAAGAGAGGCATGGTTTTCCCAAGACATACAACTCTATCATGATGAAGTAGACATTCCAATAGCTAAAATGAATCACAAATTAATCTAAACATGCCCTTACTTATCAAGTCCAAAAACCATGTAATATCATTTCTAACAGTTTAGATAGAAGCAAACATGCAAGGATAAAATGAAACTTAGCTCCCCCTGAGAGTCCTTACCAAGGTTAGAGCAGCCTCACTCAAATATAACTTTCTTTTCTCTCTTCTCGTGCCTTACTATCAATGCCTAACAGCTAAGGATCTACTCTTACACTCACTATTAGCTATTGATTAAGTTTTTGCCACGTAAACATGAGAAGTCCCCATTGTGCTCGTCAAGGAAAACACACCCTCTAGTATACTTTTTGCAACTCACACACTTTGCTTTGCTCAATGAACTCACACCCTACTCTAATGACTAATAAAACACATCTTGAGCCAAAGAATTGAGCTCACGACTCAGCCATTATGGCTTTTATTCTGCAAAACTTTTGTTTTTGTTTTTTGTTTTTTGTTTTTTGTTTTTTTTGAAACACACTTCTTTTAAATAATAACCTTACAAGGTTGCATTTTATGCTCTCCCTTGATGGATTATTCACTCTGCTATTTTCCTCACACAGCCCTTTGTTGCACATAAATAGCAATAATTTTTTTTTTGAGTTAAGCTGAAATACTTGAATCATTAACACCATACACCATACACTGAGCCACGAACAAGTACTTTCTTATGCCTAAGTAACTCCAACCATTAAATAGCTAGTAATGAACATTAAGAGCAAATTGGTAACCCAATAACCCATAAAATATACTCAAAGGCAAGATAATGGTGCTCTCAAAAAGTATATGCCTATTCGTACTCAACTCAGGGTTTACAAAGCTCATCCTACCATAACATGCTCAACTTACTATTCAAATGTCGGCTCCAAAATCATGGTGATATCATACAAAAAAGTAAAGACATGCTCAACTAACTTATAACACACCTTAACGATTGAAACATCTTTATCACAACAAGATACTAAGGTGGTCAATATAGTCAACCAGAATATGCATACCTTGGTAGCCATGCACCTCACAGGCAAAACATACATTCAAAGCAAAAACATAAAATAAAAATAAAAAATAAAAAAAACTAAAATAAAGCATGCATGCAAACAAACAAGCAACCGGTTCAAGGGAAATCCCCCCCCCCACACTTAAACGATGCGATGTCCTCAGAGCATGGGAAAAGGAAAAAGGATGAAGACCGTTACCGGTTGGTGGGGACGCTGTAGTAGAAGATAACATGGGCCACCATTCTTCTAAGACGCGCGACAAAGTCAGCCGATGTTTCTCCTGTGAGCGCCCAAGTATCCTTATGCTGCAACAGAGCTATCAAATAATAGCAGACAAAAATCCCACAACTGAATTGATCAGGTTGTTGGGGAAGCTCCATTTCATTGAAGTGCACCAGAGAAAACTTGGATGTCAACAACCCTTCTTTTCTGAGTGCATTTTTGATTTTTTTTCAAGAAACCATGGACGAGCTTCTTCTTTCGTGTGGAAAACCCATGGGCTTGGCTCGGGTCATAAAGGACGGCATGGCCCACACTCAGGTCCAACTGCAAGAGTACAAAGTGTCGATCAAGGAGGACCGATATAAGAACCTCATGGACCTGGTGCCAAGAGCGATGTCCTTCTGCTGCTCCATTCATCCGCCGGCGGAAAATGTGCTCCTTTAACGGCTGCTCATATATCTCGCACAGCATGATAGAGGTGTACTGAGCCATAGGGTAGTCGTTGGGCTCAGCCTCCACCACGTGTCGCATCGTACGACAGAATAAGTCAACGTCATCGGAAGATAAGTACTCATCAGCTAGGATACACTGCAAATAGGATGACGTGAAGATTTCTGAATCACACGTAAAACACACTTGCAAGGTGTCTCCATAAGTAAACTGCTGAAAAGCAGCTGTGGCATCAGCAATGGAGAGGGCCGGATGAAGATGAATGTAGATGGGCTCCCCTAGATTATCTTCTGGGGAGCTTCGATGACGCACCGGACCACCATTGCAACGGGCCGGATGAAGGGAACAAAGGCCTGTGAAGAGGCGGGCCCTGCTGGTGGTGTGAAATAAATGGGAGCTGCTTGGAGGAAAGGGTGGAGCGGCGTAGGGCTCAACCTATTGCGGATACTGTGGGTACTCCGGTGTCTCTTCGCTATGTGCGGCATCTTCTTGGACCGGAGGTGACGGGGCGTCAAATGGATCCTCCACAGGGAGGTGTAGGAGTTTTCTTCTTCTTCTTCCCCAGGGGCTTTCCGGATCTTACCAAGCAGACCTTTGACTTCCTTCTGCTCCTTGAGGATGAGAGTTTGATTTTTCTTCGGCGGCCCGATCTCCGGAACGGTTTCCTCATCGTGCCTCCTGCAGTTGAGCACTTTGCCTTCGTAAGTCTTCATAAGAAGCGGCGAGGAGTTGGCTCCAGGGCTTCCCATGGTCGGGCGGATGGACGAGAGGTTGCTTGTTGGTCTTGAGCGATGTACTCGAGCAACTCATCCAACTGAAGTCTTGTGATGTGGCCATTAGTGAAGGCCCAGTTAAGAACGTCAGCTTCACTGATAACTTGGCCACTGATGCCTTGGAAGAAATTGTAGACTTCCTCCTTGTAAACATTGAACTGCATGTACATGGCGATCAAGCTGGAAGATGTCTTGTCGGCGGGCATTCATGGGAGTAGAGGTGTCCCTAAATTGCTCGGTGGGTCGCTCCATATGCACGCTATGACGTGAAGGTGTGGAGCGACGTGGATACTATCTCCCCATTTGCCCTTGTAACTAACGCCTAAGGCACCCTCTGGATAGAGAACTCATAACCGCAGGTTATCCGGGAAAACAGTGGGGATTACTTGAGCACTAAGATGACCATATTGATACTGTAGAAGCATACTAAGTAGTCAACCATATAAACATTTGTGAATATCCCGTTTCCACAGTTTAAAATTTTCAGCAGCCCAATCAATGTGTAACTGACGATCGATGCAAAACATAAACTCCAAATGGGACTTAGGGACTGAGTCTACGCCACTAGTCTGTAACAGTAAGCACCTCTCTACCAAATTGGCAAGGCAACGGTATTTCCCGTGAAATCCGTTTTTAGTAAATTGTCGACGTTTCCCAAATTCCTGATTATACTGTAAAGCTCTACCATAATCTCCTAAGTTCAAGTCGGGTATGGCATGCATGGGATTTGGCGGATCAAAGCGATCTCTCAACATAGCGGGGAAATAGAAATTAGGACACCTTGAACCTCCCCAATGATCTCATCATCTTCCTCATTGGCGTAGACCTGAATTATAAAAGTCTAACATGGCAGGGTAATATAGATCATCATGAGCGCATACTAACCTTCTCAGCCCCAAAACTTACAACTTGGTCATAACTTCTTTAGTCCAATCAAGTGTGGAGGACTCCAGGATCTCCCAATCAAGTACATTCCCCACGAAGATCGTGTCGGCTTCTCTCAATGCCGAAGGCATAGAGGTGGCGAGGCTTCAGGACCGCCTTCTCCTTGGCGGGTTCTTCTTGTGCGCACCATGACGACCCAGAAAGGAATTTGCTCTCAACAGAAGGAAGAGGAAAGTATGAGATGCGAGTTTCAAGCTTGGAGCCCCTCCCTATTTATAGTGATTCGCCACAAGGGTAAAAGACAAAAATGACCCTCTTAAAGTGCTCCATTATTTTCACGTGCGAACAAAGAATACTCTAGAAGATGCCAGCTATCTCCCACCGAAATTTCAGACTGATTGGCCAAAGGTAGGTGTGCACGTGAAAAGCATGATTTCACGGGCGGGGCTTGGATGAATCTAGACACTTCCAGCTGTCTTCCACCAAAATTTTAGATCGAAAAGATGCTTTATCCTCGTGCACGCGAAAAGCTTTTTCACGGGCAGGTCTCGAAAAGGTCTAGAGGATGCCGGTTGCCTTTGTGCAAAGTTTCGGATCGATTGGACCATCCTATCCTTGTGCACACGAAAAGCTTTTTCACGGTCAAGGCCTTTTTTGTCCAAATTTCACCAGTAGGTCACGGATGAACTGTAGATTCATTATACATGTGCACGTGAAATCTGCTTCCTCACGGGCAAGCTGGTTGACACCCTAAATGAAGCCCAAAGTTGCTGAAATTTGACAGGCTAGTAGCCCATCTCTCAAGGACAAAAACGTGTCAGTTAGTGGGCCCAAAATACCATCTCATAATCCATAACTTCATCTCCTTGGTTGGGCAATAGATTGGAGTAGGCCCCTCCGATTCAATTCAACTGGGCTTGGATTTGGGCCTTAGAAAAGTTATCTAAAGTTCGATACACGAGGCCCAATTAAGCCTAGCGAGAAATAAGCTCCATCAAAGAAATATGGGCCTAGGCCCTGGTTCAAATGCTTGCATAAAAATTAAAACAAAGCGGATACGCACTCCCTAGGACTATGGGTTAAAGCACACAATAAAATATCCCAATAAAATAAAATAAAATAAAATAAAAAAGAAAAGAAATCACCATGGGTTGCCTCCCATGAAGTGTTGAGTTTAGGTCTTTAGCTTGACCGCCCCCTCGTCAAGTTGTGCTCGAGTGAAATGATCAACCTCCTTAACATGGTCCTGAATGTAGTAAGGCTTCACACGCTGACCATTTACTTTGAATATTTGCCCAGAGGTTGATTGGAGTTCAACACTGCCATATGGGAAAACCTTTATAACAGTATAAGGTCCCATCCACTTAGATCGCAGCTTTCCAGGGAAGAGTTTAATTCTGGAATTAAAGAGAAGCACCTTCTGCCCTGGTTCAACAGTAGAGGGGCTGATCTTCTTATCATGTTTGAGCTTAGACCTCTCCTTGTATAGCTTAGCACTCTCATAGGCATTGAAGCGAAATTCCTCCAACTCATTTAGTTGGTGCAATCGTAATTCAGCAGCAACATTGGGATCCATGTTTAGCTTTTTAACTGCCCAAAATGCCTTGTGTTCCAATTCAACGAGGCAAGTGGCAGGCCTTTCCATACGATAGACGATAAGGAGACATTCCAATGGCCGTTTTGAATGCTGTGCGGTAAGCCCACAATGCCTCATCGAGTTTTAGAGACCAATCTTTTCGGTTGCCTCCCACTGTCTTCTCTAAAATTTGCTTGATCTCACGGTTTAAGACTTCAGCTTGGCCGTTTGCTTGTGGATGATAGGCTAAGGTACGCCTATGTTGCACTCCATATTTGTTTAAGAGCTTTTCAAAAAGCTTATTGCAGAAGTGACTCCCTTCATCACTGATAATTGCTCTAAGTGTTCCAAACCTACTGAATATGTTGCAGCGAAGGAACTTGGTAACCACTTGAGCATCATTCTTCCTAGTGGGTATAGCTTCAACCCACTTTGAGAGGTAATCAACAGCTAGAAGGATGTAGGAAAACCCATCTGATGGTGGGAAAGGTCCTATGAAATCGATTCCCCATATATCAAAAAGTTCTACTGGCATAATGCCAGTTAGGGGCATCTCTTGCTTCCTTGCAATTCCTCCTGTTCTTTGACACTGATCACATGACTTAACAAAGGTGTATGTGTCCTTGAACATGGTGACAAGCGGGTATTTCGTGAGCGAAACCCAAGTGAGGGTTAAGCTACTGTCGTTTAAATCCCTTCTCAAAATATTAATTCCCTTAACTAATGCTAAATAGAATAGCGACAAGAAAGGGGTCGATCCCACAGAGATTACCAAGTTATCTAGCTTTAACTCAAATCACCAAATTAATCTTGCTTAAAACAATGTCTTGGCAAAAAGTTTTCTTTTTTATAACTAAAGATCTAATTTTTATTTGGTTTTCTGAATAAACAAAGAAAGTAAATTGATTTCAGGATTAAGATTCAAGGATTAAAGGCATCTAGGGTCACAATTTCACCTCCCTATGTTATCTCTACTAGTTCATGGTATTAGGGTTGTCTGATTGAAAACATGCTAAACATAAGCCAAGGATAACAAATGGTTATTGAGGTCCTTTTAAGAGTTGTATGCCAGAATGGTCATCTAAACACACAAACATGCAAAGCCAATAAATCATACTTGCAAAAGGATAATGATCACACCAATTACAAATAAGTTATGAATCTCAATCTGCCCCAGACTAGGGCTAAGAATACCAAGGTGTACATCCAAAGATAAAAATTAAGAACAGATTCATAAAACATGCAAAACTTCAATCATCCAAACCCAATATTCATAAACACAAAGAAAGCAACAAGGGGGCTACATTGCTCCCCTAGATTATAAGAACTACTCACGCATGATTACAAGCAAAACCATAGCAGTAAAGCTAAACATCTTCTTCTAATCCACGCGCGCAACAAAGCTTCAAATCCAGGCTCCAAAATCTGCGACGGCTGCTCTCCTAGGTCAAGGAGCAACCTCCAAGTCGTGGAGCCTCTCTCTCTCTAAAAACGTGTAGGGGGGTCTAGGATAGCTAGCAGGGGGCATGGATGCTGTATTTATAGAGGTTGAATGGGCCTTGAGGTGTGTAACCTAGCCCATCTATCAAAACGACGTAGTTTTGATAAGTAACACTCGAAACTTTAAAATCTCTATCTTCTATCCACAATTTGGACTTGGGCCTTCAGGAACAAATGATCAGCATGGAAAAACGATAGGATCGGTCCAAAAATATCTCTGCACGTCAATTTGCACGTGATATGGTGAATTCACGTGCAACTCCAAATCAGCTCAAACTTCTCCCCAAGCTTCCTTGCATCCTGTAGAGGCCTGAGAAGCAAAAAGAGGCTTGCACGTGAAATGGGTGAATTCACGTGCAGCTCCAAATGCTCTAAAATTTCTATGGTAGGTAGAGGACATCATTCTAAGAAACTTTTGTTCTTGCACGCCAATTGTTTGAGGCCATCTACTATGTCAAAAGTGAGCTCCAAAATCTGCCAAAACAGCTTAAAAACGCATGTATCATCTTCCTAGGGGTTAGAGCAAATATATATGATATATGAAGCAATAAGTCTCTAATCATGCTCTTAAACATCCTAAATAAATACTAGAATAACGGCATAAAATGCACGTTATCAAATACACCACACTCGAACCATTGCTTGTCCTAAAGCAAAAACATACAAGCATGCAAAAATAAAATAAACACGCAGTCAAGCGGAAGAAAAATAAAATAACAATCAAGGAGAATCATGGTTTCCTAAGCATGCAACTCTATCATGATGAAATGGGAATTTAAGCATCAAATTGAGTCATAGCTTAGTTCATTCATGTCCATATCCCTAGTCCAACAACCATGCAATATCACCACTTAAATTTCGATATGAGCAAGCAATCCATGATAAAATAGCACCTAGTTTCCTTTTAAGTTCTTACCAAGGATAAGCAGCCTCACTCAAACATAATAATTCTCAAGCCCAATACCTATCAATGAACAATGGATGGAAAACTCTATCTCTACACTCGCCATCAGCTATTGATTCAGTACTTGCCAAGCAATCATGAGAGTTCCTTATTGTGCTCATCAAAGAAAACACACCCTCTATTCTACTTTATTTGAACTCACACGCTAGTCTAAACTCAATAAACTCACACTCTATTCTAATAACTGATAAAACAAAACCATGAGCTAAAGAATTGAGCTCAAAACTCTCAAAATAAAACACAATTCAGCCAATATGGCTACAAATCTAAACAATCCCACATAAACATCAAGCCCTTGTGGCTTTTATTCTGAATCTTTGTTTCTTTTTTTTTTGTTTTGTTTTTTTTGTAATAATCTTACAAGGTTGCATTTTATGCTCTCCCTTGATGGATTATTCACTCTTTTTTTTTACTCACATAACACATAAATAAGACTGATTTTTTTTTTAATGCATACCCCTTGCCATTTTGCTACATAAGGAGAGACAAAAATTCATTGATGTCTCACATCCCATTTTCCAATTAAGTGATGGCTTTTTCACATTCTATATCACAGCCTTTTCCAATAATATCACAAAATAAAGAAAAGGATGCAAAGACAGTCACAGTGACTTAGAGGTCTTGCATCCTAACTAAACACCAAACACTGAGCACTAATAAGTAATCACATGCTTACTTGACTCCTACCATTAAATAACCAATGTTGAATGCAAGAAGAGTAGCAATTATTACCCATACCCTCAAATGGCACTCAAAGGCTAAAAGAAGCTGTTCTCATTTTTCATTTCTCTTTCACTCAACTTTAAGGGTTACTTAGGTCTATCATAGCATTTCATGCTCAGCTAATATTCAAAACTCAGCTCCAAAAACATGGTGATATCATTCAAAAGATAAAGACTTGATCAAACCAAATCAGAGCACATTTTAACTACTTTAACACCCTTATCACAACATGATACTAATGTGGCACAAAAAGTAAATTTTGAAGGCCAAAATTGCATACTTAATATCCATGCCTCCACAAGCAAATCATTCAAGCAAACAACTCAAACAATCATGCAACTAAAAACAGTTTTTTTTTAATAAAATTATAAATAAAACATGCAATCACAACATAAAAGACAAGCAAGTGGCTCAAGTCACTCCCCATACACCACACTTAAAATATGCTATGTCCTCATGGCAAAAAATAGGGTGTAAGAAAATACTTACCTCTCAGTTGGCAAGCTGTAGTAGTAGATAACATTGGCCACCATTCGTCGCATCTGAGCCACAAAGTCAACCGACGTCTTGCCGCGCACTTCCCAAGTTTCCTTCCCTTGGTGTGGAAGCCTTGGAAGATGGCCTCTCTTTATATAACGTGCAGAAGGAAAGATGCTCCAATTGGCGTGATACACGTGCCCCTAAATTTTCAGAGTGTTCTGACCAAAATAGCCCTTGCACGTGAATTGGTTGAATTGGCGTGCAGGTCAGAATTATTCCAAACTTTGGTGGTGGGTCCCCCTTGAGCTGGCAAGCAATAGTCCCTTCTGCACGTGAATTGTTTGAAGCTTCTAAGAGGGCTAAAATCGGTATTTTACAGTTTTGAGCCTCCATATGACAGCTAGCAATTCGCGTGCAAGAGTAAACGTGATTCAGATGGTCTTCATCTACTAGTCCAGAAAGTTACAGCTCAAAAGGAGGTGCACGCGAATTGGGCAATTCACGTGCAAATTCACGTTCAGGCCCAAACTGGCCCAAATTTCTCCACTTTGTTGCTTGTGCATTATGTACCATCTTTAAGTCTTGCACGTGAATTGGTTGAGCCCATCTTCAAGCACTTTTGGGCTTCACTTGCTCCTTGCTCCATGACTTTGACTTTAAAAACAATTCCACAAGTTCAGGACCCAATAATTTGCTCATCCTGCAAATGGTTAGTTAAGAAAGAAGCAAAGTCTCCTGCACAATGGTTAGCTTGCAAACAAATTTATTGAATAGAATAAATAAAAGAAAATAACATAAACTAAAACATAGCAATAAACATTGGGTTGCCTCCCAACCAGCACTTTATTTAAAGTCTGTAGCTAGACTTTCAGTTATGATCATGCAATGGTGAAAGAGAGGGAATCAACTATCTCCCTCTGAGTTGAATCAAAGTATGATTTCAGTCTGTTGCCATTCACCCAAAATTTCTTGCCATTTACAGCTTGGAGCTCAAAGCTCCCATATGGCTTCTTATCAACTATCACAAAAGGTCCCATCCACTTGGACCTTAATTTTCCAGGAAATAACCTCAACCTTGTGTTAAATAGAAGAACTTTCTGTCCTAAGGTTAAAGGTTCATTGTTGAGTTGCCTATCATGTAGTTTCTTAGTTCTTTCTTTGTAAAATTTAGCACTATCATAGGCATCCAGCCTAAGCTTATCTAACTCAATTAATTGAGTCATCCTAAGCTCCTTGATCTATTGTGGGTTAAAATTTAACTTCTTCAAGGCCCAATGAGCCTTGTGTTCTAGTTCCACAAGTAAGTGACATGCCTTACCATATAGAATACGGTAAGGTGACATCCCATTGGGAGTTTTGTAAGCTGTCCTATATGCCCATAAGGCTTCATCGAGCCTTTGAGACCAATCTTTCCTATTGGCTCCAACAGTTTTCTTTAAAATGGCCTTAATCTCTCTGTTGGACACTTCTGCTTGTCCATTAGATTGTGGGTGGTAAGCTAAAGACTTCCTATGAGTGACACCATACTTGTTCAATAACTTGTCAAACAATTTGTTGCAGAAATGACTACCCTCATCACTAATTATAGCCCTTGGTGTCCCAAAACGGCTAAAGATGTTCCTAGTAAGGAAGTGAGTCACAACCCTAGCATCATTCACTCTAGTAGGAATAGCTTCTACTCACTTAGACACATAATCCACAGCAAGCAAAATGTATGAATACCCATCAGAATTGGGGAATGGCCCCATGAAGTCAATGCCCCAAATGTCAAAAATTTCAACTGGAAGGATTCCAGTTAAGGGCATCTCATTTTTCCTAGACAGACCACCTACCCTTTGACATTTATCACACTTTTTGATGTAGACATAGGTGTCTTTCACCATGTGAGGCCAATAAAAGCCACACTGCATGATTTTAGCCACAGTTCTTTGCACCCCAAAGTGGCCCCCATAATGTGATGCATGACAATGATGTATTATGTCATCTACCTCCTCCTCAAGGACACACTTTCTAATGATTTGGTCTGGACACCTCCTATAAAGAATTGGGTCTTCTCAAATGAATTTCTTAGCATCCACTACCAATTTCTTTCTCTGGTGGTAGTCTAACTGCTTGGGTATGAACCCAGTGGCTAAATAATTTGCTATGTCAGCAAACCAAGGAAGATGATGCACCTCAAACAACTTCTTATCAGGAAAGTCATCTACAATGGGTAGAGACTTAGGTGCATTCTCCACACGAGAGAGGTGATAACGTGCATTTATGCCGTTATCCTATGCCTTATATAGGGTGTTTTAGCGTATGTTTTGTACCTATTTGCATGTTATTTTATACATATTTACTCTAATCCCTAGGAAGACCCTGTTTGGTGTATAGTGGTACTTTTTGAGTGTTTTTGGCAGATTTTGGAGCAACCTTTTCCCACACACTTTGGCTAGATCCCTCCATCAACTCAACAGGAAGCTATAGGAAGACGTTGGAAGCAAAATGAAGGCAAAATCAAGGTGCACGTGAAAAGGCTTTCTCACGTGCATTCTCACGTGCAAGGATTTTATTGCATGGACGCCTTCTACAACTCAAGAGGAAGCTTTGGAGCAAATTTGAGTCAAATTGGAGCTGCACGTGAAAAGGGTCTTCTCACGTGCAAGCATTTTTGCGCTCCAAATGATGTGTTTTGTTGTTTTAATCATTTTCCTCTAAAGAACTGGGGTCAAATTTGGTGTAGTTGGAGTTTTATTTCGCCTAGAACGTCGATTAGTGTCACTAACCAAAACGACGTCGTTTTGGCTGCAACCACATTTATATTTAGGGCACACCTTTTGTAACCCTAATTTGGCCCACTAAATCCTATAAATAGGGGTCTTTGGAGGCATTGTAAATCATCTTGAGTGGGAGAATCTGATCTGAGTTCTGAAAAGAGCTATAGCCATTGCTAAAAGATCGGATTGTCCTTGGCAAGGAGTGATTTTGGGCAGCAGACGCCGGAGTCTTTGGAGGCTGGAGTCCTGGTTCATCTTGGGGTCTTCCTTTATTGTCCTGGTACCGTAATCATGTTCTTTCTTATAATTGTTATTGCTTTCGTCATGATTATGGAGTAGTTTTGTTAGTCTAGGGGAGCAATGTAGCCCCCAATAAATTGTATTCAGTTTGGTTATGGTTGTTCAATAAAATAGAATTCAATTCTTGTTTAATTCACTTGCTTGTATGGAAATGCCTAGTTTATGCATAATTAGGTAATCTTAGCCCTTGTCTAGGGTGGAACACTAGTGAATTAGATTTAATATTGCATGATGGACCAAGTCTGCAACTATTAGATTGTTTATCTACCTTGATCACTTTTATTCACATGGACCAAATGGGATAAAAGCCTTAAATCTATCTTAGCATGGACCAAATGTAAGATAGGTAGGAGATAATCAACATGAACCTGAACTAGAACATAAATCAAGAACAAGAGCCATAACCAGACTATTACAATCGATTGGGTGGTAAACATTGTGACCCTAGATCCTTAATCACTGAAATTTCTATACCAATAGCTTGCCAACTTTCTGATTTAATCACCTTTCGTTCACATTATTTGTCCAACAAAAATCAATTGTCCAGACATAAAATCAACTTGTTAGCTTAGTGCTTGATGCTTAACAGCATTAGCTACCTCCCTGTGGGTTCGACAACCGGAGTCTTAATACTCCATTTTCTTACTTGACCAGGACACTTGCTGCAAAACCTTCGAACATAATTTATGTGGGTCAAGTTTTTGGCGCCGTTTGATAACGTGCATTTATGCCGTTATTTTATAGCCTATTTAGGGTATCAAAGAGCTTGTTTAGAGCCTTTTTAGTACCATATTTCATATATATTTGCTCTAACCCCAAGAAAGACACTACTTGTCTTGTACATGTGTTTTTTGAGCTGTTTTGGGCAGGTTTTTGGATGATTTCTTTTTTTAGTCATCAGCTAGACTACTCTATCTCCTAAAGAGGGAGCTTGTGGCAACTTATGATCTCAAAAGGAGGCATTTTGAAGGCTACAAGCGACAAGGCCGCAAGAGGTCTCTTCACACTATTAGTGCGGAACAAACATTTTGATTTATTTGACCACGAAGATGGCCTTAAAAATATCACGTGCAGAAGGGAAAGTTGCTTCAAATGATGCCCTTTACCTCTCATAAAAATTTCAGAGCAAAAGGACAACAAAATATTTTGCACGTGATATTGGGATTTGATTTTTTTGACCTAGTAGGAGGTTTCAGATGATCTCACGTGCAGAACAAAAGTTGCTCCAAATAATGTCATCTATCTCTCATAAAACTTTCAGACCATTTGGAGGTGCCCGTGAAAATGACCTTTTTCACGGGCAAGGATATTTTTTGCATGGAAGGCTTCTATCCGATGTGATAAAGTCTTGGGTGAAGTTTCGAGCAAATGGAGCTGCACGTGAAAAGGGTCTTCTCACGTGCATTCTCACGTGCAAGCATTTTTTGCGCTCCAAATGACGTATTTTGTTGTTTTAATCATTTTCCTCTAAAGAACTGGGGTCAAATTTGGTGTAGTTTGAGTTTTATTTCGCCTAGAACGTCGATTAGTGTCACTAACCAAAACGACGTCGTTTTGGCGCACCACATTTATAATTAGGGCACACCTTTTGTAACCCTAATTTGGCCCACTAAAACCTATAAATAGGGGTTTTTGGAGGCCTTGTAAATCATCATGAGTGGGAGAATCTGATCCGAGTTCGAAAAAGAGCTATAGCCATTGTTAAAAGATCGGATTGTCCTTGGCAAGGAGTTTGGGCAGCAGACGCCGGAGTCTTTGGAGGCTGGAGTCCTGGTTCATCTTGGGGTCTTCCTTTATTGTCCTGGTACTGTAATCATGTTCTTTCCTATGATTGTTATTGCTTTTGTCATGATTATGGAGTAGTTTTATTAGTCTAGGGGAGCAATGTAGCCCCCAATAAATTGTATTCGGTTAGGTTATGGTTGTTCAATAAAATAGAATTCAGTTTTTGTTTAATTCACTTGCTCGAATGGAAATGCCTAGTTTATGCATAATTAGGTAATCTTAGCCCTTGTCTAGGGTGGAACACTAGTGAATTAGATTTAATATTGTATGATGGACCAAGTCTACAACTATTAGATTGTTTATCTACCTTGATCACTTTTATTCACATGGACCAAATGGGATAAAAGCCTTAAATCTATCTTAGCATGGACCAAATGTAAGATAGGTAGGAGATAATCAACATGAACTTGAACTAGAACATAAATCAAGAACAAAAGCCATAACCTGATTAGTACAATCGATTGGGTGGTAAACATTGTGACCCTAGATGTCTATACCAACCACTTGCCAACATTCCGATTTAATATCTTTTTGTTCAAAATATTTGCACAACAAACATCAATTGTCCAGACATAAAATCAACTTGTTAGCTTAGTGCTTGCCGCTTAACAGCATTAGCTACCTCCCTGTGGGTTCGACAACCGGAATCTTAATACTCCACTTTATTACTTGACCAGGCACTTGCTGCAAAACCTTCAGACATAATTTATGCGGGTCACCGTTGCCGGGGAGGCAAGCCAAACGTTGTTAGGACTAAGTGACATTAGGTGCTTAAGTTTATTTGTGATCTGGAATTTTATTTTCTTATAATTTTGCTAGTACGGTGTTACCTGGTATCTTTTTGTTTTTACATTACAGGGGTGCACCATAGGTGTTTGAGAAAATTCCTCTGTGTATGCGTCACACCAGGGGTGAGTTATTACCATACGATCCCGTAGTCGAACGGACATTGCGAGAGCGTAAGAGGTCGAGAGGGTATTAGCTGCAGCTGAACAGCAGTTGGAAGGCTTACATACCTTGTGTGAAGAAATCATGGCTGAAAACAGAGCAAGGGAAGATCAGGGACACAACGGCCAAGGAGGTTATCAGCCAAGGACCTTCATGGATTATGCTAGACCTGTACTATCGGATGAGTATTCAGGCATTAGAAGGGTGCCGGTCCAAGCAAACAACTTCGAGCTGAAGCCTGCGCTACTGCAAATGGTTGGGCAAGATGCATTCCGAGGCTCGGCACTAGATGATCCACACAACCATCTAGCGCGATTCTTGCAAATTTGTGACACCATCAAAATTAATGGAGTCTCGGATGACGCCATTAAGCTGCGACTCTTCCCATTTTCCCTAAAGGACCGAGCTCTTGGTTGGTTCCAGTCCCTACCTGCTGGCAGCATACACACATGGGACCAAATGGTGGAGAAGTTTCTCTCCAAGTACTTTCCACCAACAAGAGTTATTCATTTAAGGAGCCAAATAAATCAATTCACCCAGCACGGTGATGAGTCGCTATACGAGGCCTGGGAGCGATTCAAAGATTTGGTTAGGAGGTGTCCTAATCATGGCAGGCCAGAATGGTTACAAGTCGAATCTTTTTATGCAGATCTGCACGCAAATATAAGGAGCATGATAGATGCAGCCGCTAGAGGAGCGTTCATGATGATGGAGCCTTCTGCAGCAGTGGAGCTTTTAGAGCGAATGGTGTTGTCAAACTGCCAATGGTCCAATGACAGACGCCCTAGAGCTGAGCCGGTGGCTGCGGTATCAAATTCATCAAATTCAACTCAGTTCGATGAGTTGACAAGGAAGATGGAGTTACTGACAGAGCAAATGTCAGTAATGGCTGTTCGTATGGAGGGCAGAACTGAACAACCAAAGGCAGTTACTGAAGACGCTGCTGCAGCCCAGCTATACGAAGAAGCCCAATATGTTGGGAATCGAGGTGGAGGATTTCAGCGACAATTTCAGAATCCAAACCAGTACCAGAATCCTCCTCAGCCCAACAACTTCCAGAATCAAGGAGGACCTCACCAATTTCAACAATAGCCTTACTTATGGCCAAGGCGAATAAGGTCTCTGCTCTTGGAGCAACACAGGTATGGAGAACATTCTCGGCCACAACTTCCTCATGGGTTCCAGAAGATGCCTCAACAGAGGAGGAAGACAAAGAGAAGGCAAAGGATGAAGAGATGCGGAACTTCTTTTATCAATTTGGTAAGCAAGCAACGGATAGAATGAGTAAGGAGGAGACGAGGATTGAGTCCCTTACCACTTGTCCCAGGATCTTGGGGCTGCCATGAAGAATATAGAGCGACGATTGGCCAGCTAGCAAATGTAGTTAGGCCATCTTCATCAAACACTTTTCCTAGCAATACGGAGGTCAACCCAAGGGAGCAATGCAAAGCTATAATGCTTAGAAGTGGGAAAGAACTACCAGTGGAGAGAAGAAAGTCGAGCCAAACAAGGAGGAGTCGGAACAAAGATGCCCAGGGAGGAAGCTAAAGAAGGAGATCTTGAGCGACGTAAGGACCAAGGAAAAAAGATTGGGAGTAGTCAACCGACAATCCGTCAGCCTGAAGTTAGCTCTCCCGTTCCGTATCAACCTCCTATGCCGTATCCTCAAAGGCTAAGGAAATAGAAATTAGATGCTCAGTTCCAGAAATTCTTAGATGTATTCAAAAAGCTGGAGGTGAACATCCCATTCATAGAAGCCTTGGAACAGATGCCTGGATATGTCAAATTTTTAAAGGATCTACTGTCCAAGAGGAGAAGCTACACTGATTGTGAGATAGTGGCTCTTAGAAATGACATTAGTGCAGTGGTGCAGCACAAGCTACCATCCAAGTTTAAAGATCCGGGTAGTTTCACGCTGACCTGTACCATTGGCACCTCGCAATTGGAGCAAGCCCTATGTGATTTAGGGGCGAGTATAAATCTGATGCCAATGTCCATCTATCGGCGACTGGGCTTGACTGGAATAAAGCCCACTTCCATATCTTTACAATTTGCTGATCGATCGATAGGAAAGCCGGCGGGCATCATTGAAGATGTTTTAATCAAGGTGGATCGCTTTATCTTCCCGTGGACTTTGTTGTTTTGGAAATGGAAGAAGATAAAGGAGTCCAATTGATTCTTGGAAGGCCATTCCTGAGTACCGGCGGGGCCTTGATCGATGTAAACTCAGGGGGAGTTGACGCCGTGTGTGGATGAAGACGCAATGGTGTTCAACATGGAGCGTTCGATGCGCATGGCAAATGATCATTCCAGCTGTTATTGGATTGATCAGATTGCTGAATTCGTGGACAGCTACTTTGAAGAGAGCTTGATCACTGAAAGCTTGGATCACGAATTGCAGCAGGTGGATTTTGCGGAGGTGGAACCGGAAGAGACTTATGAAGTGCTGAAAGAACAAACTGAGCAGCAGCCTTCCTCAACTGAATCCTCAGCAATCACGGAACCCTTGCCAGTTCTGAAGCAACTCCCAGAACATCTGAGGTACGAGTTTTTGGATACACAAGGGCGTTACCCTATGATAGTAGCTGCATCCTTAACAGTATAAGAAACCAGACAGCTACTAGAAGTCTTAAGGGAGCATAAGCAGGCCCTGGGGTGGTCTCTGGATGATATAAAAGGTATAAGTCCAGCGGTCTGCATGCACAAGATATTGATGGAGGAGTCTTATACTCCTACTGTAGAGCGCCAACGCAGGCTCAATCCTACAATGAAGGAAGTCGTTGGCAAGGAGATTCTGAAGTGGAGGAAAGCGGGCATCATATATGCCATTTCAGATAGCTCCTGGGTTAGTCCAGTACAAGTGGTTCCCAAGAAGGGCGGCATGACAGTGATACGCAATGAGAAGAACGAGCTTATTCCATCCCGCACAGTGACCGGGTGGCGCGTGTGCATTGATTACCGCAAGCTGAATAAAGCCACGCGTAAGGACCACTTTCCGTTACCTTTCATTGATCAAATGCTAGATCGGTTAGCTGGCTACCCGTATTATTGTTTTCTGGATGGTTATTCTGGATACAACCAGATAGCAGTTGCCCCGGAGGATCAAGAGAAGACTACATTCACGTGCCCTTTTGGCACGTATGCTTTCAGGCGTATGCCATTTGGTCTCTGCAACGCACCTGCTACCTTCCAGAGGTGTATGATGGCCATTTTTCAAGGTTTGGTGGAGGACATTATGGAAGTCTTTATGGATGATTTCTCGGTATTTGGTTCAACTTTTTCCATCTGCCTCAGAAATCTGGAAACCGTGTTAGTCCGATGCAAAGAAAAGGACTTGGTCTTGAACTGGGAGAAGTGTCACTTCATGGTCAAGGAAGGAGTCGTCCTTGGGCCTAGAGTGTCCGCAGCTGGGTTGGAAGTAGATAGAGCAAAGATCTCCACCATTGAGAGTCTACCTCCTCCCACTAATGTGAAGAGCATCCGGAGCTTTCTGGGTCATGCAGGGTTTTATCGGCGGTTCATCAAAGATTTCTCAAAAATTGCCAAGCCCCTAAGCATGCTTTTAGAGAAGGATGTTCCTTTCATATTTTCGGAAGACTGCCTTCAGGCCTTTACATGCTTAAAAGAGAAGCTCAGTTCAGCACCGGTGATAGTAGCTCCAGGCATCGGTCGCAACCCTTTGAGCTGATGTGTGATGCGAGTGACTTTGCAGTCGGAGCAGTGCTTGGGCAGAAACGGGACAAAGTTTTCAGGGCAATATATTATGCCAGTCGCACACTCAATGAGGCCCAGCTCAATTACACTACTACAGAGAAGGAGTTACTTGCTGTGGTGTTTGCTTGTGATAAGTTTCGGTCATATCTTTTGGGCACTAAGGTCATTGTTTACACCGACAACGCTGCCCCTGAGATATTTGTTCAGCAAAAAGGATGCGAAACCCAGGTTGATCAGATGGGTTTTGTTACTCCAAGAGTTTGATCTGGAGATTAAAGACTTGAAGGGGACTTCCAACACCGAGGCAGACTATTTGTCAAGGCTGGAGCTAGGGGAAGGTAGTACACAAGGTGCTACTATTTCGACACCTTCCCTGATGAGCGGCTCTTTGTAGGCTGAAGCAAAGACGCCATGGTTCGCTGATATAGTGAACTACCATGCATGTGACTATGTGCCTACGAGTTTACTTATCAGGAAAAGAAGAGGTTCCTCTTTAATGCAAGAAGATACATTTGGGATGAGCCTGTTCTATACAG
Organism: Taxillus chinensis; assembly: GCA_023512835.1. NCBI lineage: Eukaryota > Viridiplantae > Streptophyta > Magnoliopsida > Santalales > Loranthaceae > Taxillus > Taxillus chinensis. The sequence continues at coordinate 18,123,246 of CM042092.1, read as the reverse complement.
GCAATGTGCTGATCAGATCATCAGAAAATGTGTGCCAGAAGAGGAAGTGGACAGCATACTGAAGCATTGTCATTCATCTGACTATGCTGGCCATTTAGGAGTGCAGAGAACGGTGGCAAAGATCCTACAAAGCGGGTTTTACTGGCCAACCATGTTCACAGACACATACACCTTTGTTAAGTCATGTGATCAGTGTCAACGAACAGGAGGGATTACAAGGAAGCAAGAGATGCCCCAAACGGCATTATGCCGGTCGAACGTTTGGACATATGGGGAATCGATTTCATGGGACCTTTCCCACCATCGGATGGATTTTCTTACATCCTTCTGGCTGTTGACTACCTCTCAAAGTGGGTTGAAGCTATACCCACTAGGAAGAATGATGCTCAAGTGGTTACCAAGTTCCTTCGCCGCAACATATTCAGCCGGTTTGGAACACCTAGAGCAATTATCAGTGATGAAGGGAGTCACTTCTGCAATAAACTTTTCGACAAGCTCTTAAACAAATATGGAGTTCAACATAGGCGCACCTTAGCCTATCATCCACAAGCAAACGGTCAAGCTGAAGTTTCCAACCGTGAGATCAAGCACATTTTGGAAAAGACAGTGGGAGGCAACCGAAAAGATTGGGCTCTAAAACTCGATGAGGCGTTGTGGGCTTATCGCACAGCATTCAAAACGCCCATTGGAATGTCTCCTTATCGTCTACTATACGAAAAGGCCTGCCACTTGCCTGTTGAATTGGAACACAAGGCATTTTGGGCAGTTAAAAAGCTTAATATGGATCCCAAAGTTGTGCTTGACCTACGATTGCACCAACTAAATGAGTTGGAGGAATTTCACTTCAATGCCTATGAGAGTGCGAAGCTGTACAAGGAGAGGTCTAAGCTCAAACATGATAAGAAGATCAGCCCCTCTACTGTTGAACCAGGGCAGAAGGTGCTTCTCTTTAATTCTAGAATTAAACTCTTCCCTGGGAAGCTGCGATCTAAATGGATGGGGCCTTTCACATTTACAAAGGTTTTTCCATATGGCGGTGTTGAACTCCAATCAACCTTTGGACAAATATTCAAAGTAAATGGTCAGCGTGTGAAGCCATACTACATGCTGGACCATGTTAAGGAGGTTGATCATTTCACTCGAGCACAACTTGACAGCGGAGACGGTCAAGCTAAAGACCTAAACTCGGCGATTCATGGGAGGCAACCCATGGTGATTTCTCTTCCTTCTTATTTTATTTTATTTTATTTTATTGGGATATTGTTATTGTGTGCTTTAACCCATAGTCTACAGGAGTGCATATCTGCTTTGTTTTAATTTTATTTGCAGCATTTGAACCAGGGCCTAGGCCTATATTTCTTGATGGAACTTATGCGCTTGGGCTTACTTGGGCCTGTGTATCAGAACTTTAGATAACTTTTCTAAGGCCCACATCCACGCCCAGTTGAATTGAATCGAGAGGGGCCCACTCCAATCTATTGCCAACCCAAGGAGATGAAGTTATGGATTATATGATGGTATTTTGGGCCCACTAACCGACACGTTTTTGTACTTGGGAGATGGGCTACTAGTTTGTCAAATTTTAACAACATTGGGCTTCATTTAGGGTGTCAACTAGCTTGCTCGTGAGAAGCGGTATGTCACGTTCACATCTATAATGAATCTACGGTTCATCCGTGACCTACAGGTGAAATTTGGACAAAAAAGGCCCTGCCCGTGAAAAGGCTTTTCGCGTGCACAAGGGTAGAATGGTCCACTCGATCCGACATTTTGCACGAGAGGCAACTGGCATCTTCTAGACCCTTCGAGACCTGCCCGTGAAAACACTTTTCACGTGCACGGGGATAGACGCGTCTATTTCGATCTAAAATTTTGGTGGATGTAAGGACCCGTACCTTGAGTTAGTCGTTTTACCTCCTGAGTAGAGTTTTTCTAGATTTTGACCTAGTAAATGGACTCCAATGAATTCACGTGCAAAAGGAAAGATGCTTAGAATGGTGTCCTCTATCTACCACAAGAGTTTCAGGCCAAATGGACATGTATGTGAGGTGCACGTGATATGGGTCCAATTCACGTGCAAGTGTAATTGTCTTCTAAATGATGCAAGGAGGCTAGGGGTGAAGTTTGAGAGCATTTGGAGTCCATATGGGGGTGCACGTGAATTGGGGAATTCACGTGCAAATTGGCGGCGGGCATATTTTTGCATGGTTCCCTTGGTTTTGTCATTCTAATCATCTTTCTCCAAAAGACCATGTTGAAATTCCAGTATTTTGGCCTATAGGGGTGCGAAAAGGTGCTTAACTTGTGTGATCAAAACTACGTCGTTTTGATCCTGGGATTCACTTAATCAAAACTACGTCGTTTTGATGTTGTGTTGTCTATATAAGGAGGAGGAGTCCCTCTGTTTTAGGTTTAGGGTTTGTTGCTTCACCGGCCGTCGCAGAGAGAGAGAGAGGGAAGGAGAGCTCCTGGTTCCTCGCCGGGCGTCTTGCGTGGGTGGTCGGTGCTTCGTGGGTGGACGGCGTTCGGCTTGGGATCGGACCGTTCTTGTGTTGTTGCGTTTTCCTTGAGGTAGGGATTTTGTTCTTCCTAAATCCTCCTCTTGTCCTAGGGTCCTAGGGCAGAATATTATATTATTTATATGTAAATTCATATAGGTGTGACCTCCTATATGAATGTTGGCCTTCATGGGCGATTTTGGTGTTTCCGGTGTTTGTGTGATGCATGAAACGTGTTTGATAAAATGCCAGTTGACATGCCTGCTACATGTTTGATGAAATGCCTGTGTGAACTTAGCATGTGTGTATATGCCCATTAAGTGTTTGGTAATATGCCCGTGTGGTGGACTTGTGGTTTAGTGTATGTATGTATCCTTGGATGTTTGCTCTATGGCCTGAATGGGTTTGTGCGCTTGTGAACGGGTGCTCACCAAGTGTTTGGTTGTATGCTTGAGTGACCATGTGTGTTGTGTGCTTGATTGTGGTACTTGGCCCCGAAGAGGCGGTTAAATCACTTGGCCTGGAAGAGGCGGTTAAATCACTTGGCCTGAAGAGGCGGTTAAATCACTTGTGGTTAAAGTGTTAGCCTGTGTGGCGTGGAGGATTGTAAATTGTTGATGTGGTTGTTATTATGTTTGTTGAAATTATTGTAACACAACACCTCACTTGTACACATGGCATGTAGATGCTAGGAAACATGGGATGGGTTGGGGAGACATGATCCCTACCGAGCCGTGGTTGCTCACCCCTCCTACTTGTGTTTGCTTTTTTCCAGGGGACTTACGGGGCTTAGGTGGATACACCAAGGTGGAAGACCTTATTTATTTTATGTTATGTTATTTTTATGGGAGCCGATGTAACCCCAATGGGGATGGATTAAAAAGAGGACTTTGTAATAAAGACCGACTTTGTTATTGGTTTGTGGACAGCTTTGATGGACTATATTTTTCTTGAATGTGTTGTGAAAGTTTTAAAATGTTAAATTCTTGATTTGTATCCTTACCCCTTTGCCCTCCGTGTGGGTAAAGGGAAGTCACGTACCGGTTTCCTCGGGTTGGAAATCCGGGGCGTGACAATGGACGACGACGGAAGGGTGTGTAGAGTCATCCAAGCTCGCCCGTGAAAACACCTACCTTTGGCCATTGGACCGAACTTTCGGTGGGCGCTAGTGGCATCTTCTAGAGTCTTCTTTGGTGCACGTGAAAATGATGGAGCACTTTAAGAGGGTTATTTTCGTCTTTTCCCCTTGTGGTGAATCATTATAAATAGGGATGAGTTCCAAGCTTCAAACTCACATCTCATACTTTCTTCTCCTTTCTTCTTTGAGAGCAAAATCCCTTCTCCTGGTTAGTCATGGTGCATACAAGGAGAGCCCGCCAAGGAGAAGGCAGTCCTGAAGCCTCTGCCACCTCTATGCCTTCGGCATTGAGAGATGACGACACTATCTTCGTGGGGAATGTGCTTGATTGGAGATCCTGGAGTCCTCCACCCTTGATTGGACCAGGGGGGTTATGACCAAGGCGGCAGGGGGTTGGGACCGAGAAGGTTAGTATGCGCTCACAGTGATTTGTATTACCCTGGCCTGTTAGACTTTTATAATTCAGTCTATGTCAATGAGGAAGATGATGAGATAATTGGAGAGGTTCAAGGTGTCTTAATTTCTATTTCCCCTGCTATGTTGAGAGATTGCTTTGATCTGCAAAATCCCATGCACGCAAAGCCTGCATTGACCTTAGGAGAATATAGTAGAGCTTTACGAGATAATAAGGAATTTGGGAAACGTCGGCAATTTACAAAAAACGGATTTCACGGGAAATACCGTTGCCTTGCCAATTTGGTAGGGAGGTGCTTATGTTACAAACTAGTGGCGTAGACTCGCCCTAAATCCCATTTGGAGTTTATGTTTTGCATCGATCGTTAGTTACACATTGATTGGGCTGCGGAAATTTTTAAATTGTGGAAACGGGACATTCATAAATGTTTATATGGTCGACTACTTAGCATGCTTCACGCAATATCAATATGGTCATCTTAGTGCTCAAGTAGTCCCCACTGTTTTCCCCGGATAACTTGCAATTCAGAGTTCTCCATCCTGGGGGTGCCTTAGGAGTTAGCTACAAGGGCAAATGGGGAGATAGTATCCACGTCGCACCACGCCTTCACGTCACGCGCGTGCATATGGAGCAACGACTGCTAGGTTTAGGGACACCTCCACGCCCATGAATGCCCGGCGACAGCACATCTTCCAGTTGACTGCCATGTACATGCAGTTCAATGTTCACAAGGAGGAAATCTACAATTTCTTCCAAGGCATCAGTGGCCCAGTTATCAGTGAAGTTAACGTTCTTAACTGGCTTTCACTAATGGGCACATCACAAGACTTCAGCTGGATGAGCTGCTCGAGTACATCACTCAACATCAACAAGCAACGTCTCGTCCATCTGCCCGACCATGGGAAGCCCCGGAGCCAACTCCTGCTGCTTCTTATGAAGACTTACGGAAGCAAACTGCTCAACTACAAGAGGCACAGGTGGAAACCGTTCCAGAGATCGGGCTACTGAAGAAAAATCATACTCTTATCCTCAAGGAGCAGAAGGAAGTCAACGGGCTGCTTGGTAAGATCTGGAAAGCCCTGGGAAAGAAGAAGAAGAAAACTCCTACACCTCCCGTGGAGGATCCATTTGACGCACCGTCACCTCCGGTACAGCAGCACGCTGCACATAGCGAAGAGACACCGGAGTATCCCCAGTATCCGCAAGAGGCGGAGCCCTACACCGCTCCACCCTTCCCTCCGGCGGTTCTTGTTTATTTCACACCACCAGCCGGGCCCCGCTCTTCACAGGCCCTCGTTCCGTTAATCCGGCCGCTACAATGGTGGTCTAGCGCATCATCAGAAGCTCCCCAGGAAGATAACCTCGGGGTGCCCATCTATATTCATCTTCATCCGGCCCTCTCCACCGCTGATGCCACAGTTGCTTTTCAGTAGTTTACTTATGGAGACACCTTGCAAGCACGTTTTACATGTGATTCAGAAGTCTTCACGTCATCTTATTTGCAGCGTATCCTAGCTGATGAGTACTTATCTTCCGATGACGTTGACTTATTCTGCCGTACGATGCGACACGTGGTGGAGGCTGAACCCAACGACTACCCTATGGCTCAGTATACCTCTATCATGCTGTGCGAGATATATGAGCAGCCGTTAGAGGAGCATATCTTCCGCCGGCGGATGAATGGAGCAGCAGAAGGACATCGCTCTTGGCACCAGGTCCATGAGGTTCTTATACCGGTCCTCCTTGATCGACACTTTGTACTCTTGCAATTGGACCTGACTGTGGGCCATGTTGTCCTTTATGACCCGAGCCAAGCCCATGGGTTTTCCACACGCAAGAAGAAGCTTGTCCATGGTTTCTTGAAAAAAATCAAAAATGCACTCAGAAAAGAAGGGCTATTGACATCCAAGTTTCCTCTGGTCCACTTCAATGAAATGGAGCTTCCCCAACAACCTGATCAATTCAGTTGTGGGATTTTTGTCTGCTATTATTTGATAGCTCAGTTGCGAGATAAGGATACTTGGGCGCTCACAGGAGAAACCTCGGCTGACTTTGTCGCACGTCTTAGAAGAATGGTGGCCCATGTTATCTTCTACTATAGCGTACCCACCAACCGGTAACGCTCCTTTTCCTTTTACTTTTTCCATGCTCTGAGGACATCGCTTCATTTAAGTATGGGGGGGGGGTATTTCCCTTGAACCGGTTGCTTGTTTGTTTGCATGCATGTTTTGTTTTCATTTTTGTTATGTTTTGTTGTGACTGTATGTTTTGCCCGTGAGGTGCATGGCTACAAAGGCGTGTAATTCTAGTTGACTATATTGACCACCTTAGTATCTTGTTGTGATAAAGATGTTTCACTTGTTAAGGTGTGTTATAAGTTAGTTGAGCATGTCTTTACTTTTTGAATGATATCACCATGATTTTGGAGCCGACATTTGAATAGTAAGCTGAGCATGTTATGTTAGGATGAGCTTTGTAAACCCTGAAGTTGAGTGCAGAATAGGCATATACTTTTTGAGAGCACCATTATCTTGCCTTTGAGTGTATTTTATGGGTTATTGGGTTACCAATTCGCTCTTAATATTCATTACTAGCTATTTAATAGTTGGAGTTACTTAGGCATAAGAAGTACCTGTTTGTGCTCAGTGTTTGGTGTATGATGTTAGTGATTCCAGTATTTCAGCTCCGTTATTGTTTAAACAAACAAAAAAAAACAAAAGGGCTTGTGTGAGGACAATAGCAGAGTGAATAATCCATCAAGGGAGAGCATAAAATGCAACCTTGTAAGGTTATTACTAAAAATAAGTGTGAAAAAAAAACAAACAAAAAAAAAAGTGTTTGCCCGAATAAAGGCCACAATGGCTTACTGTTTTTATGTGTTTTTGTTTTCGTGTTGCAGCCATAATGGCTAAGTTGTTTTGTCTTGCAATTTGTTTCACAAGTGTGAGCTTCACTCTTTAGCTCCAAGTGTTTATTCGTAAGTAGAATAGAGTGGTCAAAAATGGACTAGAGGGTGTGTTTTCCTTGATGAGCACAATGGGGATCTCTTATGTTTACGTGGCAAAACTTAATCAATAGTTGGTAGTGGGTGTTAGAGTAAATCCTTAGCTGTTAGGCATTGATAGTAGGGCCTGAGAGGAGAGAAAAGAAAGTTATATTTAAGTGAGGCTGCTCTAACCTTGGTGAGGACTTTCAGGGGGAGCTAAGTTCATTTTATCCTTGCATGTTTGCTTGCTTCTATCTGAACTGTTAGTAACGATATTACATGGTTGTTGGACTTGATAGTAAGGGCATGTTTTGATTAACTTATGATTCATTTTTAGCTATTGGAATGTCTACTTCATCATGATAGAATTGTATGCCTTGGGAAACCATGCCTCTCTTGTTTGTTCGTTTATTCGTTCTTTTCCATTTGACTGTGTGTTTATTTCTTTTTGCTTGAGGACAAGCAAAGGTTCAAGTATGGGGGAATTTGATAACGTGCATTTATGCCGTTATCATATGCCTTATATAGGGTGTTTTAGCGTATGTTTTGTACCTATTTGCATGTTATTTTACACATATTTACTCTAATCCCTAGGAAGACCCTGTTTGGTGTATAGTGGTACTTTTTGAGTGTTTTTGGCAGATTTTGGAGCAACCTTTTCCCACACACTTTGGCTAGATCCCTCCATCAACTCAAGAGGAAGCTATAGGAAGAAGTTGGAAACAAAATGAAGGCAAAATCAAGGTGCACGTGAAAAGGCTTTCTCACGTGCATTCTCACGTGCAAGGATTTTATTGCATGGACGCCTTCTACAACTCAAGAGGAAGCTTTGGAGCAAATTTGAGTCAAATTGGAGCTGCACGTGAAAAGGGTCTTCTCACGTGCATTCTCACGTGCAAGCATTTTTGCGCTCCAAATGATGTGTTTTGTTGTTTTAATCATTTTCCTCTAAAAAGCTGGGGTCAAATTTGGTGTAGTTGGAGTTTTATTTCGCCTAGAACATCAATTAGTGTCACTAACCAAAACGACGTCGTTTTGGTCGCGACCACATTTATATTTAGGGCACACCTTTTGTAACCCTAATTTGGCCCACTAAATCCTACAAATAGGGGTCTTTGGAGGCATTGTAAGTAATCTTGAGTGGGAGAATCTTATCCAGGTTCGAAAAGAGCTATAGCCATTGCTAAAAGATCGGATTGTCCTTGGCAAGGAGTGATTTTGGGCAACGACGCCGGAGTCTTTGGAGGCTGGAGTCTTGGTTCATCTTGGGGTCTTCCTTTATTGTCCTGGTACCGTAATCATGTTTTTTCTTATAATTGTTATTGCTTTCGTCATGATTATGGAGTAGTTTTGTTAGTCTAGGGGAGCAATGTAGCCCCCAATAAATTGTATTCGGTTTGGTTATGGTTGTTCAATAAAATAGAATTCAGTTCTTGTTTAATTCACTTGCTTGTATGGAAATGCCTAGTTTATGCATAATTAGGTAATCTTAGCCCTTGTCTAGGGTGGAACACTAGTGAATTAGATTTAATATTGCATGATGGACCAAGTCTGCAACTATTAGATTGTTTATCTACCTTGATCACTTTTATTCACATGGACCAAATGGGATAAAAGCCTTAAATCTATCTTAGCATGGACCAAATGTAAGATAGGTAGGAGATAATCAACATGAACCTGAACTAGAACATAAATCAAGAACAAGAGCCATAACCAGACTATTACAATCGATTGGGTGGTAAACATTGTGACCCTAGATCCTTAATCATTGAAATTTCTATACTAATAGCTTGCCAACTTTCTGATTTAATCACCTTTCGTTCACATTATTTGTCCAACAAAAATCAATTGTCCAGACATAAAATCAACTTGTTAGCTTAGTGCTTGCTGCTTAACAGCATTAGCTACCTCCCTGTGGGTTCGACAACCGGAGTCTTAATACTCCATTTTACTACTTGACCAGTGCACTCTTGCAAAACCTTCAGACATAATTTATGCAAGTCAAGAGGTGATCAGCCACAGAATTTAGGGCTCCCTTTGTGTCTCTAATTTCAAGGTCAAATTCTGTAAGAGGAGAACCCACCTAATCAAGCGTGGCTTAGCTTCTTTTTTAGCAAACAAATATTTCAATGCGAGCATGATCAGTATAAACAATAACTTTAGACCCAAAAAGGTAGGGCCTAAACTTGTTGCAGCCATAAACCACGGCTAGCAACTCTTTCTCAGTGGTGGTATAGTTTTGTTGAGCATCATCTAAGGTCTTACTAGCATAGTAAATGACCCTAAACACCTTTTCTCGCCTTTTCCCTAAGACTACCCCCACAAAGATAATCACACGCATCACACATTAGCTCAAAAGGTGAGCCCAATCGGGTGTGACTATAACGAGTGCGATGACTAACTTACCCTTGAGGATGTTGAAAGCTTCTAAGCAATGTGCATTAAACTCAAAGCTTGTGTCTTTTTCTAACAACCTACTCATGGGTTTTGCAATTTTTGAGAAGTCCTTAATGAATCTCCTATAAAAGCCAGGCATGGCCAAGGAAACTTCTCACTCCTTTTTTCATTGGTTGGAGGTGGCGAGTCTCAATAGTGGAGATTTTTGCCTTGTCTACCTCCAAACCATGTGCGGACACCTTGTGCCCTAGAACTATCCCCTCGATTACCATGAAATGGCATTTCTCCCAATTTAGGACTAGTTCTTTCTCCTCACATCTCGCTAAGACCACATCTAGATTTTTCAAGCACTTGTTGGTAGGAGGAACCAAACACCGATAAGTCATCCATGAAGACCTCCATGATCTCCTCAACCAAACCCTGAAAAATGGCCATCATACACCTTTGAAAGGTGGCAGGGGCATTACAAATCCCAAATGGCATTCTCCTAAATGCAAAAGTGCCAAAAGGGCACGTGAAGGTGGTCTTTTCTTGGTCCTCGGGCTTAACCATGATTTGATTATACCCGGAATAGCCATCTAAAAAGTAGTAGTGACTATAGCCGGCTAACCTATCCAACATTTGGTCAATGAAAGGAAGAGGAAAATGATCCTTCCTAGTAGCCTTGTTCAGCTTTCTATAGTCAACACACACTCTCCACCCCGTCACAATGCGAGATGGGATCAATTCATTTTTCTCATTTTTAATCACGGTCATGCCCCCTTTCTTGGGCACAACATGCAATGGACTCACCCACTCACTATCGGAGATAGCATAAATTATACCCGCATTTTTCCATTTTAAAATTTCTTTTCTAACAACTTCTTTCATGGCAGGGTTTAATCTTCTTTGTCTTTCCGCAGTGGGTTTAAAATCATCATTCATCAAAATTTTATGCATGCAAATCCCTGGACTAATACCCCCTAATGTCTTCAATGTTCCATCCTAGGGCCTTTTTGTGTTTCCTAAGGACTTCTAGCAATTGAGTACACTCTACATCATTCAAATTAGAAGCAACAATGACAGGGAATTGATTTGTAGAGTCTAGAAATTCGTACCTTAGGTGTCCAGGCAGCTCCTTCAGTTCTGGAGCTGGAGGCATGTCATCTTCTTTCTCCTCCTCAGCTTGCTCCAGAGAGTTTGTAGATTGCTCATCTTCCTCAATGTCAAGTACATCTCTTCATCTTGTTGAGCTTCATAAGTCGAAGGGCTCCATTATTGGTGGTGGTAATTTCTTACGCAAGTAGTCTTCCACCAATTCCTCAAGGTCTTCAACCCAAAGGTAGTCCTCCTCCTCTTGACCTTGCAAAGCCTTCCCCATGTGGAAGACTAAGGTCTCCTCATTAATTCTCGAGTTAGCTGCCCTTGAGCAACATCAATCAATGCACCACCCGTTCGAGAAACGGTCTTCCAAGGAGTAGGCTGAACTCCTCTATCTTCTTCCATCTCCAAAACTACAAAGTCCGCTGGAAATATGAAGGAGCCCACTTTGACTAACACGTCTTCAATTATCCCTTCAGGCCTTCCAGGGCCTGGTCAAGAACCGCAATGATATGGAAGTGGGCTTCATGCCCTTAAGCCCAAGTCGCTTGTACAAAGCAAAGGAGATCAAATTGATGCTGGCCCCTAAATCACATAGGGCCTTCTTGCGGTGCATTGCCAATCACACATGGGAGATTAAAACCGCCCGTATCTTTATGCTTGATGGGCAAACTCGTTGAACAACACTGCTCACCTCGTTAGTGATCGCCACCGTCTCATGATCCCCATATTTCCTCTTCTTCTTCACAAAATCTTTGATGTATTTTCTATACCTAGGCATCCGATCCAAAATTTCCACAAATGGAATATTAATCTCAAGCCGCTTGAATAAACTCCGGAAGCGCTCATACTCTTCCACAACCCTCCGGTTCCTCGGCCTCCGAGGAAATGGCATAGTAGGCCTGAGCTCTTGCCTCTGTTCTTCGGTATTCTGTCTTGACTCAGTGCTGGTCCTTCTTTTCTTACACTCTTTCTTCGACTTTATCCGATTTCCCTTGGTCATCGGCTTCCAAGGGTCCGCTCTCATTCTTCTGGAATTGCCTTCTTCTTAGGCTCTTCGACTTCTTTCGGTGCCTTCCCACTTCTTAGAGTAATAGCCTTGCGGCTCTCCTTGGGGTTCACCTCAATATCACTTGGAAAAGATTTAGTTGAGACTCCTTGATTTATATTCGGGCCAAACTCACAAGCGACTTTTCTATATTCTTCATTGAAGATTCTATGGTGACTACCCTTTCCTCCAAATTATCCTCTCTTTTGGTTGGCTCATCCACATTCCGATATACCCTTCCTCTTTCTTGTTGAGGCCGAGGAATTTTTCGCTTGAATCCTGGAGGTGGGTGTAAATAATTATCCATAGCATACGGATTCCCTTCATCCCTGGGGGCACATATTTGTCTTGAAATGAGGTATCTCCCTCTCGGTTCTGGTTTCTCTGAAATGGCTGAGATTGTTGCTGGTTCTGGTTGTACCCTTGTTGTTATTGTTGAGGATAAAATTGCTGCTTCTGATATAAGCCCTTTCCTCCAACATAATTTGCTTCTTCAGCTCCACTCCAGCCCTGCTCAGCTACTGGTAAAGCTTGTAATGATCCTTCAACTTTAAGAGCCAATACTTCCATGCCTTTCACTAAAGCTTGAATCTGTGCTTGCATATCATTGGAAGAATTATCAACGGAAGCTATCTTCTCCCTTGGCTTTGAAGTACGCACATTAGACCACTGCCAATCAGCTAATGACAGCCTCTCTAAGAGCTCTGGCTGCGTCGGGCTCTAGATTTATCAAGCATCCTCCAAGAACTGCATTCACCTTGTCTTGTGAGTGAGACTAAAGACCTGTAGAAAGATTCAATTTGAATCCACTGGGGTCTTCCATGATCAGGGCATCTTCTCACTAAGTCTTTGAAATGCTCCCAAGCTTCATGAAGAGTCTCCATCTCATCTTGCCTGAATCTGCTAATCTCCCCTCTGAGCTGGCTCACCTTGGAAGGTGGGAAGTACTTTGATATGAACTTGGTCTGCATCTCCTCCCAAGTGTTGATTGAACCTGTTGTGATGTTGAACCAGCCAAGAGCTCTATCCCTTAAAGAGAAAGGGAAAAGCCTTAGCTTTATTGCCTCCTCCGATACATTATTGATCTTTATGGTGTCGCACATCCGGTAGAACCTCATCAAATGCTTGGTGTGGATCATCCACGGTTGTTCCTCCAAACGCGTTGTTGCTCACCATGTTGATCAACGCCGGCTTCAGCTCGAAGCTATTTACTTGGACTCTTGTCTGCCGAATCCCAGAATAATGGTCTGACATCATCGGCCTCGCATAGTCTAAGAAGGTTCTGGGCATAAACCTATTACCCTCTTCTTCTGGATATTGGCCATTGTAATTGGCCCCTCCTTGCGGTGCATCACCATCAGGCCTTAAATCTACCATCGGTTCACCTACGAATGCTCTAAGCCTTGCCAGGTGCTTCTTCAGCCTCACGTCTTGCTTCCCTAGCTGCTCTACGCCAAGCTCCGAACAATCTTTCGGGTTCCCGATTAAATGGTATAAACTCCTGTCTTGGCATGCACAACTAGGAATTCCTCAAACACTTGGTGTATGTTCTGTAAAACAACAAGAACACACCCAGCGACTCCGAACAAAAGAAAATAAATAAATAAAAAATCAAAGAAAAATAACGAGAAAATAAAAGACAAAATAAAACACCAAGATCGAGAATTCAAACAATTTCACTCAATGTTGATTTCTAAAGCTAGTCAACCGTTGAATTCCCGGAACGGCGCCAATTTGACGAACGGGTATTTCGTGAGCGAAACCCAAGTGAGGGTTAAGCTACTGTCATTTAAATCCCTTCTCAAAATATTAATTCCCTTAACTAATGCTAAATAGAATAGCGACAAGAAAGGGGTCGATCCCACAGAGATTACCAAGTTATCTAGCTTTAACTCAAATCACCAAATTAATTTTGCTTAAAACAATGTCTTGGCAAAAAGTTTTCTTTTTTATAACTAAAGATCTAATTTTTATTTGGTTTTCTGAATAAACAAAGAAAGCAAATTGATTTCAGGATTAAGATTCAAGGATTAAAGGCATTTAGGGTCACAATTTCACCTCCCTATGTTATCTCTACTAGTTCATGGTATTAGGGTTGTCTGATTGAAAACATGCTAAACATAAGCCAAGGACAACAAATGGTCATTGAGGTCCTTTTAAGAGTTGTATGCCAGAATGGTCATCTAAACACACAAACATGTAAAGCCAATAAATCATACTTGCAAAAGGATAATGATCACACCAATTACAAATAAGTTATGAATCTCAATCCGCCCCAGACTAGGGCTAAGAATACCAAGGTGTACATCCGAAGATAAAAATTAAGAACAGATTCATAAAACATGCAAAACTTCAATCATCCAAACCCAATATTCATAAACACAGCAAAGCAACAAGGGGGCTACATTGCTCCCCTAGATTATAAGAACTACTCACACATGATTACAAGCAAAACCATAGCAGTAAAGCTAAACATCTTCTTCTAATCCACGCGTGCAACAAAGCTTCAAATCCAGGCTCCAAAATCTGCGATGGCTGCTGCGATGGCTGCTCTCCTAGGTCAAGGAGCAACCTCCAAGTCGTGGAGCCTCTCTCTCTCAAAAACGTGTAGGGGGTCTAGGATAGCTAGCGGGGGCGTGGATGCTGTATTTATAGAGGTTGGATGGGCCTTGAGGTGTGTAACCTAGCCCATCTATCAAAACGACGTAGTTTTGATAAGTAACACTCGAAAATTTAAAATCTCTATCTTCCATCCACAATTTGGACTTGGGCCTTCAGGAACAAATGATCAGCATGGAAAAACGATAGGATCGGTCCAAAAATATCTCTGCACGTCAATTTGCACGTGATATGGTGAATTCACGTGCAACTCCAAATCAGCTCAAACTTCTCCCCAAGCTTCCTTGCATCCCGTAGAGGCCTGAGAAGCAAAAATAAGCTTGCACGTGAAATGGGTGAATTTACGTGCAGCTCCAAATGCTCTAAAATTTCTGTGGTAGGTAGAGGACATCATTCTAAGAAACGTTTGTTCTTACACGCCAATTGTTTGAGGCCATCTACTATGTCAAAAGTGAGCTCCAAAATCTGCCAAAACAGCTTAAAAACGCATGTATTTGTACATAGCATCTTCCTAGGGGTTAGAGCAAATATATATGATATATGAAGCAATAAGTCTCTAATCATGCTCTTAAACATCCTAAATAAATACTAGAATAACGGCATAAAATGCACGTTATCACATGGTTGGCCGATAAAACCCACTTTGTAGGATCTTTGCCACCGTTCTTTGCACTCCTAAATGGCCAGCATAGTCGGATGAATGATAATGCCTCAGGTATGCTATCCACTTCCTCTTCCTGGCACACATTTTCGATGATCTGATTAGCACATTGCCTGTAGAGGACAGGCTCATCCCAAATGTATCTTCTTGCATTAAAGAGGAACCTCTTCTTTTCTTGATAAGTGAACTCGGTAGGTACATAGTCGTATGCATGGTAGTTCACTATATCAGCAAACCATGGCGTCGTGCTTAGTTATAAAGAGCTGCTCATTAGGGTAGGTGTTAGAAATAGTAATACCTTTAGTGTTACCTTCCCCTAGCTCCAGCCTTGATAAATGGTCTGCCACAGTGTTGGAAGTCCCCTTCAAGTCTTTAATCTCCAGATCAAACTCTTGGAGTAACAAAACCCATCTGATCAACCTGGGTTTAGCATCCTTCTTGCTGAACAAGTATCTCAAGGCAGCGTGGTCGGTGTAAACAATTACCTTAGTGCCCAATAGATACGACCGAAACTTACCACAAGCAAACACCACAACGAGTAACTCCTTCTCTATAGTAATGTAATTGAGTGGGCCTCATTGAGTGTGCGACTGGCATAATATATTGCCATGAAAACCTTATCCCGTTTCTGCCCAAGCATCGCTCTGACTGCAAAGTCACTCGCATGACACATCAGCTCAAAGGGTTACGACCAGTCAGGAGCTACTATCACAGGTGCTGAACTGAGCTTCTCTTTCAACACTGTAAATGCCTGAAGACAGTCTTCAGAAAACACAAAAGGAACATCCTTCTCTAAAAGCATGCTTAGGGGCTTAACAATTTTGGAGAAATCTTTGATGAACTGCCGATAAAATCCTGCATGTCCCAGAAAGCTCCGGATGCCCTTCACATTGGTGGGATGAGGTAGATTCTCAATGGTGGAGATCTTTGCTCTGTCTACTTCCAACCCAGCTGCGGACACTCTTTGCCCAAGGATGACTCCTTCCTTGACCATGAAGTGACACTTTTCCCCGTTCAAGACCAAGTCCTTTTCCTTGCATCGGAATAACACGGTTTCCAGATTGCTGAGGTAGATAGAGAAAGATGAACCAAATACTGAGAAATCATCCATAAAGACTTCCATAATGTCCTCCACCAACCCTTGAAATATTGCCATCATGCACCTCTAGAAAGTAGCAGGTGTGTTGTAGAGACCAAATGGCATACGCCTGAAAGCATACGTGCCAAAAGGGCACGTGAATGTGGTCTTCTCTTGATCCTCCGGGGCAACTGCTATCTGGTTGTATCCGGAATAACCGTCCAGAAAATAATAATACGGGTAGCCAGCTAACCGATCTAACATTTGATCAATGAAAGGTAACGGAAAGTGATCCTTACGAGTGGCTTTATTCAGGTTGCGGTAGTCGATGCACACGCGCCACCTGGTCACTGTGTGGGATGGAATGAGCTCGTTCTTCTCATTGCGTATCACTGTCATGCCACCCTTCTTGGGAACCACTTGCACTGGACTAACCTAGGAGCTATCTGAAATGACATATATGATGCCAGCTTTCCTCCACTTCAGAATCTCCTTGCCTTGCCAACGACTTCCTTCATTGCAGGATTGAGCCTGTGTTGGCGCTCTACAGTAGGAGTATAAGACTGCTCCATCAGTATCTTGTGCATGCAAACCATTGGACTTATACCTTTTATATCATCCAGAGACCACCCTAGGGCCTGCTTATGCTCCCTTAAGACTGCTAGTAGCTGACTGGTTTCTTCTACTGTTAAGGACGCGGCCTACTATCACAGGGTAACGCCCCGTGTATCCGAAACTCGTACCTCGGATGTTCTGGGAGTTGCTTCCGAACGGGCAAGGGTTCCGTGATTGCTGAGGATTCGATTCTTGAGGAAGGCGCTGCACCTTGGTCATCCAAAGACTTCATAAGTCTCTTCCGGTTCCGCCTCAAAGAAAATCCACCTGTTGCAATTCGTGATCCAAGCTTTCAGTGATCAAGCTCTCTTCGAAGTAGCTGTCCACGAATTCAGCAATCTGATCAATCCAATAGCAGCTGGAATGATCATTCGCCTTGCGCATCGAATGCTCCATGTTGAACACCACTGCGTCTTCATCCACATGCGGTGTCAACTCCCCCGAGTTTACATCGATCAAGGCCCTTCCAGGTACTCGGAACGGCTTTCCAAGAATCAGTTGGACTCATTTATCTTCCTCCATTTCCAACACAACAAAGTCCACTGGGAAGATAAAGCGATCCACCTTGATTAAAATGTCTTCAATGATGCCCGCCGGCTTCCCTATCGAGCGATCAACAAATTGTAAAGATATGGAAGTGGGCTTTATTCCGATCAAGCCCGTCGGCCGATAGATGGACATTGGCATCATATTTATACTCGTCCCTAAATCACATAGGGCTTGCTCCAGTTGCGAGGTGCCAATGGTGCAGGTTAGAGTGAAACTACCTGGATCTTTAAGCTTGGGTGGTAGCTTGTGCTGCACCACTGCACTGATATCATTTGTGAGAGCCACTATCTCACAATCAGTATAGCTTCTCCTCTTGGACAGCAGATCCTTTAAAAATTTGACGTAGCCAAGCATCTATTCCAAGGCTTCTATGAATGGGATGTTCACCTCCAGCTTCTTGAATACGTCTAAAAATTTCTGGAACTGAGCATCTAACTTATTTTCCCTCAGCCTTTAAGGATACGACATAAGAGGTTTATATGGAACGGGAGTGCTAGCTTCAGGCTGGCTGGCTGTCGGTTGACTACTTCCAGCCTGTCCTTTTGGGTCCTTATGCTGCTCAGCACCTCCTTCTTTAGCTTCCTCCTGGGCGTGCTGTTCCGACTCCTCCTTGTTTGGCTCAATTGCCTTCTCTCCAGCTGGTAGTTCTTTCCCACTTCTAAGCATTATAACTTTGCATTGCTCCCTTGGGTTGATCTCCGTATTGCTGGGAAAAGTATTTAATGAAGATGGCCTAACTGCATTTGTTAACTGGCCAATCTGCTGCTCTATATTCTTCATAGAAGCTCCAAGATCATGGACAGAAGTGGTAAGGGACTTAATCCTCGTCTCCCCCTTACTCATTCTGTCAGTTGCTTGCTTAGCAAATTGATAAAAGAAGTTCCGCATCTCTTCATCCTTTGCCTTCTCTTTGTCTTCCTCCTTTTGTTGAGGCATCTTCTGGAACCCAGGAGGAAGTTGTGGTTGAGAATGTTCTCCATGTTGGGATAGTGCTATATAAAGCAATGTGTAATCCTAATAATGTAAAGACTATTTCTAATTAATTGAAATATTTTTTTGTTCAAATATTTATTAGATTGCATTATTCTCGCTTTCTTGTGTGGCCGAGCATCATAACATCTCATTGCTTATCAAAGTCTATTACTTGGGTATGTGTGAGACACATACAATAGATCCACTAATTAGACTAAGTATAAAATTAGTTCACAATCGGTTAATAGAGTTTGGGATGCTCTATTCGATAAGATTGTGGTGCGGACTATTTCCATAGTGGGAGTGATCTAATCTAGGATCATTGTAAAGAGTTTACAAATAGTAGTGCCAGGTATGTAATCATACATATTGAACAGGACCATGATAGAATAAGTTCTTCAACTAATATCCGTTGCATTGTATGAAGAACTTTATATTTTATCGCTAGATGACTGATTTATGGATTAATCTTAATCCAGACCGTTTGATTAACTCATGTCTATAATTTATGTCTTTTGACTTATTAATGAGTGACAGGCTTAGTGCTTCAAATACCTCGATATCTTGGAGATATAATATTATAGATAGTGGGAGCGTCAAGTTAGGTGCATGGAATCCATTGCTTCGTTATACGAAGAGTAATGATATTCCCATGTTGTTTAATTCAGGATTCTTGGGTGAATCAAGCGCTTGTAATTATATTAGATATAATTTATTATAAATCCTAATTCATGATTGAATCATGAATAGGTCACCCATTAGAGAATTAATGGTAACACATGGATAAAGATATAATTAGAGAGGTTGAACGGAATCTATTGATACATGTCTCTAATTATGAATATCATAGTAGAGGATCATATCACATGGAAATCGGTTATATCGATGGACAAATAATTTATTATGGATTCTTGTAATCATATCTCGCTTGATCTTAGAGTGCGGTTTTAGTCCCTGATCGTGGCTCGGACTAAAACTAATAAATAATGATTTAATTGATTAATGAGATTAATTAATTAAATATTATTTATTGAGACTTCGATTAAGTGGGTCCATTTGGTCCCTCTTGCTAGCACCGTTTATTCTTGTATGGAGTACTGGATCGTTGTGAGTTGATTCTCTTGTTTGTGCTTAAGAGCTAATTAATTAACGTGTGTTAATATATATTTAAGAGTTAAATATATATCACATGGTTATTTATTTAATTAGATTAAATAAATAATAATAAATATTTTATCCATTTAATGTGATTAAATGAATAAATATATTATTTATTTATTTGATAAATAAATAATATTATATATTTATTTAATTAGTTTGTTGCGTAATAATTATATTATTTAAATAGTTTAAATAATATGTATTATTATTATTTAACTAAAGGGGCGTATGCGTAATAGCACGGGGGTAACCCTAGGTCTATAAATAGATGCATAGCCTCCTAGGTTAAAGGGTGTGCGTGTGCAATCATTGACGACCAAAAAGAGAGAGAGAGAGAGACAGGACGGCCACCCTAGCAGAGGTGGTGTTCCTGTTCTTTGATCCAAGGGTGCCACGACCACTCGCCTTGAGAAGGTGAATAGCGAGAGAAGGCTATTTGGTGGTTGAATCCAGGAGACTGCGAGGACGATCAAAGGCAGATCGTGAGTTCGTTCTTGGAGGGAAAAGAAGAGGGTTCTAGCTTTACCGTTCTTTAGGTTGGTTTCTTCTTTTCTCTCTTTGCAAAATTAAACGAATTGATTCATGTTTAGATCCTGCTTGTTTGTTTGCTTTGGAATAAAATTTTTAAAATTCGTTTCCTTGCGGTTAATCATTAACCCCATTCCAGTATTCCAACAATTGGTATCGAGCTTTAAACATGTTAATCAATTTGTTTAATTTGGCCCTGGATGTATGAATAGAAGTAGCGGCACTCTAGGGTTCATATGTTTATACATGAGATGTATGTTACAGGTGGTGTATGGATTTATATATTTTGTTCATGTGATGAAAGATTTAATATATATTAATTGTGATGGTTTGCCGGCCTTGGGATCTTAGTTTTGGTTGTATTTACATGAGATGTAATTTGCTAGAGGGGCGATCTATTATCACCGTATTTCCTGCTAGTTTCTTTATTTTATTTTTAGCATCTTGTAAGCCATAATTGGCATAGAAATATTTTATGTAATATTCATGAGCCTGGAATAAAAGTGGATGACGAGTCGCCGAGGCAAGTAGACGCAACCTTCCACCTAGTCTCTCACAAGCAATCCGGTGGTGGAGGAGTCCCATGCGGCGGCGGGTTTTCTCATGACCTGATTTACTTTCTTGATTTTTAATACTCTAAAGTTTATTCTATATTGATGGAATAATATTTAGAAATTATAGAAAGTTGACATAATTAATTTTGAAAGATTAGATCTTTCTATAATTAGTTATATCAATTTTAAATAAAAAATAATTCTATAATTGGATAACTGTTATTCATAATTGAATTATTTAAATATTTAAGTGAGAGAAAATTTTAATGGATAATTGTTATCTATTAAATTTTATTCTATATTGATAGAATAATTTTTGGAAATAAAAATATTGACATAGTTAATTTTGGAAGATTGGATCTTTCTATAATTATCTATATTAGTCTTAAATGAAAAATAATTTTATAATTGGATAATTGTTATCCATAATTAAATTATTTTAATTTTAAGTAAGAGATAATTTTAATGAATAATTGTTATCTATTAAAATTATTCAGGTTGCTTGCAAGATGAAGACAATGAAGATCAACCAGGAAAGATGAAGATAAAGAGCCTGCAAGAGTGTCTTGTTTTTTGCTTTATTTTTCTTCATAGGATGGATCCCTTGGTATTACGGCCGTAGTTTATTTAATGTTTGTTTTATAAATTACACATCACATGATCACATTACATATATAATTGGGAGTGCCGTCTACATATTATTTTTCATGCATCATATTTTATTTAAGAGTTAAATAATATATATATATATATATATATATATATATATATATATATATATATATATATATATATTAAAACCCAATTTGTAAAATATTGAGTGTGAGAGGGTTTTATTGGGAATAAGACCCATGGTCTCCATTATTAAATAACTAAGGTATATGTCTTAATATATCTCCGAAGAGATTTTATGGACTAGGCTCAAGTTATTTTCCTAAAAGGATAGTTTACTTATTATTTAAACCAGTTTGATTGACAACTCGCCAAAGCTAGGCAATTCAAAAGGTTTAGGTAATAAGACACGAAATAATGGTTATACACTCAACACGATCTCTTGCATTAATCTTCCAAAGAGGCGCTATTGCAAGGGATGTGGACCAAATATAAACGAAAATTGAATTGGTTGAATATGCGATATTTAGGAAAGCCAAATCAATTGGGAGGGTCCCGACAAAGTAAAGAAAAAGTTTATTCTCCCAAAGGAGGTTTATTGATTCTGGATATTTTGTTATTCGTAGTAAGAGTATTGATTTAGGGTTTTATTAATACTTGTGCATTCATGCATTCATTAATGTATATGCGTTTTACTAAATTTAGTTATGATGTATGCCATTCTAAAACATTTTATATTTTATATTTTCAGAAAATGTCTTTTAACCCACTAGCCGTTTTATTGAGCCAAAATAAATTGACCGGTGAAAATTTCAATGATTGGAAGCGTAATCTGAATATTGTGTTAACTGCTGAAAAGCACAAGTTTATGTTATCGAGCCTTGTCCACCTGAACCTCCGGCTAATGCTTGGCAAAACCGCAAAGGATGCCTATGATAAGTGGATTGCGTCCGATGATATGACTCGTTGTTACATGTTGGCATCCATGTCCAATGTGTTGCAACAACAACATCAAGGGATGCAAACGCCAAGGATATCATGGATTCTTTACAGGCTATGTTTGGGGAGATCTCAATTCGTGCGCGGTTTGAGGCCGTGAGAGCTATTATGAATAGTCGCATGAAAGTGGGAACTCCTATTAGGGATCATCTCTTAGAGATCATGGCTCATTTTAATGAGGCTGAGATCCATGGAGCTAGTATAGATCAACAGACTTAAGTTGGTATGATACTAGAGACTCTCCCCGATAGCTTCATTTCTTTTAAGACTAATTATGTCTTGAATAAAATGGATCTAAACTTCACCACTCTTATGACCGAATTACAAACCTATGAGGGAATGATTAAGTCTAAGAAAGGTGAGGTGAACATGGTTGTTGCTGGTTCTTCTCTTAAGAAGAAGAAGAAGCTAAGTGACAAGAAAAAGGCATCTTTAAAAGCTAAGAGGAAGGTGAACAAGAAAAAGAAGACTCCTAAAGCTGGAAAGTGTTTCCATTGCGGCAAAGAAGGGCACCGGAAGAGGAACCGTAAAGAGTACCTCCAAACAGTTATATATATATATATATATATATATATATATATTAAAACCCAATTTGTAAAATATTGAGTGTGAGAGGGTTTTATTGGGAATAAGACCCATGGTCTCCATTATTAAATAACTAAGGTATATGTCTTAATATATCTCCGAAGAGATTTTGTGGACTAGGCTCAAGTTATTTTCCTAAAAGGATAGTTTACTTATTATTTAAACCAGTTGATTGACAACTCGCCAAAGCTAGGCAATTCAAAAGGTTTAGGTAATAAGACACGAAATAATGGTTATACACTCAACACGATCTCTTGCATTAATCTTCCAAAGAGGCGCTATTGCAAGGGATGTGGACCAAATATAAACGAAAATTGAATTGGTTGAATATGCGATATTTAGGAAAGCCAAATCAATTGGGAGGGTCCCGACAAAGTAAAGAAAAAGTTTATTCTCCCAAAGGAGGTTTATTGATTCTGGATATTTTGTTATTCGTAGTAAGAGTATTGATTTAGGGTTTTATTAATACTTGTGCATTCATGCATTCATTAATGTATATGCATTTTACTAAATTTAGTTATGATGTATGCCATTCTAAAACATTTTATATTTTATATTTTCAGAAAATGTCTTTTAACCCACTAGCCGTTTTATTGAGCCAAAATAAATTGACCGGTGAAAATTTCAATGATTGGAAGCGTAATCGAATATTGTGTTAACTCTGAAAAGCACAAGTTTATGCTATCGAGCATTGTCCACCTGAACCTCCTGGCTAATGCTTCGAAAACCGCAAAGGATGCCTATGATAAGTGGATTGCGTCCGATGATATGACTCGTTGTTACATGTTGGCATCCATGTCCAATGTGTTGCAACAACAACATCAAGGGATGCAACCGCCAAGGATATCATGGATTCTTTACAGGCTATGTTTGGGGAGATCTCAATTCGTGCGCGGTTTGAGGCCGTGAGAGCTATTATGAATAGTCGCATGAAAGTGGGAACTCCTATTAGGGATCATCTCTTAGAGATCATGGCTCATTTTAATGAGGCCGAGATCCATGGAGCTAGTATAGATCAACGACTCAAGTTGGTATGATACTAGAGACTCTCCCCGATAGCTTCATTTCTTTTAAGACTAATTATGTCTTGAATAAAATGGATCTAAACTTCACCACTCTTATGACTGAATTACAAACCTATGAGGGAATGATTAAGTCTAAGAAAGGTGAGGTGAACATGGTTGTTGCTGGTTCTTCTCTTAAGAAGAAGAAGAAGCTAAGTGACAAGAAAAAGGCATCTTTAAAAGCTAAGAGGAAGGTGAACAAGAAAAAGAAGACTCCTAAAGCTGGAAAGTGTTTCCATTGCGGCAAAGAAGGGCACTGGAAGAGGAACCGTAAAGAGTACCTCCAAACAAGGAAGCCAAAGGAAGGTATTGTACTTGTCCTTGAAACTGGTTTAGTGGAAAAATCAAATAATCTTTGGATTATAGATTCTGGGTGCCACTAATAATGTTTGTACTTCTTTGCGGGGACTTCAGGTCCAAAGGCGGCTTAAGGAAGGGGAATTCATTTTTTAGAGTTGCCACTGGGGATTCAATTTCGGAATGGCGTGGGAGTGCTAAAGTTATATTTTAGAAATAAATTTATTTTGTTAAAGGATTGTTTTTATGTACCTGAGTTGAACAGGAATTTGATTTCGGTTTCTTCTTTGGTTGAACATGGTTATTCTATTCGTTTTGCTGAAAATGTTTCGGTTTATAAGAATAATATTTTGATATGTTCCGGTATAAAGGAAAACAATCTTTACAAATTAATCCTAGCATTCATACATTGTTGAACACCGAAATAATTGATGATGAACCCATTCCAAAACGAGTTAAGTTAGATACAAATGAAACATATCTATGGCACGTGAGACTTGGACATATTAACCAAACTAGGATTCAAAGGTTAGTAAAGGATGGACTTCGAATGGTTTAGAGGTTACTCCTTTACCCACATGTGAATCATGTTTGGAGGGTAAAATGACCAAGAGGTCTTTTCCTTCGAAAGGACATCGTGTTAATGATCTCCTAGAGCTAGTACATACGGATGTTTGTGGACCATTTAATGTACAAGCAAGAGGAGGTTATGAGTATTTCGTCACTTTTATTGACGATTTCTCTAGATATGGATATGTTTACCTAATACACCGTAAGTCGAGACTTTTGAAAAGTTCAAAGAATTTCGGACCGAGACGGAAAAGCAATTAGGTAAATCTATCAAGATGCTTCGATCAGATCGAGGTGGAGAGTACCTGGATAATGAGTTTAGGTCATATCTAACCGATAATGGGATATTGTCTCAACTCTCTGCACTGCACACCACAACAAAATGGTGTTGCAGAGAGGAGGAATAGGACAATGCTTGACATGATGAGATCAATGTTAAGTAGTTCATCATTGCCCAAATCGTTTTGGGGGTATGCATTACAAACGTCCTGTTTATTTGATAAACAGGGTACCTTCTAAATCCATACCTAAGACACCATTCGAATTATGGACAGGTCGTAAACCAAGTTTAAGGCATATCCGAATTTGGGGGTGTAGGGCTCATGTCAAAAGGGCTAAGGTGGATAAGTTGGATGCACGCACCGAGTTGTGCATTTTGTAGGATATCCAAAAGAAACAAAAGGTGGTTTATTTTATAGTCGAAAGATAATAAAGTATTTGTATCGACAAATGCTAAATATCTTGAAGATGACCATATTAAAAATCACAAACCAGATCATCGAATAGAGTTGGATGAGATACCAGTTGATGAGATCAGTGGCCCAACTCAGGATCAACATGATGAGATCATTATTGATCAACCAATCATAAGAAATGAGACCACAACATTGGAACAACATCCAGTTACTTTGCGTCAGTAGTGGGAGGGTTGTTAGACAACCGGACCGTTACATGGGAGTTGGAGATGCTCGCAGCTATCTCTCGATGATCATAAAGATGATCCCTTGACCCTGAGTGATGCACTGAATGATGTAGATTCCAAAGCATGGCAACAAGCAATGGATGCTGAAATGAATTCAATGTATTCAAACCAAGTTTGGGAACTTGTGGATTTTCCCAAAGGGGTGAAACCAATTGGATGCAAATGGATTTATAAAAGGAAAAGAGGCGCGGATGGAAAAGTAAAGACTTTTAAAGCTAGGCTAGTAGCCAAGGGCTACACCCGAAAGAAGGTATCGATTATGAGGAAACCTTCTCTCCGGTTGCCATGCTCAAATCCATTCGCATCCTCCTGTCTATAGCTGCACATCTCGATTATGAGATTTGGCAAATGGACGTGAAAACGGCATTCTTGAATGGTCGTTTGGAGGAGAGTATCTATATGATACAGGCTGAAGGATTCATTGCTAAAGGGCAACAACATAAAGTATGCAAGTTGCAGAGATCCATTTATGGACTCAAACAAGCCTCTAGGTCTTGGAACATTAGATTTAACGAGGTGGTCAAATCATTTGATTTCAAGCAGAGCATGGACGAGCCATGCGTCTACGAAGAAGATAAAGGATGGAAATGTGGTCTTTCTTATTCTTTATGTTGATGATATTCTTATCATTGGGAATGATATAGTATCATTGGAATCGGTCAAACAGGGTTGACTAAACAATTCCAGATGAAAGACTTGGGAGAAGCAAGCTATGTTCTTGGAATCCGTATTTACCGTGATAGGAAGAACAAGATGTTAGCATTATCCCAAGCCTCGTACATAGATAAAATACTTGAGAAGTATTGTATGCAAAATTCCAAAAAGGGTCAACAACCCATGAGAAATGGAATTACGTTGTCTAAGGAAATGTCTCCTAAGACACAAGCAGAGATTGATAAAGCATGCGAAAGATACCCTATGCTTCAAAGTTGGTAGTCTAATGTATGCTATGTTATGTATCTGACCGGATATTTGTTATGCGGTGGGAATTGTTAGTAGATATCAATCGAATCCGGGAATCAAACATTGGGAATCGGTTAAGCATATTCTTAAGTATCTTCGGAGAACTAGGAATTACATGCTCGTGTATTCAGGGTCGATTTGACGCTTGTGGGATACACCGATTCTGATTTTCAATCGATCCGATTCGAGGAAATCAACCTCCGGCTCGTGTTCACTTTGAATGGTGGAGCTATAGTTTGGAGGAGTGTGAAACAATCTTGTGTTTCGACTCTACTATGGAAGCCGAATATGTGGCGGCTTCGGAAGGCGTCAAAGAGGTCAGATGGCTCAGTAACTTCTTAAGGGATTTAGAGGTTATCCTGACCTTGAGCAACCCATGACCATTTATTGTGACAATAGTGGTGCGGTTGCAAATAGTAAGGAACCAAGAAGCCATCAAAGGGGAAAACACATTGAACGGAAGTTTCACCTCATCGAGAGACATTGTGGAGCGCGGTGACGTGTCGGTATGCAAGATAGCATCGGAGGACAACCCAGCTGATCCTTTTACAAAGACTCTTCCTTCTAGAGTTTTTGATGGACACCTTGAGAGGTTGGGAATTCGGGATATGACACGGTTGCTTTAATGCAAGTGGGAGATTGTTGGGATAGTGCTATATAAAGCAATGTGTAATCCTAATAATGTAAAGACTATTTCTAATTAATTGAAATATTTTTTGTTTAAATATTTATTAGATTGCATTATTCGCTTTCTTGTGTGGTGAGCATCATAACATCTCATTGCTTATCAAAGTCTATTACCTTGGGTATGTGTGAGACACATACAATAGATCCACTAATTAGACTAAGTATAAAATTAGTTCACAATCGGTTAATAGAGTTTGGGATGCTCTATTCGATAAGATTGTGGTGCGGACTATTTCCATAGTGGGAGTGATCTAATCTAGGATCATTGTAAAGAGTTTACAAATAGTAGTGCCAGGTATGTAATCATACATATTGAACAGGACCATGATAGAATAAGTTCTTCAACTAATATCCGTTGCATTGTATGAAGAACTTTATATTTTATCGCTAGATGACCGATTTATGGATTAATCTTAATCCAGACCGTTTGATTAACTCATGTCTATAATTTATGTCTTTTGACTTATTAATGAGTGACAGAGCTTAGTGCTTCAAATACCTCGATATCTTGGAGATATAATATTATAGATAGTGGGAGCGTCAAGTTAGGTGCATGGAATCCACTGCTTCGTTATACGAAGAGTAATGATATTCCCATGTTGTTTAATTCAGGATTCTTGGGTGAATCAAGCGCTTGTAATTATATTAGATATAATTTATTATAAATCCTAATTCATGATTGAATCATGAATAGGTCACCCATTAGAGAATTAATGGTAACACATGGATAAAGATATAATTAGAGAGGTTGAACAGAATCTATTGATACCTGTCTCTAATTATGAATATCATAGTAGAGGATCATATCACATGGAAATCAGTTATATCGATGGACAAATAATTTATTATGGATTCTTGTAATCATATCTCGCTTGATCTTAGAGTGCGCTTTTAGTCCCTGATCGTGGCTCGGACTAAAACTAATAAATAATGATTTAATTGATTAATGAGATTAATTAATTAAATATTATTTATTGGAGCTTCGATTAAGTGGGTCCATTTGGTCCCTCTTGCTAGCACCGTTTATTCTTGTATGGAGTAATCGGATCGTTGTGAGTTGATTCTCCTGGTTGTGCTTAAGAGCTAATTAATTAACGTGTGTTAATATATATTTAAGAGTTAAATATATATCACATGGTTATTTATTTAATTAGATTAAATAAATAATAATAAATATTTTATCCATTTAATGTGATTAAATGAATAAATATATTATTTATTTATTTGATAAATAAATAATATTATATATTTATTTAATTAGTTTGTTACGTAATAATTATATTATTTAAATAGTTTAAATAATATGTATTATTATTATTTAACTAAAGGGGCGTATGCGTAATAGCACGGGGTAACCCTAGGTCTATAAATAGATGCATAGCCTCCTAGGTTAAAGGGTGTGCGTGTGCAATCATTGATGACCAAAAAGAGAGAGAGAGAGAGTCAGTGGCCGGCCAGCTAGAGAGGTGGTGTTCTTGTTCTTTGATCCAAGGGTGCCACGGCCTCAGTACTCCTTGAGAAGGTGAATAGCAGAGAAGGCTATTTGGTGGTTGAATCCAGGAGATCTGCGAGGACGATCAAAGGCGGATCGTGAGTTCGTTCTTGGAGGGAAAAGAAGAGGGTTCTAGCTTTACCGTTCTTTAGGTTGGTTTCTTCTTTTCTCTCTTTGCAAAATTAAACGAATTGATTCATGTTTAGATCCTGCTTTGTTTGTTTCTTTGGAATAAAATTTTTAAAATTCGTTTCCGCTGCGGTTAATCATTAACCCCATTCCAAGTATTCCAACACTCCATACTTGTGTCGCTACGATGCAGGGACCTTATTCTCGCCTTTGCCATAAGTAAGGTCGTTGTTGAAATTGTTGAGGTCCTCCCTGATTCCGGGAAGTTGTTGGGGTGAGGAGGATTCTGTGCCGATTTGGATTCTGAAATTGTCTCCTGGAATCCTCCACCTCGATTCCCAATATATTAGGCTTCTTCGTATACCTGGGCTGCAGCGATATCTTGATAATTGCCTTGGGTGGCTCGGCTCCGCCCTCTATGCGAACAACCATCACCGACATTTGCT
This sequence comes from Taxillus chinensis, assembly GCA_023512835.1. Taxonomy (NCBI): domain Eukaryota; kingdom Viridiplantae; phylum Streptophyta; class Magnoliopsida; order Santalales; family Loranthaceae; genus Taxillus; species Taxillus chinensis. Next base: position 18,094,121 of record CM042092.1, on the reverse strand, counting down.
CTGTCGGCAACTCCATCTTCCTTGTCAACTCATCGAACTGAGTTGAATTTGATACCGCAGCCACCGGCTCAGCTCTAGGATGCTTGTCATTGGACCATTGGCGGTTGGACAATGTCATTCGCTCTATAAGCTCCACCGCTGCTTGAAGGCTCCATCATCATAAATGCTCCTCCAGGGGTCGCATCTATCATGCTCCTTGTATTTGCGTGCGGACCGCATAAAAAGATTCTACTTGCAACCATTCCGCTGCCATGATTAGGATACCTCCTAACTAAGTCTTTGAATCGCTCCCCGGGCCTCGTACGGTGACTCATCACCATCTTTGGGTGAATTGATTTATTTGGCTCCTTAAATGAATAACTCTTGTTGGTGGAAAGTACTTGGAGAGAAACTTCTCCACCATTTGGTCCCATGTGTGTATGCTACCAGCAGGTAGGGACTGGAACCAACCAAGAGCTCGGTCCTTCAGTGAAAACGGGAAGAGTCGCAACTTAATGGCGTCATCCGAGACTCCATTGATTTTGATGGTGTCGCAAATTTGCAAGAATCGCGCTAGATGGTTGTGTGGATCATTTAGTGCCGAGCCTCGAAAGGCATCTTGCCCAACCATCTGCAGTAGCACAGGCTTTAGCTCAAAGTTATTTGCTTGGACCGGCACTCTTCTAATGCCTGAGTACTCATCCGATAGTATAGGTCTAGCATAATCCACGAAGGTCCTAGGCTGATAACCTCCTTGGCCGTTGTGTCCCTGATCGTCTCTTGCTCTGTTTTCAGCTATGATTTCTTCACACAAGGTATGTAAGCCTTCCAACTGCTGTTCAGCTGCAGCTAAGACCCTCTGAGCCCTTCGCTGCTCTCGCAACGTCTGTTCGATTTCGGGATCGTATGGCAATAACTCACCCCTGGTGTGACGTATACACAGAGGAATTTTCTCAAACACCTATGGTGCACCCCTGAAAAATGGCAAAAACATAGAAATACCAGGTAACACCGCACTAGAAAATTAAAAGAAAGTAAAAATCCAGATCACAAATAAACTTAAGCCCCTAATGTCACTTAATCCTAACAACGTTTGGCTTGCCTCCCCGGCAACGGCGCCAAAAACTTGACCCATATAAATTGTGTCTATAGGTTTTGCAGCAAGTGCACTGGTCAAGTAATAAAATGGAGTATTAAGACTCCGGTTGTCGAACCCACAGGGAGGTAGCTAATGCTTGTTAAGCAACGAGCACTAAGCTAACAAGTTGATTTTATATCCTGGACAATTGATTTTTGTTGTGCAAATAGTTTGAACGAAAAGTGATTCAATCAGAATGTTGGCAAGTTTGTTGGTATAGAAATTTTAGTGATTAAGGATCTAGGGTCACAATATTTACCACCCAATCGATTGTAATAGTCCTGGTTTATGGATCTTGTTCTTGATTTAAGTTCTAGTTCATGTTCATGTTGATTATCTCCTACCTATCTTACATTTGGTCCATGCTAAGATAGATTTAAGGCTTTTATCTCATTTGGTCCATGTGAATAAAAGTGATCAAGGTAGATAAACAATCTAATAGTTGTAGACTTGGTCCATCATACAATATTAAATCTAATTCACTAGTGTTCCACCCTAGATAAGGGCTAGGATTACCTAATTATGCATAAACTAGGCATTTCCATTCAAGCAAATGAATTAAACAAGAACTGAATTTTATTTTATTGAACAACCATAACCAAACTGAATACAATTTATTGGGGGCTACATTCCTCCCCTAGACTAACTACTCCATAATCATGACAAAAGCAATAACAATTACAAGAAAGAACATGATTACAGTACCAGGGCAATAAAGGAAGAACCCAAGATGAACCAGGACTCCAGCCTCCAAAGACTCCGGCGTTTGCGGCCCCAAATCACTCCTTGCCAAGGACAATTCGATCTTTTAGCAATGGCTATAGCTCTTTTTCAGAACTCAGATCAGATTCTCCCACTCCAGATGATTTACAATGCCTCCAAAGACCCCTATTTATAGGATTTAGTGGGCCAAATTAGGGTTACAAAAGGTGTGCCCTAATTATAAATGTGGTCGCAGCCAAAACGACGTCGTTTTGGTTAATGACAGTATTCAACGTTCTAGGCTCAATAACACTCAAACTACACCAAATTTGACCCCAGTTCTTTAGAGGAAAATGATTAAAACAACAAAACACATCATTTGGAGCTCAAAAATGCCTGCACGCGAGAATGCACGTGAGAAGACCTTTTTCACGTGCAGCTCCAATTCGACTCAAATTTGCTCCAAAGCTTCCTCTTGAGTTGTAGAAGGCATCTAAGCAATAAAATCCTTGTACGTGAGAATGCACGTGAGAAAGCCTTTTCACGTGCACCTTGATTTTGCCTTCATTTTGTTTCTATCTTCTTCCTATAGCTTCCTCTTGAGTGTATGGAATGATCTAGCCAAGGTGTGTGGGAAAACATTGCTCCAAAACCTGCCAAAAACACTCAAAAAGTACCACTATACACCAAACAGGGTCTTCCTAGGAGTTAGAGCAAATATGTGTAAAATATCATGCAAATAGGTACAAAACATAATCTAAAACACCCTAAATAAGGCCTAGGAGAACGGCATAAATGCACGCTATCAGTTGGTCACCTAAAATGATTTACGCCGCTGGAGCTGGGTTTAGGAGTTTGATTACGCGTTGGGAAGGACTAACACTCCCATGATGCCCTTTCGGTACCTATATTAAGATTTCAAAGCTTTATACTTTATTTTAACTGTTGTCTTAATTTTAACTCGTCTAAAAAGTGATGTTGAATTTTCCTGTGGCCTAAGTCCTACTTTTTTTATTTTTCTAAGTCACTTATTGAAGTTTAGATTAAATTCAATTGATCCTAAGCCTCTAATAATATTCTTTTATAGTTCAAAATTAATTCTAAGTTATCTAAAAGTCTAAAGGAAACCCAAAGTTAAATTAAATCTAAATTTTTAATTTATTTTAACTGTTGCCTTAATTAATGCTTACAATGATGTTAAAGGCAAAAACTAATAATAGCTCAAATGTTTACAATATTTAAAAGCAAGTGTTTAAAAAAAATCCAAGTACTAAAAAAATCAAATGTTGAAATGTCCAAGTGTTTGAAAACATTTTTGTTTGTTTGTTTTTTTGTTTAGAAACTTTTTTTTTATTTAAGAAAGTTTTTTTTGTTTAAATTTAAGCAAATATTTTTTTAATTTTAGAAATGGTTTTTTTTTGCTGAAAAACAATATGAATTAAAAACAAATAAACAAAAGTGTATTGTGTGTGATTGTAACATGCATCAAAATACAAACAAACTCACTTTTTTCTTTTCTTTTCTTTTCTTTTTTGCTCTTTTTTTTTTCTCTTTTTGTTTTTTTCACCTTTTTTACTATACTTATTTACAAATTACAAATGATGTGACCTATAATTACAAGGCCTAAGCTAACAAAATTCCTTTGGGCCCAAAATCACCAAAGCAAAACAAACCTCAAACATATTAATTTACAATAAAGGTAACTAACAAACTAAATTAATGCATGCTACAAGAAGATGGCCTTCACACTATTAATCTGGTTAGCCGACTCGCCAAATGAAGATAGCCCAGAAAAACAACAAAACAAAATAAAATAAACAAGAGGAAACATGGGAAAACACAACAACCATAAGTAGAGACATAAAATGCAGAAATAAACTGTAAACCACAATCGACGCAGGTAGGGACTAGTACCACAAACGCATAAAGGATAAATTAGTGGTCAATAATAAAACAATATCTGAACCAATGAGCCAAACATAAAATAGGGTGAAGATTAAAATCCTCTTCAAAACTAGACAACCTTTGAAAACAATCAAAACAGATTGGAAACAATCTTTTTCATTCTTCCCTTTTTCTTGCAAACCCAACAAAGCCAAAAATGTTATCACATATCCAACCAAAAGAAACAAACCATAGTAGTCATCTTTTTTTGGGAGATACGACCCAAGCTTTTACATGTTTTACTAACCACCAGATTTCACATTCGAAAAGCCAGATCAAAGTAGTCATATGTCGTGAAAATCAGATTAGAATGAGTGAGACGTAACCCGCTCACATATGTATATGCATTCATATGTTGGAAAATAAGCACATAGACAAACCCGCATACAAAATCTGAGCCAGAAGGTGCAAACAAGAAAACAATAAGGGTGTAGTTCTATCAACATCCAGATGTACAACAGAATCAAACTCTAACAACACAAATAACACCATTGAACATGCATAAAACTCATACGAAAACATGACCAACCTAGACGAAAACGTATAAAGCCAACACATTATTGGAAAGGAAGGCATTACCGAGTATGTGGCGACGTTCATTTTCTTGTACGGGGAACTAAACGCCCTCTACACTAGTTGCGGCGATGGCAATGGTGAACTGGTGTCATCTATGTCTTATGGGGGTCTTCAATGCCTCCTTGGTAATCGGTGGCAATGATGGTGGCAACCGGCGGGGCTTGGAGCTGTTGGCATCGGGTTAGTATGATGGTACCGTGGAGGGCGTCATGGCTCTGGGTGTGATTAGAGACGTAATGCGGGTGTCCAGGAGCACATCTCGATCAAGATTGTGTTGGTGTCGGGGGATTGGGATGTGTCGCGGTCGGGGTATTTGGCATCAGTGGTTGTTGCGCGGTGATGCGAACGGCAAGGCAACGTGACTCCGGACGGTGTGGGGGGAGAGGCGGCGGCGGTGACCAACGGTATATTTTCCACCAATTCGGAGGGGCTCCTTAGGGTATGAAGAAGAAAGAGAGACGATGATTTGAGTATGAAGGGGAGGAGATGATGATTTGAGGATTTAGGTTTTTTTTTTTCATTTTGAGCCCCCTCTTTGGTTTGACAAGTTTGAGAGTTTGAATAGAGGATGGGATTATGGTTTGAAGTGGCTTAGGGGGGAGAGGTATAATTTAACCATGGTAGGCTCGGTAGAGGTGGCCGGCCATGGATGACTTGACCATAGTTGAGATGGTTGGGTGAGGTTTGAGCCATGGTGGTTGGCTTGAATGGACTGGATCCGAGGGAGAGAAGAGAGAGGGGACCGGGGGATGGAGGAGCTATGTTGGTTGGGCTAGAGATGTTGTGGTCCTTCGGAGGACATGGCTCGTTGTCGGGGGAAGAGGACGCGAAAGGAGAGAGAAGGGGAGAAGATGACGAAGGGATTTGGTGGGAAGAGATAAGGGAGAAGTATTTTGAGTGGTTGTTATTTTTTTGTTTTGCTTTTATTTTGTTTTGTTTTTTTGTTTTTATTATGAACCAATGATACACTGACACATGGCCAAAGGCAGGCGGGAAAGAAAAAAGAAAAAAGAAAAAAATGTTATTGCTTAATTTTGTAATTGTTAACTGATGTTTTGGGTTTTTGGGATTGACAAGATAACTTAGTTTTCAATAAAATGTGAAAAAATAATTTTAGACTTGAGGTGTAACAACAAACGACCCCGTGTCATTTTTATTTTAAAATGGTCTCATTTTTGTTCCAAGACGGATTACGCGTCCCCTACCCCTTTATTACCGAAAGATTTTTTTTATTTTTTAAAAATAAGCTCTGTGAGTGAATATATACAATATATACGTCAAAATTCTTAGAATGATGAGAGAATAAAAAAAATGAGGTTCGTGACCTGATCCGGAGTGTTATTTTTAATATTGATCGTTAGTTCATCATGTTAGCGGTTCAAATACGGTTTTGACCATAACTTCTTCGTTTGACCTCAGATTTGAGCGCGGTAAAAGACGTTGATCCTCAAATTTGGTTTTCTACCACCTTAGGCTGGCTCTTAGGCATTTGAAACTCTTTTTAAAGAAGTCATTGAAATCTTCCTCTTCAAATCGATAGTCATGTCTTTTTATTTATTTGTACAAAGTGATTAACAAATAGAAAAGAAGTTTAAAGAGGAAAATGAATGTGTATGTCCAACCTGGACAAAATATGATCCAACAGGGTTGAATATTTGAATATATCATTTTTGTTATTTTTATAAAGAAAATAATATAGTATTATTAATGTTTTTAATTATTAAAAGTTGCTTAACCTACTGGAGCTTTGCTTGTATAATGGGAAAAGTCATTAAAGTTTTAGTATCTTGGAGCCTTCAGACTTTTGATTGAATTCATTGACCTATGTTGATAGATTATGAGCACAATATTTATGATTATCCTTTACAACTCAATAGTTGTACTTGTTAAGAAGAAAGACAACTTACATTAATGAAAAAATAGAAATGATTAGATTTATAATTATTTAAATTTATTTTCAATCCTTGCACGAAATTTCATTTTAAAAAGTTTGGTATTTTGAAATTGCTCACTAATATATTGTTGTTAAGTAGGAAAAGAACAAATTTTAATAGAATCCATATGACACAATATATTTGCTTGTTCTTCTACATCAATTCTTTAATTTAATACAAGTTATTAGAATGATAAATTTTATTCGTGAAGCAACAAACAACAAGCTAATCTGTTCACTCCTTATAATGGTGGGCTAGCATTTTATAAACTCTATTATTACTGTTATTATTCTATTACATTACATTATTATTGTTGTTGTTCTTGTTGTTGAATATAAAAGGCGTTATTGTTGTTATTATTATTACTGGTAATTATATTTACAAAAATCATTATTTTAAATTTGATTTTTAAAAATTATATTTAAGTTTTTTAATACATAGTTTTATATAATAATATTGAGTTTGTTTAGTAAATATTGTGATATATATAAAGATTGTGTACAAAATGTTTTTGAACTTTCGTCAGGTTTGCCTAAAAAAACCAAATATAGTGTAAAAACGAAAACGATTTTGAAACAAATTAATAATTTGACTCAACTTTTTGGATACATTTTTTTTTATTATTTTGAGTAGTCCTACGTGTAACTATAACAAATACCCTTTTATTGAATTTAATTAATTTTATAAATAAAATTTTTGATGTTGTGTGTATATAATTTTATATAATATTATACTTGACTTGATTGGTACATCTCATTTAATAAAAAGGAAAATATATATTTTATTTTAAAATTAAATTTACAAAATAAAAATTATAACTAATTAAAACTAGTTAATAATTTTTATAAAGCGGGAAGGTGCCAATAATGGATTGCTAATAATAGTATAATACTGAGCTTCGTCACCTCCATCATTTGGAGTGTTGACATTTGTCAGCACGCAAACAACTTCAAATAAGGTGTCCCTCATTGTTAAAGTGTCGCGCGTCATTCCGATCCACAAAGTGATCGAGCCTTCTAAATTACTTGTGGAATTCACTAACTTCCAACCAATTATTAATGGAAGTTTTTGACACCTTAAAAAATTTTGTTTCTTGAAAACACACGATATTCCATGGGTTACCTCAACCGGAAGAAAATAAAGTATATATATATATGATGTTTTTTTCTGTTTTTGTTTTAAAAAACTAATATTACTTTTATTACATAAAATAAAAAATAACAAAATAGCAAAATATATTTTTATTAGTCTTTTAAAATAATTTTTTAAAGTCTTTTATACATAAAACAGTTACTATATTTTAAAAATAAAAACGAAAAATAATGTAATCAAACATATCTTAGGATTTGATGAAGCTAAAATTATAATGGGTAGAAATTCGAGACTTGTACTAGATAGATCAAGGGATGTAATACTAATAAAATAATTTTTAAAAAATTATATGTATAATTAGGTAGCTAAAATTATAAAATTATAAAATAATTGTAATTTATTCATTTTTTTCTTCCATATCCCATGATATAATACTATAATGACATATCATCAAGTTATCGATTAATTACACGATAAATTCCTGTAGCATAACCTTTATTTATTTACGGAATGTTAGACAAGAAAAAAGTAATGCTTGACAGGGTGGACAAAATGGCGGCAGAAGAAACAATCCATCGCTCCTGATTGGGCTTTCCCAATTGACTCATTAATTTAACAAAATTAATCAATGGCAATTGGCAAGGTAACCTAAAACCACGTAGATCCAAATCTTCGAACATTAATTTAAACAAATACACTGAGTCCAACTTCTCTAGTTTTTGTTCTTTCCTTTCTTACTTCGGATTGGCCCTAAAAAATGTTCCAACCAAGATCATCATCCACTACAGAGCTCATCAGATCATCGTCACGGCACATTGCACCCGCCATAAATGCGGAGGCCACCAAATTATCAACATGGTTATCATAACCATCGGTGATTAATGAATTAGGATGATTATGATCATCAGCTAACTGCAGCTCATCGTTGTAATAACAAGCTCTGCGCCCATCTTCCTGCTCCCTAACCTCTTGTTCTAGTCCCATTGGCACTTCGTAGCCAGCATCTACCCAAATCCAACTATCCTGTAGCAACCCAAACTGATCTGATAAATTCACCGACGAGTTGGCTGACGACGAAGAACACATGAGCTGCGTGCTTGGGTTTTCAGGCACGGTTGTGACCATGGATTGAGTTTGAGGCAGCAGTGGTGGCGACAGTGGCAACAAGGATGATGGAAGCATGACTATGGGAGCTTTTGCATCTATTTTGTGGTTGAGACCATCCATGGTGGCGTGTAGATCATCATTACTCATTAGACGGAAACCAGGAAGGGGTTGGTCATTATTAGTAGAGGTCGGTTGTTCATGGCAGTGATGTTGGCGACGATGATGAGATGAGAAAAGGTTGTGGGTTTTGGGGTCCAGTCCTTGTGCTATCAACTTCTTCTTAATGCAGGAGTTCCAAAAATTCTTCACCTCGTTGTCGGTCCTTCCCGGCAAATGCTTAGCTATTTGAGCCCATCTGTCAATTTTCATAAAACAAGCGTAATGTTAGCAACGTGTGCACTAAGAACTCACACGGCTTTATAAATTTTAGTGTCAAAATGCAACAAGAAAAAATTTGTTTTTTTTCTATGATTCTTTATTTGTCTATTATCGAAAATTTCAACCCACATGCACAATGATATAATAGCCTTTTCGTCAAGTAATAATAATCTTCAAACTAATGAAGTAAATAAAATAAACCTTAATTAGTGAAGAGATTATCATTACTTGTTGCCTAAAATTCTATGGACATCGATAATGGTTTGTTCTTCATCGGAAGTAAAGGAACCTCTTTTGAGGTCTGGCCTCAAGTAGTTTATCCATCTCAACCTGCAACTCTTCCCACACCTCTGCAGCCCTGCATGCTCGATTCAATTAATCAAATGACTAATCACATTAATATGCACATGATTAAATATATCTAATTCTCTGTGCTTGAGTGTGCGCGTGTGTATACATATATATGCCTGGAGAGAGTGTACGTACCAGCCAGTTTAGGAATTGAACTCCAGCAGCCATGGCCATGGGCGGTGATGTATCGGGTGAGCTTATCATCTTCTTCAGGGGACCATAAGCCTCTCTTAACCTTGTGCTTGCCGCAGCAGCGATGCCCCATATCAACCCTCACCGATACACTACTCCCCACTAGCTATGGTCTGTGTAGTAAGGTAGTAAAGATTTATGTAGTTGAGATCTACATCATGTAGTGGCACAAAACCAATAATTTATTTTTTAGTCATGTTTTGAGGACATGTTTATATATTTATATATGGCTCTCCCTCGGCACCAGATACTGGCTTCAGCGTTACAAGTTTTTCCTAGTCGTTATGCATGTTTTTAGACGCTACCATAATTATTAGATTTGAATATCTATTGTACGCCATCGATCTGTTATATCATATACATATTGTTTTGTCATGTCACTGATTAAAGCGACTGGATTCACTTAAAATACAAACAAATATTTGGTTTGAATTATTTTTTAAAACATAATTATTTTTAAAATTTTGAGTACAAATTCATAAATAATTTTAAATTATTTGAATTCAGTATTTTTAAAAATAATAATATTATACCAAACATGTTCAAATATTATGTGACATAACTTGCTATGTGAGGATTTGCTATATAAGTAGACATTCTGCTAAAGTCCAATACTTTTATTTATTTTTAGAAATTGTCTGTGTTAGTTACATTTATGATTAAACCCAAAAGTTACAACAAGCATAGATTTGAAAACTTTTATATGATAGATGAAGATGCCGACAAATAAAAGATTTGGGACTTCCAACTTAAGAAATACATCGATCATGGCGCTCACCAACAACCATATGATAAATCAATACTCTTGAATGAGCTAGTCATAGGCCTCAGGCAGCGATACCCTATTTTTCATCTCATTTAATTATATGATGTTCATCAAGCCTAATTCCAATCAAACTCAACCATTCAAACATCAAAATGTTGTCTTTTAGTCACTATATCACTTAACAACTATCACTAATAAAGAAAACAGGCTGAAACAAATGCCAAAATGAAAAAAAAATGTGTGGATCATTGTTTATTCCATTGTTACCATAGTAAACTTAACAAAATAATACAAAATTTAAACTTAATGTATGGAAATACGAGCACATAATATTTTATAATGGTTTAGAATAATGTCACCTATGTCCATTTCTCTTCCATAACGAGTGAAAGGTCCCACTAGCTAAAACAATTTTAACCAAGTTCACTATCAAACTTATACATAGGTGTCCAATATGTCAGGCAAGAGGCTCAACCAATGCTAGGGCCCTTGATGAGGCTCACACAAAGGGTCCTATACACAAATACTTACGGGAGGCTCGTTATAGAGAGTGCCATATGAGAGGTTTAACTTATCACTAAGGGTCCTTAAACCCAATTATAATAATGAATAATAATAATGAAAATGTTCTACAATTGTAAAATAAAATATAGAGAAATAGAATATCTCGGTAAATGTTGCAGAGATAGTAAGCTTTGGATGATGATGTCACCTTTGAATCATTGCTCGCTTGTTCACGACATAATCACTATACTTTCGTTTTGTATTTATTGTATATCCTTTGTTCTATTTTTTTATATTTGATAATTTGAATTTTAAGCTATATATAGATTTCTCTCCAATAATCGAGTTCTTTAGAATATACTCCATGATCCAAAATATAATTGGTGTCTCAACTAGTTCATAAATTCAAACATTGATGAAGATTTTGATGTTTTTGACTTCCATGATAGTTTTATTTGATTTGATTTCGATTATCGAAACAAAGGAGTTAAACAGTGTCATTCCACTTAATATAAGGTTATTGTGTTTTCATCGTCTTTACTTGGTGCTTCATTTTATCAAAGCTTTGATGATGTTTTTAAGAGGTTTTACGTTATCCATAAGGTTTCTGATTCATTCATCAGCTTCTTGCTATATCCATGAATCTTCCGGCATCATCCATGAAGAGAAATGTCATCTATGAAGAATGTGACATCATCCATGAAGTTTTGTCATCATTTATGAAGTTGTTTGTTGTCATCCACGAAGTTGTATGTCATCATTTATGAAGTTGTTTGTTATCATTTCAAAGTTCTCTGTCATTATTCATGAAGTTATATGTCGTTATTCATGAATTTTTCTATCATTATCCATGAAGTTGTCTATCATTATCTAGGAAGTTGTAACATCATTTATGAAGTTGTTTATTGTTCATTGACGAAGTTTTCTGTTGTCTTTCATGAAGTTGTCCATTGTGAGGCCCCGTGTCCTAGCTCGAGAGAGTTAGAGGTTGGGGGAAGGCCTTATGATACTGAAATTATGGTTTTTATGTGTTTTCTAGTATGTTGGAGTGAGTAATGGATGATCATGGTCAAATCTGGATCATTGTGGTCAAATTCGAATCATCATGGTCAAATCCGGATCAAGTCAAAATCCAGGTCGAGTAAGGAGCCTTAATGCGGAGTAAGGATCCGAACAATTCCTTAACACGGAGTAAGTATCCGAGCGATCCCTTAGCACGGAGTAAGGATTTGAGTGATCCCATTAGTTTGAGCAATCCCTCGGACTCGGTGATGGAGTAATCCGTAGTGTGGTTAGCTCGGATTGATTCACGGCATCAAGTGATCCAGAGTAGCAGAGGTAGACACGAGGGTGACACGTATTATGAGCCACATCGACCTAGTGTAGCGTGTTTTCTTTGTTATATATATATATATATATATATATATATATATATATATATATATATATATATATATTATGTATTTTAGGGAGGGGAAAAAGAAGCCCTAGCCGCCCTTGCACGCTTGAGAGAGAGGGAGAGAGAGAAAGAGAGAAGGTGGTGTAGAAGGTCTCCTTGGATCAAGAACGTGAAAGACAAGCGGTTCAATTCGTTTTCCGTCAGAGGTAGGTGGTCCTATCCTCTTGAGTTTGCTTTAGTGGATGTGGGAAAATCAAGATATTGGTATTGTAAACTCTGTTCTGAGATAATGATTTTAGAGGAATTGTATTGTGTTATGTGATTTGATGCATTGAGAAAACTAATATGTATGTGCATATTGTGTTGTGATATTTGTGATATATGAAATAGAGATGCTGTAGGAATGTATATTGAGTTGTATTGTGATATTGATGATAATTGTATTTGAGAATTGTTATTCTTGAATAGTGATGTGTCATGAGTTGCTTATGTGCTTTGCTATTTTTCTTGGATGTGTGAAATTGAGGTTCCATTAAGGGGATGGTCCAAGAGTGGACCTGAGATATTGAGGTTTCATTAAGGGAACATTTCTGGATTGGACATAAGACATTGAGGTTCCATTGAGAGAACAGTCCTGGAATGGATATAAGTTGTTGAAGTCTTATTGAGGGGACGGTCCAAGAGTGGACCTGAGCATTAACGTTCCATTGAGGGAACCGCTGTGGAAGTATGTGTGTTTGATTTACTATTTTATTGAAAAATTATAATTGATGAGACTGAGACTCATGTATTTACTTGAGATTGGTATATTTATTTGAGACACCGTGTTTTAGGGCTGGTGACCCTATTTATTATGAGACACAATTTTATTACATGAAAAGGTTATTATATGGTTGTGCATGTCATGTGTGAGGTTGTAGTAGGTTTTGGGGCAGCACCCTTAAGGGAGCCCTATTAGGTAATCATTCATCAACCCCTTGTCCTCCTGGGTGCGAGGCATGAGACATCACTAACCGGTTCCTCCGTGTAAGGAAATCCGGGACGTGACATTTATCGTCATTCATGAAGTTGTCTGTCATCATTTATGAAGTTTTCAATCATCATCGACGAAGTTGTTTGTTGTCAACCATGAAGTTGTATCATATTTGCTTACTATGAGTTTCTTCATTTAATGTAATTTTTGGATAACGAAACATTTAAAATGTTGTCATTCCATTTATGTGCATAGCTTGATGCTTTGTCAATCCAAAATTGCTTTTCTAGATTGCTTTCTAGTTTCCCAATGTTGTTGTATCATACTTTTAGTCTACTTGGATTTCTTCATTTGGTCTTAAGACGATGTTGTTCTGTTACCTTAACTTGTTTTCTCACAAAGTGTTTCCTTCAATCTCTTTATCATTCGTTTGGATTTCCAAATGCTATCGTTTTGAACTTCTAATGTCTTTATTGTCGTTAAACCACTATAAGAACTTGTTTGACCTTGTAAACTAATTTAATTTAAATTTACTATCTTTGCCAATATATCCAAATCTACTTAAATGACTTCCTTTACGAGCTCACTATAAGGAGATTTCTCTCTGAAGTTATCATTTAATTCTAACCTTGATGTAATGACTTAAATATATTTTAAATTAGTTTCTTCCACTTAAGGGTTAGCTTAAATCACTAGAAATGCTTATACTATTTTTCTTTTCAATTCTCTCCCTATTTGAAATAACCCTTAAGTTAGAGGAAATATAAGTTTAGAGTCTCAAATAGTTTTAACCTTTTCTTTCAACTTTAGATGATTTTAATTTTAATATCCTTTTTGCTTAAGCTCCCTCTTACTTATGCAACTCAATCACTACTTGATTAGAAATAAAATGAATTTTATTAAGAAAATGAAATTATAATTTAGAAAAAGTGATCGGAGGGGATTTATACCACCTTTTTAGAGCTATTTTGGGTACATTCTCATACATTTTTACTTCATTTATTGTCCAAAAGAGTTATAATATCACATTTTCATGCCTTAACCCGAAAAAAGGATTTCTTGTAGTTTTTGTGGTATTTTTTGCTATACTTTGATAGGAATCCAAAAATCAAGGAAGAATTCACTAGATCAACGAAGAAAGAAAAAATCCCAAAGACCTAAAGATCATGACGACCAAATTTCAAGTTGGTCGGGTGAAGGTCAGGTGAAAGTCCTTTACCTGACCAGGTCGGATGAAGCCTAAATTGCACGATTGGAGTTCTTGAGCCTCACCTGAAGATACTTTCCTTCGGGTAGGGTAAAATCCAAGGTGGTTTGGACTGAAGTCATTTGATCAAAAGACGGGCACCAAACATTCAAGTCAAAGAAGAATTAATTGAAAAAATTCAAATTCAAATGGGTGCTCTGCATTTGGATTGAGGTTTTTATGGATTTAAGAGAGGGATTTATCTCATTTTCAAAATCAAACATAAGGGAGTTACATGAGATTTAAGAGGGGCTAATTATTTGGAGAATTTATAAGAAATAAATGGAAATTCAAAATTCAAAAGTTCAAATTCATCTTGGGAGGCTATAAAAGGGGAGTTGATCCTTCATTGTAAATCATCCAATCGGTTATCATCCAATTCTCTTCCATTCTACAATTCCATTCCTCATCTAAAGTAAAGAAAGGGAGAGTGAAGAAGGTTTGAGAAATCACTTGAAGCTTGAAGGCAAATTTGGAGGAAAAGAAGATCAACCTTGGAATTTCTTGGTCTAAATAGGCAAGTTTTTCTTTGGGTATTCTTAATTCATGTTTTGTAATTCTATTGTCTTCAAACATATTATGGAAGCTTAAAACCCCTTGATTGGGGTTAGGATGGAGTTTGATGTAATAAATTAAATTGTAATGTTTTAGTTTAATCTTCTTCACCTTGTGAGTGTTTATTGAATATCTTGGGTTGAAATATAAAATGGACTTTGGCCATTTCATTTTATCATCATAGGTACTTATGTGAAGGATTGAAAAATGAAGCATAATTACTCGAAAAGGCAAGATAATCAAACTAGGAGTTGCATAATTTATGAAAGCCAGTGTAAAACCTAGGATACCAAGTTAAGAGTGGGTGTGGTGCTAGCTCTAGACTAAACAACCCAAATCTTAAAGGGTCACCCGTCCCCCATGCTAGGGTGTACACACGAATTATGGCACTTGAAAAAGGCTAATTCATGAATTAGAGGTTGAGTATTAAATATGATAAAGAATTAGATTGAACTAAGACATATTCTTAGGAAAAATACATCAAATGAAATCTTAACTCCAATCACCTTTATCAATCGAACTTATCTCTACTCGAATAAGCTTATTTCCATTTCTCACATCCATTCAATCAATTTATTTTAAATTCAGTTCTATATTTATATATTTTCAACCAAAAATCTATTTATAAGCTAGTTAAAATTTCTAAATTCTTCATCCTTCCCTTGGGTACGATATTCGGACTTAAAATTCCACTTTATTATTTGTCACAATTTGTACACTTGCAAATTGCCGATCAAAAAACATCCATAATTATATCCTTTCAACCTATCAGAATCAGGGCATCCTTAATATCTTTGATGTATGGTCCTTCTTGTGCTACATTTAAGATGTATGCCACTTGATACTCCATTTCATCTTGAAGGAATACCTAACTCTTCCTTCCTCCTTTAGGTGGCACAGGGGCTTTTGGTGGTGCAAAAGATTGCCACTACTTCAACATATCCTTCATATGAGTTTTCCACTCATTAACATTTTTCATGTGCTCAGTGGCTTCCTCTACAGATGAAGGCTTGATGGTGGTATTTGCAGGGAACTCAAAATACACAGGCTCACTATTAACACGATTATATTTGTCTAGTCGTGAACACTATTAATGTGGATTTGGATGACCCCTAACCCAAATTACTAATTTTTTTCCAATTCCTACAAACAAATCCCTAGTCACTAGATGTAGAAATACTCTCATCAATCAAACATGTTGAATCATGCAAATTTAAACCAACTTTCTTAATTCCAACATGCATATTATATATATATCAACAACGATAAAACACAAATCTCTTTTCTCTTGTGTTAGGTGTCACTGTATCCCTCCCTTACGATATGCAGTAGCTAGGAAGAATAATAAAGTTTCTCTCGCCCTCCCTCCTTATATACTTTACAATATTAAAACAATTAAAATAACCCATGTTAGTACCTGAGAGCATAGACGGGAGTGAATAGGACTTTAAAAATTCATCTTTAGATTTGCAAGGCAGCGAGTTACATATTGCAATGTAATAACAATATGAAAGATAATCAGTGTCATGCCCCGATTTCCCACCCGAGAAACCGATTAGTGACTCCCTGTCCGCACCTAGGTAGAGAAGACGAAGAACGAAATACCATACACAAGGAGACTAACGTGGTACAAGTATTGTCCCCACCCACACAACATTTAACATACAACATATGAAACATGCTTCCATAATTTAAGTCACAAATCTAAATCTAACATTTCATTAAACTCAAAATCGATCACATATTCCTGCATCGACCAGCCACCCCACATCAACCAAGGAAGGTTAATTTCAACTCCTACATGGTCGATCTGAAGCCATATTGACCACATTGACTTTATGTCGAAAATCAAGTCAAGTCGGCCACTTTTGAGAAAAAACTCACTGGAATCTCCTCCTGATTGACATTATATCAACTAGTTCTATGCTATATCAACCATACATTGACCACATGTCAAAAATTATCTTCGTATCGACCAAATCATGAAGAAAACTCTCCGGATTCTCCCTCTGGTCAAAATCGACCACCACTAAACCAGTTTGACCATATCAACCACAATATATCCCACAATGACCAAAAGTTGTGTCAACCAAGCCCTTAATCGATAATCTAATTTAGCCTCTCTAAAATAATTTGGCTTTCGGACACCCTTTAATGGAGCGGCGAAGAGTCCTTACCTAAACACAAGAATGCCTTATTGATCACTTCTACCCTACTCCTAGGCTAACTCCTCAAGGCCCCAAACATGGGTCATTACAATCTGAACTAGCAGAAATATAATGTTTTATTATCAAAAAATAATTACAACAACACAAAATCAAATCAAGTTGTTTACAAAACCGCTTTGAATGAACACCTCAAAACTACATAAAGAATATTATGAATTCAAATACAAGTGTAAGCATACATAGAAGTTGTCGTTTTATTTTTCAATGAACACTTTTTAGCTTATACCAAAGCTTTAAGAAATATTTCGAGCTAATAAAGTTATTATTAGGGGGTTTTTCAAACATAATTTAATGCCAAATGAAGGAGATTATATGACAAATGATCATGTTTTATCTTCATTTTGATGTATTTGATTGATTAAGGAACTAACCCCCTAACATAGTTGTCATCACCGGATTTCGTCCGGGAGGGGAAACCGCTTTTGGGGTGCGGTTCCCCCCAACCATCATTCAAATGGTGATGAGAAAACGGAGTCGCCACCAACCGTTTTTGGGGTGCGGTTGGCCACCTAAAGAAAAATTGATCTAATGCCGCTAGGGATGGGCTCGGGAGTTGGTTACGCGTGGGGAAGGACTAGCACCCCCACGACGCCCTTTCGGTACCTATCTTAAGATCGGGAGGTTTCTAACTTGTTTTAGTTGTTTGATCCAAAGCTTAAGTAGCCTAAAGGTGATGTTTAATTTGCATGTGACCTAAGGATCTACTCTTTTTATTTCCTAAGTTATTTGTTGGAGTGATTTAAATTCAATTTGTCCTAAACATCTAAGGGAGTTCTAGCAATCATTTTATTTCCTACATCCTTTGTTAAAGTTAAATATTAAATCTAATTTAATCCTAGATCTCTAAAGGGACTCCTATAGTTGGTTCCAATGGTAAATGCTTAAGCCGAAATTGAATTTTGTTTATTTCTCATATACACGCTACGAATGACACTAAGAAAAAGATTGATAAGAAAAGGTGCAAAGCAAAAAAATCTAAGTGTGGAAAAAGTTTGAAACGCAATCAAAAAATCCTAAGTCAAAGAATTTTTAAGTAAACAAAGTGACGAAAAATGATTGAGTTTGAAAAGTTTATTTGTTTGCTTTTTTTTGTTTTGGAAAAGGTTTTTTTTTTATTTAAAACGTTTTTTTTTTATTTTGTTGCTTTTGCTTTTTATTTTTATTTAGGGAAAGTTTTTTTTTTTTTTTTTTTTTTTTTTTTAAAAAAACATCTTTTTTTGTTGGAAACACATTTGTCTTTTTTTTTGGTTGTTTTTTTTTTTTTTTTTTGTTTTTTTAGAAAACACTTTTTTTCTTTAAAAAAGATCCTTTTTTTTTTAGTAAAATAAAATAACAACACATGAATAATGTGATGTGTGTGTGAGTGTCATTCACAAAGTAAAAACAATCTCTCTCTCTCTCTCTCTCTCTTTTTTTTCTTTTTCTCCCTCTTTTTCCGTTTGCTCTCTCTTTCCCTTTTTTTTTTTTTGATTTGCATCACATATTACATAATCCAAGCCCATGTAGCTCCCTACAACCCACGACAGCCCATTACAGCCCACTAAAAGATACATCACATTGACAACATTCAGATTAATTAAAATGGAAACAAAACCGCAAAGAAGGAGAGAAATGGCTTCCGCACCAGAAACTCACTCGGCCCACGTGACCGAGAGGAAAGAGACAAAGCATAAGACAAAAAAAATAGTGGAAACAATGAGAAAACAACAACGGGAAATAATAAATAAAAAAAATGCACCGATCCTAGCAATCACACAATAAGACACGGATTCACGCCGTCATTTAATCATCCTGGAAAAAGAACCAAAAGAGAACACCCAGGGAAAATATTAGCCGGTCAAAACAACGTCCAAAGACACCCACGTTTTGAAAATCGGTTTAGAGTTTGGAAACCAGGAGGACTCACATTTTTGAAATAAACAGAAGACTCAACTAAAAAAAAAAAAAAAAAAAAAAAAAATAGCACGCTCACGCTTTTGAAAACCAAAGGACTCACACATCCAAACACACGTTTTGAAAACCACCCATGGATTCATACATTTTGAAAGCCGATCAAAGCATTCACATGCGTTGAAAATCATATTAAAATGAATGAAACACAACCCGGATCACATGTTCACACATCTTAATAAATCACACCTCTTGTTTGTTGCTTTTGTTCTTTTGTTTTTTTTTTTTTGAAAACACGAGTCCATCATCTTGGAAAACAAAACAAAATGGTCACAAGCGAGAGGCTAATGGAGAATGCCAAGATAGAGAAACCAAATAGAAAAGGAAGAACTAAGAGCTGAATAGATTTAGCGTCGATCGGACCACATAGCGACTCAGTAACATCCAAATAAACACAAGATTCATACAAACACACATTCGTACAACACACGAGCATATGATTTAATAGTGAAGGAAAGGCATTGATAACCCAGGCAAGAAAAAAATCACAAAACCAAGCATTATGAAAAGAAAGGAATTACCGGGTTTGTAACGTCCCTTTTCTCGTGTACACTGGGTGTCTTCTGCGCGGGCTTCCGAACAAAGCAACAAGAACGGTGGATGACGGTGGGTATCTTCTCCTGTGTTGCCTCCTTAGTGCCTTCGTCGAACTATCGTGCCGTAGTGGAAGGATCTCGGGGCTCCTCCGCGTCTCTCCTGGCACTGTGGGATGAACGACGAGATGGGACGAAGGGGGACGAAAGGGGCACCAACGCCGGCGTCGATCGAGTCCCACGTGATCGGCGAGTGGTATGCCAGCCAAGGGGAAGGATGGGCGTCTGGTTTTGGTGTTGTGGAAAAAGGAAAGGGTTTGGGGATGGAAGGAGGAAAGGGTCTGAAGATGGAGGTCGTGATACTTGTTTTCTACGGAATCAAAGAGAGAGGTGTGGTATGAGGAAAGGTCGATGGCCGGCGGTGGATTCCAGCCAAGGGGGAGGATGGTTTTGGGTGATGTTTTTCGGACGAAAAGGGGTGGAGATTTTTGTGGTGCGCTCCTCTCTTCCACTTTCGATTTTCCCCCAAAAAAATTTCGGACCCTTTGGACGATCTATGCTTGCGTTTATATAGGCGATAGGAGTTAGGGTTGAGTCGGGGATTGAGGCCGCGGCGCCGAATCAACCATGGGTTAATGGCGTGGTTTGGTTTGAGAGAAGGGGGCTGAACCATGGTTTAGGCTTGAGGGCTTGAGTTGGGTTTGGTGCGCTGGAGGGATGGCGCTGGTATGGGGCTCCGGTGGTCCTCCGGTGGGCACGGCGTGGAGGCAAGGAAGACGACGCGGAGGAGACGGATCTAAGAGGAAGAAGACGAGGCAGCCGTGGGAGAGAGAGAGAGAGAGAGAGGGGAAGAAGACGAAGCGCGTGAGATCTGTTTTTGAGTTTTTTTGTTTTTTTTTGTTTTTTTTTTTTTTTTTTTGTTTTTTTGTTTTTTTGTTTTTTTTTTCTGCCCTGTTTTTTTTATTTTTTATTTTTTACTTTCAACCAATGGAAGGTTGACACCTAGCTTGGAGTGGGCGGGAAAGGAGAAAAAAGCATAACATTATTTTGTTTTTGGGTTTTTAACTGATGTCCTTCGGTTCTTGGGATCGGCAGGACAAACCGGACTTCAAAACATTTTGAAAAAATTGTTTTTGGACTCGGGGCGTCGTGACGAGCGACCCCGTGTCAATTTTGTTGGAAAACGATAATGTTTTTACGGCAAGCCTGTACTGCGACTACTTATTACCGAAAAATGTATTTATTTTGATTTTTATTGAAAAAGGCCCCGGGCGCAAATATATGCAATATATACGTCAAAATTCTCAAAACGACGAGTAGAATGAGATTGTGAGGTTCGTTACCTGATCCGGAGTGTCGTTTGAAAAGTCAATTACCGTTTTGACCTCCGATGGCGGCCCGAATGGTTGTTTTGACCACATTTTCCCCTGTTTGACCTCACAATTGGGCGCGGTTGATGGCATTGATCATCGAATTTGATTTTCTATCGCCTAGGACCGGCTCTTTGGCAAGTGAGGGACTTTCGCATGATTTCTTGAAATTGGGCACTTACAACTTAATGGTCGCGACTCCGTCATTTTGTAAAATTTCAACAAATCGAAGAAAATTGAATTTGATAAATATGTCCAACCCGGACAAATTAGGGTCCAACATAGCCAAATGGTGTTTGTGTTTGTGTTGATTAAGGAACATAAACACATCGCGACCACATTAAGGAACATAGCCAAATTAGGGTCCAACATAGCTAAATGGGTTCAACAAATCGCGACTCCGGTTGATTAAGGAACTAACCCCCTAACATAGTAATAGTAGATCCTTTTATGGTGTTTGTGTTGTTTTTGAATGGAAAAGAGGTTGAGTACAAGGACAAAAGAAAGAAAGGAGTAAAGAATAATTTGCGAGAATGGTCAATTGAAATTTGGAATGACCAAGAAGAATTGACAAAGCCAAATTGACATGACCAAGCTCTTGGTAACTTTTGGTCATGTAAAATTGCTTGGTCATGTTAACCGAGTTTCAGATGACTAAATCAGCTTGACCACATTCGGTTTCGCATGACATGCACTACGGTTCAATGGGACTCTACATATGCCATCTCATACGGCCCGGATCTCTTCATTAAAGGATCTGACGACTCTTCTTCAAACATTTTGAGAAGGAAATGAGTTCTAATTCTTGGAGGGAATGGTTATTGATGGTTGCACAGTTGGTTACCCTGGGAATTGGATAAAAAGGGGAAAATATGTAATTTTAGGGATCGTTCTTCTGGGAGGGAGTGCTTTAGGGCTCTCATGGCAAGAATATTTGTATTATTTGGTACTATGGTTGCTTAAACCTCCTTGGGAGGAGGATAGATATTGATGTAAGCTTGTGATTTCTTTTGTTTTGGTACGCTAATTTAAATTCTCTTATTTGTTTATCAAAGCTCTTGAGTTTACATGTGAGAATTAGGTTTGACCATCTTAATTCTTGTTTAAGGTTTATCAATTATGGATCGAAAGAAGACGTTGATAATTGGATAGTCAAGAGATTTGACTTGAAAAAAATATAATTTACGAAAGCAGTATTATTTCTTGTAACATAGTTAGAATTTGTGTGATGTCAATCTACACTCAAACAACTTAAGCACTTAATGGCTAGATCACTCAAAAGAGGCTAGTTCATGCAAAGGTGTTGAATTTTAAAAAAAAAAAAAGAAAAGTTTGAATTAACATGCTTTGAGAACTTAGAATGAATAAAATTACATCAATTGAAATCTGAATCCCTATTTCTCCCATAAGATCATTACATTTGCTTTGATTTATATCAATTACAATATTAAAATATCCAATTGTTACAAAACCAAACTCAACTTGACTCAATGAAATTACAAAATGAGCTTTACACTTAGCCACCTTCCATGTGGGTTCAACATCCGGACTTTAAGTCCACTTTATTACTTGTAACGATCCATGCGCTTGCGGAAATCTTAACAGTTATCTCGAGTTAGTGAGGTTAAACCAAGACATGCTTACTTATACAGGGCCTTTGGACTTAGTCCGAATCTCTGAGAAAGATTTGGAACTTTGATGAATATCGGATATCCTGCTTGGTTAAACCGAGACTTACGTTAAACCGGGACATAATGATTATTAGATAAGAGACTTCATTAAACCAAAACTTCTTGGTTATACTGAGTCTTTGTCTTATACCAAGCTTTGAAGATATCCGTCTTTTGGTTAAATTGATTCAGTAAAACTCCCGGATAAGAGACTTAGTTAAATCGAATATGTCACGCCCCCGAATTCCAGGGAACCCGGAACCGGGTACATGACTTCCCCTTGCCCACACCCGATAGGTCAAGGGGTTGGTGACTAGCACCAATGGAGACTACACCATGGTCTTGTCTCAAATATGCAACTCTGTACAGTCATACATCAAGGGTAATCCTGTACTTTCCTACATGCATACAATAAGTCAAACAGTCATACAGACATCACATCACAAACAGTGTACAAATACATCTGTCCACGGACCCATGTCCGGGATACAACACACAATAAAATATAGAATACAGTCCTGTATCATACATCAGAGTAGTGGGCATGTCCTCCTGGAAGAAAGTCCTCCACTAGTCTCGGGTCACACCTGAAAAGGGGTAAACAAGTAGGGGTGAGCGATAAGCTCAGTAGGTGACCCCAAAACTCCACATCATGCAACACAGATAAGTCTATACTATATGCTCAGTGTATTCGTGCACCGTGTAGTGTGCACAATCATCGAGACTCGGCCTGCAAACGGACATCGGGATTCAGCCTGTTCACACAGGATAACTTGTCCACGATCCTCCATGGGATCCCAGTTCGGGGGCACTCGGCCCTAGCTCCACGAGCTCAACGGCTCAACTCAGGCCTTAGCCTGTCCACAACGCAATATGCCCGACCACGTCGCCACACAACCCGCCATCGGTACATATGCCTGCCACGTTAACCACATAAGACCATCGGTGCATCACGGTGAGAACCCAAACAAGTCACGGAGTCTGTTGGATCAAACCCGGAATTTGGATAATGCTTGATAAAGTCTTATGTAATTTGATCTCGAGATCTCTTGTGTTTATTTGATCGTTGCGAAGATATGTTATTAGTCCGAAAATACACTCATGAGAGCAAAGCTAAGGATAGGATACATAATCCCGATCCAGGACAAGAGTGAGTGTCGTCAAACACTTGGTAAATAACCAAGTCACCAACACATACTAATAAGGGACATTCATGCGGACTAAGTACAAATGTGGAATAAGGACCCGAGTCTTATTAGACACCGAGTAAGGAAATTAGATACGGAGTAAGGAATCCGGACAACTTACTCATACGGAGTAAGGAAGCGCTAGTACGGAGTAAACACTCCGTTCCCTTAGACTCGCCCGGAGTAAGGAACTTACATACGGAGTAAGGAACTTACATACGGAGTAAAGAATTTACATACGGAGTAAGGAACTTATACGCGAGTAAGGAAAGCGACGACATGGACTAAGGATTCCAGTACCAAATAGATACGGAGTAAGCAATCAACGACACGGAGTAAGATTCCGAGCTTCATTAGCTACGAAGTAAGGAAAATTACACCGGACCAAGAAGATACCGCTTCAACTCAACCGCATTTAAAGTTATCGGCTCGTGGCGTCCTGATGTAAGACAAATTTATTGAGAACCTGAAGAATCTTACACGTGGATCATCCGGATATGTGGACACAACCTTAATTGTATTTGGGAACTCACAAACGCACTTATACTCTTCAAACCCAAGATCTTGAGCTCCACAAACCGCAGCGATCAAGGCAGAGAGATTACCGAGGGATAGTTAGTGCTTGAACGCATTCCGGAACTACAAGTTCCAAGGTTGTCTCTTAGGAATGTTTTGTATAAATATTCATACTTGTACATTGATAAAAAAAAGAGTGTGAGGGCATGTGCATTTGTTAAGAAAAGACTAATTCGTGTATGCACAAGCGTTTTCATCTTTGGAGATAGAATTTGGCTAGTGTGTGAGTTTATTTGTAAACAAAGTGTAAGAGAGTCCTGCTTCTATTTTGTTGTATTTGTCTTGTGATAATAAAACAAAATACTTCCACTATCTGGTTATCTTCCGCAGTGATTCTATCACTTAACTAGATAAGTGTTTGTGTCTTAAGAGAAAGAAAAGAGTTTTGATAAGAGCCTTATTCACCCCCCCCCCCCCTTTAGGCTCCAAGGGACCATCAAGTGGTATCAAAGCAAGTTCTATTTGTTCTAAGTAGAGATCCCACTCTTTCAATCTCGAAATGGCCGAAGAAAGCAGATCTTATTCAACACTCGCCTTAACTCCAGGAGGTGCACAGGAGCCCATCCCGAATCGAAGCGGCGGTGAAAATGTCGACCCACCTCAACCTGCTTCGCCGCCGCTTCTCAACCACGGAGTTCGGCTTTACTTTAACGAAACCGCCCAAATTCACACCTGAGCTTTTCTCCCAGGTGGAAAGCTCACATGAAGATGTTTATGGTATGCCATGATCATCTTATGTGGCCATGTCTTCATCGGGAGATTCCAATTCCAATGACTATCGTAGAACATGGAGTTAGGAGGCCAAAGACAGATCTTGAACTCACCAACGATGAAAGAGCCTGGCAGGCACTAGTGAAAAGGCTCGGCTTATGTTACATCGTCTTTGGATTACGAGGCTTTCCACGGACGTCCAGGGCTGCACGACAAAGAAAAGCTGTTTGGGACAAACCGACAATCCTCTATGAGGGAGTCGGTCCCAGATGCGAGAATGTGATCTACACTCTCGAGATAGAACTTTGAGAGTTTTAATCATAAACCGGGCGAATCACTCGAAAGCATCTATCGGAGATTCGGCAAGCTCATTCTTGAGTGAAGATCATCAATGAGCACTATTCTCAATCCCGGATCAATGACAAGTTCTTTTGCTCCTTGCCGGATCGCTACTACTCCAAACAACTCCAGATGCAATCGGACAAAACGCGGTATGTTCCCCTTGAAGAACTATATGGAGAGTTGCGGACTCACGAAGTCGGGTTTAAGTACTCTGACAGGGATGAGAAAATAGCTCGGAAAGAAAAGGGGTAGCTCTCAAAGCTACAGAATGTCTAAACATACTGAGGAATGATGATACGGACGTGTCCGAGAATTCTGATTCTGACGAGGAGGAGGAGATAGCCCTTCTTGTCAAATCCTTTGAGCGATTCCTACGGAAAAGTAGAAAAGGGTTCAGAAGACGCTCATCATCATCGTTCCAAAGGAAGGAGCGACCGGAGTCCAGTTCCCAGGAATGCTTCAACTGTGGGAAAACCGGTCACTGGGCCAAGGAATGCAGGTCCAAATCAAAAGTGGCCGAGAAAAGTGACAAGGTAACTCCTCGCCGCTCCACCTCAGACAACAGCAAGAGCAAGAGGAAGGCGCTCGTGACAAAATACATGAGTGGCTCGGAAGAAGAGGAGGAATCCTCGGATGATGAGCCAACCACTAAGCCGAACGTTTGCCTCATGGCAAATACGAGGTACCTTCTATCTCGAGCTCCTGAGTAAATTAGAATCTCTTACTACTGCATGTGATCATGAAAAGAATGAGAGACTAATAATTACTCAAATGTACAAAGATATGGAAAGTCAGAATAAACGTCTTGAATTTACTATTAATAGACTCGAAAAGGACATCACTGACTTCAGAGGAAAAGAAGCTTGGTATCACGATCTAAGAGCTGAAAATCATTTGTTAAATACCAATCTCTCAGGCCTAAAAGTTATAGTAAAAAGACTCGAAAATGAACTGAACAGGAAAAGGAAATAAATCGTAAGTGGCTAAAATCCGGGAAATAGCCTCTACCTTTAGGACCGATCCTGACGACATCCGAGTCAAACCTGGCCTAGGTTCCGAACCATCAACTTCCATAGCTCAAGCTACTGAGTGTCCTCCTGGATTTCACTCCTAAACTAACTAACTTATATCCTGTTAGTACATCTAAACTGTTGGATGGTTTCATTTCACTGGCACCATAGTTTATGATCGTGGAGTCGAGGTCATTCTGCACTTCCCAAGGTAGCACCCGTAACTAAAGATGAAGGGAAGGTCTGCGCATTAAAGCCAAAATCGTAGCACCCAAAAAGAAAGACAAGGCTAAGGTGATGCATCTAGGGCCAAGAGCGCGTCACCCAAATGCAATGGATTAGGCCACAGGGAACAGTAGAAAGTTTGTAAAATTTGAGAGACCTGTATCCCCTTGTTTGTACTTCACATTATAGTGTCTGTTCCATCCGTAGGGAAATAGGTCATTATCACTATGAATGTTGGAGTTTATCCGATAACTGGATTTGTAATCGGTTTCATATCAATAAAGATTAGTTAAACAAAAAGGGTTCTTCGAGCAAAACAAAATCTAAACCTCGAAAGAGTATCTCTCCCAAGAAAACCCAAATAAAAGAGGTAAGAAACTAACAAGCTAAAGTCAACTTGGAGAGCTAAAAGTTCTAACAAAATCAAATCCGTAAATGTTGACAATACCTTGCTCTCTCTAACCGCCTGAAACAAGTTTGGGCACCAAAAGTGTAAACTGTTGTCTTTCGGGAGCATCTCTGGAATGCATTGCCGGATCACTTGAAGTTAAAGATCAATAAAAGCAAGTGGATCCTTGATAGTGGATGCTCCGGACATATGACGGGTGATCGGACTCTGCTTGTAGAAGTTAATGATAAACAAGGTCCATCCGTTTCATATGGCGACAACGAGAAAGGTAAGACTGTCGGGTATGGCACTTTAACTAACGGCTGTATCAATCACTAGAGTTGCACTAGTCGAAGGTTTAAAGCATAATTTGCTAAGTGTCGGTAATTTATGTGACAAAGGATTTATTGTTTCCTTTTTGTCCAACACTGTACAGAAGAGAAAACTTATCCTGGAGATGTTAAGTTATCCGGATCAAGAGATGGGGACATATACTCGATGGTCTTAAGAAATAATTCTTCGACCCTGTATGCTTCCTCACGAAAGCATCGAGATGAAGATAGTTAGCTATGGCACAAGCGATGCGCACATTTAAACTTTAAGACTTTGTCTAAATTAGCGTCACTTGATCTTGTCACCTGGTCTACCCAAACTCAAGTTCTCCAGAGACTCTCTCTGTCGAGAATGCTAACCTGGGCAAACAGACCAAACATAGCTTTAAGAGCAAATCGATTAATTCAATAATTGCTCCTCTACAACTTCTTCATATGGACTTATGTGGTCCTATATCTGTTCCGTCACTAGTCAGTGCGAGATATACCCTAGTGGTTATCAATGATTTCACCAGATACACATGGGTGATGTTCCTAAAATCAAAGGATCAAACTTTTGAGCATCTTGTAGATCTTTTCAACTGGATAAGCAAATCACAAGGATCGAGCATAAAGTGCATCGGGAGTGATCATGGTACGGAATTTGA
This sequence comes from Taxillus chinensis, assembly GCA_023512835.1. Lineage (NCBI taxonomy): Eukaryota > Viridiplantae > Streptophyta > Magnoliopsida > Santalales > Loranthaceae > Taxillus > Taxillus chinensis. The sequence continues at coordinate 18,066,116 of CM042092.1, read as the reverse complement.
TTTCTCGGAAATGAGATCATATTGTTCCGAACAGGGCATACGACATGACTTCTCTGCGCCCGAACTCCTCAACAAAATGGGGTAGCCGAGTGCAAGAATCGCACTTTAGTCGAGGCTGGCGGATCTATGTTAGCAGGTGTCACGGGGTCGACCTTTATAGCGGCTTAACCCGTGCGGCACCTAGTTCCCACCCGTACGAAGGAATGCTAGGTCAGCCTAACTCGTCGCATTTGGATCGGAACCCATCGATCCGTTGTAAAGCAATTGTGTAGGGAAGCGCTTAGCGGAAGATCGATTTAAACGAAGGCAACAAACGATTGTATTGAATGCTTGAAAGCTTTACAACATCACTCCCCTACATATAGATGTTAACACTTTTCCGGCTATGTCGCCAGGAGACATCATATATGATCGAAATCTAAAATCTCTACAACTTACTCTATAAGCTAAGTACAACACTTTACAAAGGGCAAATACCCCAAAATGGCCTAAGTATGCTAGGATAAGCCTCGGTCCGTGACATTCTCCCCCACCCGATTTCGCGGCGTCCTCGTTGCGTCTTCGGCTTCCTCGAACTCGTCGAAGCTGCTGGATGTAGCGTTCGGTTTCTTCCGGTACTCTTCAATATCTTTGGAGAATTGCCCCGGATCCTCTTCCTTCTCCCGGCTTGCCTCTTCACCGGCCTGTTCTTCCATTGGACGTAGTACTCCACCCGGCTTGGATCTACGCCCCTTCTTGGCACGACTCTACGAGAGTGAATTTTCTCTATCTCTTTATCGTAGGTCTTGCCCGTTGATCTTGTTGGTGTCCGCACCGCCCGTTCTCCGCTCGTATCTTCCAAGTCTTCGTGGTAAGGCTTGAGCAAACTAACGTGGAACACCGGATGCCTTTGTAAGCTAGTCGGGAGGTCGAGTTTGTATGAGACCTTCCCAACTCTCTTAAGTACTTTGAAAGGCCCCTCATATCGGCGCACCAAACCCTTATGCAATTGTCCGAGTGCTTTGGTTTGGCGCGGAAGGAGTTTGAGCATCACCATGTCTCCTTCCCGAAATTCCAAGGGTCTCCTTTGTTGATCCGCCCACTTCTTCATCTTCTTCGCCGCCTTGTGCAAGTATGCCCTGGCCGGATCCGTCTGTTCATGCCATCCTTTTGCAAACTTGAACGCTGCGGGGCTCTTTCCGATGTACCCCCGAGTGATGGAAGTGGGCGTCAATGGTTGCTGCCCAGTTGCGAGTTCGAACGGGCTCTCGTTCGTGGACTCGCTCTTCTGCAAGTTATATGAGAATTGGGCTATGTCCAGAACTTGGCCCAATCTCTTTGATTGTCACTCACATAGTGCCTCGGTACTGCTCCGATAAGCCATTGACACGTTCGGTTTGGCCGTCTGTTTGTGGGTGGAAACTTGTTGAAAAGTTTAAGTCTGAACCCATTATCCGGAACAGCTCGGTCCAAAACCGCCCGATGAACCGTGAGTCCCGATCGCTCACGATTGTCTTTGGAATGCCCCGTGCTTCACCACATACTTGAAGAATAGTCGGGCCGTGTTGTCGCCGTGCGATCCTTCGGAGCTGGAATGAAAACTCCGTACTTAGAGAATCGGTCGACCACCAAAATGATCGTACCACATCCTTCGGATCTTGGGAGACAAACAATAAAGTCCATCGAAACACTTTCCTAAGGTCTTTCCGGGTGGGCAATGGTTCTAACAGTCCCGCCGATTGCCGATTCTCTATCTTGTCTTGTTGGCACACAAGACAAGTCCTCACGTACACTTGAACGTCCTCGTAAAGTTGAGGCCGATAGTAGCTCCGTTCGACCAACGCCAAGGTACGATCGACTCCGGGATGCCCATCCCACCGCGAGTCGTGACATTCTTTGAGGATGTCTCTCCTCAAACTTCCCCATTTAGGAACGTACACCCGTTCCCCTCGAGTATGGAGCAAGTCATCCCTTAGCCAAAATCGCCGCGTCTTCCCAGCTTTGACGCATTCCACCAAGGACTTGGCTAATGGGTCGTGCTCCATTCCTTCCTTCAGTTTGTCCACCAGGGGGAATTGTGGTTGGCTAATGGCTGCGAGTTCCGCCTTTCGACTTAGTGCATCGGCCACCACATTATTTGTGCCCGGTTTGTACTCGAGCACAAAGTCAAATTCCGCTAGGAGTCCTTGCCACCGTGCTTGCTTTGGAGTTAAGTTCCTTTGAGTTAGAAAATAACTCGTAGCAATGTTGTTCGTCTTCACCACGAACTTGGACCCTAGCAAGTAATGCCTCCACACCTGAAGGCAATGCATGTCACACCCCGGATTTCCAACCCGAGGAAACCGGTACGTGACTCCCCTTTACTCACACGGAGGGCAAAGGGGTTAGGATACAAACCAAGAACCGAACATTTTAAACATTCACAACACATTCAAGAAAAATAAGGTCCATCAAACCAAATCGGTCTTTAATACAAAGTCTTCTTTTCAATCCATCCCCATTGGGGTTACATCGATTCCCATAATAAAATAACATAAACAATAAAATAAATAAGGTCTTCCACCTTGGGGTTCCACCTAACGCCTGTAGGTTCCTGTAAAGAAAACAACATGGTAGGAGGGGTGAGCAACCACGGCTCGGTAGGGATCATGTCTCCCAACCCATCCCATGCACCTATTATCTACATGCCTTGTGTACAAGTCTTGTGTCGTGATACAATTATTCCACCAGATATAGTTACAGTATAACAAAGAAACACAATCATACATGGGTTGGTACATAAACACTCCCGGGCTTCCACGGCCACCGGGTTTTCAAGAACAGTCCCGGGCTTCCACGGCCACCGGGTTCCACAAACAATCCCGGGCTTCCACGACCACCGGGTTCCACAAAACAATCCCGGGCTTCCACAACCACCGGGTTCCACAAACGATCCCGGGCTTCCACGGCCACCGGGTTCCACAAACGATCCCGGGCCTCCACAGCCACCGGGTTCCACAAAACAGTCCCGGGCTTCCACAGCCACCGGGTGTACAAGCAAACACGCAGCACATAAGGCCATACAAGGCATATCATCAAACACTTAATATGCTTAGTCACACGGGAATAACTTCGAACACTTAGCATGCATGCATATCTTCACAAGCTCACAGACCCGACCACACGACTATTATTCCAAACACATAATATGCATAGCCTCCACGGGCATTATTTCAAACATGTAGCGGGCATGTCATACAGGCATTTTATCAAACACTTTTCATGCATCTCACAAACACCGAAACACCAAAATCGCCATTGAAGGCCAACATTCATATAGGAGGTCACACCTATATGAATTTACATATAAATAATATAACGAGATATAACTCATATTCGCCCTAGGACCCTAGGACGAGAGGAGGACTTAGGAAGAACAGAATCCCTACCTCAAGGAAAACGCAACAACACAAAGAACGGTCCGATCCCAAGCCGAACGCCGTCCTCCCCACGCGAGATGCTCCGGCAAGAACCAAGAACTCCCCTTCCTTCTCTCTAGCTCTCTCTCTCTCTCGACGGCCGCAGCAGCGGCGAAGAGAACCCTAAACCTAAAACAGAGGGCTTCTCCTCCTTATATAGACAACACAACATCAAAACGACGTAGTTTTGATTAAGTGAATCCCAACATCAAAACGACGTAGTTTTGATCACACAAGTTAACACCTTTCCGCACCCATATAGGCCAAAATACTCAGAATTTCAACATGGTCCTTTGGAGAAAGTTCATTAGAATGACAAAACCAAGGGAACCATGCAAAAATATGCCGCACGCCAATTTGCACGTGAATTCCCCAATTCACGTGCACCTCCATATGGACTCCAAATGCTCTCAAACTTCACCCCTAGCCTCCTTGCATCATTTAGAAGACAATTACACTTGCACGTGAATTGGACCCATATCACGTGCACCTCACATACATGTCCATTTGGCCTGAAACTTCGTGGTAGATAGAGGACACCATTCTAAGCATCTTTCCTTTTGCACGTGAATTCATTGGAGTCCATTTACTAGGTCAAAATCTAGAAAAACTCTACTCGGGAGGCAAAACCGACTAACTCAAGGTACGGGTCCTTACATCCTCTCCCCCTTAAGACTTTTCGTCCTCGAAAAGAAATGACATACAAGGAAAACACACAAGCTACCCATTTGCCACACGGCGAGCCACAACACCCAAATGGGTCATACACCACACAAGACAACAAAGACATAACAAGCACCACCATAATCCATAACCACAATAATGCACATAACACATGTCCACATGGCACGAATACACATCTCAAGGCACATCACAAATGAGAACACATGTCTTTAAAAGACAATACAAATACATCAACTAATACAAGAAAACACAAACACATCACACCCCTGGCCAACGACCACCTCCCACGCTTAAGATTGTTCGTCCTCGAACAAGTCCGGGTCTCGCTCACGCATCACGGACTCACGTTCCCATGTCTCCTCCTCAATGCCACGGTGCTGCCACAAGACGCGAACCAAAGGAATAGCACGACCACGCAAAAGCTTCTCTTGCCGATCTAGGATACGGATAGGGGCCTCAACAACGGACATGTCATCCTCGATGTCCAACGTCCCCCAATCAATCACATGAGTGGGGTCAGGGTGATACTTCCTCAACCTGGGACACGTGAAACACGTTGTGCACTCGACTCGGCCGCGGTGGTAACGCTAACCGGTAGGCCACGAGCCCTACACGATCCAGGAATCTCAAAAGGACCAATAAACCGCGGAGATAGCTTGGAACCTCGCCCAAACCGTCGATGTCCACGACGTGGAGAGACACGAAGGAACACATGATCACCAACGGAAAACTCCAAAGGTCGCCGTCGCTGATCCGCATAAGATTTTGCCGACTACGAGCCGACAACAAACGCCGACGAATCAACTTGACCTTCTCGGTAGCCTCTTGAACCAACCGTGGCCCCAAGAGAGCTGTCTCCCCCACCTCGGTCCAACACAAAGGTGACCGACACGGCCGTCCGTACAACGCCTCAAAAGGAGCCATCCCAATGGATGCCTGATAGCCGTTGTTGTAGGGCAAACTCCACCAAAGGAAGGTGAGTTGCCCACGAACCCCCAAAATCTAGCACACAAGCCCTCAACATGTCCTTCATGGTCCGATTCGTCCGCTCGGTCGACCGTCGGTCTCAGGGTGAAAGGCTGTACTCGATTGAAGCTTGGTCCCCATAGCCTCCTGCAAACCTGCCTGAAACGGGAAGTGAACCTCGAATCCCGGTCCGAGACAACCGATGAGGGTACGCCATGCGGTCTCACAATCTCGTTCATGTACGGTGACTCAAGGTCCCAATAGAGTCCCCCTCGCGAACAGCCAGGAAATGGGCCGACTTTGTGAGTCGATCCACAATTACCCAAATCATATCCTTCCTCCCGTGGTGGGTGGAAGACCGATCCTAAAATCCATCGCTATATGGTCCCACTTCCATTCTTGCTATGGGCAAGGGTTTGTAACATGCCCGCCGGCCGGCGATGCTCGGCCTTCACCTGTCGACACGTGAGGCACCGCGAAACAAAGGCAGCTACATCGCGTTTCATCCCAGGCCACCAAAAATGTCCGCGAAGCGCATGGTACATCTTCGTACCCCCCTGGATGCACAAAGACTCTAGATTGGTGAAACGCCCTCATCACCTCATCCCGGAGGGAAGAAGCCACTACCAACCGCCCCTGAAATGACAACTCATGCTCGGGACCCTCTCGTCCGGTCCCCGGATAGCTCCCCCGGCCTCAATACGGGCACGGAGAACCTCACACTCAATGTCACCCAGCTGTCCCTCCCCAGACGCGCCGGTACAACTCAGGCACAACCACCAAAGGACTCGGGACTGTCCCACCATCACGAACAACGAGGCTGCACTGCAACGTCGCCAACCGCTCCATCGCCTTCCACTCTCTCACGGCCACCTCGGCTTTCCCTTTTCTCGCTCAATGCATCGGCCACAACATTACCCTTGCCCGGGGTATAGGCAAGAGTAAAATCAAAAGTCTGCAAATACTCCACCCATCTCCTTTGCCTCAAATTCAAGTCCTTCGAGTAAAGATGTCTTGAAGGCTCTTGTGATCCGAGAACACCACAAACTTTTCCCCCAAGAGGTAGTGCGCCAACTCTTCAGGGCGAAGATAACGACCGCTAACTCCAGGATCATGAGTAGGATAATTCTGCTCATGAGGCTTCAGCCTCGACCCATAAGCTACCACACCGTGCTCCTGCATAAGCACACACCCCAAACCAACCCTGGACGCATCACGGTACACCTCATACGGAATATCCTCCCTAGGCAACCTCAACACAGGTGCGGTGGTCAAACGGGTTTTGAGAGTCTCAAACGCCCTGCGGCACTTGTCGGTCCAATCAAATTTCACGCCCTTCCGAGTCAACGCCGTCATAGGCGGCGCCAAACGGGAGAACCCCTCTACAAAACGACGATAGTACCCCGCCAAGCCAAGAAAACTACGGATCTCAAAAACGTTGGTTGGCCTCGCCCACGATGCCACGGCCTCAATCTTGGTCGGGTCCACCCTAACTCCCTCGGTGACACCACATGGCCAAGGAAGTGAACCTCCTGCGACCAAAACTCACACTTGCTAAACTTAGCGAGCAGTCTGGTCCCTCAAGGTTTGCAACACTTGTTGCCAAGTGCTCCACATGCTCCCTCTCGGTCTTGGAATACACCAAGATATAATCGATAAACACCACCACGAACGAGTCTAAGTATGGGGCAAAGACTTGGTTCATCAAATGCATGAACAACGCTGGCGCATTAGTGAGCCCGAAAGGCATCACTACCCACTCATAATGCCCATACCGCACCGAAAGCCGTCTTAGGGATGTCCTCCTCCCTAACCCCGAGCCGGTGATACCCCGACCGTAAATCTATCTTGGAAAACCACTGGGCCCCACTCAATTGGTCAAACAGGTCATCTATCCGAGGCAACGGGTACTTGTTCTTCACTGCACCGATTCGACTTCCCGTAGTCGATGCGGAGACGTAGTGTGCCATCGGCCTTCTTAGCAAAGAGCACCGGAGCACCCCAAGGTGAGGTACTTGGTCCGATATACCCTTGGTCCCCCAACTCCTCGATTTGCCTCTGCGGCCTCCTCGGCTCGGCTGGTCCCATACGATACGCTACTTGGGAAATCGGACCCGTCCCCGGCACCAACTCAATGGTGAACTCCACACTCCTCTTAGGTGGCAAACTCTTCAACCGCTCAGGAAAAACATCCCGAAATTGGTCCACAACAGCGGGCCACACCCTCTTTTCCACCTTACCCTCCTCGGCAAGGTCGGGCGCTAACCTGTGGGTAATGGCACCCCACCGGTCCAACACCGGCCCGGCCCGACTCGCCTCACAATCCCACTCCCCCTGCGCAGGTGCAAGAGGTCCCTGCGGAGTGTCACGAAGGTCACACGCCGCCGATAACAATCTATCTTGGCCTGGAAAGCCATAAGCCAATCCATACCCAAGATCGGGTCGAACGTCCTCAAAGGCATCACATGCAAGTCAAAACTCGGCTCGACCTCGCCTATGATTAACACACGCCACGACACACTCGCCGTACCTCAATCATGCCTCCCACCGAGACTCCACAACTAGGGGCCTCGCGGCCTCCACACAAGCTAACCCCAAGCCGTCTATTACAAGCTCAAGAACAAACGAACATGATGCACCCGTATTGAAAAGAACGAAGCTAATGTACGGGAGATCAAGAGGGTACCTCTAACCACCGATGGTCCTGCTCCACCCTCGGTGGTGGGGTTGGTAGCTCGGCCTCCTCCGGGTATGTCGCCTCCAGGCGCAAACACCCTCCCTTGGCCCGTGCCACCGGTCGGCTCACTCACTGGGCGCTTCCCGCCAAGGCTGCCTCCGCCTTCCGTCTGCTGCCGCTCCGGCCTCCCCCGAGGTCGGGTCCGATTCGATCCTGCTCGACTAGCCGGCCACCGACGAGTTGGTCTCTCTCGTGGTGGCGCACGAAAACGGCATCACTCCTTGTCTTGGATGTCATGCCTCCAACTCCCCGTTGCCACTCCGCAAACCCGGCTCGATGGCCCTCTCGTCCACATCTATGGCATTTCCGGTCCCTCTTTGGACACTCCTTTCTCAAGTGGCCTTGCTCCCCACAGCCGGTAACAACCGGGGAGACCCCCCGCTTGGACCGCCCGTGCCGCCACCGCCAAAGCTAGACCTCCCTGGGTTCACCAATGTCTGTCCCCGCTGCGGAAGGAACTGCTATCCCTCTCCTCCGTCTTGAGCCTCTTGGACCCTGCATCTCGATCAGGCCCACTCTGTCTGGCGACCCTGATGGGCCTGCCTCCCATCATCCGGTTCTCTCTCGGTATACGGGCCGTCTCCACGGCCTCGGCATAGGTCCTCAAGCGTAGAATCGCCACCCTCTCCCTAAGGGCGGCCTAAGACCCAAGGTGAACTTGTGGGCCTTCAGGTCCTCCCTTACCACGCCTCGGGAGCAAACCTACTCAATCTCCGGAACTCCCGCTCATACTCGGGCACCGTCTTTGATCCTTGCTTCAGGCTGCCAAATTCCTCCCTCTTCGCCATCTCACCGATTCCGGAAGAACTCATCATGGAAGAGTTGCAAGAATTCCTCCCAAAACATGAGTTGCACCGCACGGCTCCCCGCAACGCTCGTCCACCACTCCAAAGCGTCCCCCTCCAGTTGCCGAATTGCCGGTCGCACCTTATCCTCCTCCCTGGGCGGGGAGAAAGGAGAACACATGCTCAATCTGCCTCAACCACCGCTCGGCTACCACAGGGTCTTCTCCCCCCTTAAATCGCGGAGGTTGTTCCTTTCGGAACCGTGTCACTACGTCATCCTCTCGCACGGGTCGGTACACCACCCAGCGAACTCTCACGCTCACGAGGCGGCTCTCCTCGGTGGTGGTGGTGGTGGCACCACCTGTCGTGCCGCCATCTCACGGCGCACCTCCTCCCGAACATCCTGCCGGAGTCCCTCCCCGAAGCTCTTGTACCTCCAGCTGGATGCCTTCTTGTAGCTGTGCCGGTAGCAACGCATGCCCTCCAACGGATGGTCCCGCACCCGGACCCTCATGGGCAGATGACTCATCGCCATTGCCCCGGACGCACGTGTCACTCTCCTCGGTGGCATTCTTACTACATGAAGTAAGATGCACAAACGTCGAAACGCGTTTGACTACTAACAAGTTGACTACCTCTACCTCATTATCAAGTCAAGCCGTACATGGCATTACACACATTTTAACCATTGCATCAACCAATATTGCACACAGACACGATCCACATTGTAGTCATACCCAAGGCATTCCAAGAATATTCGAGTTGCACAGGTCACACATAATCATGTTATGCACATCCTTCACACATGACAACAAATGCAACTAGTGCCCTAATGCCAATGCATGCAAATCCTACCACAAGACTGGACTACCCTAAGCACACCTTGGAGGCTCAAAGAGGACCATGTTGATCGGGCATGTCCCTCCAGGCTCCTCCAAAGGACTCAAGATAACCAAGTCCGCCCACTACCCTAGGCCAACTAGACCATGCTCGATACCATATTGTCACGCCCCGGATTTCGAACCCGAGGAAACCGGTACGTGACTCCCCTTTTACTCACACGGAGGGCAAAGGGGTTAGGATACAAACCAAGAACCGAACATTTTAAACATTCACAACACATTCAAGAAAAATAAGGTCCATCAAACCAAATCGAGTCTTTAATACAAAGTCTTCTTTTCAATCCATCCCCATTGGGGTTACATCGATTCCCATAATAAAATAACATAAACAATAAAATAAATAAGGTCTTCCACCTTGGGGTTCCACCTAACGCCTGTAGGTTCCTGTAAAGAAAACAACATGGTAGGAGGGGTGAGCAACCACAACTCGGTAGGGGATCATGTCTCCCCAACCCATCCCATGCACCTATTATCTACATGCCTTGTGTACAAGTGCTTGTGTCGTGATACAATTATTCCACCAGGATATAGTTACAAGTTATAACAAAGAAACACAATAATACATGGGCTGGTACATAAACACTCCCGGGCTTCCACAGCCACCGGGTTTTCAAGAACAGTCCCGGGCTTCCACAGCCACCGGGTTCCACAAAACAATCCCGGGCTTCCACGGCCACCGGGTTCCACAAAACAATCCCGGGCTTCCACGACCACCGGGTTCCACAAACAATCCCAGGCTTCCACACCACCGGGTTCCACAAACACTCCGGGCCTCCACGGCCCACCGGGTTCCACAAAACGGTCCCGGGCTTCCACAGCCACCGGGTGTACAAGCAAACACGCAAAGACATAAGGCCATACAGGCATATCATCAAACACTTAATATGCTTAGTCACACGGGAATAACTTCGAACACTTAGCATGCATGCATATCTTCACAAGGCTCATGCACTGACCACACGACCTATTATTCCAAACACATAATATGCATAGCCTCACAGGCATTATTTCAAACATGTAGCAGGCATGTCATACGGGCATTTTATCAAACACTTTTCATGCATCTCACAAACACCGAAACACCAAAATCGCCATTGAAGGCCAACATTCATATAGGAGGTCACACCTATATGAATTTACATATAAATAATATAACAGATATAACTCATATTCTGCCCTAGGACCCTAGGACGAGGAGGACTTAGGAAGAACAGAATCCCTACCTCAAGGAAAACGCAACAACACAAAGAACGGTCCGATCCCAAGCCGAACGCCGTCCTCCCCACGCGAGATGCTCCTGCAAAGAACCAGAGAACTCCCCTTCCTTCTCTCTAGCTCTCTCTCTCTCTCTACGACGGTCAGAAGGTGAAGAGAACCCTAAACCTAAAACAGAGGGCTTCTCCTCCTTATATAGACAACACAACATCAAAACGACGTAGTTTTGATTAAGTGAATCCCAACATCAAAACGACGTAGTTTTGATCACACAAGTTAACACCTTTCCGCACCCATATAGGCCAAAATACTCGGAATTTCAACATGGTCCTTTGGAGAAAGTTCATTAGAATGACAAAACCAAGGGAACCATGCAAAAATATGCTTGCACGCCAATTTGCACGTGAATTCCCCAATTCACGTGCACCTCCATATGGACTCCAAATGCTCTCAAACTTCACCCCTAGCCTCCTTGCATCATTTAGAAGACAATTACACTTGCACGTGAATTGGACCCATATCACGTGCACCTCACATACATGTCCATTTGGCCTGAAACTTCGTGGTAGATAGAGGACACCATTCTAAGCATCTTTCCTTTTGCACGTGAATTCATTGGAGTCCATTTACTAGGTCAAAATCTAGAAAAACTCTACTCGGGAGGCAAAACCGACTAACTCAAGGTACGGGTCCTTACAATGCATAACTGCCGTCATCTCCTTTTCGTGCACCGCGTACCTCCGTTCGGTGCAATTAAGTTTCCGGCTCTCATATGCTACAGGATGCCCCTCCTGCATAAGAACTCCACCGATGGCAAAGTCTGAAGCATCGGTGTGAACTTCATAAGGTTTCGTATGGTCCGGCAGGGCCATCACCGGTCCGTTTGTCACCGCTTGCTTCAACTTCTCAAATGCCTCTCGGCAAGCATCATCCCACACCCAAGTCTTGTTCTTCTTTAATAGTTCCGTCAAGGGTGCGGCAATGTGGGAATAGCCACGGATGAATCTTCTATAGTAGTTAACCAAGCCAAGGAAGGAACGCATTTCAGGGACTTTCTTGGGCGTCTCCCATTCCTTGATGGCTAACACTTTCTTGTTATCCATCCTTAGTTTGCCGCCGCCAATGGTGTGACCCAAGAAGGGCACCTCCTTCTTCGCAAAGTCACATTTCTCCTTCTTCACAAAGAGTTGGTTCTCCCTTAAGATTTGGAAAACCCGCCGTAAGTGTGCCTTGTGTTCCTCCAACATTTTGCTATAGACGACAATGTCGTCAAGGTACACCACGACGAATCTATCCAAGTATGGTTGGAAGATCCGGTTCATCAACGTACGAGAATGTGGCGGGGCGTTTGTGAGGCCAAAGGGCATCACCAAGAACTCGTAAGAGCCATATCTTGTGACGCACGCCGTCTTTGCCTCATCACCTTCGGCTATCCGCACTTGCCAATATCCCAACCGCAAGTCTAGCTTTGAGAACCATCTCGCAGCACCAAGTTGATGAAAGAGGTCGGATATAAGTGGGATGGGGTATTGTTTTTCACCGTTATCTTGTTTAGCGCCCTATAGTCAATGCATAGCCGCATCGACCCATCGTACTTCTTTTGGAACAACACCGGTGCTCCAAATGGCGCTTTGGATGGCCGAATGAATCCGGCATCCAACAAGTCTTTCGATTGTTTCCGAAGTTCCTCTAACTCCGGTGGTGCCATCCGATAGGGCACCGCAGAAGAGGCCTTGCACCGGCCTCAAGCTCGATCCTATGGTCCACCTCTCGCCACGGCGGAAGTTGTTTGGGGAGTTCGGGTGGCATAACGTCCCCAAACTCTTCAAGGACCGTCTTCACTTCGGTTGGGGGCTCCTCCCCAACACTTGGGCATCCTTCCTTCACCATAGCAATGAAGGTTGGCTCCTGTCGCCTAACTCCTTTAGACAGTTGGAGCGCCGAAAGAGACTTCGCCTTGAGCTCTTCCTCCCGCATTACCTTCACCATGCACGTTTTCCCCTCGTCCATGATGCACATTGTGTTGGTGCTAGGAATTGGAATTGCCCGCACTTGGTCAACGAACTCCATCCCCAACACCATGGGATAGTCGTCCATCGACACCACGGAGAGATTCACCTTGCCTCTCCACTCGCCAATACTTAGCTCGACGCCTCGAGCCACGCCATGGATTGGGACCGGCACCGGAGTTCACCGCTTTCGGCCAGCCCTTCTCTTCCTTGTAGACTATCCCGGTCTACGAGCTTCTTCGACCTTGATGAAGTTGTTGGTCGCACCCGTGTCCACCAAGGCCTTAGTTTCAAGGTTGTTGGCCTTAGCGAGCACGTACATGCGGCCCTTCGTCGTCCGGATGGTGGCACCTCCACCTTTGCCTTGATTGCATTGAGGAGTTGCAAGGAACCAAGTCGTGGATCCCTCGCATTCCTCTCTTCGTCTTCGTTGATCATCGCGAGAGAGCTTGGAGCGCTTCGGGCACTCGAACGCCTTGTGAGGGCCTTCACAAAGGAAACAGAGAGATCCTTGGCTTCTCCCCGTCCTTGGAACCATTCGCGAAGTGTTTTGGGCGAAAGTCCTTAGACGGTTGGAAGGGTCTCCCTTTTCCTTCACTCCGGTTGTCTCCCCCATGTTTCTCCTTGTGGAACCTGTTCGTCTTGGAAGTCGATGAAGAACCTGGTGGTTTTCTCCGGCTTCTTGTATTCGATGAGTGATTCGGCCACCGCCATGGCCGACGCCAGGTCCCGCACATTCCTCCGCTGCAACTCCGCCTCGCCCATTGTTGCAATCCGTCCATGAAGGAAAATAATGAATCCTTCGCGGACATATCCGGGATCTCCAATATTAGCTCGGAAAATTCACGGACGTACTCCCGCACCGTGCCTTTGTGGGTAAGGCGCCGAAGTTTCGCCCAGGGACTCGTCTTCGCGTTCGGGGGGATAGAACTGGGCCTTGATCTCCCGCTTGAAATCTGCCCAATTGTCGATAATACATAGGCCGCACTCCTTGTCGGCATATCGTCGCCTCCACCACACCATAGCCGAATCGACTAAGTATAGTGGAGCGGTCTTCACCTTCTTTGCCTCGTCGACAATGTTCAAGGCATCGAAGTACTGCTCCATGGTCCAGAGGAAGTTGTCTAACTCCCTCGCATTCCTTGACCCAAGATAGGTCTTAGGCTTTGGCACGTCGATTTTGGAGCCGGAATGGCCGCCAACGCCACCTTGGGTGATGCCATCTTACGAGAGAGACCAATCCGCCTTGATCTCTTTGATTTCCTCTTGCATCGCCAGGATTTGGGACATGAGAGAACCCTTCAAGCCCTCAAATCGAGAGTTCATGTCATCCATGACGGAGTTGAGAAGCCCTTGCATCCTCCCATAGCTTTCCTCACCCTCTGAGTCCAGCTTTTCGATGCTTTCAGTGTGCTCCTCGACCACCTCCATCTGTTCGGCTAACGCCAACTCCAATTTGGCTAGCCGACTCTCCAACTGGACATGTTTCCCTCGAAACGGACTTGTCTCTCCTCCATTCCTTAGCGTGGTGCTCCTTGTCGCGGCCTTCGTGGTCGCCACCACTAATGACAACAGATCCTCCGTTTGTCATTTTTGCACCGTCTCGAAGTTTTGATTGTTCCACCGAACTTTAGCACCAACCGTGCTCGATACCACTTGTCACGGGGTCAGCCTTTATAGCAGCTTAACCCGTGCGGCACCTAGTTCCCACCCGTACGAAGGAACGCTAGGTCAGCCTAACTCGTCGTATTTGGATCGGAACCCATCGATCCGTTGTAAAGCAATTGTGTAGGGGAAGCGCTTAGCGGAAGATCGATTTAAACGAAGGCAACAAACGATTGTATTGAATGCTTGAAAGCTTTACAACATCACTCCCCTACATATAGATGTTAACACTTTTCTGCTATGTCGCCAGGAGACATCATATATGATCGAAATCTAAAATCTCTACAACTTACTCTATAAGCTAAGTACAACACTTTACAAAGGGCAAATACCCCAAAATGGCCTAAGTATGCTAGGATAAGCCTCGGTCCGTGACACAGGGGCAACGCTTCCTCTCAGTCTATGGGCTGAAGCTGTGTCAACTGCCTGCTATGTTCAGAACAGAACTCTAATAAATAAATCCACCATGAAAACACCCTATGAGATATGGAGAGGACGAAAGCCTTCAATTTCACATTTCGAGCCTTTGGGTGTACTTGCTATATTCTGAACAACGACAAAGAACCCCGGAATAAATTTGAACCAAAATCTGATGATGGGATCTTTGTCGGGTACTCACTTCATAGCAAAGCTTATCGGGTCTTCAACAGAAAACTTTTTAAAGTTGAAGAATCTATCCCATGTGACATTTGATGAAACTAACCTTGATTGGTCAAAAGTCGGTTCTTCAAGTTCTAATGTGCAGGTCATGGACAGCAACGTCGATTATTCAAATTTTATGAATGTTCCTGTTACACATCTTGACCAACCACGTGGCATCAGCGAAACACAACGAAATTATATGGATGATGCTACGGATGACTCTGACTCCGAACTACCATTTAGCTCCGGATATACTCCTACGGATACCCAAAATTCCGGAGCACCTTCAAGTCCGTCCGGACTAGTTAACACTGGAAGAAACAGCGTTGAAGAACCATCTAGTTCAACCGTACCTCTCAATACGGAAACATCTAGTCCAGACGAAGCTCAACCAGCGGATACAACTGAACCACCTAATCTGGAAGAGCTTCAAATTGTTCAAGATCATCCAACACATGCATAGAATTATAGATGGACTCGGAACCATCCCTCAGATCAAGTGATTGGTGATCCTACTGTTGGTGTAAGAACAAGAGCAGCCACCTCCAACATAAGTCTTTACTCGTGTTTTCTATCTCAAATAGAACCAAAGGTGGTAGATGAAGCTCTTCAAGATTCGAATTGGATAGAAGCCATGCAAGAAGAGCTGAATCAATTTAAGAGAAATAATGTGTGGATCTTAGTACCAAGGCCTAAGTCTCAATAAGTCATTGGCGTTAAATGGGTGTTCCGGAACAAGCTTGATACGGATGGAATAGTAATCTGGAACAAAGCCAGACTGGTAGCTAAAGGGTATCGTCAAGAAGAAGGAATAGATTATGATGAGACCTTTGCTCCAGTAGCAAGACTTGAGGCAATCCGAATGTTTCTGGCGTATGCTTCATATGAAAACCTCATAGTTTATCAAATGGACGTCAAGAGCGCATTCCTGAATGGAGATCTTCAAGAGGAGGTGTACGTTGAACAACCTCCCGGCTTCATTGAACCTAAAGCAGGACATCTTGTCTACAAGCTTCGGAAAGCTTTATATGGTTTGAAGCAAGCTCCAAGAGCCTGGTACGACACACTGTCAAAATTCCTACTTGCTCACAACTTCCAAAAGGGGAAGATAGACACCACCCTATTTCTACGAAAAGAGAAAGGACACACTCTGATCGTATAAATATACGTGGATGATATCATTTTCGGATCAACAAATCCGAAGCTTTGTGAAGAGTTTGCTAAGTTGATGACAGGCAAGTTTGAGATGAGCATGATGGGAGAACTGTCCTACTTCCTTGGAATAGAAGTCAAACAATTAAAGGAAGGAATCTTCATTAACCAAGCTAAGTACACTCGCGATCTTATTAAGAAGTTTGGTATGGAAGGTTCATCTCCCGTCAAAACTCCCATGCCTGTAAGTGCCAAGTTAGACCCGGATGTTGACGGCATATCAGTAAATGTGACTGACTACAAAGGGATGATCGGATCCTTGCTGTATCTTACAGCAAGTCGCCCAGACATTATGTTTGCAACTTGCATCTGTGCACGATACCAGGCGAATCCCAAGGAGTCACATATGCTTCATGTTAAACGGATATTAAGGTATCTCAAGGGAACGATGAATTTGGGACTCTGGTACCCAAAGGAGTCCAACTTCACCTTATCCGGATACTCTGATGCCGACTTCGCTGGATGTCGCATCGACAGGAAGAGCACAAGTGGTACATGTCAGTTCCTTGGACATAGATTAATTTCATGGTTCAGTAAGAAGCAGAATTCTGTATCAACCTCTACTGTTGAAGCGGAATACATAGGCTTTGGGAGTTGTTGCGCACACTACTACCTGGATGCAAAGTCAACTTATCGACTACGGTTTCAACATGTCATCTATTCCACTCTACTGCGACAACACTAGCGCTATTGCTATCAGCAACAATCCTCTCATGCATCCTAAGACAAAGCACATTGAAGTCTGGTATCACTTCATACGTGATCATGTTCTTAAAAGTCACATCTCACTGGAACACGTTGCTACTGAAAATCAACTGGCCGACATTTTTACAAAGCCCCTACCCGATGCAAGATTCTCTGAACTACTCTTCGTTTAGGTATGCTTGACTTTTCGCATAATTTCACATTTAATTTACCCAACAAGATATTTACTATCGAAACATGCATTGTGCTTTTATTGTAAGTAGAAGATACATACTGACTTTAATGCCGATTATACTTACTGGTTTAAGGCCTCATGCTTCTGATATTAATATCAACTTCATATATGGGAGGATGCTTGCATTTCCCGACTGAAGTCGTTTAAACTAACATGATTAAAGTTTATATGATTTACCTCTTTCGGGTTTCATGATCTTAACTTCCACTAATCACCACATGACAATAGCATGTTCATTTAGATTACTCTATTAACATGTATAGTTGAAGAAATGAAATGGGTTAGCTCGGAATGCCTGGTGGATGAACACTCAATCGCGGTCCTGGTCAGCCTCCAAGTATAGTTTCCTAAAAAAGATAGACAGTGCTGAATTCTACAAACCGGAAATGTCAACCGAGAGGATTGCAAAATCTACGGGGGAGAAAATGCTTTATATATTAGTCAGTAATACCCCCGTATATGTCTCATAACCTCTTTCCTGGCTGTCTATTTGAGGGGGAGCTTTTCATTGAGAGGATTAAATGATCTACGGGGGAGCAATAATGAACCCCTAATATGTCTCGGATACTCCCTCCTCTAAACTTTTACTTCCGGATCTGACTGGACATGCTGTTTAAATCAGAAAAGTGGCATGCTTGGATGTATTTTCTTTCTTCAACCATGCATTTTAATTGGCTAATCACCTGCTTACTTTTGACATGTGCTCGCTTCCACATTTTTCACTCATGAATCCTAAATTGGCCAAATCATATGATCTTTAATTAATCTTAGCTACGTTGTTCAGCAAGACGGTTTCGCTATGTTGACCTATATGAACTTGTGTATTGTTATCTGACATATGCCCTGATTCAGTAATATTGATCATTTTCACGTATGTATATGTCTCTCGCATGCTTAGTAATGCATAAGTTCTGTTTCTCATTAGTCCGGATTATGTTGTTTTTCACTGATTATTTTTCCTAATCCGTACTAATCCTTGCCTGTTAAGCTTTTGTATTTTCAGTTCATTTCTTCGTTTAGCTACAGGTTCAGATTCTCTTTGCAACCGTATCGATCAATCTAGTCCGTAGTCTTGGATTTGACTGCAAAGGAATCTACTTCACTCTCTCGCCGAACTCTGTATACTACGGACACAGTCTACTTTTCATTCGGATAATCTTCCTCGACTATTATTTACTCCGGATGATTGTCGGTTCATTCCTCCAGGACTCCGACACAGTCTAATCGCGACGATCCAAGTCTTCCTATATGTCGCGTGCTTTTGAGGAGGAATCATGATGATTCATTAAATGCAAATCTCGGAATGCACACACACTTCTCTGGATGGCAACCAGCTGTTACACTTACTTAGTCATGCGATCTCCACGACATCATTTCATTCGGAGGCGCATCGATATCCAGACTCATGACTTCAGACTGTCAAGCGGGTCCCTATCTCACTCGCACATTCCTAGGCCCGCTAACATTTGCGGACTCGGTCTTATATGTTCTGATCATTCTGGCGCAGCACGAGTATTGCTCATTTCAAATCCCTAAACCTCTCGTTGCTCCTTCCATCACCAAGACCTCACCTTTCCTCTTGTCCTTCAAATTTCCTTTGCAATGGCACCCAGAATCTCTCTTTCCGGCGTTAATCCTGGCCATCCTGTTGATTGGAATGCTGTTTCTAATCCTCTGGATTGGTTTTTCCAGCTTCGCCCTCTCCTTGAAGCCTCGCATATACTCAACCTGATCTCCAATCCCGTCGATCTTCTTATCGACGACGTTCTTGAGTATTACCAACGGATTCGCTGCACCACCGATTCCATAACCTCTTATGTCCGCGGTGAATCCATCATCATCACTCCGGCTGTTCTCCGCGCTGCTCTCCACCTACCTCTTGGTGAACCACAGCGCCCAGATGCTGATCCAATGGCGGCTTCTATAGGTTGCACACAAAAAGGCAAGGAATACAAGGTGAAATCCTTCCAAGGTCGCTATCGATGTATGGCGACCATCTTGAGTCGATGCTTACTGGCTCACACATCAGCCCTCGACTCCGTTCCGTACGACCTTCTCCTGGCCATGTATGGCGTTTTTGAAGGTCTTCCGATGGATTGGGGGATGTTCTTGTTTCGGTTACTGCAGAATGGTTCCAAGAACCATTCCTTCGGGCGCATCCTCAGCATTGTCTTCCGGCATCTTAATCCGGACTATTTCGCTAGATATGATGTTGTTCCATTCCCTCCGGCTTATTACCTTCATTATCTTACGCCGGATGGGAACATGACCGCCCGCCGACCATCTGCAGCTCTCCGCATACTTCCTGCCTCGGAACAACAAGGCAGTTCTGTTGGTGACCCCTCCGACAGCCAAGCCCCTGACGTTAGTTCTGCACCCCGGTCCTCCCGAATTCGGTCCGTTGTAGCACCCTCTCATTCTCGGGCCTCCCAGCCAAGCGTCCGTGCCGAACCATCCGAGGTTGCGGGGCCATCTCAGCACAGTGCTTCTAAAGCTGTTTCCTCAGCCCCCTCTGCTGCTGATGTCCCCACTCCCTCCACCTCCGCTATTGCTGCCGCGGTTGATACCGCTGTTGCTGTTGCCACTGCTGATGTCCCGGCCTCCTCTCCGGAAGCCCCTTTGCCTCCCCTACCTCAACCCCGAGATTATCTTGCCCATCTCACCACCGACACCTTAACGGACCTTTGGCTCCGTTTCAGCCTAGCCCACACCTCCTCCATTCTTGACACCGATCTCCGGGTGTTTTACACACGCTCTACCCAATCCCCGGAGACCATGATCATCTGGAACTTGGACCAAGGCTTTCTTACGCTGGCCGCCATTCCCGATGTGCCGTTCCCTACACCCTCCGGCCCAGTCCCTGCTGCACGGAGTCCTTCCCCTGCTAACGCTGGACCCTCTTCTCCTGCTGCCGCGATTCCCATGGTTGACTTATCTGGTCAAAGCGGGTCCCTTGCTCCGGATGCCTCCAATGCTCCGGATGCCTCCGATGCTCTGGATGCCTCTGATGCTCCGGATGCTCCTGCTGCTGCTGATACTCCTGCGGACTCCTCTGCCCAACGCACTCCTGCTCCCTGTTCATGCGGGGGAGTCCTCCAAAGCTCCGGAGTTAGTCCTTGGGCGTGCCTCTTTTGGCACGGTCCACTCCGACGCTGTGCTTTCCGCCCAGCTGGACCGACACGCCCAAGCTCAAAGCGCCCAAATTTCCGCCATAGCTGCCAAAGTTGATGCCCTCGGCGCCCAACTCCTCTCCGCTCTCATTGACTCCTCCACTTCCATGGAGCAGAAAATGGATCTTGTCGCCACATCCGTCCATTCATTGTCTACCTCCTTCGCGGATCTGGCGCACACGATGGCTCGTCCTCCTGTTGCTTCCCGGCGATCTGCCTAACCGGGGGAGAGAGTGTCATCTGATCCGTCTACTCCTTCTGCCCCACAACCATCTACTCGGACTGAGAAGTGGCCTGCCACTTTAGTGCTTCAGGGAGTTCAAATTCCCAAACGAAGCCGCTTCTCTCAACTAAGCTCCTCTACTGCAGCTCCAGCTCCTCCTCTATCCTCCTCATCCGCAGCTGATACCTTCCTCCCATCATATGCGGAGTTTGACCCTTCTGATGTGGATGGAAGCTTGCGCAAGGCAATGAAATCCTATCTTGTGTCTTCTGTGAGAGAAGATGTCTTTATGAAATGTACCCTTTCTCCCGGGCCGACATTCGGACTCTTTGTTCGGAGAAAGGACTCTTTACTACGGAAGACATTGACAACTTCTCGAGAGCCGCTAAAAATGGAGATGAGGTCGTTTCCATCTCTCACAAGGATGGGCACTTGTTTGATGTTCTCCGTGTTGGAATGAAGGCTATCTTCCCAGGTGTGGATCTAATTTAGTCCTTCATCGACGGAACTGGCCGAGGATAGCAAGCCATGGAAAACTCTCTCAACTATCCTCATTCCGTACCGGATCATGTCGCCACACTTCATGATGGTTGTTTTCATGATTCGGTCCAAGCAAATGATTCTCATCATTCTCGATTGTGGAGCACTTCGTTAGAAAGAATCAATGGGAACCCCCGTGTCTCGGGCGACCAAGGCGTGAAGAAAGCTGGATTATATGAAGAGTTGGGCATCACACCCCGGTTCGATCGAGAAACTCAAGGCGACATTCCGGGGCAAGAAGCAAGTGCCACAATAGTCGGATGGAGATAGTCACGGAGCCTTTGTCTGTCACTTCATCAAGTCATTCTTAACTGTGGACAAATATTAGAGCCAACACACCACCTTTACGATAAAGGCAGACAATGGAGCTTAGAGAGAAAGCAGCAACTATGATCTTCAAGTATAGTAAGCCTTATGTTCCTTAGCGAAAATCTTGTATTAAGGCTGAATTGTACTTAGTTGTTGTTAAATGAAATTGGTTGTGATGTATATTCTATATGTTATCTTTTTGCACTGCTTACCAGATCAGATTACAAAGGGTTTGGGCATATCCACAATTGGGGGAGATTGTTGGATCAAACCCAGAATTTGGATAATGCTGATAAAGCCTTATGTAATTTGATCTGAGATCTCTTGTGTTTATTTGATCGTTGCAGAAGATATGTTATTAGTCCGGAAATACACTCGTGAGAGCAAAGCTAAGGACAGGATACATAATCCTGATCCGGACAAGAGTGAGTGTCGTCAAACACTTGGTAAATAACCAAGTCACCAACACATACGGAATAAGGGACATTCATACGGACTAAGTACAAATGCGGAATAAGGACCCGAGTCTTATTAGACACGGAGTAAGGAAATTAGATGCGGAGTAAGGAATCCAAACAACTTACTCATATGGAGTAAGGAAGCGCTAGTACGGAGTAAACACTCCGATCCCTTAGACTCGCCCGGAGTAAGGAACTTATATACGGAGTAAGGAACTTACATACGGAGTAAGGAACTTACATATGGAGTAAGGAACTTACATACGGAGTAAGGAACTTACATACGGAGTAAGGAACTTACATACGAAGTAAGGAAATTACATACGGAGTAAGGAACTTATACGCGGAGTAAGGAAGCGCTGACACGGACTAAGGATTCCAGTACCAAATAGATACGGAGTAAGCAATCACTGACACGGAGTAAGATTCCGAGCTTCATTAGCTATGGAGTAAGGAAAATTACACCGGACCAAGAAGATACTGCTTCAACTCAACCGCATTTAAAGTTATCAGCTCGTGGCGTCCCGATGTAAGACAAATTTATTGAGAACCTGAAGAATCTTACACGTGGATCATCCGGATATGTGGACACAACCTTAATTGTATTTGGGAACTCACAAACGCACTTATACTCTTCAAACCCAAGATCTTAAGCTCCATAAACCGCAGCAGTCAAGGCAGAGAGATTACCGAGGGATAGTTAGTGCTGAACGCATTCCGGAACTACAAGTTCCAAGGTTGTCTCTTAGGAATGTTTTGTATAAATATTCATACTTGTACATTGATAAAAAAAAGAGTGTGAGGGCATGTGCATTTGTTAAGAAAAGACTAATTCTGTGTATGCACAAGCGTTTTCATCTTTGGAGATAGAATTTGGCTAGTGTGTGAGTTTATTTGTAAACAGAGTGTAAGAGAGTCCTGCTTCTATTTTGTTGTATTTATCTTGTGATAATAAAATAAAATACTTCCACTATCTGGTTATCTTCGGTAGTGATTCTATCACTTAACTAGATAAGTGTTTGTGTCTTAAGAGAAAGAAAAGAGTTTTGATAAGAGCCTATTCACCCCTCCCCCTTTTAGGCTCAAAGGGACCATCAGAGTCCATGCCCCAATACCTCACACCAACATACTAACATTAGTATGGCATGTCGTTTTCAACATTTTCTTTGGAACTGTAGCCAGTCTTCACAAGTAAATCCTCAATCCTTGAGTTATGAAGGAAGTACCCATAGCAGCTATTTTCTTGAAATTAAAAGTCCCGACATTGGGTTCTCATATCATAAATAAGATAATCTGATTTTTAGGGATTTTTCTGAGATGTCTAACCCCACTTTCCAAAAATTCACCACTACGAACTTTTGGGTTTTTCCGAGATTTTACACTAAAACCCAATTTTCACATTTTGAAATAGTGAGAATTAATTTTTCTACTATTTTTCTTTGAATCCAAATGGGGGGTATTTCGTTATTTACATAGTAACTTAAGTATAGCACTTAAATGTGTAGATGGGTATAGGTTACGATGTAAATAGGTCCAGTCCAGTGCTGTTGCACTGCCTCGTAGCTTCAGGACTGCGACTCGTAGCTCGGAACTGCATCGCGCCTCGGAGACTCGTAGCGGGAGCTGTGACTCGTAGCTACATAGCGCGCCTCGAAGACTCGAAGGGGGTCTTCGATCTTCCACCTACGAGGCTACGAACTTCGACCTTCGGACTACGGGTCTACGAATCTACGAACTACGAACCTTCGAACCTTCGAACTACGAACTACGAACCTACGAACTACGGGTCTAAGAACTACGACCCTACGACCCAGAACTTCGGATTTTCGTCAGTTCGACCCAGTAACGCACCTAGGGTACTGTTCATCGTCATTTTTGCCTGTTCTTCGTCTGGAATCAACCCAGTAACACCCCAGACACGCACAAACACGCATTCTACGCAACAGACTGCGATATTTACCTTAAAATGCGTCGAGAATGCCTCTAAATCGCGCAGAAACAACAGAAACACGTATAAAATTCCAGATTTCCAGAAATGTAGATCTAAACCCAAAATTTCATGGTTGACTTATCAACCCTCATGAAAAACACAATTAATTAACCCCAAAATCACATAAACATATATCCACAATGATATAAAATAGTTCTTAACCACAAATCGTATGCTAAACCATTAGATTTAACCCAAAATTGGTTTTCCCCAAATTCTAGGGTTCATGTTCAATTTCATAAATCATGATTTCATCAAATTCTTACATGTTAATCCAATAAAACAGCAAGAAAAGGGTGAAGAATCAATGGAACACCTACCTGGATTGATTCTTGATGTTCGAACGAGCTCAAAACGCCCCAAATCGAAGGCTCCAAGCTTCCTTCTCTTTCTCTCTCTAAGCTCTCCAATGTAGACACAGAAACGCTGAAACGTAACGTGGAAGCTCTCTTTCCCCCTATTTATATTTCTGCCAGTCAACTTACCTAGTCAACCATTGACCCAGTCAATAATTGACATCCAAGGTCCCGAACTCCAAATTAAGTCAAACTACAGTCAAAACGCTCGAAATGACGAGCACAATACTAGACTGATATTATTACACCCAAATGACCGCTCAAACGCAAAGTCAATCAATAGACCCCAAAAAGTCAACAATCGGGTCAAACGGGGCCCCGACTCGGAATCGGGCCCAAGTACAGTCAAAGTGCTCACATCAACGGCTACACTACCGTCCAGATAGTTACATTCCCATAGAATGACTATCTCTCAAGACTATCCAAATACGAGTCTTTACATCCTACCCACCTTAGGACTTTTCATCCTCGAAAATAAAACACATGCCCAAAGGACATAGCAAAATTCAAGCTCAATGTCCCAACAACAAAACATAAAACATGATCACCGATCACACATGTGCAATGCAACTCGCAACAAGCCAAAAGGGCTAACAAAATCCAACAATCAACGAGCTAAACCACAAACAACATATGCAAAACAAATGCATAAAAGATAACTCATACTTCAGGGAAGGTCTTCACATCCTCCCCACCTCAGGACTGATCGTCCTCGAACAGCTCAGGATGAAGAATCCGCATCTGGCTCTCTTTCTCCCAAGTCTGCTCCTCCATGCCTCGGTGTCGCCATAACACCCGAACTAGTGGGATCGTCTTGCCTCACAAGACCTGGTCCCGCCTATCCAAAATCTGTGCCGGCATCTCAACAACAGCACCATCATCAGCCAAGTCTATCTCGCGATAGTCCAACACATGACAAGGATCTGGGTGATACCGCCTCAACTGAGACACATGAAACACATCATGTACTCGCGCCAACTTTGGTGGCAAAGCTAATCGGTAAGCCACTACACCCACAGTGGCAAAAATCTCAAACAGCCGCACAAAACGAGGGGAAAGTTTAAATCCACGTCCAAACCTCTGATGCCCTCGACACGGCGAAACCCGCAAAAATACACGATCACCCACCTCAAACTGCAAGGGTCGATGCCTCTGGTCCGCATAGGACTTCTGCCTACTCTGGGCTATCAACATGCGCTGTCGAATCAACTGCACTATCTCCGTGGTTTCTTGAACCATATCGGGACCGAGAACTGCTGTCTCTCCCGTCTGTGCCCAACACAAGGGTGATCTACACGGCCGCCCATACAGCGCCTCATACGGAGCCATCCCAATCGTGGCCTGATAACTGTTGTTGTAAGAGAACTCCACCAAAGGAAGGTGAGTCTCCCAATAACCTCCAAAATCTAGGACACAGGCACGCAACATATCCTCGAGCGTCTGAATCGTCCGCTCCGACTGACCATCCGTCTGCGGATGAAAGGCTGTACTGAGGTTCACCCTAGTACCCAAAGCTCGCTGCAACTGTCTCCAAAACTGAGATGTAAACCTCGCATCCCGATCAGATACAATAGATAATGGGACTCCATGTAACCGCACAATAACATCAATATACCTCTGTCCCAAAGTCCTCACTGGGTCTGTCTCTCGAATCGGAATAAAATGCACCGATTTGGTCAATCGGTCCACAATAACTCATATAGTGTCGTGTCCCCTGGAACGAGGAAGTCTAGTGACAAAATCCATGGTCACGTGGTCCCATTTCCACTCGCACCGGCAATGATCGCAACTCACTAGCCGATCTCGGGTGCTCGCGCTTGACCTGCTAACAGGTCAAACACCTCCTCACAAAATCAGCAACGGCCTTCTTCAGGCCTGGCCACCAAAACGCCTCCTCACGGCATGGTACATCTTGGTCCCACCAAGATGTACAATCAACCACGACCGGTGAAATTCCCCGAAGAACCTCCTCCTGAAGAGAAGTGGGAACTATCAATCTACCCCTATACCGCAGCACATGCTCTGCATCCTCAGTCCAATCAGAAGGTGCCTGCCCAGTCTGAATCCTGTCCCTGATGACCTCACAATCAATGTCCCCCAACTGATCCTCTATGATCTTACGCTGTAACTCAGGGACAGTGACGACAACACTGAGGGTCTCTCGCCCCTCGCTGGTCACCCTCTATAACCGCATCGCTGCCAACTGACCCATCATCTCCCATTCCTTAATGGCACAATGGGCCACCACGGCCCTGCTCTTCCTACTCAGAGCATCTGCCACCACGTTACCCTTCCCAGGGGTATACATCATATCAAACTAAAACTGCTGCAAGTACTCCACCCACCGCCTCTGCCTAAGGTTCAGGTCTCGCTGAGAGAAGATATACTACAAGCTCTTGTGGTCCGTATACACCACAAACTTCTCCCCAAGGAGATAATGCTGCCATCTCTTTAAAGCAAAGATCACTGCAACCAACTCCAAATCATGCGTGGGATAGCTCTGCTCATGTGGTCTCAACTGCCTAGATCCATAAGCAATCACCTGCCGAGTCTGCATCAACACACAACCAAGTCATACCCTGGAAGCATCACAATACACCTCGAAAGGCATACCCTCCTGTGGGAGAATCAAGATGGGGGCTGAGGTCAATCGTGCCTTCAGCTCCATGAAAACACTCTCACAAGCCTTAGACCAAACAAAAGGAACTCCCTTCCTGGTCAGGTTCGTCATAGGAGCTACCAACCTAGAAAAATCCTCCACGAACCTCCGATAGTAGCCTGCCATACCAAGGAAGCTACGAATTTCAAACACATTCGTGGGCCTCTTCCACGACATGACTGCCTCAATCTTCTCAGGATCCACTGTGATACCCTACGAAGATACCACATGCCCCAAGAAGTGCACCTGTTGCAACTAGAAGTCACATTTTGTGAACTTTGCGTACAACCGGTGCTCTCGCAAGGTCTGCAACACAACCTGCAAATGCTCCTCATGCTCACTCTTGGTCGCTGAATAGACCAAAATATCGTCGATGAACACCACAACGAATATATCTAAATATGGAGCAAACACATGGTTCATCAATCCCATAAACACTGCTGGAGCATTCGTGAGCCCAAATGGCATCACAAGCCACTCATAATGCCCATAGCGACAACTAAACGCGGTCTTAGGGATATCCGCCTCCCTAACCCTTAACTGATGGTATCCAGATCTCAAGTCTATCTTGGAAAACCATCTCGCACCTCGAAACTGATCAAACAGGTCATCAATCCTCGGCAATGGATACCTGTTCTTCACAGTCACCTGGTTCAGCTTCCAGTAGTCTATACACAGCCGAAGTGAACCATCCGCCTTCTTGGCGAACAACACTGGAGCACCCCACGGTGAGCTACTCCGCCTGATAAAGCCTCACGCCAATAGGTCATCTATCTGTCTCTTGAGCTCTCTAAGCTCCGTCGGTGCCATCCTGTAGGCCGCTAACCTGATCGGTGTTGTCCCTGGCAACAACTCGATCGAAAACTCTACCTCCCTCACGGGTAGCAAACTGACCAAGTCCTCGGGAAACACATCCGAGAACTGATCTACAATGGGTGGCAAAACAGCCTTCCCCTCTCTCCTCCTATCAACCAATGTCAAGCTGGCTAACTGGTGGGTCACATCACCCCACCCATGCCTCAAAGGTCCCAACCTACATGCCTCCTCAGTCCACTCACCCACAAAGACACCCCGCGTGCCCCCTAGTGTGAGGAACGTCACACGCCGTCGAAAACAATCAATCTTGGCCTCCACGGAGACCAACCAGTCCATACCCAGGATAACATCAAAATCATCTAACTCCATGACATACAAATCACACATCAGGTTAACACCCCCAAGTGTTACCTGACAAGCACGACAGATACTCTCAAGTATCACAATTCCACCCAAAGGTGAAGCAACCATCAGAGACTGACTCACTATCTCCTGGTCTAACTCTAATCCAACCACCGTAGCATATGAAATAAAAGAATGGGTAGCACCAGTATCAATCAAAACTAAACAAATAGTATGAGAAATGATGATGGTACCTCTCACCACTGAAGGCCCTGCTCCTACCTCGTCCACTGGTGGAACCTCTGCCTCTCTGCTAGTGAGGGCAAAAGTCCTCCCTCGTGGTCCACTGCCACTAGCCTGACCCATTGGGGCCTTGCCCCACTGATCAACATGACCCTGTGCCTCCCGCTGAGGCTGCTGCACCGCAAGTCGCATCTGCGTGCTCTGCCGGCGGCGACCGACCCCGAGACGGAGCCCCACTCCTCTGTCCCTGATCTCTCGGACGAGGGCCTACACTACTGGTTGAGCTAAGGGTAACACATTCCCTAGCTCCATGCCCCACTTTCCCGCATCAAAAATAGGTCATCTTTTTCCTTGGGCAGTCTCTCAAGACATGCCCGGTCAAACCACAACTCCAACAGGTACCTGGCCTCCTGCTGGCTGAACTCTCACGGGGTCCCACTGCCTGGCTGGAAACCCTCTGCACCTGCCTCCTCTCAGGCTGAGGAGCACTGCTCTCCCCATTCTGTCTCTTCTTGCTCGAACCTGCCGAACCGCCCGGCCTCTGGGCTCTCGCTGATCCTGACCTCGCTCAATAATGAACGCCTTGTCGACCGCCTCCCGTAGGCGGTCAACCGCATCGGTTCCAGCTGTCTTTTCAGAGATGGCCTCAAGCCCTGAATGAAGTCCTGCGTCTTGCGGCCTTCCTTTTCCCAAGCCTCCAGAGCAAACCGCCCCAAATCTGTGAAGGCCTGCACATACTCCCCCACAGTCATACTACCCTGCACAAGCTCATAATACTCTCTACGTCGAGCTGGGAAAATACTCCCCAAAGAAGCGCTCAACAAACTCTCTCCAGCTCATCTGACTGCCATGGACAGCTCTAGTGGATTCCTACCACCTGCGTGGGATACCCAACAGATAGTGCATCGCCACGCGCACTCTCTCCTCATCTGGCACCCCGATCATATCAAAGATATCCTCTGTCCACCTTATCCAGTCCTCAGCGACCTCTGGCCGCGAACCATCCTCAAAAGTCATGGGTACGTGTTTCAAAAACTGCGCAGCCCAGTCCAGCCCTCGTCGTGCTGGCTCTGCCACTACCTGCTGCTGGCGGTGCACATCCTGCACCACTCTTGCCTCCTGCTGC
Organism: Taxillus chinensis; assembly: GCA_023512835.1. Lineage (NCBI taxonomy): Eukaryota > Viridiplantae > Streptophyta > Magnoliopsida > Santalales > Loranthaceae > Taxillus > Taxillus chinensis. The sequence goes on along the minus strand of CM042092.1, from coordinate 18,036,690 downwards.
TAAGGCTGTGGTGGTTGCTGAGGCTGTTGTTGCCTCTTCAGCTCATCCACCTCTCTAGCCATATCCCTCATCGAGCCCTGCATACCCTGCATGGCCTCCTGCAACTGAATCAACACCTGAGCCAAATCAGGTCCCACAACGGGAGCTGACGATCTCTGTTGCGGGCTTTGTTGCCCCTGGTGCCCCGACTCTATCGTGGGCTCCTCTGCCGGGCCTTGGCCTCGGACAGCTATCCTCGGTGGTGCCATCACACTGGCCACAACAACAAACAACAAACGATCAATAGCACAAACAGCCATCAAAGGCACAACCGACTTGTAGGTTCTCACTACACAACCTGTAGGTCCATACCATGCATATAGCATCATGTCGCCCATCAGGGTACACCACACGACCTGTAGGTCCACAACAATACATATAGCATCGTGTCACCCCTCAGGGTACACCACAATCAAGTCCTGGCTCTCACGGCCACGTGCCATCCTGGCACCACATACAAGCACATCACACACAAAGACAATCTAGTGCCCAATATGCACACAATCATACCACTAACAATGCACCTTATGTATGCTCCTAGGATGATCTAACTGACACCAACATAACCTAGAATACCTGTAAGGACTGCGTTGATCAGGCGCCCTCCCTACAGTTTTTCCAAGTCACATGGAATCAATTAACCACCCCTCACTAACCTAGGTCCGCTAGACCATGCTCGATACCAACTTGTCACGCCCCCAAATTCCAGGGAACCCGGAACCGGGTACATGACTTCCCCTTGCCCACACCCGATAGGGTCAAGGGGTTGGTGACTAGCACCAATGGAGACTACACCGCGGGTGCTGTCTCAAATATGCAACTCTGTACAGTCATACATCAAGGGTAATTCTGTACTTTCCCACATGCATACAATAAGTCAAACAGTCATACAGACATCACATCACAAACAGTGTACAAATACATCTGTCCACGGACCCATGTCCGGGATACAACACACAATAAAATATAGAATACAGTACTGTATCATACATCAGAGTAGGGGGCACGTCCTCCTGGAAGAAAGTCCTCCACTAGTCTCGGGTCACACCTGAAAAGGGGTAAACAAGTAGGGGTGAGCGACAAGCTCAGTAGGTGACCCCAAAACTCCACATCATGCAACACAGATAAGTCTATACTATATGCTCAGTGTATTCGTGCACCGTGTAGTGTGCACAATCATCAGGACTCAGCCTGCAAACATACATCGGATTCGGCCTGTTCACACAGGACAACTTGTCCACGATCCTCCATGGGATCCTAGCTCAGGGCACTCAGCCCTAGCTCCACGAGCTCAACGGCTCAACTCAGGCCTTAGCCTGTCCACAACGCAATATGCCCGACCACAGTCGCCACACAGGTCTGCCATCGGTACATATGCCTGCCACGTTAACCACATAGCACCATCGGTGCATCACGGTGAGAACCCAAACAAGTCACGGAGTCCATGCCCCAATACCTCACACCAACATACTAACATTAGTATGGCATGTCATTTTCAACATTTCCTTTGGAACTGTAGCCAGTCTTCACAAGTAAATCCTCAATCCTTGAGTTATGAAGGAAGTACCCATAGCAGCTATTTTCTTGAAATTAAAAGTCCCGGCATTGGGTTCTCATATCATAAATAAGATAATTTGATTTTTAGGGATTTTTCTGAGATGTCTAACCCCACTTTCCAAAAATTCACCACTACGACCTTTTGGGTTTTTCCGAGATTTTACACTAAAACCCAATTTTCACATTTTGAAATAATGAGAATTAATTTTTCTACTATTTTTCTTTGAATCCAAATAGGGGGTATTTCGTTATTTACATAGTAACTTAAGTATAGCACTTAAATGTGTAGATGGGTATAGGTTACGATGTAAATAGGTCCAGTCCAGTGCTGTCGCACTGCCTCGTAGCTTCAGGACTCCGGCTCGTAGCTCGGAACTGCAGCGCGCCTCGGAGACTTGTAGCGGGAGCTGTGACTCGTAGCTACATAGCGCGCCTCGAAGACTCGAAGCGGGTCTTCAATCTTCCAGCTACGAGGCTACGAACTTCGACCTTCGGACTACGGGTCTACGAATCTACGAACTACGAACCTTCGAACCTTCGAACTACGAACTACGAACCTACGAACTACGGGTCTACGAACTACGACCCTACGACCCAGAACTTTGGATTTTCGTCAATTCGACCCAGTAACGCGCCCAGGGTACTGTTCATCGTTGTTTTTTCCTGTTCTTCGTCTGGAATCAACCCAGTAACCCCCCAGACACGCACAAACACGCATTCTACGCAACAGACTGCGATATTTCCCTTAAAATGCGTCCAGAAGGCCTCTAAATCGCGCAGAAACAACAGAAACACATATAAAATTCCAGATTTCTAGAAATCTAGATCTAAACCCAAAATTTCATGGTTGACTTATCAACCCTCATGAAAAACACAATTAATTAACCCCAAAATCACATAAACATATATCCACAATGATATAAAATAGTCCTTAACCACAAATCGTATGCTAAACCATTAGATTTAACCCAAAATTGGTTTTCCCCAAATTCTAGGGTTCATGTTCAATTTCATAAATCATGATTTCATCAAATTCTTACATGTTAATCCAATAAAACAGCAAGAAAAGGGTGAAGAATCAATGGAACACCTACCTGGAATGATTCTTGATATTCGAACGAGCTCAAAACGCCCCAAATCGAAGGCTCCAAGCTTCCTTCTCTTTCTCTCTCTAAGCTCTCTAATGTAGACGCAGAAACGCTGAAACGTAACGTGGAAGCTCTCTTTCCCCCTATTTATATTTCTGTCAGTCAACTGACCTAGTCAACCATTGACCCAGTCAATAATTGACATCCAAAGTCCCGAACTCCAAATTGAGTCAAACTACAGTCAAAACGCTCGAAATGACGAGCACAATACTAGACTGATATTATTACACCCAAATGACCGCTCAAACGTAAAGTCAACCAATAGACCCCGAAAAGTCAACAATCGGGTCAAACGGGGCCCCGACTCAGAATCGGGCCCAAGTACAGTCAAAGTGCTCACATTAACGGCTACACTACCGTCCAGATAGTTACATTCCCATAGAATAACTATCTCTCAAGACTATCCAAATACGAGTCTTTACAGAATATCTTATTGGTTATACCAAGTCTTTGTTTTATATCAGGTTTTTGAATTACATTCTAACTTTTCAGTTACGTACTGAGTCTTTGGTTGTTACTTACTTTGCTTGTTCTATAGTAGGATTATATATGTAGTCCTTAGTTACTTTTGGGAAAACTCTCGCTTTTGTTTGTACATGCTTTTCTAAGTGTCTTAATGTGATACGAGGTTTATCAATAAAGTTCATCTACTGCAATCCATTATAATATAAAACAGTAATAATTTCCAATCCAATTCACATAGAATTTTTATTACCATCTTATAAATTTTGGGTTAGATCCAACAACTTAAAGTCACAAAAATAGCCTTTTAGACCCCGAACTCCAAATTAAGCCCAAATGTAGTTAAAATTCTTTGTTTGATGCGAACATCATCATATCTCAAAATACTCACCTCATTACAAGGCTAACTCTAAATCCAAAACCCCTAAACATTGGTCATTACAATTCTATATTCGTCAGTTGTTCGGAGCTTAATGTATGTTCAAACATGTGCTCGGCTAGACCTTAGGTTCACTATTAGAATGTTAGGCCGATATCAAAGTAATGTTGGAATGGATCATTGGAAATATACAAAGATAGTGCTTAGATATTCACAAGGCACCAAGGATTAGATACTCATGTATAGGATGTCCAAACACCTTAAGGTGATTATATATTCAGATTTAGACTATTCAGGTTATGTGGATTCAAGAAAATCTATATTTGATTATATGTTCCTATTAGTTGGATAAGCAGTTTCATGGAAGAGTGGAAAACAATCTATTAGTGTTACTTCTACTATAGAGGCTGAATTTGTGGCATGCTTTGAGGCCATCGTTCGGGTATTGTGGTTGCGAAGTTTTGTCTCTGATCTAAACATTATTAAAAGTATAACTAGATCATTAAGACTTTATTATGATAATTTTGTAAATATTTTCTTCTCAAAGAATGATAAGTATTCTAAAAATACAAAACACATCAATTTGAAGTATTTGTTAGTTAAAGAACAAGTGTAAAAATATAGTGTCAGTTATGAATATTGATACTGATATGATTATAGCAGATCTGTTGACTAAGGGATTACTACATAAAACATTTATTGGTCATGTTGAAAGTATGAGTGTAATATATAAGTCATTGTTGACATAATATTTATAAATATACATTTGGTTGTTTAACTTATTTTGTTATGATAATTGTGAATTCAATTAAAGTTATATTTTTGGTTATTATTTGTTACTCATATAATATTGTATATAGTATTATTTGAGTGAGATAACAATGAATGTAATAATTAAAAGTATGTCCCAATTAAATATTATATATTGAGTTGCTTTTGTGATACATAAAATGAATCATATCGTTTGATGATTTGTGACCGTCGTGATTAAATCAATTCAATTTAGTTACTGATGTTATGATATATTTAACATATGACGCACACTTGAGTTTTTGAATTATCAAGTCATGACATGGGCTAAGTGGGAGATTATTAGATAATTTTGTGTGCTTTTTAATAATCTATAAAATGACACATGTAATTGAAAAGACTACATGCTATTAATAAATTGCATGCAATTAAAGGACTAATTCTAAATAAATGAAGACTCAATATGATAGTTATTAGGCATTATAAAAATTAAAAACATTAGGATTATATACACACACACACACATATATATATCTCCATCAAAGAACATAGAAAAATGAAGTAAAAAAATGATAAAACAAGTCAAGAAATTGCACTCATAGATTAAGGTTCATTTCCAATTAACCTTATTGTCTCTATCAAATAACTCTAGGCAAGAAAAAATCCAACAATAAATTCTTTCAATTAAAACAAGTGTAAAAGGTAACAAATGAGTAGGTAACTAACCAAGAAGTAAAAGGATTTAATTAATTATATTTGCATGACAATGGTGTGTTTCACCATATATTTCCTTTCACGAGTTTGCAGGAACTACAGTCGTGCCCAAATGGCTGCACTTAATTAGCACTTTTTTTGTTTTTTTGTATTTTACAATAATGCTTCTTAACCCTTTCTAGTTTCTACTCTTCCAACCCCTAAAATATTTCACCCTACGAATTCAAGGTTAAGGCGCACAACCTCACAACAAACTTAGCACTTAAATATATTGGTCTTTCAATATATTGTTTAAAATATATTATTCTTAAATCAGTAGCTCATAAATCTTAGGAGCCACTCTGTATGAAATTAGAGTCACAATGAAAAAGAGGGGCACGTTACTTCATACATAATTAATAACCTGATGTCTCATTTAATTTTTTATATTCTATATGTTATCTCTCCCTGACTGTTTTATTTTTTTTGCAGGTTGTATGGTGCTACCATTGGGCTTTTTAGTCCCATTATTTCTAAAGTTTTTGTTATTTCTTTTATTATCTTAAGCCTTCATGACACTATGTTTATTTATCGTGTAACTTTATTTTCCAGTTGTGTTTATTTTATTTCTCCCCATGGCAAGGCTTTTCTCGGGAAGGTATTTTTTAGGGGAGTTTTTTACAAATGTCGTAGAGAACAACAACAACAATGGTTCATTAATTGCAAAATTCTAAGTGAAAGTCGTATTTTATTTATCAGTAATGCTATGTACAGGTAGATTGTACTGGTAATTCACGCATGGACATCTTCATTACCATTGGATTGATATTATTATTTTTTAAAACTTTTTATTCATACTAATTCAACGGCAGATAGAATGTTCTTGCATGAATTTCCTATACTAACCTACCTGCAAATAGACTTTTCTAAAAAGAAACAATACAAACTATTTTAAACATATATGCTTATAAGCAAAATTAGGCTCCAAAAAGGGCCCTCAGTTTCATTGTATGTCGTTAAAATTTCATCACCCACCTTCTTTTTACTTGTTACTTTTTTTATTAGAGCACTAGTAGCAGATTCCTTATTGAAATTCATTTTCCTATATTTAGGGAAAAAAGTTAAAAATGTTGGAAATATAGGATTTGATGAAGCTGCCAAAATATAGTCTAAGTCTGGAGACTCGAAGAACCGAAGGTCGTAGGGTCGAAGAGTCGAAATTCATAGAAGTGAAACTGTCATAGGACGTATTGACAAGAGACTCGTGGACTCGTAGAGTCTGGAGACTCAAGGCGAAACAGTGACAGAACATTGCGACTCGTAGATCCAAGGTCGAAGGTCGTAGAGTCATAGTACGAAAAAGAGAGTGTTACTGTAAGTGTCAATAAGCTCGGAGGCTCGTAGAGTCGAAGAAGTGTTAAGAACAGTAATCAAAGCTAAATGGCTCGTAGACTCGTAGAGTCCCCATAAATACGTAAGTCAATTAACAGAACTTAAATGATCACTAGACTCAAAGACTCGTAGAGTCGTAGGGAAACCTTCGAACAAGATTAAGAAAACTGGACTCGTAGATTGAAAGTCGTAGAGTCGAGGCCGAACACGGTTAAGAAAACTGAACTCGTAGACTCGTAGGTTGAAGGTCAAAGGGTCGATACTATAAAGACTGGCAAACAAATGAAACTATAACTCAAGGGCTGTAGAGTCGTAGACTCGTAGACTCAAGGGACACAGTCACTATAGAGAAATTGCCACACTTCCAGACTCGGAGATCGATGACGGGAAGTTGTAGCTAAAGGGTCGTAGTTATACAGGAACTCAGTTTATGAGCCTCTGTGAAAGACTAAGGAAGAAAAAAGCGAAGTTGAAGACTTGTAGAGTCAAAGATTTTCAGATCACTTAGTCAAATATAGTAAACTGAGAGACCCGAAGATCGTAGACCCGCAAAACTAGAGTCGTAGACTCATAGCTACAATAACAGGTTGAATAGCTGAACTCGAAGAAGACACTCTAAGCGCCATTCGAAGAGTCGCAGACTCATAGAGTCGTAGACTTCAGTTAACAGAGAGACATAAAAGGCTAATCCAACATGACCTCTAGCCTCGAAGACTCGAAGATGTGAGTCGTAGACTCACAGAAACACCATAAAGCCTGAAGCAAAACTTTGCAACTTTCTACAAGTGCTAACTGAAATCTTCGAGTCACCGAACCTACGAGGCATCTACCTCCGAGACAAACTTACAACCCTAAACACAACCACTTAGCGATATTGTCAGCTAGGGTTTGTACAGTAAGTCTGTGCCGTCCCGAGCAGTTGAGCACATTAATGACACATTAATTGTTGCCAACTACCATCCACGGATGAACGGCCAAGATCGACTGCATGCCAAATACACAGTACGGGTAACTGATCCGCAAATCAAAGCAGATCAACTCATCCCCTAACATTCCGCATTTTCAGTGGTGGGAAGTCAGTCTGTCGGGATGGATAACTTGGCGCACAAGCACTTTAATCTTAAAAATATATCTCTCACGCACTTAACGACAAAATCAAAAGTTTAACCTCTCTCTCAAAAGAAGGAAACACACAGAACACAAGATATTGGTTCTGACGGACTTAGTGAAAAATAATCTTTTGCAGAACTAACGAAAATAGTTCCAACACCAGAGAGAGGGACTCGGAAAGAAATTGAAAAAGTGTTGTGCGCCGTGTGAGTCAAGAACAAGAGCAATCTATTTGAGTAATCACGAATCACTTGTTTTTCAAAGATCTAGCACTTTCATTAAGTCCTGATCTTAGTGTTGTTAGTTCTCCACACTTGGATCTATCATAAACCATCTCTTTCACAACTAAGATCCGTTGAGAAAAGAGCATTAACTCTTATCTCAGTTTTGTCTGATAGTTTATTATCACTCACCTTATTCTTACAATACTTCTGTCATCTTCTCCATAAATACTTTCATCATAGTCATCTGTAGCAGGAATCCAAAACCCAGCTAATAGTCTTGCTTCCGCACACGAAGAGAGTCTATTCACCCCCCCCCCCCCTCTAGACTCACTTTGGGACCTACAATTTGTATCAGAGTGGTTCTACAACTCTGTAGAGATCCCTATTGGCCGACATGGATTCCAGCAGTGCAGCTCTAGCTCCCGAGCAAGCTCCAGTTCCTGTTGAGGAACTTGAAGCCAGTCGTGTTCCAGAGGAAGGAGCGACTGGAGACCAGGAGCAAGAAGAACCGAGTACCAACAGCAATAAGAAAGAACAAGAAGACTTCTATGATGTTTTACCTGGCTCATCCTCCCAAGTACCCATGTGCACACCCACGCGCTTTTCCAAATGGAAAGCTAGAATGAGAGCATACCTAGACATGCTCGACACCTATCTCTGGGAAACAATAAAGAACGGACCTTTCACACCAAAGAGTATGCAGAGAGGTCGGCTAATGACGAAAGGCGTGGACAGTTGGTCTAAGGTGGAGCAGAGGAAAGTAAAGCTCGGCTTCAAGGCAAAAGCCATACTTTTCTCTGCACTCAATGATGACATGTTCACGGATGTGCAAGATCTTGAGACTGCTAAAGAGGTATGGGACAAGCTTTGTCTCATCTACGAAGGAGATGAGCAAATACAGGACAACAAGATCTCCATGCTCAAACAAGAGTATGAAGCTTTCAGATGTGAACCGAAGGAGTCATTGGATAGTATCTATAAACGGTTCACAGGTCTGATTCAACGGATGAAGACTTACAACGTTGAGATCTCTCAGAAGGACAAAAATGACAAATTTCTGAGATCTCTACCCTTGAGACTGCTGATAAAGACATCAGCCATCTGTCAGCTGAAGGAATGGAAGACTTATACCTTGGAAGCGTTATATGGGGACCTCAAGACATTTGAAATGCAAAAAGAAGAGCTTGAGGCATTTGAGAACCCTTCCAAGAAAAAGGAGAAGTCTGTTGCCTTTAAGGCCACTCTTTGAACCACCTGGAACCATCTTCAGAAGAGGAAGAAGATGAAGCTGATGAACTTGGCTCAGATAGTGCCTCAGATAAAGAGGTGGCATTTCTAATCAAGAAACTGCTGAAGAGAAGGGGGAACTACAGAAGGAAAGCAAGGCAGTCTTCCTCATCTTTCTCTAAGGGAAAAGACAAGGACAAGTTGCAATGCTATCACTGCAACAAGCCCGGCCACTTCGCTGCTGACTGTTATAAGCTGAAGAGGGAGAAAAAGGAGGCAGCTGAGTAGAAGAAGAAGACCAAAGGCTCTTTAAGCAGAAAGGATGACAAGAGGAAGAAGGCTCTTGTCACTAACAAGTTTAACAGTGAAACTGACGAGGAAGAAGAATCATCTGATGAGGAGAAGAAGAAAAAAGGTCTCATCTACTTCATGGCTGACCATTCACCTCCCCTCAAGGTAAGAACTTATGAACAGCTCTACATTGAATATGAAGATACCTATAGAGCTCTTAAAGAAATAGAGGAACAATTTCTTCCTATGAAAGCTGACAAATAAAGATACTACTCTAAACTAGAATGGCTTTCATGTGAATATAGAGACTCTATAGATGATTATGAAAGAACATAGAGAAGATTAAGAGTTGAAGTGAGTGAGATGAGAAGCACACACGATGATCTTTTGGACAAAGCTGGCCAACTAAAAATGGCTAATAAAGACATCGATAGGCTTAAAAAGGAACTAGCTGAGACTAAAGCAGAAATGGAAAAGGAAAGACAAATCAGTCAAAAGTGGTAAGATTCTGCTGAAATTGCAGCCCACTTTAGGACCACTCCAGATGTTAAAGGTCTAGCCTTAGGTCTAGGTTTCTCAGAAGACCAAATAGCCAAGGCCCAGACCTACCCTATTTAGACCAAGTGTCTTGCTGGCTTTATTCCTGCTGGCAGTGTGCTAGTTGAGTGTAGAAAGGAGGTACCAATGGCTGTTGCTAGTTCACCCAAACTAGTACCACCCGAACTTAAAGATCTGGGTACTGTTGCATCTCAGGACAGTGATGCAATAGTTGCTAAGAAAGAACTGAAAGCTGAACCCTCAGTCAACCTGTCCTCTACATCCCAATACAAGGGTAAGGGTGTAGCTATCTCAGAGACAAAACCAAGTAGACACACTACTGCATTTGAGACTGGTTCATCCAGTAAGGCTGCTGCCTTCCAGCCTCAGTTTGTCTCTGATGGAGGAGCTAAGAATGGTCTAGGATATGTGAGAAAACCTAGGAAACCTCTTAACACTCCAGCAAAACCCTTGAGACAGAGTGTTCAACCCAAACCTATCACATGCCCCATTTGCTATGAAGTTGGACACCTCTCCTATCAGTGCAGCTTCTACCCTGAGTATCTTAGAAAGGAGATTGCCTCAGAAATCAGGGTAAACCTTAAACAGCTGAATTTCTCTAAAAATCTGCAGTGCCATAACAACTCTGATAGGAAGAAACATAACAGACACACACAGGCTACCCATTCAAAAGACTTTAAGACCAAGCCTGTGAAGAAAGCTAACAAACATGTGCCTGCTAAAGCTGCTAAAGACAACAATAAGGAAGAAAACCGTGCTGAAGCTCTAAAGATTAATCCTGCTAATAAATCTAATGAAGGATCTCCAAAGTTAGCATGGAAAGTTAAATCGGTCCCTTCTTATTGGAAACCTAAACTGTCAGCAGCAGTTTTCACTTACTCAAAGCCCAATCTTAATTGGGCCCCCAAGACTTAGTTGCTCATTCTGCAGGAACAGGTACCTGAAGCTGAAAGTAGCCACCGGAAACAAAAGATCAATTCCAGTCAGTGGTATCTTGATAGTGCCTGTTCTGTGCACATGACAAATGATGCCTCTCTATTGAGTGAGGTAAGGGAGGTTGCAGCTTCATCTGTCACATTCGGGGACAATAAAAAGGGTAAGATTGTTGGTAAGGGTACTCTCTCTAATGGTTCTGTGTCCATTCAGAATGTATCTGTTGTTCAAGGTCTTAAACATAACCTATTGAGCATAAGTCAATTGTGTGATAAGGGTTATGAAGTTTTGTTCACTAAACACACCTACACAGTTATGGACCCAGTCTCCAAAGAGGTGAAACTAAATGGACATAGACAAGGCAATGTCTACAAGTTGGTCTTTAGTAATGCTCAATCTGATGAACCAATTTGTTTTCTGTCCAAAGCTTCACCTGACATTAGTTGGTTGTGGCATAAGAGATTTGGCCATTTAAACTTTAAAACTATGTCTAAACTGGCATCTCTGGACTTGGTTGAGGGCTTACCCAAGCATGTTTATGAGAAAGAACACCCGTGTAGGGATTATCAGCTGGGTAAGCAGGTTAAACATTCTTTTAAGAGTATAGATAAAACCTCAATTACACAACCACTCGAACTTCTGCACATGGACCTATGTGGACCAATAAATGTGTCTTCCCTATATGGTGCACGATACTTTATTATAGTAGTAAATGACTATACCAGATACACGTGGGTCATGTTTCTCAAAAACAAAACTGAAACATTTGAGAATCTTGTTGAACTCTTCAATTGGGTCACAAATGTTAAGAGTCTCTCTATTAAGTACATTCGTAGCGATCGTGGCAAGGAATTTGAATTTTCTGATATGTTAGAGTTTTGTACTGAACATGGTATCCAACATAATTTCTTAGCACCAAGAATTCCACAACAAAATGGAGTAGCTGAAAGAAAGAATCAAACATTACTTGAAGCAGTTAGAACCATGTTGACAGGAGCTCAGTTCCCAAAATCCCTATGGGCTGAAGCTGTTGCCACTTCTTGTTATGTACAAAACAGAACGCTAATTAACAAACGAGCCATGAAAACACCCTATGAGTTATGGAAGGGAAGGAGACCAAACATTGGTCACCTAAGGATCTTCGAGTGTACTTGCTACATTCTGAACAATGGCAAGGATTACTTGAACAAGTTTGATGCCAAATTAGATGATGGATATCTTGTTGGATATTCCATGACTAGCAAGGCTTATCGTGTATTTAATAGAAGAACCAAAGTTGTTGAAAAGTCTATTCATGTTTCTTTTGATGAGACTAACCATGGAATGCAGAAAGGAGACACAAATGTAAATGAAGTGCAGGACACTGTCATTATAGAAGACCGAGACATGGATAATCCCACTATAACAGAGACAAGGGAAGATGCACCCGAACCTGATGAACACAGAGCTGAACCGGTTGCTGAGGAAACAAGTCAAAAATCAGAAGAAAACCTTGAATTTAACATTCAACCTGTTCAGACTCTGCCACCTATACCAGCCCAAGAACCTGACATTGAGCAATTGGGCATTCATCATGAAGAAAGAGAAGACCTTCCAAAGTCAAGAAGAAGGTTAAAGGACCACCCTTCTGAACTGATAATTGGAGATTCAGCTGTACGAGTTAAAACAAGGGCTGCCACTCTTCATTAAAATCTTTATATGTGCTTCCTATCACAAGTGGAGCCAAAATCAGTTAACGATGCAGTTCAGGATCACCATTGGATTGATGCAATGTAAGAAGAATTGAATCAGTTCAAAAGACAGAAAGTATAGAGTTGGTCAACAGGCTCAGATCACAGCAAGTCATTGGCGTGAAATGGATTTTCAGAAACAAACTTGATGCTGATGGTGTTGTAATCAGAAATAAGGCCAGACTGGTTGCAAAAGGATACAAACAAGAAGAAGGAATCGACTATGATGAAAACTTTGCACCAGTTGTTAGACTGGAGGCCATTCGCATGTTCTTAGCCTATGCAGCATTCAAGGACTTCAAAGTTTATCAGATCGATGTCAAGAGTGCTTTCTTGAATGGAGACCTCCAAGAAGAAGTCTATGTTGAACAACCTCCCGGATTTCTAGAGCCAAACCAAGAGCACAAGGTATACAAACTGAAAAAGACTCTTTATGGACTAAAACAAGCTCCCAGAGCGTGGTATGAAACATTGTCAGAGTTTCTGATAAAAAAAATTCAGAAAAGGTAAAATTGACCCCACACTGTTTCTCAAGGAAGGAAAAAGATCACCCTTGATAGTCCAAATCTATGTAGACGACATCATATTCGGATCAAGGGACAAAAAGCAATGTGAAGACTTCTCTTATCTTATGAAAAGTGAATATGAAATGAGTATGATGGGAGAACTCTCATTCTTCCTTGGATTGGAGGTCAAGCAGTTAGAGGATGGGATCTTTATCAGTCAAACCAAATACACAAAGAAGATTCTGAAAAAGTTTAAGATGACTGATTGGACACACATGAAAACTCCCATTCCTACAAACGCCAAACTGGATATGGATGAAGCAGGCAAGGAGGTGGATATCTTAGAATACAGAAGTATGATTGGATCCTTGCTGTATCTGACAGCAAGCAGACCTAACATAATGTTTGCAACATGCATCTGTGCCAGATACTAAGCTAATCCCAAGGAATCCCACTTGTCACATGTCAAGAGGATCATGCGGTATCTGAAGGGAACTGAGACTTTGGGACTATAGTATCCAAAAGAGTTTGATTTTAAACTGAGTGGATATTCAGATGCAGACTTTGCCGGATATAGGATTGATAAAAAGAGCACAAGTGGAACATGCCAACTGTTAGGCAACAGACTTGTATCCTGGTTTAGCAAGAAACAGAATTCAGTTTCAACCTCCATAGCTGAAGTTGAATATATTGCTGCAGGAAGCTGTTGTGCTCAATTGCTGGATAGCCAGTCAACTATCAGATTATGGGTTTGACCTAAAGGCCATACCTCTGTATTGTGACAATACAAGTGCCATTACAATTTCCAACAATCCTATTATGCATCCTAAAACCAAGCACATTGAGGTCAGACATCACTTCATACGTGAACATGTGCTAAAGAGAGACATTTCCCTGGAGTATATATCCACTGATGACCAGCTTGCCGACATATTCACCAAACCACTGCAAGAAACCAGGTTCAATGAACTTCTGACAAAACTTGGCATGCTAAATTTAAATTCATAAGTCTCACTGCATGTCTTTTGATTCATCTCTAACTAATTACCTGTGTGCATGAACATAAGTATGACACTGTTAATTACTATTTATATCTCCTTGAAAATTAGTAATGGCTAAGTGTGATTCATGCATATCTAATGTGGGAAAGTGAGAAATCACATGGATGAAACTTGCCACCTCTGAACCTGGTTCAAGTCTTTTGTACAACTGTCATGAACCCTCAAGTCTTGAGTGAAATGAGTGCAATTCCCTTCATGTTTTAAATCAGAAGATATTCCTACTACTTGTTATTTTATTCTGAGTGAATATCACCTGTGTGGTATTGCATTCATTAACTAGCAGGAACTGTTGTATCTCATGGTATTGTTGGCTTGCACGAAAAGGATCCTCAATGATTTGATGCTCAAAGGATGACTGAGACTGTAGTATTTGAGAATCATAAAAAGCCTATTACTTAAAAAGAGCCACTATCCTTCACTAGAAAAAGGCAAGGTGAAAAAGGCAAAGGCTAGGCAATAGATTAACTGCCTATCTTAGGGGGAGTCCTCGCTATTCCCCAGAATGTGTCTCTGTTAGAGTAATAGTTGGAGGTTAAATTGTATGATCATGTGATTCAAAAAGATACTGTGTTGAGCTCTATCCTTGTAAAAAAGGCTCATGAATAAGCACTGAAAAATTGTGCTCCACAAAAGAAAATAGACAACTCACATAGACAAGCTGAATGATCAAACTCCAAACTCTACTTGTACGACGTTGTAAATTAGACAATGATAGAGTGTGTGTTTTGATCCTCAATAGGGCCATCTTGTCTCTCAAGTCATCTATGCTGAACTGAAAATCATTGTTGGATTAGGGTTGTGGTAAGATTCGGTTGACCATGAGCTTACCAAATAGTGTAATTCTAGTTCCTGAATCAAACTCACATGCTGATCCGAGAGTGAGAGGGTGAGGCCTCCGCTGAGTGAGTTTTGCTAAATATGTGAGGAGACTCAGAATTCATGACTGGGTTGTTACAATTGATAAATCATGGTTTACTGGTTGCTATGTTAACATCATGATCATTCTCACGCACAAGATACAGTGTGATGAAGTACTTAATCATTTCTAAGGTAATTGGAGAGTTGAATAGTAGTAAGGCAGTAGCCATACATGTAAACCAGGTATTAGGGATGAAAGAAATCAAGTTCTGAATATATAATTTCAATTCCACCAACAACACTGTTCATCGTGAATATTATTACGTGAATTGTCATATGCTTTTCATGTGTGTTGTTGAGTGTTGAAAAAGTCCAGAGAAATCCACTGCCCGCTGAATTTGCAGTCGAAGCAACTGCATCGAAAAACTGCGGGATTGAAGACTGCTGCTTCGAAGCCTTGAGGGTCGTAGCCTCGGAGCATCCAGCTTCGTAGAAGTTGCTGTCCAAAGGATCGAAGCGAGATGAACTCTGTCACTTACTATTCAAGCCTCGTAGACACGTCAGCATGTCACTGTGCACTTAAAATGGAAGCTATAACGACTTAAGGGATGATGTGGACTCATTACTTGAATATTCCAACGGGTGAATCCAGATGACAAAAAGGGCGGGTCAGAGAAAAGAACGCAGACCATGAAGACGATCCGACAGAGTGAGTGACTTCTATGATACACTTCTCAACTAATATATAAGTCACTGATAGAGACGGAGCTCAAAGGTATGTTCGTCGTTTTCACACTCGAACCCTAACCCTAGAACTCTCTCTCTCTCTCTTCGACTCTGTCTCTTTCTCTCTTTCTCTCTCCCCTAACCACCTTCGAACCTTATAATCTCTCTCTACGAGTGTTTCTTTCTCTCTCTTTCTCTACAAGCTCAATGGCAGGACCAAGCTCATCGATGGCCGACGACCTACGCAACATCATCCCGGGATTCATCGTAGACTGGGAAGCCATAGGCGACGCCAAAGTCAGCTGGCTGGACGAATTCAAAAATCCCCTCGATGAAACCGGTATTGCATTTGTCTGCTCAGGGATGCAAGACTTGCTGATAGAAGATGTCGTGGAATTTTACGAGACCATGGTACTCTCTAGAGACGACCTTATGGGAGCTGTACACGGAGTGGAGATTCGTATCTCTGCCGAAACAATCCGAGATGCACTTCCACTCCCAAAAGGTACTTTTGATCCTCTTCCTAGTCTTTCCAGAGAGGAGTGTAAGTCTTTTCTTGGGTACTCTAATCTCGGAAAGCACTGGCAACTCTCATAGTTACCGGACAGTGCTTGCTGTGTAAAAAGACGGCTCATGACTCTGCAAGTCATGAGCAGATGAAGATCATGTGCAGTGTTCTACAGGGAAGACGAGTAGACTGGGGAACACAGATACACTCCATGATCAAGAGCAAGAAGGGACACTTTGGACTTCTTCTCACCAAAGTCCTTAGGTTTCTGCACCCGGACGTATTCTGCAACAGGCCCTCAGTGCCACTGCCGACCAAATACATATTCAAAAGTATTTATGAGGATGGTTGGCTGGAGATCAAGTCAATGAGGAGGACTGAGTCAGGTGCTAGAAGTCGTGTAGGAGACGCAGCCAGCTCAATACGAGCCCCAGCTCACATACCACGACAACCGGTTCGTGTCTCACAGACTTCTAGGGGCTCCTCTGCATCCGCCGAAACAGTACATATAACTGAAGTGGTGGAGAACATTGCTAGAACTCATCTCCCCACAGACTCTACACCTGAGGAGACTCCTACTGTCGAGCTGCCCAAGGATACTGCAGAAGTAAGAGAACCTGCAGTTGGAGGGCAGACACCAAAGACAGAAACCCCAGAGGATAGGGGTACTGCACCTGTATTGTTGAGCACCCTTGGGGAGTCTGAGCTAGAAGATTTTTACATGGAGTATGCCAAGGCTCATATGACCCCCGCTGATTTACGAAAGGCATGGATTGCCTTTGGAAAACAGATAGCAGATAGAGACCAGCTGATTAATTGGTTGGTCGAGTAGGGTCTTGTAAGTAGAGACCCAGTAGCAGCCGTGTCAGTGGTTGCCCCATCTCCTATCATGGTGGACTCACTTGTCACATCTACTCCACATGATGCTGAGGTGGTAGGCATTATGGTAGAAGAGGTAGCAGAAGAGGAAGACACTCCTGATGCTGCAGCCAGTGACTCCGATGCAGGAGCTGTCCCCCAAGTCCGTGAGACTGTGAAAAGGACTGAGATGGCCACACCAACTGCACATATCATTCATCAGGTGGCCACTCAAGTGAGTGAGGAGTATGCATCCAATATCCCAATGGCTATTCCAATACCAGCTGCGTCTCACCCACGTTCTCTGACGGCTGAAGAAGCAGATCTTCTGGCTAGCAAGGTCATTGAGAAACTAATCTCCTCTGGCATTCTTAAGACATCAGTTTCTCAAGCCTTTGAAGAACGACTGGCTACTATGGAGTCCAGCATGGAAGAGGTATGACTGCAAGTTGAATCATCCGACCGTATCCTCGATAAGGTGCAACAAGAAGTGACATCACTCACAACTACAGCCACAGATGGATTTAGACATCTGGAGGAGCACTGTGAAGACCTCAAGGGAGCTTACCAAAGACAATATAAAGGACTCAGTACAACTTTGGGAGCTATTCTGTCCGAATGTCATCGTCTTGCCAGTGGTGAAATATCTCTAACTGTCAAAAACACACTCCCACAGGCATCCGACCGACCTGTACCTGAACCAGTTGATACTCCACAGCCGGCCGCACTGTCTCCGAGTTACTCTTAACCTACTGCTACTTACATGCGAGGGAGAAAGCGCGCACACAGAACCACTGTCATCTCAGATTCTGATGATGATGATGATGTTCCCATTGCAACCCGCATGAAGAAGCAATTTTCTGCTCCCTGCCAACCATCCTCTTCCACTCAGCCAGGCCCCTCAACTTCCCATCCAAGTACGGCTGAGTACACTATGCCTGCTTCACCTGTCAAACCAACCGCTACCACTACTGACCAGCATCTAGCCCCACCTCGCATTGTAACTATTGGAGGCACCTCAGCTGAACTGGCTGCATTCAACACCTACATTGCTGGGGATACCACTGCGAGGACCTGTGGCTATGAAGCCTTCTTCACCGGACCTGATCTGTGTCGACTACTCCATGACGGTGAAGAAATGGATAACATTGAGATGACTCAGTTCATCTCTGCCCAGAAGTCCTTTCTTGAGAAGCTACCTCTCTACATTCGCAGAGATACCAGGGTGGAACTCTGCTTGCCGATCATGCAGGCTCAGCTGCTCGAGGATTCAGCAATGATCGAGATTATACAGGGTCGCCGATATGCAAACTCCTTCTGTCCCTAGAATGAGGTAGATCATGTGCTTATTCCCTACTTGTCCACCTCCCCGCACTGGTTTCTTCTCGACATTGATTTCAAGAACCAACGGATCATCATCTTCGACTCCAAACCTAGTACCTTACTACTCCATCGGCGTGAACAACTGCGTGAATTCAATCGCACTCTCACCTGTCATGCAGGGCTATTCGCATGGGTGTGGTGGTTATCATCTCCCCAAACCGATGGAAATTACGCGAGTCAAGCAAGGCGTTCCTACTCAGGATAATGCTCACAGCTGCGGCTTTTATGTTTACCATTACATCCGCATCCTGACCACCAACGGGTTCCCAACTCTCGTGCCTGAATTTGATCGTGTGAGCAGTCGAGCGGCCTCGTGTGAGCAGTTGAGCGGCCGAGTTTTTTACAAATGTCGTAGAGAACAACAACAACAGTGGTTCATTAATTGCAAAATTCTAAGTGAAAGTCGTATTTTATTTATGAGTAATGCTATGTACAGGTAGATTGTACAGGTAATTCACGCATGGACATCTTCATTACCATTGGATTGATATTATTATTTTTTAAAACTTTTTATTCATACTAATTCAACGGCAGATAGAATGTTCTTGCATGAATTTCCTATACTAACCTACCTGCAAATAGACTTTTCTAAAAAGAAACAATACAAACTATTTTAAACATATATGCTTATAAGCAAAATTAGGCTCCAAAAAGGGCCCTCAGTTTCATTGTATGTCGTTAAAATTTCATCACCCACCTTCTTTTTACTTGTTACTTTTTTTATTAGAGCACTAGTAGCAGATTCCTTATTGAAATTCATTTTCCTATATTTAGGGAAAAAAGTTAAAAATGTTGGAAATATAGGATTTGATGAAGCTGCCAAAATATAGTCTAAGTCTGGAGACTCGAAGAACCGAAGGTCGTAGGGTCGAAGAGTCGAAATTCATAGAAGTGAAACTGTCATAGGACGTATTGACAAGAGACTCGTGGACTCGTAGAGTCTGGAGACTCAAGGCGAAACAGTGACAGAACATTGCGACTCGTAGATCCAAGGTCGAAGGTCGTAGAGTCATAGTACGAAAAAGAAAGTGTTATTGTAAGTGTCAATAAGCTCGGAGGCTCGTAGAGTCGAAGAAGTGTTAAGAACAGTAACCAAAGCTAAATGGCTCGTAGACTCGTAGAGTCCCCATAAATACGTAAGTCAATTAACAGAACTTAAATGATCACTAGACTCAAAGACTCGTAGAGTTGTAGGGAAACCTTCGAACACGATTAAGAAGACTGGACTCGTAGATTGAAAGTCGTAGAGTCGAAGCCGAACACGGTTAAGAAAACTGAACTCGTAGACTCGTAGGTTGAAGGTCAAAGGGTCGATACTATAAAGACTAGCAAACAAATGAAACTGTAACTCAAGGGTTGTAGAGTCGTAGACTCGTAGACTCAAGGGACACAGTCACTATAGAGAAATTGCCACACTTCCAGACTCGGAGATCGATGACGGGAAGTTGTAGCTAAAGGGTCGTAGTTATACAGGAACTCAGTTTATGAGCCTCTATGAAAGACTAAGGAAGAAAAAGCGAAGTTGAAGACTTGTAGAGTCAAAGATTTTCAGATCACTTAGTCAAATATAGTAAACTGAGAGACCCGAAGATCGTAGACCCGCAGAACTAGAGTCGTAGACTCATAGCTACAATAATAGGTTGAATAGCTAAACTCGAAGAAGTCACTCTAAGCGCCATTCGAAGAGTCGCAGACTCATAGAGTCATAGACTTCAGTTAACAGAGAGACATAAAAGGCTAATCCAACATGACCTCTAGCCTCGAAGACTCGAAGATGTGAGTCGTAGACTCACAGAAACACCATAAAGCCTGAAGCAAAACTTTGCAACTTTCTACAAGTGCTAACTGAAATCTTTGAGTCACCGAACCTACGAGGCATCTACCTCCGAGACAAACTTACAACCCTAAACACAACCACTTAATGATATTGTCAGCTAGGGTTTGTACAGTAAGTCTGCGCCATCCCGAGCAGTTGAGCACATTAATGACACATTAATTGTTGCCAACTACCATCCACGGATGAACGGCCAAGATCGACTGCATGCCAAATACGCAGTATGGGCAACTGATCCGCAAATCAAAGCAGATCAACCCATCCCCTGACATTCCGCATTTTCAGTGGCGGGAAGTCAGTCTGTCGGGATGGACAACTTGGCGCACGAGCACTTTAATCTTAAAAATATATCTCTCATGCACTTAACGACAAAATCAAGAGTTTAACCTCTCTCTCAAAAGAAGGAAACACACAGAACACAATATATTGGTTCTGACGGACTTAGTGAAAAATAATCTTTTGCAGAACTAACGAAAATAGTTCCAACACCAGAGAGAGGGACTCGAAGAGAAATTGAAAAAGTGTTGTGCATTGTGTGAGTCAAGAACAAGAGCAATCTGTTTGAGTAATCACGAATCACTTGTTCATCAAAGATCTAGCACTTTCATTAAGTCCTGATCTTAGTGTTGTTAGTTCTCTACACTCGGGTCTATCATAAACCATCTCTTTTACAACTGAGATCTGTTGAGAAAAGAGCATTAACTCTTATCTCAGTTTTGTCTGATAGTTTATTATGACTCACCTTATCCTTACAATACTTCTGTCATCTTCTCCATAAATACTTTCATCATAGTCATCTGTAGCAGGAATCCAAAACCCAGCTAACAGTCTTGCTTCCGCACACGAAGAGAGTCTATTCACCCCCCCTCTAGACTCACTTTGGGACCTACAAAAAAAGTCATAAAATTATTCCCATAGTGGATGCCCTATATTTAACTTTCTCCATAGGATTTGTACACTGTTTTCTAATGTATTAATAAATACTATTCACTCAGTATAATTATTAAATTATATCTAAAAATTTTCTCTCACCTCTTTCCTTCATGTTTCCTATAAAATTAACTTTTATTCCATATTAAATTATAAAAATTTATTATTAAATAAAATAAGCAATATATAATATTATTTTAATAATATAAAATTTTATTTAGGGAATCTATTGTGATGTATATTTGTATAGGAAAAGAAAAAGTAATTTAAAACTGTAAATTTAGTGAAACTGATTGGGATGCTGGTGTTAGTGCTCTTAGTCCATATGCTTTTTTATTTGTATAGAGAAAATGATACCTAACAAGTACATGGATAGTGAATAGTGAAAAAAAGCTAATTAAAAGCGTATTTTGGAGTCTTTTTTTAAAAAATACTTATCATTAATATAATGTTATTTTAGAGTAAAAAATAGTAAAATTTTGTAATTTTATTATACGACATCTCTGTTAGAAGATCCTAATTTTAAAAGAATTTGAATTCTCTATCATACAACATTCCTTTTGTACTCCAAAACTATCATTTTAGAGTCCTTTTTAAAGAATGTATATCAATACAATGTCGTTTTAGGTGAAAAACATCAAAACTATATAGTTTTACTATGCAACATCCCTATTATTATAGTAGAGGATCTTGATTACAACATTCTTGTTGTACTCTAAAATTATATCATTTTGTAGTCTTTTATAAAAAAATGTATATCAATTTAACGTCATTTTGAGGTAAAAAATAGTAAAATGATGTAATTTTATTTACAACATCATGTTATTATATAACAAATAATTTTGATTCATATTAAAAATGATTATAGGAACATCTCTAATCTTCCTAAGCTAAAATGAGTAACTAAAATTAATTTTAGTTTGTTACAATATTATTTTAGCTAATGATTCTTCAATCCTACATCATCTATATTTTTGCTTAATTTTATTTGTTCCAATTTACTCTTGCCTTAAACATAATGCTTAAGAGCCAAGGCCCACGAGAAAGGGTCGTGATAGCCACCGTTGCACGAGGGTAGGAGTAGGATCTGGAAGAGAGGCTCTCGATGGTACTTCAACATATTTATTTATGTTGAAATACCTTTAAATAAACAAATGAACATATCTTGGAATATGTTAAGAAATAGAGGTTGGGTTGTGAGGCCATCGATCAGGATCTAGGTGTGGATTTGCTTTGCATGGGTGATGAGGCCATTAACAGCCGATGAAGGGAGAGTGACTCACTCGGGGGGGGGGGGGGGAAGGGGGCAACAGGAGAGGGAGGAGAGAGAAGGGAGGTGAGTTGGGTGATGGAGGAAGAAGGGGAAGATAAGTGACAGAGGAGGGAGGGGGGGCGATGGTGGGATGGGAGGGATTGTGGGTGATGCACGACCCAAGGAAAGAGAAGGGAAAGACGACCAACGGGAGGATGAAGGGGGTGATGGTGGGATGTGAGGGGTTGTGGGTGATGCGCGACCTAAGAAGAGAATAGGTATGGATGGTATTTGCTAATATGACATATTCAGCCATAGAAAAAGTTAGTCATATTTAGCTTTTTTTTACTTTTGCTATTATGGCTTACCTAATATCTTAGAGATGGATTTAAAGGATATTTTACTATAGCTTTTGCTATTCCTAATTCCTAACAGATTGGAGATTCTCTAAAGACATCAAAAATTCAGAAGCACACAAATTTCCAAGTGTGATAAACTAAACCACAAGATTTTTTTTTCAGAAATTATTTTGGTGTAACCAATATCCACGCTCCTTTTAGAAGGGGTGCATCAATTACATTTTTCAAAACCAACTTATTGCAATTCAAATAGTATTTTTTAATTTATATTTTTATATTCTTGTTTATACCTAAATTATTTTTATCTTAATCACAAAACAGTATCATTTTTCCCAAATTTTCACATTTAAACTTTTTAAGTAATTTTTTAAACCAAAATAATAGATTAATTCGTGACAGTCACAATCCTTATTGGCAGAATTATTTATCTATTTTCTTTTCAGCAAACATGAATATAATTAATTAGAGTTTCATTTTCTCAATCAAGTTTTTAAAATGAAAAAGAAGACGATGTTTATATACCAAACACTGCGTTACTCATGAAAATAGTACCCAACCAAAAATGGACCATCAGACATTCACGGAAATTAAGAGCAGTGCCCATTCAAGAAGTAAAGGTTGATGAATGCAGCAGCCCCGGGAAACGACGAAACGACGCATTGATTGGAGTAAATATTGGTTTTCAGTTAGTTCCTGAAGCCAATCTTGATATAAATGGCGCGCGGAACGGGAAAGTGGCATGCAAGATATATTACAATGGAACAAGGCAACGCGCAATAATTTATTTTTACCTCTTTTATATAGAAATGGACCTCACGAGACCAAGGAACAACTTTTGTTATCATATAGTCCACGCATAGCTCTTACAATTATGAATATCAAAACACAGTATGATGTACAATATTATAAGCCATGGGGTGAAGTGTTTTCAGCTACAATATTTTGAGGATGAATCATTGAACGAGAATAGTGGTTGCTGTATGGTACAAATATGTAGTTTTCCTTATGATTTACTTAATTTTGTTGCCAATGACAGCGATGACTGTCTATGCTCCTAAACTTCCATGCCTACGTAGTCATTTTAACGTGCCAACTCTCTCTCTCTCTCTCTCTCTCTCTCTCTCTCTCTCTCAAGGTGTATACTTGAAGCCGTTTTGGTAAGCTAGTTTAACTTCTAATATTAAACTTAGAAGGTAGCAATCATTCAATGTATCAATTGGTCGGGTGACTTGTACTATAATCTATATTTCTTTTTTCCTTTGTCTCTTCAGTTGTCCATATATATATATATATATCTTGCATTCAACTCTCTCTTCTTTTTTTTGCCCCTCCTTTTTTGTATTTTTGGATGCATCAGAAGTGTTGAAGAGTAGAAAATCTCAATGACAGAATTCCTGAGTAACCTTGTGCCACATGTAGGGATGTTTATTTCGTAATTGATTAATTAAAGAAAAGGGTAATTTTCATTCCTTTTTTCAAATATGATGACAATGCGATTTGTTTAATCAGGAGGTTCGTAAATTAGTCAACATTTATATACTTGTTTTCCTAGTATTCCATTAAATATATATAATATAAAAGCTTGTAAGGATAAGGATGGCCCTGGGTGCAGTTACTGAATCTATCCCTGCCCTCTCCTGTTGCTTTCTCGAAGGGCTCTTAATTTTCAACGAACTATCGATGTTTGCACCCTTGCAGGGGTTATTACCATGTCAATGTTTCGGAGTCTTCTTTTCCAACCTTTGAAATAAGTCTTCAATTATAAGATTGTGTTTGAGGTTTTACCAATGGTTTGATGATGTTGCATTTTTTTTCATCGACCGAGAACATAAATAATGTTTTTAATATAAAATAATTAGATTTTTTTTGTTATGTTTGTCTGCCAGTAAAATGAAAAAAACAAAATATTTAATATGATTTTATGATGTTAAATTAAATTTTAGTGTTTTTTGTATTTTTTATGTTCCCAAAAATCACATAAATATATTTTTTCATCTGCTTTACCATCCAACTTAACTAGTAGGTTTTTTCTATTTATAGGAAGCACAGTTTAGTTTTTGCATACAATATATACTTTTTCTTTAATATAATGACAATGCTTTAAAAAAATTTTAATTGAAACTATTTTAATTTTAATAAGTGATAATATTTTTTATAAGAATAAAATACACTATTATGTTTATTTGTCATGCTAAATAAATTTTAAATTGCATATTTTATTCTATTATAATATTCAGATGAATACATAATATATTTTTATATAAGAGTGACAGCCATCAAACATGTCAAAAGAGGCATGGACATTGATAGGTAAAAGGGTTGGGTTGCTAAGTTTTACCGTTGCTCATGCACGCCAAATGAAACTTTAATACACTTGAAATCAACTCAAACTTTACTTTAGAAAGTCATCACAAGCCGCACTAGCTTGTGTTAAGTGATGAACAAGTCTAATACTGGGCCTATATACATGTCATGTCATTTGGCTGTGAGTGTACTTACATCCAAGTTTCGTTAGCGATAACGATCTATACTATTCCTGTATCGAGTTTCAATCTGAAAACTCCAATTATAATGATTTCAGGGGATCAAGCATAGAAAAACCCCTCAGTACTGGTTCTCAAGTAACATAGTATTTGCAAGCTAAATTTTCATAAACTCTATTTTCTTTATTTCCTTTGTATGATGCTTCCTTAATCTATTCTTTCTGAAGGGCTAGTAGTGTTGCAAATGTAATGCATAATCTTGCAAAGAGTTGAGGGATTATGCAGCCTCAAAGTCCATGGCTCTTTATTAAACTCTTTTCTCTTTTTTTCTTGTAAGTGTACATGCTTAGTTCACAAGAATATCAATTTACAATAAAATTTTAAGTAGAGGCATGATTAACATGGAATAATATCTAGAGTGTCTTATCATACATAACATTAATAATCAAGTTTAGCTTAAAAATAGATAATATTATGATTCTCACATGCATGCACTCTCTAATTAATGCATCAACTCAAGCTATATTAATAGAGTGCAAAAGTTAAAAAGTTTTGGGATATAAGATTTTTATCAATATATACTAGACAAAATAACTTTAAACTATTCATGATTCTCAACTATTATTATTTTCATGTGCATAGCCCAAATAGACCACATTGAAATTCTCAATAAATATAAGAGCAATGCTTCGTACAATCGGGGTTGGGTAATCTTTGGGTAACCGTGACAACGTGGCAGCCTACCAATTCATCGGAGGAGGAAAAGAAAAAAAAAGAAAAGATCATAGCCGTCCAATTTCTTACGATTTCGCAAAGATGACACGAGCCGATTGTATAAATATTTATTCTAAATATAAACTGTTTGAATGCAACTTAACTCTTCCCCACATTGAAAATTTGCATGGTCCTCATGCAATAAATAATAAATGTCAACAAAAGAGTAAAGAAAATGGGTAAAGACAAAGAACTTATTTAAAATGGATATTGCATGTGGGTCCTTATACTTTGCTAGCCTTAAGAAGATTATTATAGCTCCCTTGTGCTGCCTAAAAAAACTCCAAAATTTGGTAGAAACTAGCAACACAACAAAGTAAAACTAAATAAAGAAAAATAAAAAAAATCAAAGAAAAGAAAACTTACCAAATCAGGTCGCCTTTCACAAGCATTTGTGTGTAAGGCCTTTAGCTAGACCTTAGTCTTCAAACTATGCTCAACTAACGTATAGTATGTTTTTATCCCTTAGTGTACACTTAAGCACACACATATACCATATAAGGATAATGAATGTATTGTAGTAGTTCCTTTAACTCAACTTTCAAGTGTAACTGTTGGATCCCATTTTAACCGGATTGGATCACAAACATATTGAGCAAAGGAAGCCCAAAGATGAGGGCCTCTCATACAAGACTTCAAAATTCTTGGGAACTAGCACCAAATGATAGAAGATAAAATATGGAGACTAATGCTCTCGGCTATGCTTAATTCTAAGTAGAAATGAAGAAGTTATGACTAAAACAATTTCAGCCATAAAATATCACACTTGGTTAAACGACATCAGATAGAGGCATTGGGTGAAATATATGTAGCAGTTTCAATTTGACCTGTAGTATACACCCGAGAAGGAAAATGTAGTAGCACATACTTTAAACAGGAAGAGCCAAGCGATGATGGCTTTCTATGTGGTCAAGGAATGAGAAATGATGGGGTAATTACTATCTTATATGAGGTTGTAGCTGTCATCACTTAGTGTCATCCGGGCTCATAACTAACACAAGATATTCTTTTGGATGGAGATTTGGTCATTGAGCCATTATTGTCATAGCCCACGCAGAACCAACATAAGAGAAAGGAAAAGAATGAGTCGCCACCAAACAAAATATAGGTGTGTTTGGCCACCTAGAAGGGAGAAATACTTTCACACTCTCATAACGCCCAAAATTGATACATAGTCATTGTCTATAGGTGCTTGCTTATTTTAATTTCTCTTTTCTTTTCTTTTTATTTTTTAAGAATGAAGGGTGATTTTATTTAAAAAAAACCAGATAAATGAATTGATCCCTTGTGGCAAGAATGTAAAAGAGAATTTTAATAAATTGAAAAGATCATTGCCATAATTGATATATGCCCGAATGGCAAGGATATGAGCATAACGCTCGATCCCATGGCTACTGGAACCTTTTTCTTTTCTAGAAAAGGTTTGGATTTTATTTTAGTGTTTTATCTAGGATACATATATATATATATAATTCTACTGTTTCCAATTTCTATTAAGTCCAACAACCATCATATTGGGCTTTCATTAATTTAGAAATAGTCCTTTTAATTATATATGGTCCATTAATAGCATATAAGTCATTTAACTACATGAGCCACATAATAGATTATTAAAAATAAAATAATAATCTAAAAAAACTCCAAAATAGGGTAGCAACTAGTAACACAACAAAGTAAAACTAAATAAAGAAAAATAAAATCAAAGAAAATAAAACTTATCAAATCAGGTTACCTTTTAAAAGCATTCGTATAAGGCCCTTAACTAGACCTTAGTCTTCAAACAATGCCCAATTAACGTATAGTATGCTTTTATCCTTTAGTGTACACTTAGGAACACACGTATACCATATGAGGATAATGAATGTATTGTAGTAGTTCCTTTAACTCAACTTTCAAGTGTAATTGTTGAATCCCATTTTGACTAGATTACATCACAAACATGCTTAACAAAGGAAGCCTAAAGTTGAGGGCCTCTCATATAAGACTTTAAAATTCTTAGGAGCCAGTACCAAATGATAGAAGATAAAATATGGAGACCAATATACTTGACTATGCTTAATTCTAAGTAGAAATGAAGAAGTTATGATCAAAATAATTTTAGCCACAAAATATCAACGACATCGAAAAGAGGCGTTGGGTGGAATATATGCAGTAGTTTCAGTTTGACCTGTAATATACACCTGGGAAGGGAAATGTAGTAGCAGATACTTTGAACAGGAAGAGCTAGGCGATAATGGCTCTCTATGTCATCAAGGAATGAGAAATGATAGTGTTACTAGTTAATATGAGGTTATAGTTGTCATCACCCGGTGTCATCCAGGCTCGTGACTAGCGCGAGATACTCTTTTGGATGGAGATTTGGTCATTGAGCCATCATTGTCATAGCTCACACAGAACCAAAATAAGAGAAAGGAAAAGAATGAGTCGCAACCAAATAAAATAGAGGTGTGTTTGGCCACCTAGAAGGGAAAAGTACTCTCGTACCCCACAACGCCCGAAATTAGTACATAGTCCTTGTCTATGGGTGTTAGCTTGTTTTAATTTCTCTTTTCTTTTCTTTTTATTTTTTAAGAATGAAGGGTGGTTTTATTTAGAAAAACCAGATGTAGGAATTGATCCCTTGTGGCAGGATATAAAAGAGAATTTTAATAAAATGAAAAGACCATTGCCATAATTAATTGATCCCTTTGTGTTTTAGAAAAAAGATTCAGAATTTTTTTAGTGTTTTATCTATGAAAACAAAAAGATGTAAGAAGAGGAAGAGAAAGAAAAGAAAACCTGGAAATATTGAGGATGATGGTCCTATTAGTGTCTTGCTCCTTCCGTGGAATGCTTGAGGAATGTTGGAACAGAATCTAGCAAAATGTGACAAAAGATATATATTTTATTACCAAAAGGTAGCAAGAATTCGTTCCCCATAATAATATTGCCATTCTTTTTTAGAAAATCATCACCCAAAATTTCTTTAAAACTTTGATCTCACGACAAATTGCTCTTATGCCCAAATTTATGCTCTCTCACTCTCCTTTAAAATGCCACACCAAATGGCTATTTATAGAGGTTAAGAAGGGACAACCTTGTAAATTGGAGGGGACAACCTTGGGAAATAGAAGGGACATGTAAAGACTTGTATTTGGGTAGGACATAGAGATAGTCTTTCTCTATTGCTAAAAACATTTGGACAATATAGTTTTCGTCAATGTGAGCATTTTGACTGTAATTGGGCCCAATTCTGGGTCGAGGCCCCGAGTGGCTCGATTGTTGACTTTTCGGGGTTTATTGGTTGACATTGTGTTTGAGTGGTCAATTGGGTTGGAAAATATCCGGATAGTGATATGCTCGTCATTTTGAGCGTTTTGATTGTACTTGGGCTCAATTTGGAGTTCGTGACCTCGGGAGATCAATTAATATTTTTGGGATTTATTAATAAAAGAAAATGCAAAAATATAAATAGGAAGAAAGTAAGAGCTTCCACGTTACGTTTCATTGTTCGTGCGTTGGAGAGCTTAGAGAGAGAGAGAAAAAAAAAGCTTGGAGCCATCGCTTTGGGGTGTTTTAAGCTTGTTCGATCATCAAGAATCATTCCATGTAGGAGTTCTATTGATTCTTCACCCTTTCTTTGTTGTTTCATTGGATTAACAGGTAAAAATTAGATGAAATCATGAAAATTCGTGATGAACCCTAGAAATTAGGGAAAAATGAAAATTGAGCATGAAACCTAGATGATTTAGGTTGTTTGGTAGCCTAATGTGGCTAGATGATGTTAGAAACCCCTAATAGGGATGAATTGTTGCTTAAAATGGAGATTTAACGAGTAGAATTTGGTTTTAGGACGAAATCAGGAAGAACGCAGTCGGCAGTTCGTGACTGGGAATTGCTCGAGGCTAGCTTCGAGCAGAGTGTCGAGCAAAGCCTTAAGTAGGAGCCTCGAGCATGTTGTTCGAGCTTAGAGTGTCGAGCAGCATCGAACAAGGTGTCTCGAGTAGGGTGTCACGCCCCCAAATTCCAGGGAACCCGGAACTAGGAACATGACTTCCCCTTGCCCGCACCCGAAAGGTCAAGGGGTTGGTGACTAGCACCAATGGAGACTACACCGCGGGTGCTGTCTCAAATATGCAACCCTGTACAGTCATACATCAAGGGTAATCATGTACTTTCCCATATATCATCATGCATACAATGAGTCACACAGTCATACAGACATCACATCATAAACAATATGCAAATACAACTATCCACGGACCCATGTCCGGGAGACAACACATAATACAATACAAAATACAATACTCATACATCAGAGTAGTGGGCACGTCCTCCTGTAAGAAAGTCCTCCACTAGTCTCGGGTCACACCTGAAAAGGGGAAATAACAAGTAGGAGTGAGCGACAAGCTCAGTAGGTGACCCCAATACTCCACATCATGCAAACATACAAGTCTATGCTACATGCTCCGTGTACTCGTGCACTGTGTAGTGTGCACAATTATCAGGACTCAGCTTGCAAACAAACATCAGGACCTAGCCTGCCTACACAGGACAACTTGTCCATGGTCCTCCACGGGATCCCAGCTCAGGGCACTCAGCCCTAGCTCCACGAGCTCAACGGCTCCACTGAGGCCTTACCCTGTCCACAGCGCAATATGCCCGGCCATAGTCACCACACAGGCCTGCCATTGGCGCATATGCCTGCCACGTCAACCACATAGCACCATCGGTGCATCACGGTGAGAACCCAACAAGTCATGGAACCCAAGTCCCAAATCCACAAACCAACATACCAACACCAATATGGTCTTAAGGTGTACAACACTCCCTTTAGGACTGTAGCTAGTCTTCACAAGTCGATCCTCATTCCTTGACTAAGGAAGGAGATACCTATAGGAGTTGTTTTCTTGAAATAAAAAGTCCCGGCATTGGGTTCCCATAGCATAACTAAGATAATCTGATTTTTGGGGATTTTTCTAAGATGTCTAACCCCACTTTCCAAAGATTCACCTCTACGAAAAACTAGATTTTTTCGAGATTTTACACTAAATCTCAATTTTCACATTTTGAAAGAGTGGGAATTAATTTTTCTAGTATTTTTCTTTGAATCCAAATGGGGGGTATTTCGTTATTTGCATTGTAACTTAAGTACTTAAATGTGTAGATGGGTATGGGTTACAATGTAAATAGTGCAATCCAGTGTAGTTCTAGTGTCCAGTTACACTGTTGGAGTTGTGACTCGTAGCGTGGAACTGCAGCGCGCCTCCGAGACTCGTAGTTGGAGCTGCGACTCGTAGCTGCGTAGCGCGCCTCGAAGACTCGAAACGGGTCTTCGATCTTCGACCTTCGGACTACGAACTACGAACTATGAACCTTCGAACTGCGAACTTTCGAACTACGAGTCTACAAACTATGACCCTGCGACCCAGAACTTCGGATTTTCATTAGTTCGACCCAGTAACGCGCCCAGGGTACTATTCATCATCGTTTTCGCTTGTTCTTCATCTGAAACCAACCCAGCAACCCCCAGACGCTCCCAAACACACGTTTTACGCAACAGACGACTATATTTACCTAAAAATGCGTCTAGAACGCCTCTAAATCGCACAGTAACAATATAAATACGCACATATAATTGCAGATTCGATAAATCTAGATCTAAACTCATATTTCCATGGTTGACTTCTCAACCATCATGAAATACACAGTTATACACCCCCAAAATCACAAAAACACTTCTCTACAATGATCTAAATCAGTTCTTAACCACAGATCTTATGCTAAACCATTAGATCTAACCCAGAATTAGTTCTTCAAAATCTAGGGTTCATGCTCAATTTCATAAACCATGATAAATTCGTACAGATCCAAAACAAAATCAAGATAAGAAGTTTAAGGACACCTACTTGGAGTGATTCTTTGAGCTCCATGAACCCAAATCGCCCCAAATCGCCAAGGCACCAAGCTCCACGCTCTCTCTCTCTCTCTCTCAAATGCACAAACGTGATAGCGTAAAGTGAAAGCTTCTTTTTTTTTCCTGCTATTTATATTTCTATCAGTTCATTGACCAATAACTGACCTAGTCAGTCATTGACCAATAACTGACCTAGTCAATCATTGACCTAGTCAATAATTGACCTCTAAGGTCCCGAACTCCAAATTGAGTCAAATTACAGTCAAAACGTTCGAAATGACGAGCACAACATTAAGCAGATATTAATACACCTAAATGATTGCCCAAACACAAAGTCAACTAATAAATCCCGAAAAGTCAACAATCAGGTCAAACGGGGCTCGACACGGAATCGGGCCTGATACAGTCAAAATGCTCACATCGATGACTACACTACCGTCCAGATAGTTATATTCCCATAGAATGGCTATCTCTCAAAACTACCCAAATACGAGTCTTTACACAGGGTGTCTCAAGTAGTTAGACAGTGCAGTTGTCAGTGTAGGTTGTCAGGATGCCTAGACCCATTTACATTGTAAACCTACTTAAGTTACAATGTAAATAACGAAATACCACCCATTTGGATTCAAAGAAAAATACTAGAAAATTAAATTCACACTCCTTCAAAATGTGAAAATTGGAATTTAGTTTAAAATCTCGAAAAAATCCAGTTTTTCGTAGAGGTGGATTTTTGGAAAGTGGGGTTAGACATCTCAAAAAAATCCCAAAAAATCAGATTATCTTAGTTATGATATGGAGACCCAATGTCGGGACTTTTTATTTCAAGAAAACAACTCCTATGGGTATCTCCTTCCTTAGTTAAGGAATGATGATCGGTTTGTGAAGACTGGCTTCAGTTATAAAGGGAGTATGGTGAACCTTAATGTCATATTGGTGTTGGTATGTTGGTTTGAGGAATTGGGGCTTGGGCTCTATGACTTGTTGGGTTCTCACCGTGAAGCACAGATGATGCTATATGGTTGACGGGGCAGGCATATGCATCGATGGCAGGCCTGTGTGGCACTGTGGCCGGGCATATTGCGTTGTGGCCGTGGCAAGCATATGCGCCATTGGCAGGCCTATGCGGCACTATGTCTGGGAATATAGCGCTGTAGTAGGGCTGAGTGCCCCGAGCTGGGATCCTGTTAAGGATCGTGTTCAGCCGTTGAGCTCATGGAGCTAGGGCTGAGTACCCTGAGCTGAAATCCCGTTGAGGATCATAGACAAGCTGTCCTGTGTGGGCAGGCTGGGTCCTGGTGTTTGTTTTCAGGCTAAGTCCTGATGATTGTGCACACTACACGGTGCACGAATACACTGAGCATATAGTATAGACTTATATGTTTGCATGATGTGGAGTTTTGGGGTCACCTACTGAGCTTGTCGTTCACCCCTACTTGTTATTTCCCCTTTTCAGGTGTGACCCGAGACTAGTAGAGGACTTTCCTCCAGGAGGACGTGCCCACTACTCTGATGTATGATACAGTATTATATTCTGTATTGTTGTGTATTGTATCCCGAACATGGGTCCATGGATAGTTGTATTTGCATACTGTTTGTGATGTGATATCTGTATGACTGTTTGACTTATTATATGCATGATGATATATGGGAAAGTATAGGATTACCCTTGATGTATGACTGTACAGGGTTGCATGTTTGAGACAGCACCCGCGGTGTAGTCTCTATTGGTGCTAGTCACCAACCCCTTGACCTTTCGGGTGCGGGCAAGGGGAAGTCATGTTCTTGGTTCCGGGTTCCCTGGAATTTGGGGGCGTGACAGGACAACCTTGGAAATTGGAGGGGACATCCTTGGGAATTGGAAGAGACAACCTTGGAAATTAGAGAGGACATCCTTGGGAATTGGAAGAGTGTTGGCACATGATTTCGGGTTCACAAGTGTCAAAGAGCAAGTCCCAAATGTTTATATGTGCATTTCTGAGGTGGGAATCAGTCTCAAGGTGTTGAATTGATATTTCCAAGGTCTATTATTTAAAACACGCATTTTGGAGTGTCACAAAATGACGTCATTTTGGGGTCGTTGGTAGGAGAAAATTTGAAGATTCAAAGCTGACTCGAAGAGTTGAAGCTTACTTGAAGACTCCAAGCTGACTCAAAGACACGAAGACTCGAAGCTGACTCGAAGACTTGGAGATTCAAAGCTAACTCCAAGATTCAGAGACTCGAACCTAATTTAAAGACTTGAAGCCTCCAAGATGACTCAAAGACCCAAAGCTGACTCGAAGACCCGAAGATTAGGGTCAAAGATTTAAAGTTAAATT
Organism: Taxillus chinensis; assembly: GCA_023512835.1. Taxonomy (NCBI): domain Eukaryota; kingdom Viridiplantae; phylum Streptophyta; class Magnoliopsida; order Santalales; family Loranthaceae; genus Taxillus; species Taxillus chinensis. The sequence continues at coordinate 18,002,451 of CM042092.1, read as the reverse complement.
ACCCTTTTGCCCTCACCTAAAATGCCAAAAATGTGACGCCTTGTGGGGGTGCTTTGGGGAGACCCGTATTCACCTATATTGATGTTTCGGAGAATTTTAGAGGGTCACATTTTTGGACAGTTTGACCAGGGGTGTTGACCATCTTTTGGTAAGTTTGGAAAAATTGTTTTAGCCATAATTTCTTCGTTTCAATTTGGAATTGAGCATGGTCAAGTGCGTTAGTTTTCAAATTTTGTCCTCTATCTTTTAGGGGTTTGGCCTTGGGGCATATTGAAGTGGTTCTCAATCTTGGGCTTCTTTGTTGAGTATAACAGCAATCTAGTTCGATCAAAATGGGGTTCAACTGCAAGTGCACTTGTTGATGCCCATGAGAACTTTTAGTTTGATTCTGGGGATGGACTGGTTGATGGCCTTTCAGGCTAAGATTGATTATTATAGACGATGAGTGTGGTTTATTTCACCCACAGGATCTTCCTATACCCTAGTGGGTGAATGGGATAAGAATGCTGGGAGAGCTGGACCGAAGAGGGAGCTATGGGGTAATATTACCCATAGACTTGACACTCTAACCTTTGAGGAGGAAGGTAACTTAGAGAAAAGGGCGTGGTCGGATGTTGCTGAGAATTTCCAGGATGTGTTTCCTGGGGAGTTGTTGGAGTTGCCTCCAAACAGAAGTATTAAGTTCACGATTGAACTTTTGCCAGGGGTGGGACCCATCTCACAAGTAGCATACCGGATGGGACCTGCCGAGTTGCGGGAGCTTCAAAAGCAAATAAAGGAACTAGGAGATAAAGGTTTTATCCACCCTAGTACCTCACCTTGGGGTGCACCAGTTTTGTTTGCTAAGAAGGCAGACGGTTCGTTGCGACTTTGTATTGATTACCGGAAGTTGAATCAAGTGATGGTAAAGAACAAATACCCTTTACCACAGATCGATGATTTATTTGACCAGCTGAGTGAAGCACGGTGGTTCTCAAAGATTAATCTACGTTCGGGATATCATCAATTGAGGGTCAGGAGCGAGGACATCCCTAAGACAGCATTCAAGTGCCGATACGGACACTATGAGTGGTTAGTGATGCCTTTTGGGCTCACGAACGCACCGGTGGTGTTCATGCATCTGATGAATCAGGTATTTGCCCCATACCTAGATTCCTTCGTGGTGGTATTTATTGACGACATTCTCGTGTACTCTAAGACCCAAACTGAGCATGAGGAGCACCTGACCGTGGTGTTGCAGACACTACGAGATCATCAATTGTATGCTAAATTTAGCAAGTGCGACTTCTGGATGCAAGAGGTGCATTTTCTTGGACATGTGGTATCCGCCGAAGGAGTTAGAGTGGACCCAACTAAGATTGAGTCGGTATCATCTTGGAAGAGGCCCACGAACGTTTTTGAGATCCACAGTTTCTTGGGTCTGGCAGGGTATTACCAGCGTTTCGTGGAAAGGTTTTTTCGGTTGGCAGCACCCATGACAGCTCTGACACGGAAGGGAGTCAAATTTGAGTGGACAGACAAGTGTCAGCAAGCTTTTGAGGAGTTGAAAACTCGTTTGACTACTGCACCAGTTTTGAGTCTATCGCAGGAGGGAGTACCATTCGAGATATATTGTGATGCATCTCGAGTTGGACTGGGGTGTGTTCTGCTGTAGGAACACAAAGTCATAACATATGGCTCATGACAACTGAAGCCCCATGAGCAAAATTACCCAACGCACGACCTAGAGTTAGCAGCAGTTATTTTTGCCCTAAAGTCTTGGCAACATTACCTGTTGGGGGAGAAATTTGTGGTATACACTGACCACAAAAGCCTACAGTATATCTTCACCCAGAGAGACCTGAATTTGAGACAGAGGAGATGGGTAGAGTACCTGCAAATGTTTGATTTCACGCTCTCCTACACGCCTGGGAAGGGGAATATAGTTGCCGACGCGCTGAGTAGAAAGGGAAAAGCTGAGGTTTCCATGAGAGAATGGAAAATGATGGAACAGTTAGCAGTGCTTCAGGTACAGCCTGATTTTAGAAGTGGGGAAGCAATCCTGTGTCCTATCACTGTGATGCCAGAGTTATATCAATGTGTCCGTGATGGACAGTTGGGGGACGTGGACTGTGAAGTGATCCAGGCCCAGGTAGAGGCCGGTGAGTTATTAGAGGACTGGACAGAAGGAGTTGAGCATGAGTTGAGATTTCAGGGGCGTCTGATAGTACCGCCTTCCTTACGTGAGGATGTGATGAGGGAGTTTCATCATTCCCGTTTGGTTGTGCATCCAGGAGGGACTAAGTTGTATCATGCCGTTCGAGCATAGTTCTAGTGGCCGGGACTGAAGAGGAGTATAGCAGAGTTTATTTCCAGGTGCCTTACTTGTCAACAAATTAAGGCAGAGCACCAATGACCAGTGGGCCAATTACAGTCTTTGCCTGTGGCTGAGTGGAAGTGGGAGCATATTACCATGGATTTTATGACAGGACTTCCTACCACTTCTGGGAGGGAGGATATGATTTGGTTCATTGTAGACCGATTAACTAAATTGGCCCATTTCTTGGCGGTCCGAGAGCGAGACTCTATCGGCACGTTAAGCCAGTTGTATGTTGATGAGATTGTCCGATTGCATGGAGTGCCTTTGTCTATTGTTTCAGACAGGGATGCGCAGTTTACATCTCGATTTTGGGGTGGTTTGTAAGAAGCATTGGGAACACGACTTAATCTGAGTACTGCTTTCCATCCTGAGACTGATGGTCAGTCAGAGAGGACCATTCAAACATTGGAAGACTTGTTGAGAGCTTGTGTACTTGATTTTAGAGGATTATGGGCTTCTCACCTTCCTTTGGTAGAGTTTGCCTATAATAACAGCTACTAGTCTTCTATTGGGATGGCCCCGTTTGAGGCATTGTATGGTAGACCTTGTCGGTCTCCATTATGTTGGGCAGAAGCTGGAGAGGCAGCTATGTTGGGACCTCAATTGGTCCAAGAGGCTACGGCAAAAGTACAGCTGATTAGGCAGTGCCTTCTTACAGCTCAGAGCAGACAAAAGTCTTATGCGGATCACCGACGCCGACCGTTGGAGTTTTTGGTGGGAGACCACATATTCCTTCGTGTTTCTCCACGGAGGGGGCATAAAAGATTTGGAAAGGGATCCAAGTTGTCTCCTCGATACATTGGACCGTTTGAGATTTTGAGCAGAGTTGGACCTGTTGCTTATAGGTTGGCATTACCTCCCAGTTTGAGCAGAGTTTATGATGTTTTCCATATATCCCAGTTGCAGAAATATCATTCAGATCCCACACATGTGTTGGATTGGAGTACTCTGGATATTGAGGAGGATGTGATGGTTGTTGAGGCACCAATCTGTATTTTGGATAAGCGCGAGAAGCAGCTGCGAGGTAAAACTATTCCGTTGGTTCGGGTGTTGTGGAAACACCGAGGTATGGAGGAAGAGACTTGGGAACGTGAGGCTGAGATGCGTGCTCACTACCCTGACCTGTTCGAGGACGAACAACCCTGAAAGGGGGAGGAAGGCAAACATCAACATAATCAGGTACTTGTCCAACTGGTTATGTGACATGAGAGTATTTCTTTTGACATTGTTGTATGACCATGTAGAGTGTATTAATTTGTGTTAGAGGTCTATTCATTGGTTGTGGTTGTTGTTTTCTTTCATTCCACATTTTCTTTTCGAGGACGAAAAGTCTTTAAGGGGGAGAGGATGTAAGGACCCGTGTTCCGGGACGTGAGGAGTTAATCATAGTTTTGCCTTTTAGAGTAGCAAATTATTAAGTTTTGTGGAGTTTTATTTCGACACACATTAGCTATAACACCTTTTATGATGATGAGGAAGCTTGAGGCAAAATTTGAGCTCAAAAGGAGGTGCCCGTGACAATGCCTGCGACAATGGTTGTCACTTGCAGAGTTTTTTTTTCATGGGAGCCTTCCTGACGTTGTTCTAAGGCTTGGGGAAAAATCCTAGGGAATTTGGAGGTGCCCGTGACAATGGCCTTTGTCACGTGCAGCCTCCATTAGCTTGGTTTTGTGATCCTTGTAACTTTTTCCCAAAGAACCATGTTGAAATTATGGATATTTTTTCATATATGGATGTTAGAAGGTTGTAGTGTGTATCAAAACTACGTCGTTTTGATGCTGGGCTTCATTTAATCAAAACTACGTCATTTTGATGTCAAGGTGACTATATAAAAAGGTGGAGCTCTAAGGATTAGGGTTCTTCATTCTTGTAACCCTTACAGTCGTCACATACAGAAAGAGAGAGAGAGAGAGAGAGAGAGAGAGAGAGAGAGAGAGAGAGAGAGAGGGAGAGGGAGGGAGGGAGGGAGGGACGATCCAAGGCTGACGATCTAAGGTTCCTACTGACAACGGGAGACTGGAGGCGTTGAGGTAGCTAGGATACAACGATATGTTGTATTCCCAAATTCTGGAGGTAGGGATTCGTTGTCAACCTTGTACCCCTCCCAAATTCTGGATTTTCACCTGTCATAAATGAATTCTGGAATTTTGGTAATGGATCTGTTGTGATTCTTCTCTTAACCCCAATTTTGTGAATGAGATGATGAATATATATATGTATATGCATGTGTTAGATTTATATGAGATTTTTAATATATATATATATATATATATATCTGAGAAAAGAATTGATTTGGATGATGCCCATGAGTTAAGTTTGCCTAAAAACTTACCAAAACAGTTCAAGAACACCTACATAGGTAAAACTGTAAACTGTGACTGTTATTGAGAATGTTGCTGCACTGCATGAGCTGAGTGCACTGTTGAGTTATATTGTTATGCCTGAGTTGTGCTTGCTGAGCTATATTAACATGTTTGAATTAAAATATATTGTTGAGTACCTTGTACTGAATTGAGAATATATGCCTGAGTTGCATTACTGAGATACACTTGCCCTTGAGCTGTGTTTACTGAGATGTATTAAGATGTACTTATTGAGATGCTGTGAATTTGTGATTGAGATTGAGTACCCAAATACATGTCATTTGAACTGAGTTATGGGCCAAGCACAATTACTGGACCCTTGAGATTTGGCCAAGACTGCGGTCCTGAGTCTCGATGTAGCACTCACAATAGTGGGCTAAGTTTGCACCCATTCCTGAGGGTAGGTATGGCGTCCGAGGAGGTGATGGCCATATCTGACTCGAGTGGAAAATGTTTCATTGGTCTCCATGCAACATTCGCCTGGATGTGGTATGTCATGTCGCCGTGGTGGCAGGGTGTCCTCTACCGTCCAGTGTGGGCACAGGTCAAGTGCACTGGTCAAGTAATAAAATGGAGTATTAAGACTCCGGTTGTCGAACCCACAGGGAGGAAACTAATGCTGTTAAGCAGCAAGCACTAAGCTAACAAGTTGAATTTATGTCTGGACGATTGATTTTTTTGAGTTTTAAATTAAAATATAAGCCTTAAACATGCAAAATGCAAAAACTATTGAGATTGTTACGCAATTTGAAGATAGCAATGAATTAAAGGATCTAAGGTTACAATTTCACCACCCAATGCCTGATAATATTCTGGTTATGGTACTTGCTTAAAAACATTTAATTAATTCCAAGTTTATAATGGTCATCACTCACTGCCCTAACACTTGGTCCATGAAAAGGGAAGTTTAAGTCTTTTAAACCATTTGGTCCATGAGAATAAAAGTGGTCAAAGGAAAACAACCAATTCAATAGATACAGACTTGGTCCATCATATAATGTCAAATCTAGTTCATCAAATTTCACCCTAGACAAGGGCTGGGATAGTCTAATCATGCATACATCAGACTTTGCATTAAAACATTCATGAACTAATTAAAAACCCAGAATTTCATATAACAGCAAGCAAAATTCCATAATCCAGAACATTACAATACCTTGGGGGCTACATTGCTCCTCTAGAAATAAGGTTTTACCCCATAATCATTCTCACAATCACAATAAACCCAGAATAACACATGATCACAGTACCAGTAGAGAGAGAGAGAAATAGAGATGATTAACAGCCCCAACACTTCTCCTTCTCTGCTAGCAACTCCTTGCCGTCAAACTCAATAGATGCTTCTATCTCCAAGGATGTCTCTCCCTATCCTCTGTCTGCGTCTCAGCCTCCCAGAATTTATGCATTGATCTCCAGTAATCGATGATTGCTCTCCAAGAATCCAGATCCCTTCTGTTGTGCACCTCTTTTCTATTTATAGGGTTGCATGGCTTACATAAGGTGTGCCCTAGTTCATAGCTGCTATCGCTACCAAAACGACGTAGTTTTGGTAAATGACCGCTTTCTTCGTTCCAAGCTCAATAAAACTCAATCTATATCAAATTTGAACCAAGTCTTTTAAGTAAAAATGATCAGGACAATAAAACCAAGCCTCTGGAGCAAAATTACACCTGCCCACAACAATGCACGCGACAATGTCATTGTCGTGGGCATATCCAATGCAGCTCAAACTTGCTCCAAAGCTTCCTAGTAGCATATAGAAGGCTTCCATGAACTTTGATACCTGCCCGTGATAATGACCATTGTCGCGAGCAACCTGAATTTGCCTCCTTTTGAGTCCATCTTCTTCCCACAGCTTCTTCTTGAGTGTACAAAGTGATCTAGCAAATGTGTGTAAGAAAAATCTTCCCCAAAACCTATCAAAATCACTCAAAAAGTTACCACTATACACAAAACAATGTCTTCCTAAGGGTTAGAGCAAATGTATTCAAATTACCATGCAAATAAGCCTTAAACACACTCTAAAACACCCTAAACATGGCCTAAAATAACAGCATAAATGCACGTTATCAGTTGAGTATAATAGCGATCTAGTTCGATCAAAATGGGGTTCAACAACAGCCCCTCTTTGCGGATTATTTGTATATGAACAATGTATAAAGATAACCAAATACCCATTTTGACAATTTAGATTTTTTTTTGTGGGATTGATATTTTATGGTTTTGGAGCTTGTGAGCATAGTTGCAAGATTGAGATGATGTTTAGGGCTAAGAGGGCTGAAGTGACATCTTGAGTTGGATTTGGATAACCTCGAGGGTCCTTAGAAATGGATTCTAGGTCCAGAAGGGAAATAACATATCGGGTTACAGTGGTGAAATAACATCTAGGATCAAAATAGTCAGTTTCTAGGGCTATGAAAAGAAAGACTTCTTAAGTCGATGGAGCAGCTTCTAGGGTTAGATGTTAAACATCTAGGGTTAAACCTCAAAAAGTGAAAAACACGACATCTTGGGTCAAATAAAGGAATCAACATCTAGGGTTAGAGGTTAAACATCTAGGGTCAAACCCGAAAAGTGAAAAACATGACATCTTGGGTTAAATAGAGAATCAACATCGAGTGCTGGAGGTAAAACATCTAGGGTCAAACCTAAAAAGTGAAAAACATGACATCTTAGGTCGAATAAAGGAATCAACATCTAGGGATGGAGGTAAAACATTTAGGGTCAAACCTAAAAAATGAAAAGCATGACATCTTGAGTCAAATAAAAGAATCAACATCTAAGGTTGGAGGTAAAACATTTAGGGTCAAACCCGAAAAGTGAAAAATACGACATCTTGGGTCAAATAAAGGAATCAGTATCTAGGGCTAGAGGTTAACAATATGTTTGGTAACTGTTTTTTTTTTGGGTTTTCTGTAATCAAATGCATAAAATACTCTGCACTTCTTGTTTGGCAGCTATTTTTTTCTTTGGTTTTTGAAAACAAGTGGTGCTCAAATGCAGAAAACAGAAAACATGTTTACAATATTTTCAAGACTTTTTGTGTGTTCTCTATTTTTCTCTCTCCTCCAACGCCATCCTCTCCTCTTATGCGACTGCCCCCCAATCCCCTCCCACAATCACAACGATGAGTCGCCCCACCCTTTCTGTGACCCTCCTCCCCTCCTGCAACCCTCCCTGCGACTGCGACAACGATGACTCCTCTCCCCCTACAACAGTGATGGCTCCCCCCTCCCCCCTACAGCGATAGTTCCCCCTATTGCGGCTACTATTGTCACGCCCCAGATTTCCTAAGACCGGGAAACCGGTTAGTGATACCCCATGCCTCGCACCCAGGAGGACAAGGGGTTGGTGAATGGTCACCTATTAGGGCTCCCACTAAGGTGCTGCCCCAAACCTGCTACAACCTCATGCATGCCATGCATAAACCATACAAGAAAACCAATCCATATCATAAAAATGTATTACATGTTTAATAGGGTCACCAGCCCCAAAATACAGTGTTTCACATAAATATACCAATTCGAAGCAAATACAAGAGTCTCAGTCTCCTCAATTACAATATATCAAAGAGAATAATAAAACAACACTCATGCATCCACGGTGTGACAATCTCCTAATGCCTGCTAGGTCCTGCAAAAAAAGACATTAAAGGTGGGTGAGCAAACCACAGCTCAGTAGGGGTTATGTCTCCTTGGACCAACCCAACATCTCCTCCACAAAATGCTCTGTGCAGATATGTGCAGTGTAGTGTAATTAAAGTACAATGAAATATACACAAGAAATTCACAGGAGGCCCCCTCAATGGAACCTCAATGTCTCATGTCTATCCCATGGACTGTCCCCTCACTGGGACCTCATATCTCATGTCTAATCCAGGACTGTCCCCTCACTAGGACCTCATATCTCATGTCCAATCCAGGACTGCCCCCTTAGTGGGACCTCAATATCACATGTCCATCCCATGGACTCTCAGTATCTCGTGTCCATTCCATGGACTCTCAATATCTCATATTTTCAAGCACAATAACAAAACATAAAACTAACTCATGGGACAACTCTGTTAAAGAATAACAATTCTCGTGCATGTACTCAAATTCACAACACACATCAACTTGATTCAACATCTCATTCTCACTTTTCTCAACACAAAGCATATATATATATATATACATATATGTAAACACGCATATCTCAATCTCTCCACAATCATCACATTATCAGTTATAACCATGAAACGGATTCCAGGAGATAGAACCACCTACCTTAGATCCGATTGTCTTAGGGTTTGGAAATCAAGAAATCGGATGATCCTCCTTCCTCCTTGCTCCTCTCCAATGGCACCTCCCGATTCCAAGAACGCACCCGCAATGATTGTACAGACAACAATCTCTCTCTCTCTCTCTCTCTGTGTGTGTGTGTGTGTGTGTCGGCGGCTACGGAAAAAGAACCCTAAAATCGAAAGACAGAAGTCGTATCGAAAATACGTTGTCATAGAGGCGACGTCAACCCAAAACAGGCGGGATCGACCCACATCGACCGCCCTTCTCGCGTCGACCAGGCCTCAACGTCAACCAAAACTCACATCGCATCAGGTCGATCTCAAGCTGGATCGACCACGTCGACCTCACATCGACCCACGTCGAACATTTCTCGCGTCGACCAATACACATGGAAAAGCTCTTGGGAAATTGCTCTTGGTCGACCTCAACCACACATCGACCTACGTCGAACAAGAATCTCGCATCGACCACACACATCGATGCATGTCGACCACGTCGACCGCTCCTTCAGCCAGGTCGACCACGTCGACCCTTGCTACACCGACCAAGGCCACATCGACCAAGCTACACACGAAATTCCAACTTAGCTTCCTCCAAAATAAACTTGTTTCCGGGCAAATGACTAACTCATCTAAGCCCAAACTCATGTCGATACAAAATAAGGCACCTCACTCCCTCTAACTCTCAGGATTAAGACACGGGTCCTCACAACTACAATGACTCCACCCCTATGATGGCTCCCCCATCCCGCGCGACTCACCCCTGCGATAGCTACGGGTCTCCATCACACGACCCCCCTCCCTGCAACAACAAAAATAGTAGGGATGGAACAGATCTGAAAGAGAAAAAAAGAAGAAGATGGACTGATAAAGAGATCTGAAACAATTTCTTTAAACCAGTGCGACACTCCCCCCTTTCTAGTGTGACGACCTTCTCCTCCCCTTCTACCTCCGGCGAATGAAAAACAAAAGTGAAAAACAACAACCAAACGAAAAAACGTATCCAATGACAATTTTTGAAAATAATTGATTATCGGTTTTCGAAAACCGAAAACAAAGAAGTGGTGTCAAATATACATCTAGGGTCAAACATGAAAAGTGAAAAATACAACATCTTGGGTCAAATAAAGGAATCAACATTTAGGGCTGAAGGTAAAACATCTAGGGTTGGAAAGTGGGGAGACCTCAGCTCCCAACTAGTGTCACGCCCCGGCTTTTTAGCCCGCAAAAGCCGGGTAGTGAATTCCTATACCCGCACCCGAAGGGACAAGGGGTTGGTGAAAACACCGAGAAAGGGACCTTAGCACGGGTGCTGTCCCTAAAACCATATCACACATATATAGAAATCTTATTTCAAATCACAATGCAAACATACATACATACATGTTCTTTCCCCCACAGGGTTATACCATAATTTTTATAGTCCAACAAAACAAATAAACACACACGAGTTCTCCACCTCTGGTAAACCTCCTAGCTCCTGAAACAAACAAAAACAAACACAATAGGAGGGGTGAGCAACCACATCTCAGTAGGGATCCTATCATTCTATACCCTCCACTTAATACATGCTCAAAGCATAACTATACAGACAGCAAACGTCAGGATGCAGCCTGAAGTAAACTAAAATCAGGGAGCAGATTCCTTGTTTTTAACCTCCAACTCTCCAGACAGCTCTCACAATATACTGGTGCCATCACTGAGTGCCAAGTGATAGGTATTTTAATCTGATACTGCCGCTCTGCGAGACACGCCGCTCAACCACCTCGGGTTGAGAGGACTTTTGATATCATGGAACACCTTCATAAAGACAAACAGACTCTGACACCAGCATAACATCTCAGGGGTCTTTACCATTTGTCATCAGAAGCCTCACAACATCTCATCAATACAACATTACACCAGGACATCCTCTCTTCATCAGGACTCGGTATGTTTCCCCACAATCCAAAATAGGATTATCAACAAATCACATCAGTAGGATAACCTATCCTATCCACACAAGGAACCAGCATAATCACCACAATCCTAAATAGGATCCACATCACCTCAGGACACAGCCTCCATGATCCTTCACAAGATCATATCAACTCAACAAGCTCATTAGGCCTTAACCTCACCCAACAGGGTACATCACAAACCAAGGGGGGCTTGGCCACCTATCACATCCACGAAAGGGTACATTTGCATTGAGCTCAACTCAGCTCAAACTCAACCACCGAATATGTCACCGGGCACAATTGACATCTCACATGGACTTAAGAGTCCCACATGTCACATAGATCTCACACATAAGTATACAAGTGAGCATAACATATCATAACAGACCCAAAGGTCCCACACAGTACACGTAAGTATACGAGCTAACCATAACCATAACCATCAACATACCATGAGGCTCTCATAGTGTCGACCACCCTCACCGCCCCTTTGACACCTTAGCCATCATGACCCAAACCATAGCATCAAACCAGCCAAAAATAGTTTCGTCACACAGCCTCACTAGGCTCAGTCTTACCTCTTATACACAGTATTTCCTCCCAGGAATAGTATGACCTCTCAAACATAGTATTGCCTCTCGGGCACAACATTGCCTCTCAAGCATAATATTTTATGTTACCTCTCAGGTACACTGCATCTTAGATACATTACTATATTACCTCTAAGGTACATTACTATATTACCTCTTAGGTACATTACCTCTCAGGCATAGTATGGCCTCTCAGGCATCGTATTGCCCCTCGGGCACAGCATTGCCTCTCAGGCACAATATTCTATTACCTCTAAAGCATATTACCTCTCAGGTACATTAATGTATTACCTCTCAGGTACATTAATATATTACCTCTCAGGCCCTCAATAGTAGCCTCCTAGGCTTACCAAGGTAACCTCACAGGCCCACATGACCACTTGAGTTCACAACTCTATCCTCATGTCTTGAGCAAGAGAGAGAATTTTCGTAGAAGCTATTTTCTTGAAATAAAAAGTCCCGACATTGGCTCATCATACCATAACTGAGATAATATGATTTTTGGGGATTTTTCTGAGAGGTCTAACCCCACTTTCCAAAAAGTCACCACTACAAAAAACTGCATATTTTTGGGATTTTATACTAAATCCCATTTTTCACATTTTAAAGGAGTGAGAATTAGATTTTTTAGTATTTTTCTTTGAATCCAAAAGGGGGGTATTTTCTTATTTATATTGTAATTTAATACTTAAATGTGGAGAGGCATAATGGTTACAATGTAAATGATCCAATCGTGAAACTAGAACTGTACCAGAACTGCACTGCCCAACTGCTCGAGACACCCAGCTCGAGACTGCTCGAAACTATGCTCGGCGCTACACTCTGCTCAACACTCTTGCTCGAAGCTCTTCGCTCGACACTCTGCTCAAAACTTTGCTCGAAGCTAGCCTCGAGCAGTTCCCCAGTCACGAACTGTCGATTACGTTCTTTCCAATTTCATCCTGAAACCCAATTATACCCGTTAAATCTCCATTTTTAAGCACTAATTCATCCCACAAATGGCTTTCTAACTCATCCTAGCCATCTTAGGCTACAAAAACAACATCAATTCATACCAAAACAACATAAATTGAGTTTCTCAAACTCTAGGGTTCATACTTCCAATTCCACGAATTGGGAGTTAATTCACATGTTTTAGCTACTCTAACAAGCATAATCAATAATATAGGAGTGAGAAGAACGAATCCCTACCTCGACTTTGGTCGATTTGAGCTCTGAATCATCAATTTCGTCTTCTCCCTTCTCTTTCTCTCTCCTCTCCTCTTTCTCTCTCTAGAAAGGCAAGCACGTATGACAATTAGGGATTTGGGTTCTTCACTGCTTTATTTATACTTTCCCACATTTAATTCATTAAAATATCAAAATTACCCTCACAGGGTCTAGACTCTAAATCAAGACCAATTGCTGTCAAAACGCTCCGTTTGATGAGTAATTCATTGTACTGAGGTTTGTTTTTTCCAAATAAGACCTCGAATACAAAGTCACCCGACTACACCACAAAAATCCCAAAATTTGCCTTTTGGGGCTCCAACTCCGAATCGGGCCCACTCATAGTCAAAACGCTCTATTCGATGCATACGTCATTGTACTGATATTCACATCCCTCGATGTGCACTCCATCACATAGCTAACTACCAAAACCCCAAACACAGGTTATTACATTTAGCCCTATATGGGACCTCGGTTGACTAGCCCTTCATCACAAATCAACCCAAGTATGACATTAGGGTTTCGTGGAAGGTGTTTTCTTGCAATAAAAAGTACCGTTAATGGTTTCTTATATCATAACTAAGATAACTTGATTTTTTTGGATTTTTCTAAGAGGTCTAACCCCACTCTTCACATAGTCACGTTAACAAAAAACTGGATTTTTTCGAGATTCAGTACTAATTTCCATTTTTCACATTTTGAAGGAGTGAGAATTTGATTTTCTAGTATTTTTCTTTGAATCCAAAAGAGGGGTATTTCCTTATTTACATTGTAACTTAAGTAAATTGCTTGAGGTATAAAGGTTTACAATGTAAATAGTTTTTTGAAATTCGAACTACATTGCAGAACTGCGGACCCGAAGACTCGAAGCACTAACCTGAAGACTCGAAGCTTTAATATTTGACCTTCAAACTTCGACCCTTCAACTCTTTGACCTTCAGACCTTCGACCTTCGACCTTTGACTCTTAAACCTTCGACCTTTGACCCTTCGACCTTCAAACTTACCGACACTTCGACTTTCGACCCTTTGAACCTTAACACGCTAAAGGTACTGTTCATCATCGTTTTAGCCCGTTTTTTATCTATAATCGACCTAGCAACCCTTAGACGTTCACAAATCTATATTTTACTCAACAAACTACGATTTACACTATATAACATATCTTAAACGCCTCTAAACCGCACAGTAACCATATATATATATATATATATATTACCATTCTAGATTTAGGTATAGGTTTCCATGGTTGACTTCTCAACTCTTATGAAATACACAATTTATAGAACCCAAATTACATAAATACATATTTACAACTATATATTAGATCTTGACTATATTTTCACATACTTAAATCGCGAGATCTAATCTAAAAGTAGATTTCCCTCAAAACCTGGGTTCATGCTAAAATTTATAGATTATACTCAAATTACACATATTCAAGAACAAAATCAAGACAAGAGATTAGGAACATCTACTTGATAAAGATTTATAGATAAATCAACCTCAAAACCCAAACTTCAAGCTCCAATTCGGCAAACTTCACTTCCAAGCTCTCTCTTTCACTCTAACGTGAAACACAAATGACGCCCGTTGGGAGTCTCTCTTTCTTTCTTTCTTATTTATATATTTTTGTCAATTCTTTAAATTAATAAACACCCAAAATTACACAACTAGCCTTTCAGGGTTACGAACTCCAAATTAGACCCAACTATAGCCAAAGCGCTCGCATCGACGAACACGCACGATACCAAAATGATATCTTCATTATCAAATAAAGACTATTTCATAAATAAACTTAAACACAGGTTTCTATATTCTTTTCACCTTAAAACTTTTTGTTCTCAAAAAGACAACTCACCTCTCACACCCCCAACTACATACACTAACATGTCTATTAAAACGAGATCACAACACATAACAAACCAACACAAAACTATCTCTTTTGGTATGTACTAAATACAAAAATATAAATAAATTCATTCTTGTATTCCTGTCATGCTTGTTATGCTTTCGTTTACATGTGATGGAATGATGGGAGGTGAAATAAGACAATTACTTTAATGCTACAAGCGCGAGGGGGCACATGAAAATCTATTATACTGTGAGACTAACTAATCTCAAATAACATTTTTTCTACGTAATAAATTATTTAATCTCAATTGTTAAAAAAAAAAGAACAAACTAGATTTTTTTGAAACCCCAAAAATTTAATTGGGCCATGATCGTGTGTTGGAGTACTAATGGGCCAAATCGTAGGCCACAGCCGGATCCCGACGTTTCTTGGCCAATCTACCATTCCAGGCTTCACAGCTTCGTCTTCATCACCGTAATTCAAACTCCAAGCTGCAACTTGATTCAGAGAAAAATTCGGAAACCCTAATCACATGCCATGAGAGGAAGGATAATCGGAAGAAGTGTCTCTGCCCACCCCTCCGCCGTCGGAAGTGTCCCCTTCCAAAACCTAATTTCATCGTCATCCGCCGCAGCCTTCTCCACCTCCGCTAGCGGTTGGGGCGGCCGAGGCCGCGGTCGCGGCGGCATTGGCGGCTTCACCCCAGGAAGCTCCGAAGTGAAACCAGATTCCAATGGTCTAAAGCCCGAGTCGAATGATTCTCCATTTCCATCTGGACTCGGTCACGGCCAAGGTAACCCGATTCCGACTCAGCCCACGCCGCCGATTCTTCCATCGTTTCCTTCATGGACGGCTTCCGTGACTCCACCACCTTCCTCAGATGCTGGACGTGGCCGAGGACGAGGTGCCTCCCGATCCCCTGAATCCGCCGATTCGAGATCGCAGTCGACTTGGCCACAGGGGCCTGGAAAACCTATCTCCTCCTTCAGAGACGAGGGCTCGGAAATGGCAAGGCAAACCAGGCCCAGGGTTTGGGGCAGAGACACAGATGAATCTGTTGGAAAACATCATGTTGGTAATCTCCAGGCTAATGTTGTGTTGCCGCCACCGATAGGCTCAGAGATTGTACATCAGACCAGACCTAGGGTTTGGGGTTCGGGCAGAGGCGCAGGAGATGGTGTTAGAAAACCTGTTAACAATCTCTGGGAAAATGGTGTAGTGCCGGAACTGCCGTCTGTAGATGGCGGTGCAGGGCGAGGAAAGCCGGTCCAGCCATCGAGGGGACAGATAAAGAAGATTGAGGAAGAAAATCGGCATTTGAGAGGGATAGGTGGTGGGGGTGGCGGCGGCCGTGGTGGCCACACGGAAGCTGCACGGGAGGAGAGGCCTAGGCCGGCCTCCCCCAAGCTTAGCCGACCGGAGGCAGTCAAGGCAGCGATAGGAGTTTTGTCACGTGGAGTGGCGCCTGTGAGAGGGAGGGGGGGAGAGAATCGTTGGGGCGCCCGTGGTGGGAGGGGAAGAGGGCGTGGTAGGAGAGGGCAACAAGAGGACGGTGAGGTCAACGACAATCTTTACCTTGGTAACGACGCTGATGGAGAGAAGTTGGCAGAGAGGCTTGGCGTGGAAAGGATGAATAAATTGCATGAAGGGTTTGAAGAATCGTGTAGAAAAGTGTTGCCTTCACCTCTGGATGAGGCTTTCGCGGAAGCTCTCCATATCAATTATTCGGTAAAACGTTTTAGATTTGATCACATAAAGCCTTTTGTTGTGATGAGTGAGATAGTATTGAGTTAAATTTTGTGGTTTGGCTTTTGCAGATTGAATTGGAGCCGGAATTCATGGTGGAGGAGCATGGAAGAAACCCTGATATTGATGAGAAACCACCCATTTCACTTCGGGATGCACTAGACAGGGCAAAGCCTTTCCTGTTGGCGTATGAAAATATTCGAAGTCAAGAGGAGTGGGAGGTATGCATTAACCCTAAGGCTCTTTGTTCTATCCTCCTCAAATGGGTGGATTCATAAAGCTTTGATGCCTGTTTGTGTGATTGTGGAAGGCAAGAAAATTTCTTCATATGACATCTGGGTGTTAGACTGTTTCTCATTATTATAAAAGCTGCTTTAATAATTGCCATGTTCAGCTGGCTTGGCTTTGCAAGTATTACCATATCTTTTTTTTTTAGAGAATTTATTTATTTACGAGAATCAAAACACACACAAGAAATGCACGAGATGCGAGAATATAAAAATAAAAACAACTTAATCAAAAAGAGCAGCCATCCACAACATCCTAAATGGGAGAAAAACACAACCCGCCAGAAGCATACAACCAATTACCCAAAGAACGAAAAAAAGTACAAGAGAGCTCGGCAGCGGGCCGCTCCTTATCCTCAAAAACATGCATGTTCTGCTCCCGCAAAATACTCCAAAGAATACAATGAGGGACGGCCTGCCACACCGCTGAATGCCGCCCCACACCGCTCAGCCACCCGTTAAATAACGCGCGAAGAGACGAAGGCATCACCCACGAGATGCCGAAAAGACCTAGAACCATATCCCACAAACTCCTGGCATAAGGACAATGAAGGAAAAGATGATCCAAATGTTCTGGTGAAGATTTGCACATGCAACACTGACTAACCAGAATAAAGCCCTGGCGCCGCAAATGATCCACAGTCAAAATCTTTCCCAAGACGGTAGTCTAAGCAAAGAAGGCCACCCGAGAGGGCACCCGCACCTTCCAAACGCTCCGCCAAGGAAAATGCCTAGTTCGGGAAGGCAAAAGCATGGAGTAAAAGCTCCGGACCAGGAACCCATGCTCCCGAGAGGGGTGCCAGCACATCCTATCCGCGGCAAGACGCGCTGAAGGAACTGAGTACAAAGTATCAAAGAAGGATGAAAAAACCTCCAACTCTCAATCCTGTGCAGCGCGCAAAAATAACACCTCCCACTGCATGTGAGTATCCCGACAATAATGAACATCCGCCACAAAAGCTTTCGGAGAGCGTGCAAGATGAAACAACTCGGGATACACTAGCTTAAGTGGGGACTCTTCACACCACACATCATGCCAAAAACGGATCGTAGTCCCAGCCCCCCACTCGAACACCACAAACCGAGAGGACTCTCACCCCAGACGGATGAATTTCCACAACCCCATTCCATGGGGACCACGAGGCATTAAAGAGATTCATCTCCCCACTCGCGACCCCATACTTGGAGGCAATAACCTCTTGTCACAATGCCCCCCGCTCTGCTCCAAAACGCTAAAGCCATTTTCTCAGGAGAGCAGTGTTAAAACGACTCACATTCCGAAGAGCCAAACCACCAAAAGAAAGAGGTCGACACACCTCCTCCCACCGAACCAAAGGGATTCGGGACACCTCAGCCACGGAGCCCCACAGGAAATGCCTCTGAATGCGCACCATGCACGAAGCCACAGTCGCGGGAAGAGGAAACATGGAAACAAAGTAGGTTAGTAACCTGAAAAGGATGCTCCGAATTAAAGTATGCTGACCTCCCTTGGAGAGATAAAGGCGCTTCCAAGCAGCCAAATGCCGCTCCATTCGTTCCAGAATTGGCTCCCAAATAGCAGATGTCCGAAAGGACGCCCCCAAGGAAAATACCAAATACAGAATGGGAAGCTGAGCAGTCGAGCACCCCAAGATATCATCCAGAACCCCCATAGAAGGTACCTCACCAACTGAAACCATCACAGATTTGCTGAGGTTAATCTGCAAGCCAGAAACAGCCTCAAACCAGATAAGGATGGACAGCAGATGAAAAAGATGGCCCGGATCCGCTTCGCACATCACAAGAGTGTCATCAGCAAATAGTAGATGAGAGACCGCGAGTGACCCACTGCCTGGACCACCAACCGAAAAACCAGAAAGAAGACTAATCAGAGAAGCCTTCCCCACCATGCGACTGAAACCCTCCATAACAAAAACAAACAACATAGGCGAAGGGGTCTCCCTGTCGCAGGCCCCGAGAACTCGAGAAGAACCCACAAGGGTGGCCATTGACAAGAACTCAAGAAGAACCTGCAAGTATTACCATACCTTAATATTGTGTGTGATTGTGTGGATTTAATTAAGATAAAAATTGTGACCATTTTCTTCGTTCATAATGTCAGTAGTCTGTTAAGAATCTGCCTGTCCAAACAGGATAACTCAATGGTTTACCCCTCGCATTAGAATATGCTTCCTCTCAATAGAGCCCTGGTCAGCAGCGTGCTATCTGTTTTTTGTTTGTTGTGATAGCCACCTGCTTTTTACCTGTCATTCTGAGTTTTGTTGGTCAAAATCCTTCACATTTTTTAAAGATTTTGACAACAATGTTTGCATACTCAATTAAATGAATTTCTTCTATGCATGCTTGCTTATTAATATAATGTATGAAATAATAAGAATAACAATAACAGTTTTTTTTACCCTACGTTTACTTCCATTTCCCATTTAGCTACTCTGCAATACTTGTGTTGATTCATCATGAACATATTGTATTGCAGGTTTTATTGTTTTCTCTTTCAGCAAGTTTACTGTTTCAGCTAGATATTTTCTATCAGTATATACACGTCTACTTGCATCCATTGAACTGTCATTTACCATCTTGTGTGTTTATGGGATACATATTATAGAATCTGAATGTTATATATTTTTCTTTCAAAGTTCATCTAGCTGCCTTAGTTCCCTGAGGTGCTATCTACTTTCTGCATCACGGACCCTTCATTGTTGTGTGTTCAGCAGTATTTGAATGATTTCATCTTATCATGTGCATTACTGGTTGACCTTTTCAATTTTTTTAATTACCCACATAACCTCCCCTGCTGGTAATTCTTGAATTTGACAGCAAGAGCATTTTTTTGAATAACTGTATAAGCAGTTACTTACAATGATAAAGGGAACATCAGAATTAACAATAACTTAGTGAGTGCTTTACATGCAAATACACACAGATGTACCACATTATCCATATTTTAACACACTGTTAGACATTTAGAGTACATTTAAGTTAATTATGTGATGTAAGAATAACCTGTGAGGGGAATTTATTGAGAGATCGTTGTCTTAAAAGATTGACAACAAAAAATATAGTATTCTGTGTTAGTGTGTTTTTTATCTTTATAGAAAGATAAAGATATTAGTGATGATATTCTTTCTACGGATGTAAAGCTTAAAGCTCTAACTTCGTTAATAATGCTATACCATTAAAGCTAATGCAGTCTGGTTGCTTAAGATTTGAATCTTTGGTCTAATATTTTTTAGTATGTGGCTGTAAGTGGAAGGGGTATGAAGTCTGAGTGAATTTTATGCCCTTCTGTATCTTCGCTTCAATTTAAGAATGGGCATTCCCTGGTGTTTGAGATGGAATGATCATTCTCAGATTTAGCGAAAGTACTATACTAAATGTTTGTGATGGAGTACTGAAGCTAATGATTGGTAGTAGTCGGACAAAAGTATACCATTTAAATAAGTGTATATTTTCCCTTTTAATTTTAAATAAAGTAAAATGAAAAGACATCCCGTTATTAAAACTATGTAATGTTTGGCTGCTACTGGATGCCATTAGCTCCAATGCTTTAACATACTAGCCCTCTTCATTTATTTGCAAGTGTAATCAAACATGAAAAGCAAAGTTTTGGATGTGTCCTAACTCCATTGAGTATGCATGACATGGATCAAGCATCCTGCTTCTAATATATTTTTGGCTTTAAGTCATTGATGTCACCATACAACGTAAAATGAAAATTTAAAGATTCCTATTAATTCTTGTTTTTTAAAATCCGAGCATAAGTCCTTTTGCATTGTTGAATTTATTTTTACTTGGTATTCTAACTTCTGTTGTAGGTACCAATCTACTGCATTCCTAGGATGATTATTGTATTTATTATATAGCGATTGTTTTCATCGATTCATCTGCTGACATATGAATTCACTTTTCCAGGAAGCGGTTGAAGAAACGATGAAGCATGCTCCTTATATAAAAGCAATAGTTGATTACTATGGTGGACCTCCGATAATAACTGCTAAGAAACAGCAAGAAGAACTGGAAAAAGTTGCAAAAACAATTCCTGAAAGTGCACCTGATTCTATGAAGCGTTTTGCCAATCACGCTGTTCAATGTCTCCAGGTAAGAATTCTCTCTAAATATTGTTTTTTCCTCAGAGATTAATTCTATGTACCTCGTTATAATTGCTATCAATATACTCTCTCCATGGTGAATCATTGTACTCATTGTCATTCATTGTGCCTTGACAATGCAATTCCCGATATCGCACTTAATGATACACAGTTTCCATTCAGTCTGCTGTTGCTATGTTTGGATGCCTGGCGAAATGCAGAATTTGCTGTTTATTTATTAAATTAGGAAAAAGCATGAGAAATTTTCTAATGCGGCCTTGTTGAAGAACTTGGAATTAAGGAAGCCAAAGGTGTTAGTGTTTTAATTCTTTTGTTCTGATTTTTTCTACCTTCATAATAATGTGTGTTAATTCTTTGGTTCTACCTTCATAAATATTTCTATCCAACTATGACCCAACTAAGACATAACAAAAACATAACTGCTACTTTATAGAATATCACAGTTAAAGATTTGAAGTAAACATACACAATCCACATCTCATCCATGGTACTAACGTGGCTGTACCATGGTTTGATAGGTTGAACATGGTTTAAAAAATACCCTACTTGTGTATGGTCTTATGCAGATGTATTTCTTATCACCATATGTACGGCCTTAAAATCTTTTTTTTTTCCAACTTTATTTTCGTTATAGTTTCTGAGATATCTTCTTCCTTATAAGTTTGCTTTTATACCCACGCAGTTGAAAATCCGCATTAAATATGTTTCCTGATATGTGATGAGATGAGATTGTTACCCTTAATACAGTCATCCTTGCATGGCTTTTTTGGTTCTTTGCAAGATGCTTAATACCTTCTACAAATCTAACCGTGCAGAATAATCCTGGGTGGAAATTTCACCAGAAATACCAGTTCATGGAAATGCTTTCACGTGATGTATCTCAACAGTACAAATGAGCTGCAGCAGTTAACGTGCTGTCACATGATGATTTTTCTTCAGCCCGTCAAATGAAAATGCATTTATGCCTTGTTTTAATTAAACTCAGTTTCTGGAATGTTATAATGCTCGAACAACTCCATTGATAACTCATTATTATCCGTACTGGCCTTTTGGGTTAATTGGGTGAGTAGTTCAATACAAATTATTGTAAATTGTAGCAGGGTGTAACCTTTCGTTTTATTGTTGGCCTCTATCATAGGAGAAACTCCAAACAAGAAAGGGTGTCTTCACTATAGACCTGGTTTTTGAAAAAATATGGGTCATAGTTGGATAGAAATATTTGTGAAGGTAGAACCAAAGGTGTTAGTGTTTTAATTCTTTTGTTTTGATTTTTTCTACCTTCATAATAATGTGTGTCAATTCTTTGGTTCTACCTTCATAAATATTTCTATCCAACTATGACCCAACTAAGACATAACAAAAACATAACTGCTACTTTATAGAATATCACAGTTAAAGATTTAAAGTAAACATACACAATCCACATCTCATCCATGGTACTAACGTGGCTGTACCATGGTTCGATAGGTTGAACATGGTTTAAAAAATACCCTACTTGTGTATGGTCTTATGCAGATGTATTTCTTATCACCATATGTACGGCCTTAAATTTTTTTTTCAACTTTATTTTCGTTATAGTTTCTGAGATATCTTCTTCCTTATAAGTTTGCTTTTATACCCACGCAGTTGAAAATCCGCATTAAATATGTTTCCTGATATGTGATGATGATGAGATTGTTACCCTTAATACAGTCATCCTTCCATGGCTTTTTCGGTTCTTTGCAAGATGCTTAATACCTTCTACA
Organism: Taxillus chinensis; assembly: GCA_023512835.1. Lineage (NCBI taxonomy): Eukaryota > Viridiplantae > Streptophyta > Magnoliopsida > Santalales > Loranthaceae > Taxillus > Taxillus chinensis. The sequence continues at coordinate 17,979,967 of CM042092.1, read as the reverse complement.
AATCTAACCGTGCAGAATAATCCTGGGTGGAAATTTCACCAGAAATACCAGTTCATGGAAATGCTTTCACGTGATGTATCTCAACAGTACAAGCAAGCTCGGATTCTGCAGCCACATTCCAAATAAGCTGCAGCAGTTAACGTTCTGTCACATGATGATTTTTCTTCAGGCTGTCAAATGAAAATGCATTTATGCCTTGTTTTAATTAAACTCAATTTCTGGAATGTTATAATGCTCGAACAACTCCGTTGATAACTCATTATTATCCGTACTGGCCTTTTGGGTTAATTGGGTGAGTAGTTCAATACAAATTATTGTAAATTGTAGCAGGGTCTAACCTTTCGTTTTATTGTTGGCCTTTATCATAGGAGAAACTCCAAACAAGAAAGGGTGTCCTCACTATAGACCTGGTTTTTGAAAAAATATGGGTCTTATGGAAGCTTGATATGAGATAATGGAAAGGAACATAATGAAATTTTATTTTTTTCTCGTGATATTGATTATTATGTTAGGTTTATAATCATGAATCAAATGGATAAATCTATCCTTTTTCTCCCTCTTAACTCCTTTGCTCTCCCCTCGCAGGACAATGCTTAGCCTTTGCCCCTTCTCTCTCTCTCTCTCCTCTCGCTCTCGGTGCCTTGATAGACATTCCAAGGATTGGAGGTGAGGACCTTGTGGGCGAGGTCGAGGCTGGCGTGGAGGGCTTTGGAGAGGTAATTGATTTGGGACTAGCAGAGGAGAGAGAAGCAATGGGCTTGTAGAAGCATGAGTTTTGAGTTATGGACCATAGCTTCTGGATCAACTTCTTCATGAACTTTGTTGCCACTTCCCCTGTTAGTTAGTATGTAATGTTGCCCATGCATGCCTGGCTAGCCCCACTTGACTTTGCTTTGTCAGTAGTTATAGGTAAGAATAAATATTTATGCAATCGGCTTGCGACATTGTCTCGAAATCATGGCCGATTGAACGGTCATGATCATTTTTCCCCCTTCATGAATTGGTATGCTGTCACGTTGTCATGGTTATCCAAAGATTACCCAACCCCGATTATATGTATCATTGCTCTTTCACGGTTTCCGCGTGAAGGAGAGGAAACCACGAAAAGATCTTGCATCATGTACTGTTCCGTTAAAAATAATAAAAAAAATCCTACATGTCTCATTAGGATTGGGTTTCCATTTTTCTCTGCCTATTACTTATGAAAAAGTCTAAATGCAATCGGCGCTGCGTCTCTTTTGTGTCCCCAGCTGATGTGGCAGTTGCCATGTTAACAAAAATACATAAAACTTAAAGCACAATACACCACATCTGAGATAGAGAAAAAGAAAGCGGGAGAGGTAGGAAGGGGCCTTGAGTTGTGGATTTGGACAAGAGGAGGTAGATGTCACGTCTCGAATTTCCAACCCGAGAAACCGGTTCGAGACTCCCCTTTACCTATTCAGTAAATAAGGGGTATGGATAAATAATACCACATAGAACATCACAAACATTCACAATAATTGTTCACGTGACAAATCACTTATCTTTATTAAATTTAAACCTTTTTTACATCATTTCCCTATTGGGGTTACAATAGTTCTTCAAAATAACATAATACAAAAACAACAAAACAATAAACTTAGCCTTTCACCTTAGTGTTCCACTTAACGCCTGTAGGTTCTGAAAAAAAAACAAAACACAAAGAAGGGGTAACAATCACAACCTCGGTAGGGATTATGTCTCCCAACTCATTCCATGCTCCTAGCATCTATGTGACGACGTGCACATATGTAGTGTCGTAGCATAATATATATACGAGTTCATAAAAAAGTAACCCAACCTCACAATGTGTATGAACAAACCACGTATAATATACAACCATAGCCTCTCGGCTCTACTACCACTTTGCCCTCGGGCTTTCATAATCCACGACCTCTCAGGGGTATCAAAAATACAAACATCTCGAAGCTAACAATATCATCACCACCTCAGGTTAACATAATCACCGCCTCCTGGGCTAACATAATCATATTCTACATAGCACAATTTAAAGCATATCTCAATAAAATATATCCATAACACATCAATTAAATGCATGTATTCAACATCCATCACACAAACCATAATGAGATTATATCACATGGTACGTTCTCAACAAACTCTCTTAAAATTCCCAAAGTTTCCCACAAGACTATACCACGGAGCTACCATGAACGAACGCAATCACGAAACGAATAGCAGAACCGGACACCCTAACGGCCTCCAACTAACCTCCACGGAATGAACCTCTAATTCCCACTAACCCGGACTCATCAACATACACAAGCATAACATGCCAATGAAGGCCAACATTCATATAGAGATCACACTTATATGAATTTACATATATACATACATAAATCATCTACCTCAAGATCTAACCCTAGAATAGGTTCAAGAGTACATAATCCCTACCTCAAAATTGGGCGAACTTAGAGCTCCGACTTGAAGGTCTTCCCTTGCACCTAGCCCTTCTCCAATAAGGCGTCTTCCACCCTCAAGACACAACGGCACGCTTGCAACCGAGGTGATTCCTCTCTCTCTCTCTCTCTCTCTCTCTTCCTCCTCCAAAAGTACAACGGCGGCTAGGGTTTCTCCCTCCCAAAAATACCGAATATATATATATATATATATATATAACAAAGAAGACAAGCTACACTAGGTCGATGTGGCCCCAGAACACGCGTCGACCTCGCGTGAACTTTATTTACTCCAGGATCATCGATGCTGCGGATCAATCCGAGCTAGTAACGTGACGGATTACTCGGACTATCGAGGCTTGTTCCGTGCAAAGGATTGCTCGGATCCTTACTCCGTACTAAGGATTTGACTATAATGATCCGGATTTAATCATAATGATCCGGATTTGACCATGATGATCCGATTTGCTCACTCCAAACTACTAGAAAACTCATAAAAGCGAATTTTAGCACCATAAGGCACCTCTCAACCTTTAACTCTTCGAACGAGGACACAGTCCTCACATCCTCCTCCCTTAAAAACTTTTTGCTCTAAAAAGGTTATCCCGTGTCTCCCACGATTTAACCATGTGGACTAAACACGAAGCACATAATATTTCCTTTACACGAATACCACATAACAACTTATGAAATAACACAAGTACGCATAACACATCACACCTTATACTCCTCTACACCAACATGCTACAATGCCAATGCATGAGAACTCCTTCACACCCATTTACCACAACACAAGGAACCATTTCAAAAAAACGTTCCAACCACACTTGAATAAAATACACAATTAGAAAATATTATTTATTTCACATACTCAGCTAACTATGCAAAATAAAATACACATGAATGTACAAGGCTATGCAAAACAAACAATAGGTATAACATACCAGCCTCCTCCCTCCCTTTAAGAATGTTCACCCTCGAATAACTTAGGAAACTGATCGCGCATCATGGACTCTTGTTCCCAAGTCTCCTCCTCAATGCCCCGACGTGTCCACAAGACACGAACTAAAGGAATAGGTTTCCCACGCAAAATCTTGTCCTGCCGATTGATCGAGGATTTGCAAGTGTACAAATCATGATAAGTAATAAAGTGGATTTTTAAGTCCGAATTAGCATACCCAAGGGAAGGATGTAGAATTGAAAATTTTAACTAGCTTATAAAGAGATTTTTGGTTGAAAATATATAAAAATAGAACTGAATTTAAATACTTTGATTTTTGAAAATATGTGAGAGATGGAAATGTTGTTTGAATAGAGATAAGTTCAATTGATAAAGGTGATTGGAGTTAAAATTTCATTTGATGTATTTTTCCCAAGATTATGCCTTAGTTCAATCTAATTTTTTCCTTGTGACAATATCTAATACCCAACCTCTAATGCATGAATTAGCCCTTTTCAAGTGCCATAATTCGTGTGTACACCCTAGCATGGGGGACGGGTGACCCTTTAAGATTTGGGTTGTTTAGTCTAGAGCTAGCACCACACCCACTATTAACTTGGTATCCTAGGTTTTACACTAGTTTTCGCAAATTATGCAACCCCTAGTTTGATTATCTTGCTTTTTCCAGTAATTATGCTTCATTTTTCAATACTTCACATAAATACCTAATATGATAAAATGAAGTGATCAAGTTCATTTTATATTTCAACCCAAGATAGTCAATAAACATTCACAAGGTGAAAAAGATTAAACTAAAACATTGCAAATTAATTCATTACATCAAACTCCATCCTAACCCCAATCAAGAGTTTTTAAGCTTCCATAGTCAAATTGAAAACAACAAAATTACAGAACATGGATAAGAAAAACCAAAAGGATAGCCTGCCTATTTAGACCAAGAATTCAAGGTTGATCTTCTTTTCCCAGCAAAATGTCTTCAAACTCCAAGAGATACCCCAAGCCTTCTTCTCTCTCCCTTTCTCTACTCTAGATGAAGAATGGTAATGTAGTATGAAAGAGAACTATATGAATATTGGATGACTACAAATGAAGGATCCACTCCCCTTTTATAGCCTCCCAAGGCTATATTTGAATTTTTGAATTTAAATTCCCCATTATTCCTCCAAATAATTAGCCCATATTAACTCTCATGTAACTCCCTATTTTTGAATTTGAAAATAATATAAATCCCCCTCTTAATCCCCATAAAAGACCTTAATCCAAATACAAGGCATTCATTTGAATTCAAATTTCTTCAATTAATTCTTCTTTGACCTGAGTGTTTTATGCCTATCCTTTGCTCAAATGACTTGGTCCAGAAGGGAAAGAGTGAACCGCAAAAATAAGAAGTCTATCGCCGAAATTTGAGCTTGGTCGGGTGAAGATTTCTTCACCCGACCACCTGTAGCGTCTTAAACTTCACCCGACCAGAAGAGAGTTATGTTCCATGAATATCTGCGAGTCCGCCGGCTGCAAAATAAGCTTCACTGACTGGTCGGGTGAACGGTCCTTCACCCGACCACCTACAAACATTCTCGGATTTCACCCGACCAGACGGAGAAAATCTTGGTGTGTCTTTGCGAAGCCATACATGAAGTATGGGCTTCACCCATTCGGGTGAAGGGTCCTTCACCCGACCTTCACCCGACCAACTTGAGAATTGGGCGTCGTGATCTTCAAGTCCATGGGATTCTTTCTTCCTTCTGTGGATTAGGTAAATTCTTCTTTGATTGTTGGATTCCGCAAGAAATATAGCCAAAAATACACAAAAAACTACAAGAAATCCTTCTTTTCGGGTTAGGCCATGAAAATATGAAAATGTAGCACAAATGGGCAATAAATGAATCAAAAGAGTATAAAAATGTACCCAAAATGACCCTAAAAGGGGGGTATAAATCCCCCGATCATCTCCGCACACTTGAACCTTGCTTGTCCCGAGCAAGAATGAAATAAACACTCAATCAAGCAAGTGAAAAATAAGAAAAGGGGAAATCACAAGTGAGATAATGGTTAACAGAAACACATGTAACATATGAAAGTGTATTGCATGATTGGTAGTGCATCCCAAAACACTTTGTATTGTCTTCTTATACTTAGTCCAACAATTCTATACAATCCCACCAATACTAAGGAACAACCAAATTAATCGGATTAAAAAACATAACAAGCAAATCTATGGAGTCCTCACAAATGAAACAAGGCGACCTCACTCAAGTGTAAGTCTCACACCACTCACTCTCAATACCTCTAAGGGTTTTCGGACCTTAAGTAAGTACAAGCAGTCCTTTCTTATGGTGACACATCCAATCTTACCACAAACCGTAACCTTTGCCTCATGCCACCGTGAGAGGTGAGTTAACCAAATGATGCTCAACCCTAAAAGATGTAGGCTCGGAAATTCTTAAATGTATCAAAACACAACTAAAAGTGGCATAAACATATATGGTGTACAATATAATTATTTGAGAGAGGAGCAAGAATCCTCGAAAGATGATAAAACTCCATTTACAACAATTACCACTAATATTTTTTTTTGTTTTCTTTACCTTTTTCGTTTTGTTTTTGTGTTTTTTGTGTTTTTTTAAATGAAGTAAAGCCAATACTAAGGAGCATCAACTAGGCTACCCACATCACCGTAACATGTGACTCTAGCCTATCTTAGCTAACACAAACCAATCACCATAAGTAGGTCAAACATGCACTTGCCCAAGCTCATCAACCAAGAGATAAAATCACTCATAAAAGGAATATTGTGATGATGGACCTGTTTCTCTCTAATCACACAACTCCAAAGATTAAACAAGCTTTTGCATTTAATCATGAAAAACCTAGTACGAACCCAAGTGCTAGCTCATGCATATAATGATATCAATCCAAGCATAGAGAAAATAATTTAAAGAGTCTAAGCATTACTACCAATACACACAATATACTTCAAGTAGGTACAGTGCCTCTATCCTAAACCATATATTATCTCCAAAGTCAAGCAAGCATTCATACAATCACTCATTCATGCAATGTATATACAAAGAATATAAAAACATGCAATCAAACAAAACAAAAAAGTGTGCAACACTTTCCCCTCCTTCACACTTAAACCAAGGCATGGTCCCCATGCCAAAAATGAGAGGAAAGTAAAGAGTATCCGAGGCTAAATAGGTTGACTAAAAAAGTAGATGAAGCGAGTAACCATTGCCCAGAGGGATTCGGGTGAGAGCGTTAACGCAGTGGTCCACGTGCCACCATGGGTCTGAACGCAAACAGCCATATAGTAACACACAAAAGCTCCACAACTGTTGGTATTAGGCTCATGGAACATTCTAGCTGGAAGAGTGGAAGGCGTGAAGATTGTGGTTGCCGTCCACTTTGGTAGAAGAACCCAGCAGTGTGAAAAGCATCACTGATGTTGGTGACAACAGAATGCTGGAGGGAAATGAGACAGTCACTGGGCTCCGGCTGAGCATAAGAGTCAAAGAGCTCGATGATGAGGGAGTGGAGGTTGACCCATCAGAGCACAAAATGGTTCAAGTAATGGACCGGAATGAGGATGAAGTCCAGGGTTACCCAGGGTCGAAAACCATTATGACGTCCTTCAATAAAATCTTTGGAACACGGAAGGCTGGTGTCAATGGTTGGTAGGACATGGTTGGCAGTAATTCAACACAGCTCCCTAAGGGAAAAATGGCAGGAAATCGAGTAATGGCATGCCGTAAAGCATACACAACCATGTCAACTTCCCGATGAGAATAGACCAGCCAATTTCTTCGTGTGGGCCTGATGTGAGACCTCCACTTCCCGAGTCAAAGTGTTGAGCTGATCCATGAACTGCTCAGCTGGAAAGTCAGAATAATCCGGTGCTTGGAAAGAGGAAGCACGGCTGGGCTCGGGAGGCTCCTCAGCTTCTGGAAAGAAAGAAGGCTGTCCTGAAAAATGGAATGAATGGCGAGGGCCTTTCGAAGTCACCTGTTGTGAAGGAGGGGCAGCTGCTTGGTGTGACTCATAACCATGGACACGCTAAAAGACATGACCCACCAAACGGACAGCAAGTGTGTCATCCCCTGAGATGCTCCTCATAATGTACCCCGGGGGGTAAGGAGTCATGGAAGTAAGTCGTGCTAAGTAAGGATGTTGCTCCAACATGATCTTGCGAGTAAACAACCATACATGCATTTCTTAAGTGAATTGGTCCAATGGTTGAAGATTAACTCAGCTAGAGGGATCCTAATTTGGTTCACCACAGCATACATGCATAACAAGTGCTCATGAATAACTGATTCTTGTTTAGGGTGCTGACTGAAAACACATTTGCCTAATAATATAGCCAAGAACCTAACATCCATTTGAAAACCAGTTTTCTTGCAGTACCTCCTAGTTGAACCACCTGGGTCTTGATAATTTAAAGCCATGTTGTTGGATCAAACCCAGAATTTGGATAATGCCGTTAAAGCCTTATGTAATTTGATCTGAGATCTTTTGTGTTTATTTGATCAGTGCAGAAGGTATGTCACTAATCCAAAGATGCACTCGTGAGAGCAAAGCTAAGGACAGGATACATAATCCTGATCCGGACAAGAGTTAGTGTCGTCAAACACTTGGTAAATAACCAAGTAACAATAAGTGCGGAGTAAGGAAAATAAATGCGGAGTAAGGATAAGTGCGGAGTAAGGAAAATAAGTGCGGAGTAAGGAAAATAGATGCGGAGTAAGGAATCCGGACTTATTACTCGCCCGGAGTAAGGAACTTACATACGGAGTAAGGAACTTACATACGGAGTAAGGGAACTTACATGCGGAGTAAGGAAGCGACACGGACTAAGGATTCTAGTCTGAATAGATACGGAGTAAGCAACCAATGACACGGAGTAAGGTTCCGAGCTTCGTTAACTACGGAGTAAGGAAAATTACACCGGACCAAGAAGACAAAACCGCTCCAATGAAACCGCATTTAAAGTTATCGGCTCGTCGTTGTCCCGATGTAAGACGAATGCATTTAGAACAAGAAGAATCTTACACGTGGATCATCCGGATATGTGGACACAACCTTAATTGTATCTCGGAACTCACAAAGACACTTATACTCTTCAAATCCAAGATCTTGAGCTCCACAATCCGCAGCAGTCAAGGCAGATAGATTACCGAGGGATAGTTAGTGCGGAACGCATTCCGGAACTTCAAGTTCCAAGGTTGTCTCTTAGGAATGTTTTGTATAAATATTCATACTTATACTTCATGTAAATTGTGTGTGAGCTAGAGCGAAGAAGTGCAAAAAAAAAATATAGAAAAGGCACTTGGCTAGTGTGTAAATTCAAAGTTGTAAACAGAGTGTAAGAGAGTGTTTGCTTCTATTTTGTTGTAATCACTTTGTGATAATAAAACAAAATACTTTCACTATCCTGGTTATCTTCCTGATGATATTATCACTTAAACTAGATAAGTCTTTGTGTCTTGAGAGAAAAGAAAGAGTTCAAATAAGAGCCTATTCACCCCCCCCTTTAGGCTCCAAGGGACCATCAAGTGGTATCGAGCAAGTTCTACTTCGTTTAAGTAGAGATCCCACTCTTTCAATCTCGGAAATGGCCGAAGAAAGCAGGATGCTTTTCAACACTCGTCTTAACTCCGGAGGTGCACGGGAGCCCATCCCGAATCGAAGCGCCGGTGAAAATGTCGATCCACCACAACTGCCGCGCCACCGCTTCTCAACCACGGAGTTCCGGGGTTTACTCTAACGAAACCGCCCAAATTCACACCTGAGCTTTTCTCCCGGTGGAAAGCTCGCATGAAGATGTTTATGGTTTGCCATGATCATCTTATGTGGCCATGTCTTCATCGGAGATTCCAATTCCGATGACTATCGGAGAACATGGCGTAAGGAGGCCAAAGACCGATGCCGAACTTACCAACGATGAAAGAGCCTGGCGGTGCGCTAGTGAAAAGGCTCGGCTTATGTTACATCGTCCTTGGATTCCGAAGCTTTCCTGGACGTCCAAGGGCGCACGACAAAGAAAAGCTGTTTGGGACAAAGCGACAATCCTCTATGAGGGAGTCGGTCCCCGGATACGAGAATGTGATCTATACTCCTACCGAACTTTGAGAGTTTTAATCATAAACCAGGCGAATCACTTGAAAGCATCTATTGGAGATTCGGCAAGCTCATACTTGAAGCGAAGAGCGTCAATGAGCATTACTCTCAATCCCGGATCAATGACAAGTTCTTTCGCTCCTTGCCTGGATCGCTACTACTCCAAACAACTCCGGATTCAATCGACAAAAAGCGCGATATGTTCCCCTTGAAGAACTATATGGAGAGTCATGCGGACTCACGAAGTCAGGTTTAAGTACTCTGACGAGAGATGAAAAAATAGCTCGGAAAGAAAAGGGGTAGCTCTCAAAGCTTCGAATGTCTAAACATACCGAGGAATGATGATACGGACGTATCCGACAATTCGATTCGACGAGGAGGAGGAGATAGCCCTTCTTGTCAAATCCTTTGAGCGATTCCTACGGAAAAGCGAAAAGGGATCGGAAGACGCTCATCATCATCGTTCCAACGGAAGGAGCGACCGGAGTCCGGTTCCCGGGAATGTTTCAACTTGTGGGGAAACCGGTCACCGGGCCAAGGAATGCGAGGTCCAAAGCAAAGGTGGCCGAGAAAAGTGACAAGGTAAATTCTCGCCGCTCCACCTCGGATAACGGCAAGAGCAAGAGAAAGGCGCTCGTGACTAAATACATGAGTGGCTCGGAAGAAGAGGAGGAATCCTCGGATGATGAGCCGACCATTAAACCGAACGTCCGCACTCATGGCAAATGCGAGGTACCTTCTATCTCCGAGCTCCTGAGTAAATTAGAATCTCTTACTATTGCATGTGATCATGAAAAGAATGAGAGACTAATAATAACTCAAATGTACAAAGATATGGAAAGTCGGAATAAACGTCTCGAATTTACCATTAATAGACTCGAAAAGGACGTCGCGACTTCAGGGAAAGGAAGCTTGGTATCATGATCTAAGAGCTGAAAATCATCTCTTAAATACCAATCTCTCAGGCCTAAAAGTTATAGTTAAAAGACTCGAAAATGAACTGGAACAGGAAAAGGAAATAAATCGTAAGTGGCTAAAATCCGGGGGAAATAGCCTCTACCTTTAGGACCGATCCTGACGACATTCGAGTCAAACCTGGTCTAGGTTCCTGAACCATCAACCTCCATAGCTAAAGCCACCGAGTGTCCTCCGGATTTCACTCCTAAACTAACCAACTTATATCCTGTTAGTACATCTAAACCGTTGGATGGTTTCATTTCAGGTGGCACCATAGTTTATGATCGTGGAACCGAGGTCACATTCGCACTTCCCGAAGCGAAGCACCCGTAACTAAAGATGAAGGGAAGGCCGCCGCAGTTAAAGCCAAAACCGTAGCACCCAAAAAGAAAGACAAGGCTAAGTACGACGCATTTAGGGCCAAGAGCGCGTCACCCAAACGTAATGGATTAGGCCACGTGGAACAGAGTAGAAAATCTGTAAAATCTAAGAGACCTGTATCCCCTGTTTGTACTTCACATTATAGTGTCTGTTCCATCCGTAGGGAAATGGGTCATTATCACTATGAATGTTGGAGTCTATCCGATAGCTGGCTTTGTAATCAATTTCAATCAAATAAAGATCAGTTTTATAAAAGGGGTTCTTCGAGCAAAACAAAATCTAAACCTAAAAGGAGTGTCTCTCCCAAGAAATCCCAAATAAAAGAAGCGGTGAAACTAACAAGTTAATGTCAACTTGGAAAGCTAAGAGTCCTAACAAAATCAAATCCGTAAATGTTGACAATAATCTGCTCACTCTAACCGCCCGAAACAAGTTTGGGCACCAAAAGTGTAAACTGTTGTCTTTCGAGAGCATCTCGGGAATGAATTGCCGGATCACTTGAAGTTAAAGATAAATCAAAGCAAGTGGATCCTTGATAGTGGATGCTCCGGACATATGACGGGTGACCAGACTCTACTTGTGAAGTTAATGATAAACAAGGTCCATCCGTCTCATATGGCGACAACAACAAAGGTAAAGCCGTCGGGTATGGCACTTTAACTAACGGTAGTGTATCAATCACTAAAGTTGCACTAGTCGAAGGTTTAAAGCATAATTTGCTAAGTGTCGGTAAACTATGTGACAAAGGATTTTCATGTTTCCTTTTTGTCCAACACCTGACAAGAAGAGAAAACTTATCCCAGGAGATGTTAAGTTATCCGGATCAAGAGATGGGGACATATACTCAGTGGTCTTAAGAAATAATTCTTCCGACCTGTATGTTTCCTCACGAAAGCACAGATGAAGATAGTTGGTTATGGCACAAGCGATGCGCACATTTGAACTTTAAGACTTTGTCTAAATTAGCATCACTTGATCTTGTCACTGGTCTACCCAAACTCAAGTTCTCCAGAGACACTCTCTGTCGAGAATGCCAACTTGGTAAACAGACCAAACACGGCTTTAAGAGCAAATCGGTTAACTCAATAACTGCTCCTCTGTAACTTCTTCATATGGACCTATGTGGTCCTATATCTGCTTTTCATCACTAGTGGTGCGAGATATACCCTTGTGGTTATCGATGATTTCACCAGATACACATGGGTGATGTTCCTGAAATCAAAGGATCAAACTTTTGAACATCTTGTAGATCTCTTCAACTGGATAAGCAACTCACAAGGACGAGCATTAAATGCATCAGGAGTGATCATGGTACAGAATTTGATTTTTCCGAAATGAGATCATATTGTTACGAACAGGGCATACAAGATGACTTTTTGCGCCCGAACCCCACAACAAAATGGGGTAGGCGAGCGCAAGAATCGAACTTTAGTTGAAGCTGGTAGATCCATGTTAGCGGGGCCGTGCTTCCTCTCGCCCATGGGTCAAGTTGTGTCCACCGCTCGCTATGTTCGGAACGGAACTCTAATAAATAAATCTACCATGAAAACACCCTATGAGATGTGGAGAGGTCGAAAACCTTCAATTTCACATTTCGAGCTTTCGGATGTACTTGCATATCCCGATCAATGGCAAAGAGACCGGAATAAATTTGAACCAAAATCGATGATGGGATTTTTGTCGGGTACTCACTTCATAGCAAGGCTTATCGGGTCTTCAATAGAAAACTTTCTAAAGTTGAAGAATCTATCCATGTAACCTTTGATGAAGCTAATCTCGATTGGTCAAAAGTCGGTCCTTCAAATTCTAATCTGCAGTCATAAACAAACGTCGATTACTCAAAGTTTATGAATATTCCTGCTACACATCCTGACCGGTATCCCGACCAACCACGTGGCATCCGCGAAACACAACGGAATTTTATGGATGATGCTACGGATGACTCGGACTACGGACTACCACTTAGCTCCGGACTACCACTTAGCTCCGGACAAACTCCTGCAGATACACAAAATTCCGGAGCACCTTCAAGTCCGTCCGGACTAGTTAACACCGAAAGAAAACAGTGTTGAAGAACCAATCGGTTCATCCGTACCTCTAAATACGGAAACATCTACTCCGGACGAAGCCCAAACCGGTTGATACAATGAACCACCCAACTGGAAGAGCTTCAAATTGTTCAAGGACAACCAACACACGCACGGAATTATAGATGGACTCGAAACCATCCCTCGGATCAAGTGATTGGTGATCCTACCGTTGGTGTAAGAACAAGAGCAGCCACCTCAAACATGAGTCTTCACTCATGCTTTCTATCTCAAATAGAACCAAAGGTGGTAGATGAAGCTCTTCAGGATTCAAACTGGATAGAAGCCATGCAGAAGAACTGAATCAATTTAAGAGAAATAATGTGTGGACCTTAGTACCAAGGCCTAAGTCTCAGCAAGTCATTGGCGTTAAATGGGTGTTCCGGAACAAACTTGATACGGATGGAATAGTAATCCGGAACAAACGACTGGTAGCCAAAGGATATCGTCAAGAAGAGGGAATAGATTATGATGAAACCTTTGCTCCGGTCGCAAGACTTGAGGCAATCCGAATGTTTAGCGTATGCTTCATATGAAAACTTCATAGTTTATCAAATGGACGTCAAGAGCGCATTCCTGAATGGAGACCTTCAAGAGGAGGTGTATGTTGAACAACCTCCTGGCTTCATTGAACCTAAGGCAGGACATCTTGTCTACAAACTTGGGAAAGCTCTATATGGTTTGAAGCAAGCTCCCAGGAGCCTGGTACGACACATCGTCGAATTCCTACTTGCTCATAACTTCCAAAAAGGGAAGATAGATACCACCCTATTTCTACGACAAGAGAAAGGACACACTCGATCGTACAAATATACGTGGACGATATCATTTTCGGATCAACAAATCCGAAGCTTTGTGAAGAGTTTGCTAAGTTGATGACAGGCAAGTTTGAAATGAGCATGATGGGAGAACTGTCCTACTTCCTTGGAATTGAAGTCAAACAATTAAAGGAAGGAATCTTTATCAATCAGGCTAAGTACACTCGCGATCTTATTAAGAAGTTTGGTATGGAAGGTTCATCTCCCGTCAAAACTCCAATGCCTGTCGGTGCCAAGTTAGATCCGGATATGGACGGCATATCGATAAATGTGACTGACTACGAGGGATGATCGGATCCTTGCTCTATCTTACGCAAGTCGCCTGGACATTATGTTTGCAACTTGCATTTGTGCACGATATCGGCGAATCCCAAGGAGTCACATATGCTTCATGTAAAACGGATCTTAAGGTATCTCAAAGGGACGATGAATTTGGGACTCTGGTACTCAAAGGAGTCCAACTTCACCTTATCAGGGTACTCGATGCCGACTTCATTGGATGTCGCATCGACGGGAAAAGCACAAGCGGTACGTGTCGGTTTCTTGGAAATAGATTGATCTCATGGTTCAAGAAGAAGCGAATTCCGTATCAACCTCTATACTGAGGCGGAATATATCGGTATTTGAAGTTACTTGCCACGACTACTTTGGATGCAAAGTCAACTTACCGACTACGGATTCAACATGTCCTCTATTCCACTTTCTTTGTGACAACACTAGTGCAATTGCCATCAGCAACAATCCTGTCATGCATCCTAAGACGAAGCACATTGAGGTCAGATATCACTTCATACGCGATCATGTTCTTAAAAAGCATATTTCAATGGAACATGTTGCCACTGAAGATCAATTAGCGAGACATATTTACAAAGCCCCTCCCTGATGCGAGGTTTTCGAACTACTCTTCCAACTAGGTATGCTCGACTTCTCTGCATAGTTTCTCATTTAAATTTCACAACAAGTATATTCTCTCACAAACCATGCATTGTATGTTTCCTGAAAGTAGTAGAAACTCACCGACCGCATTCGATCATACTTACCGACTCTATGGTTCCATGTTTTCGATGTTAATCTCAACCTCATATTGGGAGGATGCTTGCGTTTCCCGAATCAAGTCGTTTAAAGCTAACATAATTACGGTTTATATGATTTACCTCGATCGGATTCATGATCTTCATATCCATTAATCACCACATGATCAAAGCATGTTCATTTAGATTACTCCATTAACGTGCATAGTTGAAGGAGTGAAATGGGCTAGCTTGGAATGCCTGGTGGATGAATACACAAACGCATTTCGATCACTTACAAGTATAGTCTTCTAATAAGATAGGCGGTCTGAACTACAAATTGGAACGGTCAACCGAGAGGATTGCGACAATCTACGGGGAGAAAATGCTTTATATTTTATTGGTAATACCCCCGTATATGTCTCATGACCTTTTTCCTTGACTGCCTATCTGAGGGGGAGCTTTTCATTGAGAGGATTAAATGATCTACGGGGGAGCAGCAATGAACCCCTAATATGTCTCGGATTCTCCCTTCTCTACGTTATTACTTCAGGATCCGATTGGACATCTTTGTTTTAAATCGGAAAAGTGGCATGTGTGGATGTATGTTCTTCCTTAACCATGCATTTTAATCGATTAATCATCTGCATTCTTTTGACATGTGTTCACCTTTTCATCTCACACTCATGAATCCTAATGAAGCCAAATCATTTGACCTTTAATTAATCTTAGCTACGCTTTGTTCAAACAAGACGGTTTAGTTATGTTGACCTATATGAACTGTGTATTGCTATCGACATATGCCCCGACTCGGTAATATTGATCAAGTTCACATTGCGTACGTCTACTACATTCTTAGCCATGCATGAGTTTTGTTTCTTATTAGTTCGGATTATGTTGTTTTTTTGATTATCTTCTCTAATCCATACTAATCTTTGCCTGTTAAGCTTTTGTATTTTCAGGTATATTTTTATTTAGCTACGAGGTTGATTTTCTTTCAGAACCGTATTGATAAATCCAGTCCATAGTCTCGGATTTGAAGTGTTGTGGTACTTCTCTTCTCTTCGACTTATTGATCGCAAAGGAATCTACTCTACATTCTCACCAAACTCCGTTTACGACGGACAAGGTCTATTATTCATCCGGATACTCTTTCACGAATATTATTAACTCCGGATGAGTGTCGGCTCTTTCCTCCGGGCTCCTGACCTTGTTCAATTGTGACATTCCACGTATACTCATATGTCGCATGCTTTTGAGGAGGAATAATGATGATTCATTAAATGCCTATCTCGGGTTGCACACACACTTCTCTGGATGGCAACCAGTTGTCATCGCTACTTGGTCATGCGGTCTCCACGACATCGTTTTATTCGGGGACGCCTCGATATCCAGACAAATGACATCAGCATGTCGCGCGGGTCCCCACCTCACTCCCACATTCCTAGACCCAGTGACATTTGTGGACTTGGTCTTATATGTTCGGATCATTCTGCGAAGCACGAGTATTGCTTATTTCAAATCCCTAACCCTCTCGTTGCTCCTTCTACTGTCAAGACCTCACCTTTCCTCTTTTCCTTCCCATCAAATCTGCAATGGCACCCAGAATCTTTCTTTCCGGCGTTAATCCTGGCCATCTAGTTGATTGGAATGCTGTTTCTAATCCTCCGGATTGGTTTCACCATCTTCGCCCTCTTCTTGAAGCCTCGCACATACTCAACCTGGTCTCCAATCCCATCGATCTTTTTATCGATGACATTCTTGAGTATTACCAACGGATTAGCTGCACTACCGATTCCATAACCTCTCATGTCCGTGGCGAATCCATCATCATCACTCCGGCCGTTCTCCGCGCCGCTCTTCACCTTCCTCTTGGTGAACCACAGCGTCCGGATGCCGAACCGATGGCGGCTTCATGGGGGGTGCACATCCAAAGGGAAGGAATACAAGGTGAAATCCTTCCAGGGTCGCTATCGATGTATGGCGACTATTCTAAGTCGATGCCTACCTGGCTCGCACATCACCCTGGACTCGGTTCCGTACGATCTTCTACCGGCCATGTACGGCGTTTTTGAAGGTCTTCCGATGGATTGGGGGATGTTCTTATTTCGTTTACTACGAATGGTCCCAAAAACCATTCCTATGGGCGCATCCTCGGCATTGTCTTCCAGGCATCTTCGTCCGGACCATTTCGCCCGAGTTGATCTGTCTCGTTTCCCTCGGCTCTTTATCTTCGTCACCTTACGCCGGACGGAAACATGATCGCTCGCCGACCCACGGTAGCTCTCCGCGCTCGCTGCCTCGGAACAACAAGGCGGCTACGGCGTGACCCCTCCGACGGCCCAAGCCCCCGAAGTCGCTTACGTACACCGATCCTCCCGGATTCGGTCCGTAGGCCGCGCCCTCCCACTCACGGGCCTCCCGGCCCCAGCGTCCGTGCTGAACCGTCCGAGGTTGCGGGGCCCTCTCAACCCGGTGGCGTCTAAAGCTATTTCCTCCGCCCCCTCTACTGCTGATGTTCCCACTCCCTCCACATCCGCTATAGTCGCTGCGGTTGATACCGTTGTTGCCGTCCGCCACCGCCGATGTCCCGGCTGCTTCTCCTGAAGCCCCTTGCCTCCTCTACCTCAACCCCGAGATTACCTTGACCATCTCTCCGCCGTCACCTTAACGGACCTTGGCTCCGTTTCGCTTAGCCCACACCTCCTCCATTCTCGACAACGATCTCCGGGTGTTTTACACACGCAATACCCAATCCCGGAGACTATGATCATCTGGAATCTGGACCACGGCTTTCTTACGCCGGTCGCCATTCCCGATGTGTCGTTCCACACACCCTCGGGCCCGCCCCCTGCTACCCGAAGTCCTTCTCCCGCTAAGGTGGGCCCTCTTCTCCTGCCGCTGCGATTCCCGTAGTTGACTTGTCCTGGTCAAAGCGGGTCTCTTGCTCCGGATGCCTCCAATGCTCCGGATGCCTCCAGGCTCCGGATGCCTCCGATGCTCCGGATGCTCTGCTTCTTCTTGCTACTCCTGCGGACTCCTCGCCCACCGCACTCCTGCTCCTGTTCATGCGGGGGAGTCCTCCAAAGCTCCGAGTTAGCCCTTGGGCGTGCCTCTTTGGCACGGTCCACTCCGATCTCGTGCTTTCCGCTCACTTGGACCGCCATGCTCACGCTCAAAGCGCCCAAATTTCCGCCATCGTTGCCAAAGTTGATGCCCTCGGCGCCCAACTGCTCTCCGCCCTCACCGACTCCTCCACTTCCATTGAGCGAGAAAATGGATCTTGTCGCCACCTCCGTTCATTCACCGTCTACTTCCTTCGCGGATCGGCGCGTACGATGGCTCGTCCTCCGTTGCTTCCCGGCGATCGCCAAACCGGGGAGAAAGTGTCATCGATCCATCTACTCCTTCTCGCCCCACAACCATCTTCCCGGACCGAGAAGCGACCCGCCACTTCAGTGCTTCAGGGAGTTCAAATTCCCAAACGAGCCGCTTCTCTCAACCTAGCTCCTCTCATCGCACCTCCAGCTCCTCCTCCATCCTCTTCATCCTTGGCTGGTACCTTCCTCCCATCCTATGCGGAGTTTGACCCGTCGATGCGGATGGAAGCTTGCGCAAGGCAATGAAGGCCTATCTGCGTCGTCTGCCGAGAGAAGATGTCTTTCGAAATGTATCCTTTCTCTCCGTCCGACATTCGGACTCTTTGTTCGGAGAAAGGACTCTTTACTCCAGAAGACATTGATAACTTCTCGAGAGCCGCTAAAATGGAGATGAGGTCGTTTCCATCTCTTTACGAAGATGGGCACTTGTTTGAAGTTCTGCCATGTTGGAATGAGGGCTATCTTCCCAGTGTGGAGTTAATTCGGACTTACATCGACGAGCTAGCTGAAGATAGCAAGCCATGGAAAACTCTCTCAACCATCCTCATTCCGTACTGGGATCATGTCGCCACACTTCATGATGGCTGTCTTCATGATTCAATCCAAGCGAGATGATTCTCATTGATTCTCATCAGATTGTGGAGCACTTCGTTAGGAAGAATCAATGGGAACCTCGTGTCTCGGACTTAAGCGAAGCCGTGAAGAAAGCCGGACTATATGAAGAGTTGGGTATCACACCCCCGCGCTCACTTGAGAAACTCAAGGCGACATTCGGGGCAAGAAGCAAGTGCCACAACAACCGGATGGAGATAGTCTGCGGAGCCTTTGTTTGTCATTTCATCAAATCGTTCTTAATCGTGGACAAACATTGGAGCCAACACTCCACCTTTACGATGCAGCAGACAATGGAGCTAAGAGAGAAGGCAACAACTATGATCTTCAAGTATAGTAAGCCTTATGTACCTTAGTAAAAATCTGTATTAAGGCTGATTTGTATTTAGTTGCTGATCAATGAAATTGGTTGTGTTGTGTATTCCGTATGATATTCGTTTGCATAGCTTACGGATCAGATTACAAAGGGTTTAGGCATATCCATAATTGGGGGAGATTGTTGGATCAAACCCGAATTTGGATAATGCCGTTAAAGCCTTATGTAATTTGATCTGAGATCTTTTGTGTTTATTTGATCAGTGCGGAAGGTATGTCACTAATCCAAAGATGCACTCGTGAGAGCAAAGCTAAGGACAAGGATACATAATCCGATCCGGACAAGAGTTAGTGTCGTCAAACACTTGGTAAATAACCAAGTAACAATAAGTGCGGAGTAAGGAAAATAAATGCGGAGTAAGGATAAGTGCGGAGTAAGGAAAATAGATGCGGAGTAAGGAATCCGGACTTATTACTCGCCCGGAGTAAGGAACTTACATACGGAGTAAGGAACTTACATACGGAGTAAGGAACTTACATGCGGAGTAAGGAAGCACGACACGGACTAAGGATTCTAGCTATGAATAGATACGGAGTAAGCAACCAACGACACGGAGTAAGGTTCCGAGCTTCGTTAACTACGGAGTAAGGAAAATTACACCAGGACCAAGAAGACATTGCTCCAATGAAACCGCATTTAAAGTTATCGGCTCGTGTTGTCCCGATGTAAGACGAATGCATTTAGAACAAGAAGAATCTTACACGTGGATCATCCGGATATGTGGACACAACCTTAATTGTATCTCGGAACTCACAAAGACACTTATACTCTTCAAATCCAAGATCTTGAGCTCCACAATCCGCGCAGCCAAGCGGATAGATTACCGAGGGATAGTTAGTGCGGAACGCATTCCGGAACTTCAAGTTCCAAGGTTGTCTCTTAGGAATGTTTTGTATAAATATTCATACTTATACTTCATGTAAATTGTGTGTGAGCTAGAGCGAAGAAGTGCAAAAAAAAATATAGAAAAGGCACTTGGCTAGTGTGTAAATTCAAAGTTGTAAACAGAGTGTAAGAGAGTGTTTGCTTCTATTTTGTTGTAATCACTTTGTGATAATAAAACAAAATACTTCCACTATCTGGTTATCTTCCGCAGTGATATTATCACTTAAACTAGATAAGTCTTTGTGTCTTGAGAGAAAAGAAAGAGTTCAAATAAGAGCCTATTCACCCCCCCTTTAGGCTCCAAGGGACCATCACATGCTAAGTTCCTGACTCGTCAATTAAGAAGGGAAGCACTTACTTCAAGTAGCTGAAATATTTGATGGATAATTCCAACTGAAACCACCACCTCAAATCCTTGCACTACGCCCACTAAGCAGTCTTCACCATTCCTTGTCTCCTTGTAAAGTGAATCATAGAACTCAGCAGCTCCATCAGGAAGAAAAGGCGAAGGATCAGAGCATAGCTGCCGGATTCCACCTGCTTCGAGTTGCTGCATCACTCGTGGCTTCCATGAGACCGTACTTTGGGCAAAAGAGGCCGAATCCAAGCAACATCCGGGAAAAACAGCCATCCGAAATGATTGAGGAGGGACTGAGGCACCTGCTGGTAGGACAAGAGCTACTCCGGCGAAATTCCGGCCAAAATTTCCGGCAAGAAAATCAGAGACAGAGGGGTGCTCCTTTGGTCGGGTGAAGAGAAATGAGGAGGCTGCACCTCCTTTTATAGCACTTGGATGAAGGTTCTAGAGCTGGGGAATGAGGTGGCGCCTCCAATAAGCTGATGACACATGGCACAACAGTAAAAAGATAAGATTCCCTCAATTATTGCCCTGGTCAGGTGAAGGTCGGGTGAAGGTTTCACTCGACCACCAGATTTTTTAACTTTTTTCGTCACCGTGGAGCTTCTAGGGATTAAACTTGGCATTTTGAAATTTTTCAGATATGGTCAGGTGAAGGTCGGGTGAAGGGCTTCACCCACCAACTCGCTTTTTCGTCCTTTTCTTCATCGTTGACCTTCGAAGCATTTTGGAGCTGGCTGGTAATTTGTGAACTTGGTCGGGTGAAGGTCGAGTGAAAGGTCCTTTACCCGACCAACCTACTTTTGCGTCCTTTTCTTCACCGTGACCTGTTAGAACAGATTGACCTCTATGATATCCTTGATCGGATGAAGGTCGAGTGAAAAATCGTTCACCCGACCACCTTGAATCCCGTCCTGTGCATCTGAACTTACAATCCTCCTTTGGAAAAGTTTAAGTTCCTATAACACTCAACACACAAAGCAAACAATATTAGACCGGCTGCCTCCCGGGAGCGCTTGTTTAGGGTCCTAGTTGGACCAATGCGGGGTGTTTATTAAGTTGTCTTCACCTTGAGGTAAATCACCATCTTCTCAAGTGGTTCCTTACATGTATAAGGCTTCAATCTTTGTCCGTTTACAAGGAATGGAGTATATGTCCCTGACTATATACGAATGCCTCCATTCCTAATTATCTCACGGATGTTGTATGGGCCTGACCACTTTGATTTAAGCTTCCCTGGAAAGAGCTTTAATCTGGAGTTGAATAATAATACCATTTGTCCCACTGTGAATTGTTTTAAAGAAATGTGCTTGTCATGCCACTGCTTGGTTTGCTCTTTATAAATCTTGGCATTTTCATAAGCTGATTGTCTGAATTCTTCCAGTTCATTCAGTTCTAGCAATCTTTCTTCACTAGCCTTTTGAGCATCCATGTTTAAATATCGAGTTGCCCAATATGCCTTATGCTCAAGCTCAATCGGAAGATGACATGCTTTCCCATAGACCAATTGATAGGGAAAGGTCCCAATTAGAGTCTTGAAAGTCGTTCGGTATGCCCATAATACGTCATCTAACTTGAGGCTCTAGTCTTTTCCGAGAATAAGATCTTGTTCATTCCCGAATCTTCTTGATTTCTCTGTTAGAAACCTCTGCTTGTCCGTTAGCTTGTGGATGATAGGGTGTAGTGAGCCTATGGCGTACTCCATATTTCTTCAATAGCTTGGTCAAGTAATGATTGTAAAAATGAGATCCTCTATCGCCGATTAATGCTCGAGGTACTCCGAACCTTGTGAATATCCGTTTTGCAGGAACTTGTGCACTACCTTGGAAGTACTTCCAGGGACAACTATCTTCAACCCACTTTGAAACATAATCAACCGCCGATAAAATATATTGAATGTTGAAAGAAGGCGGAAATGGTCCCATGAACTCGATTCCCCATACATCAAATAATTCCACTTCAAGAATATTTGTACGAGGCAGCTCATTCTTTTTTCCAAGGTTTCTAGATATTTGACAGGCGTCAAGTTCACCCCATATTCTCTTGCATCTTTGAATAGAGAAGGCAAAAAAATCCAGTGTAATACCTTAGTAGCGGTCTTTGTGGGTCCCATATGTCCCCCACACTCCCTTGTGTGGTAATGGTTTAGAATTGTAGATATTTCTTCTTCAGGGACACATCTTCGGATTATTCTATCACCGCATGTTCTAAATAGAAGTGGATCCTCCCATATGTAGTGTTTGACATCTGCCAGGAATTTCTTCTTTTGTTGATAGCTGGTTCCATAAGGCATTACACCTCCAACTATGTAATTGACATAGTCAGCAAACTAGGGTGTGTGTTCCTCTACCTTGAATAACTACTCGTCTGGGAATGCATCCCGAATTTCTTTATTTCCCTCCTATTGACAAGAGTTTTCTAGGCGAGATAAGTGATCACCACTACATCTCGGGTCCCCTCTTTGTCTTTAATTGTAAAGTTAAATTCCTGGAGGAGTAGGACCCATCTTATCAACCGTGGTTTGGAATCCTTTTTCGAGATAAGGTACTTAATTGCAGCGTGATTAGTGTAGACCACAGATTTAGATCCCAACAAATAACTCTGAAACTTATCGAAGGCGAAGACAATTGCTAGTAGCTCTTTTTCTGTTGTGGCATAGTTCAGTTGGGCTTCATTAAGGAGTTTGATGGCATAAACAATGGCATGTAATTTCTTTTCTTTTCTTTGCCCAAGCACCGCTCCTACCGCATAATCACTTGCATCGCGCATTAGTTCGAACGGTAGGCTCTAGTCTAGTGCTACAATGATCGGGGCTTCGACAAGGGCAAGCTTGAGTTGAGAAAAAAGATGCTTGATATTCTTTTGAAAATATGAACTCCGCATCTTTGGCTAGTAATGAACAAAGGGGCTTAGAGATCTCTCGAGAAGTCTTTGATAAACCTTCGATAGAATCCAGCATGCCCAAGAGAGCTCTTTACTCCCTTCACAGTAGTTGGAGGAGGAAGATTCTTTATGACCCATATTTTTGCTTTGTCCACTTCAATTCCAGCCTTTGAGACCTTGTGGCCCAATACTATGCCTTCTTGCACCATGAAATGACACTTCTCCCAATTGAGAATCAAGTTTGTTTCCTCACAACGTTGCGGAATCTCCGAGAGATTATTGAGGCATTCTTCAAAGGAAGGTCCGAATACGGAGAAGTCGTCCATAAAGATCTCAATTGTCTTCTCCACATATTCGACAATAGGGCCATCATGCATCGTTGGAAAGAAGCCGGGACATTGCACAACCCAAATGGTATGCATTGATAAGGCGAACGTACCATAGGGGCATGTGAAAGTTGTCTTCTCTTGATATGCATTGATAAGCGAACGTACCATAGGGGTATGCATTGCTATTGGGATTTGATTGTAGCTGAGTTACCGTCCAAGAACGGTAGTAGGCGTGTCCTGGCAAGTCTCTCAAAGACCCCGATCTATATGGGGCAAGGGAAAGTGATCCTTTCCTGGTATTCGTCGTTAAGCTTTCTCGTAGTCAATGCACACTCTCCATCCCGTCACGGTTCAAGTGGAAATGAGCTCATTGTTCTTGTTCTGTATTGTGGTCATTCCACCTTTCTTTGGCACAATGTGTACTGGACTCACCCATTTACTGTCAGAGATGGGGTAAATGTAAAGACTCGTATTTGGGTAGTTTTGAGAGATAATCATTCTATGGGAATGTAACTATCTGGACAGTAGTGTAGCCGTCGATGTGAGCATTTTGACTGTACTTGGGCCCGATTTCGAGTCGGGGCCCTGTTTGACCCAATTGTTGACTTTTCGGGGTTTATTGGTTGACTTTGCGTTTGAGCAATCATTTGAGTGTGATAATATCTGAATAGTGTTGTGCTCATCATTTCGAGTGTTTTGGACGAATTGGGCTCAATTTGGAGTTCGTGACCTCGGGAGGTCAATAATTGCGTTCGGGTCAATTATTCTTTGGGAGGCCAATTATTGGCAAAGGTATATATATAATTAACGTAAAGACTCGTATTTGGGTAGTTTTGAGAGATAGTCATTCTATGGGAATGTAACTATCCTGGACGGTAGTGTAGCCGTCGATGTGAGCATTTTGACCGTACTTGGGCCCGATTCGAGTCGGGGCCCCGTTTGACCCGATTGTTGACTTTTTGGGGTTTATTAGTTGACTTTGCGTTTGAGCAATCATTTGAGTGTGATAATATCTCGAACAGTGTTGTGCTCGTTATTTCAAGCGTTTTGAGATAATTTGACTCAATTTGGAGTTCGTGACCTCGGGAGGTCAATTATTGCGTTCGGGTCAATTATTCTTTGGGAGGCCAATTATTGGCAACGGTATATATATAATTAAGAATTGCCTTATATCTTTAATTGCCAATTATTGGTACGTGCATGTTTGAGCAAGAGAGAGAGAGAGAGAGAGAGAGAGAGAGAGAGAAGGGAGAAGAGCGTAGAGCTTTCTTGGCGATTTTGGGGCGATTGGAGCTCGTGGATCGCAAAGAATCTTCCAGGTAGGTGATTCTAACTCCTTATATGATTCATAGTAGGCTTAGCGTGCTTAATTTGGGTGAAATCATGGAATTTGGGGGTGAACCTTAAGATTTGGGGGAAACCCAATTTTTGGTTGAATCTTGTGATTTAAATGCATAAAAGAGGTATTTCTATTGATTACATGAAATTTAGAGTTATTTAAGACGTGTAATGGGGTGTATATCAAAATAAATGTGTTTATGAGTGTTTGGGGTTCTTTGGGTTGCCGTTAAGCGAGAAAATTGGCAAAAACGACGATGAATAGTATTTCGGGACTAAGTGAACAATGTTTTTTAGGGACTAAGTGAATAGTATTTCCGGGACTAAGTAAATAGTGTTTTAGGGACTAAGTGAGCAGTATTTTCCGGGACTAAGTGAATAGTGTTTCGGGACTAAGTGACAGTGTTTTTCCTGGGACTAAGTGAATAGTGTTCTGGGACTAAGTGAACAAGTGTTTTTCCGGATCGTAGTCGGAGGAGTTAGTCCAGGATCGGTGGTGAGTAGTTAGTCCAGGAGGAGTTAGTCCAGGAGTAATCGGTCCGCAACATCAAATCCGTAGGAGTGAAACAAGATGTTCATTGCAGTCAGATCAGATCGCCCTGGACATTTACATTGTAAACCATTATGCCTCTCCACATTTAAGTATGATACTTAAGTTACAATGTAAATAACGAAATACCCCCATTTGGATTCAAAGAAAAATACTAGAAAAATTAATTCCCACTATTTCAAAATGTGAAAATTGGGTTTTAGTGTAAAATCTCGGAAAAACCCAAAAGTTCGTAGTGGTGAATTTTTGGAAAGTGGGGTTAGACATCTCGGAAAAATCCCCAAAAAATCAGATTATCTTATTTATGATAAGGGAACCCAATGCCGGGACTTTTAATTTCAAGAAAATAGCTGCTATGAGTACTTCCTTCATAAATCAAGGGTTGAGGATTTACTTGTGAAGACTGGCTACAATTCTAAAGGAAATGTTGAGAATGACATGCCATACTAATGTTAGTATGTTGATGTGAGGTATTGGGGCATGGACTCCGTGACTTGTTTGGGTTTTCACCGTGATGCACCGATGGTGCTATGTGGTTGACGTGGCAGGCATATGCACCGATGGCAGGCCTGTGTGGCGACTGTGGCCGGGCATATTGCACGTGGACAGCTAAGGCCCGAGTTGAGCCGTTGACCTCGTGGAGCTAGGGGCGAGTGCCCTGAGCCGGGATCCCATGGAGGATCGTGGACAAGTTGTCCTGATGTTTGTTGCGGCCGAGTCCCGATGATTGTGCACACTACACGGTGCACGAGTCCACCGAGCATATAGTATGGACTTATATGTGTTGCATGATGTGGAGTGTTAGGGTCACCTATTGAGCTTGTCGCTCACCCCTACTTGTTGCTTACCCTTTTCAGGTGTGACCCGAGACTAGTGGAGGACTTTCTTCCAGGAGGACGCCTACTACTCTGATGTATGATACTGATTATATTCGTATTGTTTTATGTGATATCCCGGACATGGGTCCGTGGACGATTGTATTTGCATACTGTATGATGTGATGTCTGTATGATTGTTTGACTCTTTGTATGCATGATGATATATGGGAAAGTACGGGATTACCCTTGATGTATAATCGTACGGGGTTGCATATTTGAGACAAAGCACCGCGGTGTAGTCTCTATTGGTGCTAGTCACCAACCCCTTGACCTTTCGGGTGCGGGCAAGGGGAAGTCATGTACCCGGTTCCGGGTTCCCTGGAATTCGGGGCGTGACAAGTTGGTATCGAGCATGGTCTAGTGGACCTAGGTTAGTGAGGGGTGGTTAATTGATTCCATGTGACTTGGAAAATCGTAGGGAGGGCGCCCGATCAACGCAGTCTTTACATGTATTCTAGGTTATTTTGGTGTCGGTTAGATCATCCTAGGAGCATACATGGGGATAGGGTGCATTCTTTAGTGGTATGATTGTGTGCGTATAGGGCACTAGCTTGTCTTTTGTGTGTGATGTGCTTGTGTGTGGTGCCGGGATGGCACATGGCCGTGAGAGCCAGGACTTGATTGTGGTGTACCCTGAGGGGTGACACGATGCTATATGCATGGTATGGACCTACGGGTCGTGTGGTGAGAACCTACAAGTCGGTTGTGCCTTTGATGGTCATTTTGTCTTGCGAGTCTTAGTATTGATTGTTTGTTGTTTGTTGTTGTAGCCGGTGTGATGGCACCACCGAGAGGGTTGTCCGAGGCCAGGGTCCGGCGAGAGGAACCCACGATAGAGTCGGGGCACCAGGGGCAGCAGAGCCCGCGGCCAGGTCATCGGCTCCCGTTGTGGGACCTGATTTGACGCAGGTGTTGATTCGACTACAGGAGGCCATGCAGGTATGCGGGGCTCGATGAGGGATATGGCTAGAGAGGTGGATGAGTGAAGAGGCAACAGCAACCTCGGCAGCCACCACGGCCTCAGCGAGCAAGGAGGCAGGGTGGTGCGGGATGTGCACCGGCCAGGAGGTCGTGGTAGAGCCGGCACGACGAGGAGTGGGCCTGGCCGCGCATTTTGAAACACGCACCCAGGACTTTTGAGGATGGTTCGCGGCCGGAGGTAGCCGAGGACTGGATTAGATGGACAGAGGGACATCTTTGAGATGATTGGGGTGCAGATGAGGAGCGGGTGCGCGTGGCGACGCACTATTTGTTGGGTATCCCACGCAGGTGGTGGGAATCCACTAGAGCTGTCCATGGCAGTCAGATGAGCTGGAGAGAGTTTGTTGAGCGCTTCTTTGGGGAGTATTTTCCCAGCTCGTTGCAGTATGCTCGACGTAGAGAGTATTATGAGCTTGTGCAGGGTAGCATGAGTGTGGGGGAGTATGTGCAGGCCTTCACAGATTTGGGGCGGTTTGCTCTGGAGTCTTGGGAAAAGGAAGGCCGGAAGACGCAGGACTTCATTCGAGGGCTTGAGGCCATCTTTGAAAAGACAGTGGAACCGTGCGGTTAACCGGCTACCAGGGAGGCGGTCGACAAGGCGATCATTATTGAGCGAGGTCGGGATCGGGCGAGAGCCCGGAGGCCAGGGCGGTTCGGCGGTCCGAGCAAGAAGAGGCAGAGTGGGGAGAGCAAGTGCTCCTCGGCTTTGAGAGGAGGCAGGTGCAAGAGGGTTTCCGACCAGGCGGTGGGCCCCCGAGAGAGTTCGGCCAGCAGGAGGCCAGGGACCTGTTGGAGTTGTGGTTTGACCGGGCATGTCTCGAGAGCGCCAAGGAAAAGATGACTGTTTCCGATGCGGGAAAGTAGGGCATGGAGCTGGGGGAATGTGTTACCCTTAGCTCAACCAGCGGTGTAGGCCCTCGTCCGAGAGATCACGGACGAGAGGAGTGGGGCTCCGTCTCGGAGGTCGGTGTTGCGGCACAGAGCACGCGAGACGCGACTCCGGTACAGCGGCCTCGGCGGGAGGCACAGGGTCATGTTGATCGGCGGGGCAAGGCCCCAATGGGCCAAGCTAGTGGCGATGGACCACGAGGGAGGACTTTTGCCCTTACCAGTAGAGAGGCGGAGGTTCCACCGGTGGACGAGGTGAGAGCAGGACCTTCGGTGGTGAGAGGTACCATTATCATTTCTCATACTATTTGTTCGTTTTGATTGAACCGGTGCTACCCATTCTTTTATTTCGTATCTACCGGTGGTTGGCTTGGAGTTGGACCAAGAGACAGGTGAGTCGATCTCGATGGTTGCTTCACCTTTGGGTGGAATTGTGATACTTGAGAGTATCTGTCGTGCTTGTCAGGTAACACTTGGGGGGTGTTAACTTTGTTGTGTGATTTGTATATCATGGAGTTAGATGATTTTGATGTTATCCGGGTATGGACTGGTTGGTCTCCATGGAGGCCAAGATTGATTGTTTTCGATGGCGTGTGACGTTCCTCACACCAAGAGGGCACGCGGGTGTCTTTGTGGGTGAGTGGACCGAGGAGGCATGCAAGGTTGGGACCTTTGAGGCATGGGTGGGGTGATGTGACCCACCGGTTAGCGACAGCGTTGGTTGACAGGAGGAGGAGAGAGGGAAGGCTGTTTTGCCACCCATTGTAGATCAGTTCCCGGATGTGTTTCCCGAGGACTTGGTCGGTTTGCCACCCATGAGGGAGGTAGAGTTTTCGATCGAGTTGTTGCCAGGGACAACACCGATCAGGTTAGCGGCCTACAGGATGGCACCGACGAGCTTAGAGAGCTCAAGAGACGGATAGATGATCTATTGGCACGAGGCTTTATCAGGCGGAGTAGCTCACCGTGGGGCGCTCCGGTGTTGTTCGCCAAGAAGGCGGATGGTTCACTTCGGTTGTGTATAGGCCTGGAAGCCGAACCAGTGACCGTGAAGAACAGTATCCATTGCCGAGGATCGATGACCTGTTTGATCGGTTTCGAGGTGCAAGATGGTTTTCCAAGATAGACTTGAGGTCCGGATACCATCGATTGAGGGTTAGGGAGGCAGATATCCCAAAGACCGCATTCGGTTGTCGCTATGGGCATTATGAGTGGCTTGTGATGCCGTTTGGGCTCACGAATGCTCCAGGCGGTGTTTATGGGATTGATGAACCAGGTGTTCGCTCCATATTTAGATATGTTCGTTGTGGTGTTCATCGACGATATCTTGGTCTATTCAGCGACCAAGAGGGAGCATGAGGAGCATTTGCGAGGTTGTGTTGCAGACCTTGCGGGAGCATCGGTTGTACGCGAAGTTCACGAAATGTGACTTGGTTGCAACAGTGCACTTCTTGGGGCATGTGGTGTCTTCGAGAGGGTATCACGGTGGACCCTGAGAAGATTGAGGCAATCATGTCGTGGAAGAGGCCCACGAATGTGTTTGAGATTCGTAGCTTCCTTGGTTTGGCAGGCTATTATCGGAGGTTTGTGGAGGATTTTTCCCTTGGTTGGCAGCCTTCATGACACACTTGACTAGGAAGGGAGTTCCTTTCATTTGGTTCGATGCGTGTGAGAGTGCTTTCATGGAGTCAAGGCACGATTGACCTCGGCACCTATCTTGATTCTCCCACAGGAGGGTGTGCCTTTTGAGGTGTATTGTGATGCTTCCAGGGTGGGTCTTGGTTGTGTGTTGATGCAGACTCGGCGGTGATTGCTTATGAATCTAGGCGGTTGAGACCACATGAGCGGAACTATCCCACGCATGATTTGGAGTTGGCGCAGTGATCTTTGCTTTAAAGAGTCGGCGCATTATCTCCTGGGGAGAAATTTGTGGTGTATACGGACCACAAGAGCTTGCGTATATCTTCTCTCAGCGAGACCAACCTTGGGCAGAGACGGTGGGTGGAGTACACTGCACGTTTCGATTTCATATGATGTATACCCTGGGAACGGGTAATGTGGTGGCGAGATGCTACGAGTAGGAAGAGCAGGGCCGTGGTGGCCCATCGTGTCATTAAAGAATGGGAGATGATGGGTCGGTTAGCAGCGATGAGGTTGCAAATGGTGACCAAAGGAGGGGCCAGGGACCCTCAATGTTGTTGTCGCAGTTCTGAGTTGCGCGCAGGATCATAGAGGATCATTGGGGGGACATTGATTGTGAGGTCATCGAGACAGAGTTCAGACAGGGCAGGCATCTTCGATTGGACTAAGGATCTTGAGCATATATTGAGGTATAGGGGTCGCCCGATAGTTCCCACTTCTCTTCAGGGAGGAGGTTCTTCCGGGAATTTCACCAGATCGAGGTTAGTTGTACATCCTGGTGGGACCAAGATGTACCATGCCGTGAGGAGGCGTATTGGTGGCCAGGCCCGAAGAAGGTCGTTGCTGATTTTGTGATGAGGTGTTTGACTGTCGGCAGGTCGGCGCAGCACCCGAGATCAGCTGGTGAGTTGCGGTCATTGCCGGTGCCGAGTGGAAATGGGACCACGTGACCATGGATTTTGTCACTGGACTTCCTCGTTCCAGGGGACACGACACGATATGGGTAGTTGTCGACCGATTGACCAAATCGGCACATTTTATTCCGATTCGAGAGACAGACCCAGTGAGGACTTTGGGACGAGAGGTATATTGATGTTATTGTGCGGTTGCATGGAGTCCCATTATCTCGTTGTATCGATCGGGATGTGAGGTTCACATCTCGATTTGGAGACGATTGCAGCGAGCCTTGGGTACTAGGGTGAACCTCGGTCTGCCTTTCACCCGGAGACGGATGGTCGATCGGAGCGGACGATTCGGACACTCGAGGATATGTTGCGTGCTCTGTGTCCTAGATTTTGGAGGTTGTTGGGAGACTCACCTTCCTTTGGTGGAGTTCTCTTACAACAACGGTTATCGGCCACGATTGGGATGGCTCCATATGAGGCGCTGTATGGGCGGCCTTGTCGATCACCCTTGTGCTGGGCACAGACGGGAGAGACAGCAGTTCTCGGTCCCGATATGGTTCGAGAGACCACAGAGATAGTGCAGTTGATTCGGCAGCGCATGTTAACAGCAGAGTAGAAGCGAGAAGTCCTACGGACCGCAGGCGTCGACCTTTGCGGTTGAGGTGGGTGACCGTGTATTTTTGCGGGTTTCACTGCGTCGAGGGCATCGGAAGTTTGGACGTGGATCCAAACTTTCCCCTCGTTTTGTGGGGCCATTTGAGATTGTTGCCACCGTGGGCACAGTGGCTTATCGGTTAGCTTTGCCACCGGAGTTGGCTCGAGTACATGATGTGTTCCATGTGTCTCAGTTGCGACGGTATCACCCAGATCCTTCTCATGTGTTGGACTATCGCGAGATAGACTTGGCTGATGATGGTGCCGTTGTTGAGATGCCGGCACAGATTTTGGACGAGCGGGACCAGGTCTTGCGAGGCAAGACAATCCCACTAGTTCGGGTGTTATGGCGACACCGAGGCATGGAGGAGCAGACTTGGGAAAAAGAGAGCCGGGATGCGGGTTCTTCATCCTGAGCCGTTCGAGGACGATCGGTCCTGAGGTGGGGCGGATGTGAGGACCTTCCCTGAGGTATGAGTTATGTTTTATGCATTTGTTTTGCATATGTTGTTTGAGATGTGGTTTAGCTTGTTGTTTGTTGGTTGGCATCCCTGGCATCGTGTGAGCCTTTTTGGCTTGTTGTGAGTTGCATTACTGTGTGGTTGGTGATCATGTTGATGATCATATTTTTGTGTCTTGTTGTTGTGCGGTGCTTGAGCTTGGATTTTGCTATGTCTTTTGGGCTTGTGTTTGATTTTCGAGGACGAAAAGTCCTAAGGTGGGGAGGATGTAAAGACTCGTATTTGGGTAGTTTTGAGAGATAGTCATTCTATGGGAATGTAACTATCCTGGACGATGAAGTATAGCCGTCGATGTGAGCATTTTTGACCGTACTTGGGCCCGATTCCAGTCGGGGCCCCGTTTGATTCGATTGTTGACTTTTTGGGGTTTATTGGTTGACTTTGCGTTTGAGCGGTCATTTGAGTGTGATAATATCCTGAAAGTGTTGTGCTCGTTATTTCGAAAGCGTTTGACAATAATTTGACTCAATTTGGAGTTCGTGACCTCGGGAGGTCAATTATTGCGTCGGGTCAATTATTCTTTGGGAGGCCAATTATTGGCAACGGTATATATATAATTAAGAACTGCCTTATATCTTTAATTGCCAATTATTGGTACGTGCATGTTTGAGCAAGAGAGAGAGAGAGAAAGAGAGAGAGAGAGAGAGAGAGAGAAGGTGACGTAGAGCTTTCTAAGCGATTTTGGGGCGATTGGAGCTCGTGGATCGCAAAGAATCTTCCAAGTAGGTGATTCTAACTCCTTATATGATTCATAGTAGGCTTAAGCGTGCTTAATTTGGGTGAAATCATGGAATTTGGGGGTGAACCTTAAGATTTGGGGGAAACCCAATTTTTGGTTGAATCTTGTGATTTAAATGCATAAAAGAGGTATTTCTATTGATTACATGAAATTTAGAGTTATTTAAGACGTGTAATGGGGTGTATATCAAAATAAATGTGTTTATGAGTGTTTGGGGGTTTTTGGGTTGCCGTTTAATCGAGAAAATTGGCAAAAACGACGATGAATAGTGTTTCCGGGACTAAGTGAACAGGTGTTTTTAGGGACTAAGTGAATAGTGCTCCCAGGGACTAAGTGAACGATATTTTTCGGGACTAAGTGAATAGTGTTTCCGGGACTAAGTGAACAGTGTTTTTCCGGATCAGTAGTCCGGAGGAGTTAGTCCGGATCAGTAGTCTGGAGTAGTTAGTCCGGAGGAGTTAGTCCGGAGTAATCAGTCCGCAACATCAAATCCGTAGGAGTGAAACAGTGTTCCGCTGCAGTGCAACTGCACTGCACTGGACATTTACATTGTAAACCATTATGCCTCTCCACATTTAAGTATGATACTTAAGTTACAATGTAAATAACAAAATACCCCCCATTTGGATTCAAAGAAAAATACTAGAAAAATTAATTCCCACTATTTCAAAATGTGAAAATTGGGTTTTAGTGTAAAATCTCGGAAAAACCCAAAAGTTCGTAGTGGTGAATTTTTGCAAAGTGGGGTTAGACATCTCCGGAAAAATCCCCAAAAATCAGATTATCTTATTTATGATAAGGGAACCCAATGTAGGGACTTTTAATTTCAAGAAAATAGGCTGCTAGAGTACTTCCTTCATAAATCAAGGGTTGAGGATTTACCATGAAGACGGCTACAATTCTAAAGGAAATATTGAGAATGACATGCCATACTAATGTTAGTATGTTGATGTGAGGTATTGGGGCATGGACTCCGTGACTTGTTTGGGTTTTCACCGTGATGCACCGATGGTGCTATGTGGTTGACGCAAGGGCATATGCACCGATGGCAGCTTGTGTGGCGACCGTGGGCCGGGCATATTGCGCCGTGGACAAAGCTAAGGCCTGAGTTGAGCCGTTGAGCTCGTGGAGCTAGGGCCGAGTGCCCTGAGTCGGGATCCCATGGAGGATCGTGGACAAGTTGTCCTGATGTTTGTCGATGGTCGAGTCGATGATTGTGCACACCACACGGTGCACGAGTACACTGAGCATATAGTATAGACTTATATGTGTTGCATGATGTGGAGTGTTAGGGTCACCCTACCGAGCTTGTCGCTCACCCCTACTTGTTGCTTACCCTTTTCGGGTGTGACCGAGACTAGTGGAGGACTTTCTTCCAGGAGGACGCCCACTACTCCGATGTATGATCTGATTATATTTCGTATTGTTTTATGTGATATCCGGACATGGGTCCGTGGAAGTTGTATTTGCATCTTGTATGATGTGATGTCTGTATGACTGTTTGACTCTTTGTATGCATGATGATATATGGGAAAGTACAGGATTACCCTTGATGTATGATCGACAGGGTTGCATATTTGAGACAAACACCCACGGTGTAGTCTCCATTGGTGCTAGTCACCAACCCCTTGACCTTTCGGGTGCGGGCAAGGGAAGTCATGTACCCGGTTCCGGGTTCCCTGGAATTGGGCGTGACATTAACAATCGCCTTATCTCTTTAATTGCCAATTATTGGTGCGTGCGTGTTTGAGCAAGAGAGAGAGAAGGTGAAGAGCGTGAAGAGCTTTCTTGGCGATTTGGGCGATTGGAGCTCGTGGATCGCAAATAATCTTCCAAGTAGGTGTCCTTAACTGTCTTATTTCGATCCTATCTTTGAATATGTGATCTGTGGATGTATGAGTGTGTATTTCATGAGGGTTGAGAAGTCAACCATGGAGGTCTAGATTTAAATCTAGATGAATATATGATTTGTGTGTATTTACTCGTTATCGATGCGAATTGGAGGCATTTAGGACGCGTTTTGAGGTAAATATTGCGGTTTATTGCGTAAAACATGTGTTTATGATGTAACGGAGGTCACCGGTTGCTTCCAACGAAGAACGAGCCAAAAACGATGATGAACAATACCTGCGGAACCGCAGGGTCGAAGTTTGTAGTCAGCCATTGTCAGTCAAACGGACTTCGTAGTCGCTGACTATGGAGTCGAGACTTCGTAGTCCGGATCAGTAGTCCGGAGTAGTTAGTCCGGATCAGTAGTCCAGAGGAGTTAGTCCGGATCAGTAGTCCGGAGGAGTTAGTCCGGATCAGTAGTCCGGATCAGTAGCATCAGTCCGTAGCATCAGACCGCAGCATCAAATCCGTAGCATCAGTCCGCAACATCAAATCCGTAGCATCAAATCCGCAGCAGTGATCCGTAGCAGTGCAACTGCACTGCAATAGACATTTACATTGTAAACCATTATGCCTAAGTATTATACTTAAGTTACAATGTAAATAACGAAATACCCCCCATTTGGATTCAAAGAAAAATACTAGAAAAATTAATTCCCACTCTTTCAAAATGTGAAAATTGGGATTTAGTGTAAAATCTCGGAAAAACCCAAAAGTTCGTAGTGGTGAATTTTTGGAAAGTAGGGTTAGACATCTCAGAAAAATCCCCAAAAATCAGATTATCTTATTTATGATATGGGAACCCAATCTAGGGACTTTTAATTTCAAAAAAATAGGCGCTATGGGTACTTCCTTCATAAATCAAGGATTGAGGTTTTACTTGTGGAGGCGCTCACAGTTCCAAGGGAAATGTTGAGAATGACATGCCATACTAATGTTAGTATGTTGGTGTGAGGTATTGGGGAATAGACTCCGTGACTTATTTGGGTTCTCACCGTGATGCACCGATGGTGCTATGTGGTTGACGTGGCAAGCATATGCACCGATGGCGGCCCGTGGTGATGGCGTGGCCGGGCATATTGCACCGTGGGTGCTAAGGCCTGAGTTGAGCCGTTGAGCTCGTGGAGCTAGGGCTGAGTGCCCCGAGATGGGATCCCATGGAGGATCGTGGACAAGTTGTCCGATGTTTGTTTGCGGCTGAGTCCTGATGATTGTGCACACTACATGGTGCACGAGTACACTGAGCATATAGTATAGACTTATATGTGTTGCATGATGTGGAGTTTTGGGGTCACCTACTGAGCTTGTCGCTCACCCCTACTTGTTATTTACCCTTTTCAGGTGTGACCCGAGACTAATGGAGGACTTTCTTCTAGGAGGACGTGCCCACTACTCTGATGTATGATACAGTACTGTATTCTGTATTGTGTATTGTCTTATGTTTGTATCCCGGACATGAGTCCGTGGATAGTTATATTTGCATACTGTTTGTGGTGTGATGTCTGTATGACTGTTTGACTTATTGTATGCATGATGATGTATGGGAAAGTACAGAATTACCCTTGATGTATGACTGTACAGGGTTGCATATTTGAGACAGTACCCGCGGTGTAGTCTCTATTGGTGCTAGTCACCAACCCCTTGACCTTTCAGGTGCGGGCAAGGGGAAGTCATGTTCCTAGTTCCGGGTTCCCTGGAATTTGGGGGCGTGACAGTAAATAATTCCAGCATCTAATAATTTCATTACCTCAGCTCTGACGACCTCTTTCATATTTGGGTTGAGTCGTCTCTGATGCTCCACAGTCTTTTTCTCTTTGTCCTCCATAAAACTTTTGTGCGTGCATATGGTAGGACTGATTCCTCTGATATCTGCCATAATCCAGCCAATTACTGCTTTGTATCTGCGTTGTTTCTCAAGGAGACTCTTCAATCTTTCTCCTACTAATTCAAAAGCAACAATTACTGGCAGGCCATCCCCTTCCCCTAAAAAGGCATATTTGAGATATGGGGGAAGGTCCTTCAGCTCCAATTTTGGAGCTTGTTGAATTTAAGGAGGAGGTAGAGGGATTCCCGGTCCCAGTTCTTCAAACTTCTGCCTCTTTGTAAATGGAACATAGGGTACTACTTCCAAAGCTTTCTCCTCTTCAACCACTTCCTCGCTGTTTGTATCAAGTGAACCTGTTATTGCAACAGCTAAAGGTTCTTGAAAATTCAGTGTAAGGTTACTCACCAAGCTGTCCACAAGGTCCACTCTGCATCCTTGCTCCGAGTTATCCATGTGCCTCATACTTTTGAATACATTAAACTTGATTTTCTCATCACCAATATTGAGGGTCATGCGTCCGCTCTTCACATCGATGATGGCTCCAGCTATTGCAAGGAAAGGTCGTCCCAATATTAGAGGCATAACTCCTGCCTCATCCATATCTAACGCAATCAAGTCCACCGAGATGATTAGATTTCTGACTTGTAGATTTGCATTTTCTAGAATCCTGACAGGATGCTTGATGGACTTGTCCGCCAGCTGGAGGGTAATTGATGTGGGCTGCAATTCCCCAAACCCTAACCTCTTGCACATGGAGAAAGGGATTAAGCTGACACTTGCACCAAGATCACATAAGGCATTCTCAAAAGAGAGATTCCCAATGATGCAAGGGATGTAGAAACCTATCTGGATCACTTAGCTTTGGTGGAAGATTTCTCTGTATAATAACACTACAATTTCTGCGATAATGCTACCTGTAGCATGCTCCTCCAGGTGTTCTCTTGCTTGCTACTATGTCTTTTAAATATTTGGCATAGGATGGCATAAATCTCTTGAATTTTTCATCCTTCTTCTTTTGAGCTTGTCTTTGAGGGAACGGAAGAGGTGGGACATATGGCTTAAGTTCCCTCTTCTGTGGTATCTCTTCGTTGTTTGAGCCTCCTTTGGTTCGTCCTTCTCAGGTTCTTGATCTTGATGAGGCACTTTTTTTGCTTGAACCTCCTCGGGTTGACTTGCTCTTTGCTTGGCTCAGATTCTTTGGAGTTTCGGATTGTTAAAGTTCCTTACCACTTCTTAAAGTTACTGCTTTGCGGTATTCTCGAGGGTTGGGCTCGAACGGCAGAGGAAGTTCTCCAGGGTTCCTTTGAGTAAGAGCCTATGTAATTTGGGGAAAGTTGTGTTTCAATCCGTTTCCCTTGGCTCTCTCTTTATCCATTCTTGTGCTCATCTCCTGGATCTTATCATTAGTAACCATGACCAGTTTTTCGATGATAACCTTTCATCCGCTTTTTGCTCAGGTTGGTTTCTTTCTTGTTGTTGCTAAGGTCGGTAATTTTGTCCACTTGTCTGGCCTTGGGTGTTGTTGGCTCTTTGTTGATCACCCCATTTGAAATTGGGGTGATTTCTCCGACCTAGATTATAAGTATTAGAGTAAGGGTTGTTACGGAAGTTAACTCTGGTCCTCACTCTCCATAGGGTTGCGGGCTTAACAGATGTTCAGGAGGGCAATTTGATGGTGTATGTGTCCCGCCACATTCTGAACAATTGGAGCTTATGTTGTTTATAGGTTTTGTTACTAGCTTCTCTACTTGTCAAGTGAGTGCATCCAGGTTTGGCATTCGGTAGAGTGCTTTCTTTAACTTCATAAGCTCCTGGTTTGTTTGGAACTATCCTTCTTCCTGTCCTACAAAGAAGTTCTTGGCCATGTCTTTGATAAGAGTCGTGGCCTCCCGAATACTCTTTTTCCTAAAAGTTCCTCCAAGCTCCAGATTGAGGAGGTTTTGGTCCTCCTGGCTCAAGGCATAGAAAAATATTTCCAAACAGAACCCTTTATTGAGCCCATGATTTGGGCATCTTCTTTGCAGATTTTTGAAGCGTTCCCATGCTTCTCCGACATTTTCTCCCACTCCTTGAGAGAAAGCCGTATCGGCTCCTTAGCTTGAGAGCTTCCCCTAGGGGGAAATATTGTGATAAGAATTCTTGAGCACAATCCCCCTAGTTAGTGAAATAATGGTCCGGAAAAGAGTTGAACCATCGTAGTGCATTGTCTCGTAGAGACCATGGGAACATCTCCAGTTTGATTGTATCTTCGGGCACCCCTTGTTTCCTAATCGTGCGGCAGATTTGATTAAATCTTGAGAGATATGTATAAGGATCTTCCCGTGGGTAGCCCGACAAAGCTGTCCTGAGTCACTAGGTTAATTAATTAAGGAGAGAAATTGAAGTTTGCTCTAGTGCTCTCAGGTGGGTCGATAGGATTATGTATGTGCCTGGCATCGGGAGTAACATACTCCAGGAAGGTCTATTGTCCATGTAAACTTCATCCATGATTGGCCTTGGTTGAGGACAAGACTCTGCCTCTTGTTCGTGGAATAATAGGTCTAATCCGTCCAACCTTTCTCCTTCTGGTGTTCGTGGTTGTTCCTGGTTTGAGTTTTCCGCCCTTTGCTCAAATACTTCCCTAAGTTGTCGTACTCGAGCATGGAACGATTTCTCCGGTTCAGGATCGAAGGGGATGTCAATGCTCTTTGACCTTCGACTCATAAACCCGGCAATTGTTACTCACAAAAACAATATCCAAGAATATACCAACACGGTTTGCAAAATAAAATTTGAAGTTAGAAAAGAATTTCCTATTCTATCAATCTCTTCCCCTGCAACGGCGCCAAAAACTTGATCGAGGATTTGCAAGTGTACAAATCGTGATAAGTAATAAAGTGGATTTTTAAGTCCGGATTATCGTACCCAAAGGGAAGGATGTAGAATTGAAAATTTTAACCAGCTTATAAAAAGATTTTTGGTTGAAAATATATAAAAACAAAACTGAATTTAAATACTTTGATTTTTTGAAAATATGTGAGAGATAAAATGTTGTTTGAGTAGAAATAAGTTCAATTGATAAAGGTGATTGGAGTTAAGATTTCATTTGATGTATTTTTCACAAGATTATGCCTTAGTTCAATCTAATTCTTTCCTTGTGACAATATCTAATACTCATCCTCTAATGCATGAATTAGCCTTTTTCAAGTGCCATAATTCGTGTGTACACCCTAGCATGGGGGACGGGTGATCCTTTAAGATTTGGGTTGTTTAGTCTAGAGCTAGCATCACACCCACTCTTAACTTGGTATCCTAGGTTTTACACTGGCTTTCGCAAATTATGCAACCCCTAGTTTGATTATCTTATTTTTCCAGTAATTATGCTTCATTTTTCAATCCTTCACATAAATACCTAATATGATAAAATGAAGTGATCAAGTTCATTTTATATTTCAACCCAAGATAGTCAATAAACATTCACAACGTGAAAAAGTTTAAACTAAAACATTGCAAATTAATTCATTACATCAAACTCCATCCTAACTCCAATCAAGGGTTTTTAAGCTTCCATAGTTAAATTGAAAACAATAAAATTAAGAACATGGATAAGAAAAACCAAAAGGATAGCTTGCCTATTTAGACCAAGAATTCAAGGTTGATCTTCTTTTCCCGGTAAAATGTCTTCAAACTCCAAGAGATACCCCAAGCCTTCTTTTCTCTCCTTTTTCTACTCTAGATGAAGAATGGTAATGTAGAATGAAAGAGAAACTGTATGAATATTGGATGATTACAAATGAAGGATCCACTCCTCTTTTATAGCCTCCCAAGGCTATATTTGAATTTTTGAATTTAACTTTCCCATTATTCCTCCAAATAATTAGCCCATATTAACTCTCATGTAACTCCCTATTTTTGAATTTGAAAATAATATAAATCCCCCTCTTAATCCCCATAAAAGACCTTAATCCAAATACAAGGCACACATTCATTCCATTACCCAATTAGTTTTTGTCATAGACCACAATGATAGTAAAAGTAATAATGCCCAA
This sequence comes from Taxillus chinensis, assembly GCA_023512835.1. Lineage (NCBI taxonomy): Eukaryota > Viridiplantae > Streptophyta > Magnoliopsida > Santalales > Loranthaceae > Taxillus > Taxillus chinensis. The sequence continues at coordinate 17,939,534 of CM042092.1, read as the reverse complement.
CACACTTCTTATCTATTCTTAATGTACAAGTAAGTTCTATGTACAAGTAAGTTCTATGTACAATACACTCTAAAAATATACAACTGTAATACTATTTTTTTTCAAGGATTATCTTTAATAGTCTATATAACCTTACAAGGTTTTCCTTGATGGATTATACATCTCCACAGTTCATAGCCTTTTCTTTCTTTCTTTCTTTTCCAAGGCTTATGCTATGGTAGTCTATATAACCTTTCAAAGTTTTCCTTGATGGATAATATATCTCCATAGTTGATAACCTTCTCTTTTTTTAAGTAGACACACTTTATACAACTTGGAACATTGAAATTATTCTACACAAAGTGGGCTATGACTCCAACTCCACCATTCCAACTATCCATTCACCAATATAAAACTATAAAAGCACTTATTCAAGTTTACAATCCATGAAGTGAACACTCATCAAAATATATAGCTCTCAATAAAGTTATGTTCTCACTCATTAAAGGAATCAAGTTATTTATTCAAAAGTTGTCAATTCATTATGGATCCAAGTCTCTGTTCAAACACATGATAATATTATTCCAAGTACATGAGTTTCATGCATGAAATTAATGAGTAACCATTGGTTTTAAAAACATTTCATTCTTAAACATGCTGTATATAAACATTTCAAAGTTTTCATAGTGCATTCATTTCATATTTATTCAACTCTTCTCACATCATAAGCAAATTAATCCATATTGCAATGCCACAACAACTCCACACTTGAAATTTTGCATATCTTTCAGGCAATTGCAACAAAAAGATGAATGTAAATTGTCTAAACCTATTTTCTTCGACGAGGAGGGGCTGGCTCATTATAAAAATATATCATTTGAGTTACCCGTTCACGAAAAACAGTTACAGGAACAGGGTTTGAAGTTGAGGCTGTTTACACACATCTATAAGCTTGCATGCAAGTTGTCATATTTTAACAGATAAAAGGTCCACAGCTTGCATTAACCCATGGATTTTCTGCACAAAATTAAATTCAAACAAACAAAACAAATATTCACAAACAAGATTCGGGTTGTCTCCCAGAAGCGCTGCAGTTAGTGTCATTATCTTGACATTCTCTTCTCTCTAACTTGAAATGTGAGCAAAGTAAAGAACTTCCTTTACTCCAACTGGTTCCACAAACGCCTTTAATATGTGACCATTCACAGTGAAAGGTAGAGAGTTGTCTTGTTGAATCAATACTCCTCCTTTCTCAAAAACCTTTTTTATAACAAATGGGGCAGACCATTTGCTCTTGAGCTTTCCAGGGAAGAGCTTCAACCTCGAATTGTAAAGAAGCACCTTTTGCCCTTCTACAAACTTCTTGAGATGAAGGTGTTTATCATGCCACCTCTTAGTTTTCTCCTTATCTTTTAAGAATATCCGGTGCATGTACATAGAAGCATTGATTCCCTTAATATCAACCATAGTCCATCCAATGTCATTCTTTCTTTTCTTCAAAACCTTCAACAAATGATCCAATCGCTCACCTTGTAATTCAGCTGCTACTATCATTGGCCACTCTTCTTCTTTTCCCATAAATGCAAACTTCAAATGAGATTGCAAGGTTTTCAATTTAACCTTGGGTGTCTTTTCCAATGATGAAATTGGTATAAACACTTTTCCAAGATTCTCAAATCCCTTCTTATGTTGAAACTGAATAATTGGTATAGCCTCCAACGCATGCTTTTCATCTTAGATTTCTTCACTAACAATTTAAGACATATTTTATAAACATAAGCAAGGGATCACGAAATCCCTTAGAATGATTCTCAATCACAGTATTAACATCTCCACTAAATAACCTTGTTCATACTCTGCTTCATGAGGATTTTCAAACTCTATATATATTGAACTTCACTTTGTCCTCACCAATATGCAACTCCAATTTTCCACCTTTAACATCAATTATTGCCCTGTTGTTGCTAAGAAGGGTCTCCCCAAAATAAGTGGCATAGAGCCACCTTCTTCCATGTCCAAAGCAATCAAATCAATAGGCACGATAAAATTCGAATATGTAAAGATACATTTTCAATAATACCCAGTTGCATATTTAATAGACTTGTCACTACGCACTGCAAAGTCACTAAAGTAGGTTGTAAGTTCCCAAGCCCCGACTTGTTGCATGCGAAGATGGAATTAAACTCACATAAGCTCCCAAGTCAGGAGAGCTAAGTTAAATGTAACATTCTCAATGGTGCAAGGTATAGAAAAAGCTCTGGGTCTCCCATCTTTTGAGGTAACTTCCTCTGAATAATTGTACTACACTCCTCTGTAAGTGCAATTGTTCCTTTTTCTCAATTCTCTGTTTTTTGCTTAACATCTCCTTCAAAATACTTGGAATATGAAGGCATTTGAACTATAGCTTCCAAGAATGGGATAGTAAGCTTCAATTCTTTAAGATGCTCTATAAATCTCTTGTATTTCTCATCCCTCTTTCTTTGTTTCAATCTCTCGAGGAAAGGGTATGGGTGGAGCATAGTTCTTCACCACTTTAGGAACTTCAAGCTGTTCCCCCTTCTTCTCTTCTTCTCTGTTCTCAAATACAGGATCACTTTCATCCTTCTTGTCTTGAATTACTTCCTCCACTTGAGGAACTTTCCTCTCTGGTAACTCCTTTCCACTTATTAGCATGTGACTTGCACATACTCCTTTGGGTTTGGCTTAGTCTTACTACGAAGTTCACCAGGATTCCGTGGAGTAAGAGCATTTGTAATTTGTGCAATCCGAGTCTCCAACTTCTTGTTATAAGTATCAAGTCGTCAAGCCTGCTACTAATATCGGTCTCAAACTTATTCAATCCTCTGTTCGGTTCTGTTGCTATATTCTCAATTGCAAACTCCCAGTCAGCCTTCTATTTTTTCCCATATCCAACTCCTTGTGGTTTAGGATGAAACTGCCTGTTAAACTACTGATTATTATGATTGTTCTGCACTGGTACTGCATTGCTGACATTCTAATTACCTTACTTGAGCATTTTGTCTACCCCCCAGAGAAGTTTGGGTGATTTCTCTATCCGGGGTTGTAAGTGTTAGAAAAGGGATTATTCTCAGTGGTCTGTTTTGATTGGCTATGTAGTTGACCTCTTCTCCAACATTAGTTGAATAACCCTTCATTCTTCCTCCATAAGCTCTTAATGGGCACTTATTTAGTTGATGTACCCCTCCACACTCTTGGCAAGAACTATTCACTCTTGCTATATCTGATCATTCAATTTTTTACTTGCTTGGTGAGAGCTTCCAACTTGGCATTCAACATAGTTGAGTTATCCAATTTATTAAGCCGGGTTTTTTTTTTGCCACTCTCTAGTTGGCCATTGACTTTGCTCTTTAGTCAGTTCTTCTATTATGGCTTGTGCTTCATCTGTTGTCTTGGCTGTCAAAGCACCTCTTGCTGCAGCATTAACCATATATTGTTCATCATCTATGAGACCTCCATAGAAAACTTCAATAAGAAGCCAATCCACTAGACTATGGTTAGGACATTTTCTCTGTAATTTCCTGAATCTATTCCATGCTTCACCAAGGGTTTCTCCACTTGCTTGAGTGAAACCAGTGATATTGTTTCTGAGTTTTACTGTTCTCCCTCTTGGAAAGTATTTATAGAGAAACTCTTGAGCACAATCTGCCCAACTAGTAAAATGTCTATCTGGAAAAGAATTAAACCATATTAGAGCATCTTCCTTTAAAGACCAAGGAAATAGCTCTAATCTAACATAATCCTCTGGCACTCCTTGTCTCTTCACTGTTCTACAAATTTGAACAAATCTGGCTAGATGATGATGATGATCTTTCAAAGCTATCCCTCCAAAACTATTTTGTACAACCAGATTGATAAGCTGAGGAGAAAACTCAAAATTGTCTCTCATTAAAGGAGGTGGGTGAATAGGATTCCTAACATTAGATACATCAGGGGTGCGATGATCTCGAACTGGTCTAAGATCTGGCCCTTAAACTTGTGGATGTTGATCCTCCATGACTGAACAAGATTCTACACTTTCTTTCTCCCAAAATAGATTCTGCAAATCAAACTCAGGCTCACTCCAAAATCCAAGAGTAGAATTTGATTCCTCTATGCTGCTATTTGTACACTCCTTTACTTCCTCAAACGTGCAAAGAATGTACGCTCTAGTTCAGGGTTAAACAAATTATCAAACGTTAATGAACGTTTGGTTATTCATTAATCACCTACAAAAGACAACATTGAACACATATCCATATAATACCGCACACTGAGTTTGGTAATTATAAGAGATGCGTTTTCACAATTAATTATAAAATTCACTTTTAACTTCGTTACCTTCCCCGGCAACGACGCCAAAAACTTGTTAGCAATTCTTTAAGTGTACGGATCGTTACAAGTAATAAAGTGGACCTAAGTCCGAATATCATACCCACAGAGAAGGTGGTTAAGTGAAAAGTATATTTTGTAATTCCATAATTCGAGTTGAAGAGTGGTTTTGTAATAATTAGAAGTTTTAAAATTGTATTTGAAATTAACAAAGCAATGTAAATGATCTTATGGAAGAAGTAGGGATTTAGACTTCAATTGATGTAATTTATTCATTCCAAGTTCTTAAAGCATGTTAATTCATAATTTTCCATTCTTGTCTAAAATCCAACACCTTTGCATGAACTAGCCTCTTTCGAGTGATCTAACCGTGTGTATACCCTAACTTGGGGAACGGGCAACCCATTAAGTGCTCAAGTTGTTTGAGTGTAGATTGACATCACACCAACCATAACTAAGTTACAAGCAAGATTACTAGCTTTCGTAAATTATAATCTTTTCAAGTCAAATCTCTTAACTATCCGGTTATCAATGTCTTCTTTCGATCCATAATTGAATAACCTTAAACAAGAATCAAGATGGCCAAACCTAATTCTCACATATAAATTCAAGAGATTTGATAAACAAGAAGGGAATCTAAATTAACATACCAAAAGAAAGGAATTCAAAAGCTTACATCAATATCCATCCTCCTCCCATAGAGGTTTAAACTACCATAGTAATAAACAAAACAATTGTTCTTGCCATGAGAGCCCAAAACGCTTCTTCTTTCTTTCCCCCAAAAAACTGATCCCCATATCACATTAATTTCCCCCTTTTAAATCTCATTCCTGCATGTGAGAACCATCCAACCGTCAATAACTGTTCCCACCATTATTTTGAATTCATTTCCCTCTCAAAATGGTTGATAGAGAGTCATCAGATCCTTTAATGAAGTGATCTAAGCTGTACAGGTAGCATCTGAAGGAGTTACGTGGGTCTACAGTACACGTCGTGCAGAAACTTCACGTGGTCGATTGATTTGGTCATTTGAAATTCATTGACATGACCAAGCAATTTCACATGACCAAAAGTTCCCGAGAGCTTGATCGATTCATTTGGCTCTGTCAACTCTTTTTGGTCATTTCAAATTTCAATTGACCATTCTGCAGATTGTTTTTCACTCCTTCCTTCTTTCTTTAGTTCTTGTACTCAACCTGTTTTCTATTCAAAAACAACACAAACACTACAAAAGGATCTACAATTGCTATGTTAGGGGGTTAGTTCATTAATCAATCAAATCCATCAAAATAATGATCAAAGCATGATTATTTCTCTTATAATCTCCATTTTTTTGACATTGAATTATGGTTGAAAAAACCCCTAACACCTAGCCCTTCTTCAATAGGCGTCTTCCACCCTCAAGACGCAATGGCACGCATGAACCGACGGTGATTCCTCTCTCTCTCTCTCTCTCTCTCTCTCTCTCTCTCCCTCTCCCTCCTTCAAAAGTGCAATGACGACTAGGGTTTCTCCCTCCCGAAAAATACCATATATATATATATATATATAACAAAGAAGACATGCTACACTAGGTCGATATGGCCTAAAACACTCGTCGACCTCGCATCGACCTCCGCTACTTCGGATTACTAATGCTATGGGAGCTAGTAACACGATAGATTACTCTGGACTATCGAGGCTTGCTCCGTTCTAAGGGATCGCTCGGATCCTTACTCTATGCTAAGGAATCGGTTGGATCCTTACTCTGTGCTAAGGATTTGACCATGATGATCCAGATTTGACCACTCTAAAATACTAGAAAACTTATAAAAGCCAAAATTTTAACACCATAAGGCACCTCTTAACCTTTAACTCTCTGAACTAGGACACAGGTCCTCATAGTAGAACACGACATAAAATTTGGTTTTGGAGGTGAAAGAGTATTTTTTTTTTTTTTTTGGAAATCCGAGAGTGGCAAACCTCCTATGGGAGTTTGGTCGGTGTAGCTCTTGTCAATACGTACAAATCAAAAAGGGCCTAAATCAGACTACTGTGAGCAAAGTTATGGCCATTTGAAGTTTTCGTCAGAAATTACAGTTAACGAAATCTAGAAACCTGTAGATCTGGCCATAGAAAAAATGATTGAGGCTTGCTTGATGCTCGAGACATGCTCGAGCCTCAGGCTCGAGCACACTTCGAGCAAGGAGGCTCGAGCAGCGTGCTCGAGGTGTGCTCGAGCCTCTACTCGACGCCTGCTCGAGCTTGAGGCTCGTGTATATTCGCTTGAGCCCCTGCTCGAGCTTGAGGCTCGTGTATCGCTCGAGCCCTCTGCTCGAGCAGGTGTCGGCGCAGGCTCAAGCAGCTGTTCAAGCATTGATTCGAGTGTGCGCCAAATCGTAAAAAATGATGATGTGACTTATTCCATGTCAACCTGGGGACACAAAGATGTGGCAACGCTTCCATGTTACCTTTGTCAACAACGACTTAACTGCCTCCTTTGATCTAAAAGGCCCCACCGTCCTCATCAATGACTCTCGGTTTGAAAGCAACCACCGTGTACGGTGGCTGCATCTCCATGTTCTACAATAAAACCACCTACACGTGAGCCGAGACCCGCCGTCGATGCCTCCAACTGGCATCCTCTCTTACCTCCATTACCGGCGTTGCGGAGGCCACTTGGTCTCCTGTCATCATCCCTAACATCCCAACAATGTACGAGCTCCACTTCACGATCCCGCGTCCGGCGCCATCCTCAACTTCATCAACATGCACCTCGATGACCGCACCATCTCCATCCTCCTTGTATGCTACGAATCCAAGCTCATCTTTGTCAACCTCCATTCTCACTCCTTCGTCCTCCATGTGCTCTCCCTTTTCCACCATCCATGCGTCGTCCACTTTTCGTCCTCATCGACGACGATTGCGAGCAAAAAGTAGCACCCATCTCCGATAATGAAGTTGGGGATGTTTTTCACGGGATGTACGAGGGCATGGTTATGGACGGGGCTGGAGAGCAAGTGTGAGCTAATAGTCCTCAACTACACTTCCGAAACGACATTATCTTCTAAGGGAGTGGTCCACTACCACCGAATTCGGTTACCATGATGGGTGTGGATGCTTCCGGAGGAGGAAGATCGGTAACCCCATGATGGGTGTTTTATGTTCTTGTGCTAGGTTGGGTAAAAACTAGATTAAAAAAGAAATATCGGTGCATTGCTTTGTAACCAAAAGGGCACAAGCTCCTGAAAACTTCGATTTTCTAGGGCTGACATTGATAAACTTTTGCAAACTAGAAATCTTGAATATCGAATAAGAGTGTTTGATTTAGTTTCAAAAGGAAATTAACATCATGTTGTGGAATGTTCTCATTTCGATTTATGCTCAAAAAAGCCTCTCAAATGTAGCTTTAGCTCTCTTTATGGAACTACATGCATAGGGATTAATGCCACACTCTTTTACGTACAATTGCAAGTTCACTCCCAGCATGTGGAAGTGTTAGTTCGTCTCATATTGGAAGTCAAATCCATACTCATATCATCATCAAGTGGATTCTCTAATGAATTTACTCATAATCCCTTGCTTGACATGTACTCTGATTAAATGTGTATTAATGGATTCTGCATACATGGTCTTTAACAAGATCCCAACAAAAAACATTTTAGCTTGGAATTCTTTGATTAATTTGTGGCTTTTCTCGTAATGGTAATTCAGTTGAAGCAATCAATCTTTTTGATTTGGGTCTTGAGATGGACAGAGTTACTTTCACAAGTGTGATTCAAGCTTGCTCTCATTAGTGCTATTTGAAAAAGGAAAAATGGGTGCATCATAAGCTCATTACATTTGGTTTGAAGGACTTTTACATTAATACCACTCTCATTGACATGTATGTTAAAGTGCAGACACCTTAAGAGAGCTGAAAGAGTTTTTAATGGCATACCAAAATCTAAAAGGAGTGTGGTTTCCTGGAACCCCATGATAGCTGGTTATGGGATGCATGGACAAACAAATGTTGTAATCTCCCATTTTTCTCGGATGATAGGATCAAGAATACACCCAAACAATGTGAGTTTCTTCAACATTCTATCTGCTTGCAGCCACACAGCATCAGTGGAACAAGGGAAATTTCATTTCAACTTGATGAGGGATTTTGGTATTGATCCCATATCGGAACATTTTGTTTGTATAATTGACCTTCTAAGCCAAGGTGGTGATTTAAGCGGTGCCTATAAAATTATTAGCTCAATGTCTTTCGCGGAAGATGCTAGCATTTGGGGCGCTAGTGTGAAGTGTCTCAATTTAAGGAATGCGGAAAATCCCTGCATTGCACACTGAGAAAAAACCATACATGGCTATTTAGGATTGGCTTATGTTTTTCTTCGTTTATAGGAGCGTATGGTGGAAAGTGTCTCAATTTAAATATTTTTTATAGGTTCAATATGGTGGGTGATCTACTACTTGTTCATTTCTTAGGTCTAATGGTTCATACTTTTTGGTCTGCCCCTTAGGAAAATTCTCACGCGAATAGTAGGAAATACTTTGGATTTGTTAGATTTTATAATATTTAGGTGGGTACACTTTCTAAATTGAAAATGTGATTGTCATAATTTAATTTGATTAATTTGTGAATTGTGTTCCAAAAATATGTGATTTTGTAGTTATTTTTAAAAATTATTTTATTTATTTTTTGTTTTTAAATTATTTATATTAATTTTTTTACATTTTCTTTGACTAACCATTTTATTTTATTTTTTTATAATCTTTATGAAACTTATTTTTAAAAAAACACAAAGGCATTCACTTAAACTAAATCAAATAAAATTAATTCAACACAAATATCAATAAAAATTTAAAATCATCAAAACAAAATATAAAAATAAAAACACATGGGAAACAGCCCCTTAGTGGTGGTGTTTGATATTATGGTTTAAAATTGCCATTCAAGATTCACAAAATTATGAGTCCAATAAGAGAAAGAAAAAACATGTTTAATACGCAAGATTTGATAATTTAAATTAAAACATGAATATAGTGTGGGTATTTGAGCTCATCTCTTTCGGTCAAACTGAATTTAAATTTAGATTTGTTTTAGAGTTTAATTTATTACTTTATGTTTTCTCCCTCCTCCACTTCTCACCTCCGTCTTACTTTATTTTTTAATTAATTTGTTTACAGATAATTTTTATTGATGACAAGAAAACGAAGTACACAGATACGAACGTGTGATGCTGAGATACAAAACCATAAATAAAGTAAGGGTTATATAAAAAAATACAATATAAATTGGGTTGACCATTGTCAGATCTAAAACTAAGACCAACAGGTTAGTACAAAGAGAACAAATGGCCGACCCAAAAGCAAAGAACCAGCCTAAATAAAAACAACATTTGAGGCTGGGGGAGGAGGGCTTAACTCCTCCACCTTACTTTATTTACTTAAGTTTTATAATTAAAATTGTGTACTACGCATAATTTTTTAAAAAAAAATTGTAATTATTAGAATGTTATTCACATAGCTAATCTTTGTTATTGAAATATTTAATAAGATGATATTATTTTTAAAAATAAAATTATTTATGAGTATTTATAAATTTAATTGAATTTATAATTTTTAAAAAATAATTATATTTTTTAAAAATAATTATAATTTCAAAAATAATATTCCAAGATTTGATGGTAAGAACCTCAAAAACATTCATCCAAAACATAAAAAAAAAAAATTAACAATTATTCTAATCAATTATGCAGTCGGTGCCTCCTTTTATTCAAAACATTCATTTTTTTTAACAACCTATCCATATTGCGGTGTTGCACCAAATTGCTCCTATATTTATAATTTATAATAATTAACAAATCCCCCTTTCAATTGCCTTATTTCTTTACATTTCTGGGGTTTGAGGAATTGTTTGGAATGAAAGGTGCACGAACCAAATCAGTGACCGACATTATGGTAAATTAAATGTTGGTATGGTTTTTTTTAGAGATAATTAAAGCATACCATCAGGTAGAACCAAATCAGTAACCGATCTCTTCTGCAATCTTCAAGAATTGTGTTTAGTTCGATGTCAGGTTGGCTGGAGAGAGATTGGTTAGAGGTGATAGGGAATGAAAGTGAAGGGTGTTTCGGGTTGGTGAATATTTAATTTCAGCACACTAATAAAATACAAGGTATAATGTTAATAATACTAATAACAATAGCATTAAAAAAAGTTTTTTTTTTTAATGTCAATGGTAATTTATTTTTGAGTTTTAAAGTAATTGGTTGCGCGCGCTTGAAGGGAAATGTTGACATGTATGGGAAAATATGTGGTCTGATTCTTGTTTAGATCTGCACTTGATGTCTTTCGCAGCTGCTCGGGCAATGGTGCGTGCATTGTTGCTCGGTATATATACACTCCATTGTGTTGTTGGAAGGCCACAAATTGCCAAAACTAGTAAGGTTATCATTTTTTTTTTTACATTTGGTTTAGTTTAGGTCAATCCCGGGGCCGGAAACTAGGCCTCATCAACTGTTACTGCCGCCTACACGGTAAGCTGGGTTATGCTTTCTCTGTTTTGGCTAGGATGTTGAAACTAGGCCACTCGCCCAACGCCTGGACATTATTCAGCACACACATGAGGGGGGGGCTCTGCAGCAGCGACCGAACACCCCAGCCCGTGCAATTACTTTACCAAATGGTGCGGGATGGATGCGAGCCTAATGTGGGCAACGGCTCGGCTTGTGTAAATTTGGGCAAAACGCTGCCGCTATCTGGGTGCTTTGGATGATGGAAGAGAGAGGGTGTCGCCCCGATGTAATCACGTATAGCACCATCATCGATTGCCTCTCCAAGGATAGGCTCCTGAATGAGGCTTCCCGCCTCCTCACTGAAATGACTGAGAGAGGCATTTCCCCTGATACCATCACCTACACCTCCCTGATTCAAGGCATGTGCAAGCTAGAACGTTGGGAGGAAGTTATGAGGCTGTTGAATGAGATGGAGAGTAGAGAGATCAAAATGAATGTGTACACCTTTACCGTGTTGGTTGACTCGCTGTGTAAGGTTGGTAAGATTGTTGAAGCTGAACTGGTTTTTGAAGCAATTAATGAACAGGGCCTAGAGCCTAGCTAGCATTGTAACCTATCGTTCTCCCTAATGGATGGGTACTGTCTGCAAGGGAACATGGAGAAGGCATTGAATGTCTTTAACTGCATGACTCGTTGGGGCTGCTTGCCAACCATTTATAGTGACAACTTCCTGATTAATGGATTTTGTCAGAGTAAAAGAATGGAGAAAGCCATGGAGCTGCTTGATGAAATGGCTCAAAAAGCGTTAGTCCTTATGTTGTCTCTTTCACCACTCTTATCACCTTGTGCCGTTTGGGCCAGTCCTCAGTGGCCCTAAGCCTTCTTCAAGTAGTTCCGAACATTGTTACATATTCTTCTTTGCTTGATGGCCTGTTCAAGAATTCACTGTTTGAGGAGGCTATGAAATTGTTTAAGGTGATAGAAACACATCATGACATTCTTAATATAGTGACATACACCATTCTTATTGATGGCTTGTGCTCAATAGGGAAACTTGGCGATGCAAATGAACTCTGTTCTAGCTTGAAAGATAAAAAGTTACAACCCAATTTCTGTACATACAAAATAATGATCAAAGCGTTGGGTCAAAGTGGGCAGCTAAATCAAGTAATTGATTTGCTTGAAATAATAAAAGAGTGTGGGTGTATCCCTACAGGTGTCACATATAATATAATTATACTGGGACTATGATTTATCAAAGGCAAATCAATTTATTTACAGAGGAGTCAAAAGTGGTTTCTTTACCGATTGGTGTTTAAATGAACTAGTATTGATTGATAAATTAATTTGCTCTTTTCTGGATGTTGTTTATTAACTCAGATCCAAATGAGTTAGGTGAATAATTAGAGCTCAAAATGTGTTATTGACCATTCTCACGTGTGTTCTAATGTTGTGATGTTTGAGTTTCAACTATGAACACTGAATTGATCATTTTATTGGTTAGTTTTCAGTAAATGTGTGTGCTTATGATGTGGACTTGTGAATTTTTATCCTGCAAAGTAGAGTACAAGTACACTTGGCCTTTTCTTTCATACAATGCTTTATTTAATTGCATTTGTATTCGTATGCAAATTAATTTCATAATGAAATATACCAAATGTTAGATATTTTTAAGTTTTAACCTTTAGTCTGAAAACTTAAATATTTAAGATGTCATAGAAACGTTTGGACAATTGTAAAGAGTACATAAGCACTGCCATTGTCTTATGGGTGTTGTCGTTTGGAGTAATACATACTAGGTTATGAATTTTATTTGAGTCATAACTTGTAGAAGAGATTTGCAACCATTTAGGCTTTAAATGAAAAGATAGCTGAATCATTTCTTCAAGTTAGGATTTTCTTTTATTTTACGTTGTGATTTGAATATCAGATAAATAAAAAATTGTGTTAATTTGATTTTTTTTAATATAGAGAAGTTCTTCTGGGTTGGTTTTGGATAAAGATGCTCATTTATTGATCACCCATAAAAGAAATTAGGGGTTATGTGCATGATCATGCTAAATGGATAATTTTATGAAATGAAACTTGAATGTGTAAGTGTTTGCGTTTTTTATTTTCGATTGAGTGGTCTTATTTTGGAATCTAAAGTTTTATTTATTATTTTATTATTATTATTATTATTATTATTATTATTATTTTGGAGGAGGGAAAGATTGATTTTTTTTTCAACAGAAAAGAAAAAAATTACAAGAGGGAATAAAGAAACAAATAAAAGAAAAGACAGCGGGACCTTACTTTCCTGGAGGAAGCACTGCCTGGACAGCAGGGAACCACCTGCATAGAGGAAAGGGAAGAGGCAACAAGAAAAAAAAAGAAAAAAGAGAAACCTTACCTGTGCACGGTAGGGGAAGTTCCCACAGCAATAAAGACTGGGTAGCTGCGCCCAAGACCCCATGCGCCGCTGCATGCCAGAGTAAGGGTCCCACAGCAGAACAATCAACCCCGGGAAGCAGGCCTAATACCCCAAGCACAGAGAAAAAAATGCAGCAGGGCCAAGGAGGAAGCCCTTCCCAAGACAGTAAAGAACCACCTGCAAAAGAAACGAGAGAAGAAAACAACAAGAAATAAAAAAGGAAATAACATACCTGCACTCACCGGAGGATATGGTCCTCAGCAGAACACAATCCACGAGAGATCCAGCTAGAAGCTGACCCAGAAAAGAGCCCAGGAGATACCAGCGGCTACCTCCAGAAAAAGAGGACCCACGGCAGAAGGAGAAATAGAACCAGAGGATGATCAAACAGGCAGCCACACAACCCGCAGGCTCACCATGCAAAACGAATCTTGCAAAACCAATAAACATAGACACCAGAAGGGAGCCAACCCCTGGCCCAATCAAAAACAGCCCCACAGAGAAAGGACGCCAGAAAAATGCAAAACCCACAAGGGGAAGAGACCCTCAAGAGCCCAAACCCATAATGACCAGCAACACAATAAGTAGTCAAGGTAGGGGATGCCCAGGCAGGCCCCAAACAAAGCAGTTTAGAGGTGATAATATCTTTAAAAGTCGATTGCAAAAAAAAATCACTCTGCATTTAATTGAAATAATTTTGAAGTGTTATACCATCTCTCTTTCCAAGTCTCAATTGTCTTTCTTTACCAATATAATTCTGATAATTCCTTTCATCCAAACATAAATTTTTAATACCCCTACTTTAACAACTAAAAACTAGAAATTTTTATCCATTCTTATTTAGATCCAATCTTCTCTTCATACTAGATTTAATCTTTTATTATCTCATATACCTTATTTTTTAAGACTGAATGATTATGTTTAATACAAATACTTTACAATTTATATTTCTTTTTGGTTGTAAAATTACATTTAGCTTAATTTTACAATTTGTTTTCACTTAAAGCCTAAATTTTATTGGACTCTTTGATATGCTTTTTTCGATCCCTAATTTATAACAAACATACGTATACCATCTTTGGAATCTATCATCTACGGTTAAAATTTCCTTTCAGACATTTTTACCTTCTATAATTTCTATAATACTCCTACTAACCATCTAAATTATTAAATTCTTTACTAATCTCAATAACCTCAACTACATTACCGCAATCAACATCATCACTATTACTCACAACAATTACATATTATCTTATCTTTTCTGTTTTATATTCTATCTATTGTATTCATGACCAACAAATATAATAATAATTAAAATGATAAAATCAATACCAATGATACTGGAAATTGCTTCAAAAACTTTATTTAACCGATTAACCGATTCTGATGTCTTTTGTAGATGCAGAACCGGGAAAAGGAAGAGCGATTAATCGGAAGTAACGAAATCGCTGGCTGTGCATATGCAGAGAAAAGGAAGAGTGATCTGGGACGGCTAGATCTAAATCTCGTTGCAGAATTTATGTTTATTTCAGACTCGAAAACAGGAGGACGTAAAATTTCGGTGCCGAGAAGGGGAGGACGAAAAGGGAGATCATTTATGTTTATTCCAATGCCGGAAATACTTATAGTACATTTAATCACAATAATTAGGATGTGAAATATATATAATACGATAAATAAATTAAAATAGTTGATCACAATCTCGGTCCCTCTCCATGGTCTCTTGTTCATCCATGGTATCACATAGTACTGTCCCCTTTGTCTCCGGCAAAAACACCACGAACATCCCACAAATTAGGATCACCACCCCCATTACACCGTAGAACAAAACCCGGCCGCCGTCCCCCGCCCCAGTTGCCGCAAGCAAAGGCCCAAACGCGCCCCCGAACACCTGCATCTGCCTTACCGCTGACGTGGCGGAGTTCCTCACGCACGTTGGAAACAGTTCCAAAGTGTATATCAGCAGAACTGACGACGCTGTGCATGCACAGAGAAATGAAACCAGCTCCGCCACCACCCGCAACCCTCGCCACCCGACGCCGAGAGCCGCGCAGATCGCGCTAGACACGCAGCTGGCTACTGTAAACCCAAGCAAAGATGAACGTCTCTTCCACTTGCCGATGAAGCAAAAGGCCAGCAAGGCGGAGGGGATTTCGGAGAGGGCGTTGAAGGTGACAGCAAGGTATGAGCTGAAGCCGAGGTTGCCAACACCGAGGGGCATGCCGTAGTAGACCAAGCCGATGCCGAAGGCGATCGGCACTACCAGCAGCAGCCGCCGGACCCCCCCATCCCCTCTCCAGCACCTCGTAAAACCTCGGCTTACTTGAGCGTGCCGATATTATTGCCTCTGACAGCATTTGACTTAAAACGGCGTCATTGTCCGACAGTAACGGTGCTATTGTTTTCAGGGTCCCTACAGCCTCCTTTGTCCTACCCTGCGTGTATAGCCACCTCGGCGACTCCATCGCCATCCAATACAAAATCGGACAGTAGACGGCGGCGGGAATAGAAGTGATGAGGTAGAGATACTTCCAGGAGGCTGCTCTGTTAAGGTAGGCAATTCCGGGTAGGGACAGAAACCCCAGGGTGAACTCGAAGAATCCTAGGATTCCCACCCGACCACGCCACTCCTTGCTAACAATCTCGGAGGACAGGACTAGGAAACAGGTACCGATGGACGAGCGTCCGAAGCCGCTGACAAAGCGGAGGGCGGCGTAGGTCCAGACGTTGGAAACTAGGGAGATGAGGATAGCCGGCGCGGACATGGTGGCGCAGGAGAGGACCATGAGGTTCTTGCGGCCAAGTGAGGAGTCAGCTAGCGGCGCCAGGAAGAAGCCCCCGAGGAGGCTGCCGAGGAAGAAGGCCGAGGCGGGGAGGCTTCTAAGAATGGAGGTGGCGCACTGGAGCCTCCAGTCGGATACAAAAGTTTGGTGGCTCCAGCCCCCGTCCCAGGCCCAGCTCCCCACAGGGAGCTTGCAGATGTTAGCGGTTGGTGTGCACGCTCCTCCGTCGTCTGCGGCGCAGTGCCACGTTGGGACAGCGTCGGTGAAGATGCTGATGAAGGTCTGCTGGCCGTCGAAGAAGTATGCGAGGGACAGGAGGGTTACTTGGAGGAGCTGGGTCCGCTGAAAGGTGTGCGTGTTAGTTAAATTTTTGTGGTCCATTAAGTCGTCGATGGATCGAACGTGGGATTGTTTCTTCTGTATTTTATTCTGCTGCGACAGGAGAGGGCTGCCGTCAACCATGTTTTTATTTCAAATATATAATATATAATAATAATGAAAGAATATAGAACAATAATGAAAGTTTATTTGCACTGGGCAACTTGGCGCTCGTTGTCATAAATATATAGAAAGGGGGGGGGGGGGGGGGGGGCGTGCGGAAGAATTATTGGTTATGTTTTCATTACTGATTAGTATTTTTTTAAATAGAAATATTTAAAAAAATAATCCTTTTCACATATCGGATTTACATAACCTGATTTGTCAAGCATATCATATTAGGAGGAAAAAAATATAAATAAATTAAAATAGTTTATATTAGTTATAATTTTGTTGCAATGATTGCTCATATGAAAAATAATATATATTATATATATAAGAAATGATATATATAATCGACTCGCGAAATTGTGGTAAAATCGTAACTAATATGATCGATTGTGATTTACTTCTATTTTTTCTCTCTTCCGATGTTATAATATACTAACACATCATTATAGTTTTCTACTAATTACGGAATTTCGATAATGCCTAACATTATCATATATGTATATATATAAATGATTTATACAATTAGTATTGAAATGAAACTGTGACCAAAGTATACCATCATAATTTTTTTCCCCTCTAATTACTACATCATTATAACTATTCATCGATTAAATAATTTTGATTATAGTGGTCATCTCTCTCTCTCTCTCTCTCTCTCTCTCTCTCTCTCTCTCTCTCTCTCTCTCTCTCTCTCTCTCTCATATTTAATTGAATGACTAATTTATCATTATATTATTTCAAATCGTATTAAATGTGGTGGACGTAATGCCACACCTTGCAATCCCCTTATTTACTCTGATCCATAATAAGGGGAAAATATAAAGTTTACGTGGACAAAGTTTATATGGGACCGCATACGTGGTGCCGCCGTGAAAGATATTAACGTTTTGTTTTATTTTTTTCGAATGAACAGAGAGATCGTCATTAATTTTTGTCCACACATTAACTCATCAAGCCTTTGGATTCTTAACAATAAATTAGGAGTGATATCCAACCTGTCCTTAGTGAGATTGATTTATTATCATATTCCGTTTTACTAACAGAATATCAAATTCTAAAATCGTACCTCACATTATGTGTAGGCAGGCGGCACAAAATACCCCGTCCTTTAGCAGGATTGGCGAAGAAGGTTTCATCTGCCCATATTCCGCTACCATTCCTTATTAGTTTTGTTCATATAAACAATGTTGGCTAAAATCAAACTTCTATATCATTTTTAACCCAAAAATTAGCAAAACTAATTTAATTTATAATAATAAATATCATTCAATATATCAAAAATTATAAACAATAACTAAAAAAAATTAGATAACAACATTTAAAATATTATACAATTATAAATATAAATGATTAAAATTAAACGGGACAAGAGTGGGGCAAGGTACCACCTCTATCTATTACCCCTCCCTGCCCCAGCGTAGATGAGGGATCAAGTTTTAAAATTGTCTCCCGCTCTTGCTTAGGCTGGGTAACCCGCATCGCATAGCGGGAGTGGGGCAAAAAATGGGCGGGATAATGTGTTCGAATACCCATTGCCCACCCCTATGATAAATATAAGGATAAATGGTTATGATACATGTGTGTATCATAGGTATGCAGATCCATGCATTATTGCAAATAGGTAAAGGAAAAGAGAAATGGATATATGTATGAAGTTCTAGACTTTGCAAATCCCATATCGCTGGGAGGGAAACGAAATGTGTCTTAAAGAGAGCATAGATACCTCTTATATGCAACGCATGAAGTAATAATATTGGTGAAATACATAACATGATGTATGCAAACCACAAAACAAAACACAAAGAGGAAACACATATGCCCATATCGTAAACAAGACATTATTTCATACTTGATGAGACAAAACTCGTATTTGCATAACTTAACACCACCAGCGGCGTGCTCCTCACATTTAACTAGATCGGCACGTATAAATTCTGAAGGGCTCTCATCTATCTCCAGTACAAACTGTCTTGGAGCCTTCCCATCTACACAATCTATGCTTTCCACGCTATCCTAGGGGTGGATCTCATTAAAGTACGAGTTGGTAGTGGAGATTGGCTTGCTGTGTAGATTCTTAAAAAAGGATAGTGGGAGAGTGGAGCTCTAACATTAGCCATGTTTGGATGGAGGGATCATAGAGAACTTGTGGAAGGTTTCTAGACCACATCTTTATAATACTTGGTCAGATAAGACATTGTTAGTAAGAGGAAATGTGAACTTATGAGTGTATTGTTAGCCAAGCATGTTGATTTGTTTGCTCTTCAGTGTTGAATGGGTGAGTAGGTACAAGGTGTCCTGGTTTGGAAAACCATGTGTTGCCTTAACCTTAGTGTGGCATTTTTTGTTTGGTTCATCTTTTTGGGGACGAAAAGTCTAAAGGTGGGAAGGTTGTTAGGATACTTCCAATTGCTGAGTTTGAATGGTGTTGGTGAATGCATGATGTGGTATGTCTAAGTTTTATTTTCCTGAGGAGTCCCATTTTTTAGTATTGAGTTGTTTGTGCCTTGAGATGAGCTTGTTTGTACTATGTGTTTGTGCTTGACCTACCTATGTGCTGAGTTAACATACGAGTAAAGTTATGTTGTTATGTATTGTGAGTATGTGAAATATATATTAAGCTATGCAAATACGAGTTTTATCTCATCGAGTATGAAATAATGTCTTGTTTATGATATAGGCATATGTGGTTCCTCTATGTGTTTTGTTTTATGTTTTGCATACACGGTGTTATGTATTTCAATTATATTGTTACTACAGAGACCTGTGTTTGGGGTTGTTTTATAAGATAGTCGTTATTTGGTAAGGCAGATACCATTTTGGTATTGTGCTCGACAATACGAGCATTTTGGCTGTAATTGGGTCCAATTTGGAGTTCAGGACCCTGGAAGGGAAGTTATGTAATTTTGGGTGTTTGTTAATTAAGGAATTAAGAAAATATAAATAGGAGAGAAAGAGAAAGAGATAGAAAATAGGTCATTTGTGTTCCTATCTTTGGAGAGAGCATAGAGAGGGTGTAGAGCGTGGAAGTAAAGGAGTTTGCCAAAATTAGAGCTTGGAGCTTGGACTTTGGGTTGATTCCTCTGTGAATCCTTATCTAGTAGGTGTTCCTAATCTTCTATCTCGTTTTTGTTCTTGAGCATGTGTGATTTGGGCATAAATCGTGAGTTGTAGCATGAACCCTAGATTTTGGGGAAACCTAATTTTGGGATTAAAATCTGTAAGGCAGAGTCCAATCCTTTAAGGTAGAGTCTGAATCTTCAAGGCAGTAATTCTATGAATTTTCGAGGCAGTGTTCCAAAGAGCTTCGAGACAGATTTCTACGGATCTTCGAGCCAGCAACTACAGGTCAGAACTTCGGGTCAGGATCTTCGAGGCTGGGCTTCGAGCTTCGAGGCAGGGTATCTGGAAAGCCTTTCGGGGCTGATCCTTTTGAGCTATTTCTATTATCTTCCAATCCAAGTATGAAATTTTATTGTTTGCTTGGCATGAAATATTATGTGGTATGAACACGATTGGGGGTCTAGAACCTCATGGTTGTCGGAGGCCTTGATTATAGGGTTTTATTGGTTGGATTAGCTAGTCAACCGAGGTCCCATGCAGGGCTGACTGATAGCCGAGGTCCCCTATATGGCTAGTTGATAGTGAAAGGTCCCATGAGTGGCTACTTTTATGCTATGGTCCCACTGTGGCGAGCAGGCTGTAAGAGCCTTACCCTGTGCTGATCAGCTGAGTTGTAAAGTCTGTGTGACTTGATTGTGTGTTGTAAAGTCTATGTGACATGATTGTGTGTTGTAAAGTCTGTGTGACTTGATTGTGTGTTGTAAAGTCTATGTAACTTGATTGGGTGAACCTTGTGGGTCTATGCTTTGATTATACTGCATAGTACTAGGTTATGTGAACGTTGTTGTGCGTGTGTTTTCATTGGTATTACATAGGAAATTGTGTGTATTATTATATAATTATACATTCATTGCAAATGTATACACGGGTAATGTGTTATAGGTCACCTACTGAGCCTTTGTGCTCACCCTACGCTGTTGTCTTAATTTTTAGGTTCAGGCAGGAGGTGGCCTTGGGGTTTGCCGTCAAGCAGATTGAGCAAACCAGACCCTTTTTGATGTATCGGACTATGTCCATTTTGTGTATTTTGTATTATTTATACATTCTTTCTAGACATAGGTCTGTGGTTATTGTACTGTATCTTATGATATGTATGATATTATATGACGATATTTTCATTCAGTTGCATGGTTTTGAGAGTACAAGAATACTCTTGTTGTATGATTGTACAGGTGCATTCGGGCAGCACCCGTTGTGGGTCCTTTTTGGTACTATTAACCAACCCCTTACCCTCAGGTGCGGGTATGGGGTAGTCATGTGCCCGATTTTGGGTCTCCTGGAGTTGGGGGCATGACAGTTATGACATGTGTTGCATATGCTAGATATTATGTTTTATGTGTGTGAAGGAGTTATATGTATCAAGTGTGATCTTATGTCATTCCTTGTGTTATTTTATGAGTTATTGTGTAGTGTGCTTGTTGTTTCTTGTGGTTTGAGTTCAAAGAGACTCGAGACCCAAGATAGCTTTTTAAAGGGCAAAAAGTCTTTTAGGGGGGGAAAATGTGAGGACCCTTATCCTTGGTCTTAGGGGTGGACCTTGTTAGAGTACGAGTTGGGATAAATAAATATTAGCATGAGGTTAGGCTTAGAAAATTTGGAAGTTTGACTTTATTTAGGTTTGTTTTGAAGTTCGGGACCCCGTGGAGCATTGTTGGGTAATTTGAGTATTTTGGGTATTTTGGTAATTTAAATACATAAATAATATTGGAGAATATAATTTGTTTTATATTAATAAAAAATATTAATATAATATATATATATATATATAATATTAAAAGGAAAAAAGAAAGAAAAAAATAAAAAGGAAGAGGTAGAACATTTTCCATCGGAGCACCAGAGGGAGGAAAAGAGAGAGAAGGAGAGCCACTGGAGAGAAGAGGAAGGAGAATCCGTGGAGTCAGAACACGAGGAGCAAGAGTCTTTCAATCTAATCTGCAAAACAAGGTAGGTTATTATATTTCCTTGTACCCATCTTTGTTTGGGAATATTATAGAGATTGGTTAGGGAGATTTAAGGTTAGAACCCTATTCATGCATTTAGATATGGTATTGTGCGAATGCATAAGATATGTGAAATAGTGATTTTTGTGGCTTAAAAACCTTGTTTAGGGTGTTAGGATTCGAATTAGGGTCAAAACCAGGTGAAAAAGTGCATTTGAGATGGTGAAGTCGAATCTTGTTGTCGACCTGTATGGTTCGACATGTACAGTTCAACTTGGTGTATGGGACGACTTGGTCGAGTCAAACTAGATGGTTTGATCTAGGTGGATTTTCTTTTGTTTTTGTCCCCTTTCTTCACAGTCGGATTCCTAGAGTTTGTGGAGACTTTGAGAACTTGTTTTGGGGTATTTGAGGTGTCTTGAACTGTACTTTGAGAGGTTTATGTGATATGTAATCTTATATTGGACATAAGTATTGAGGACTCATTGAAGGGACAATCCTAGAGTGGACATAAGTATTGAGGTCACATTGAAGGAATAGTCCTAAAGTGGACATGAGTATTGGGGTCTCATTGATGGGATAGTCCTAGAGTAGACATGCTTATTGAGATCCCATTGAGGGGACAGTCTTAGAGTGGACATGAGTATTGAGGTTACATTTAAAGAATAGTTCTAGAGTGGACAAAACTGTAAGACCCGCAAAATTTTCTAGCTATTTAAGTTCTTCCTTAAATAGTAATAATAATAATATAATAATAATATCATTACTAACAATAGTTAGAAAGAATATTTTAGATATTATCACAATAAAAATAAGTACCCAATATAGTCATTCAAATAGCATGTGACTAGTAAGTAGCCGTTGGAATAAGTAACTAACCGTTATGAATAGTATCCATTTGAATTGTTATAAATAGGTATGAGTATGAGATTTTATTTATAAGAGAGTATAGAAGTAAGAAGAATAATAATAAGAGGTTATGGCATCAAGCTCTCAAGTACCGCCGTCCGAGAATAGTGTACGAGATGAAGATCAGCGAGTAATACGACTTGAAGTCACAAAGCTATGCTTTGCTGTAGATGAGCTAAATGCTCATGCTCAATGGCTGCAATATAATGCAACGAGACACAGGGAGAAGTTTGAGGTTATTCGTGCGACAACCACGACAATGTTAGCCGAAGGGTTACAAATTTCATCTTGCTAGAAGCACAACACGTCCTACGCACATACGCTAATATAATTCAAGAAATTTTACGAAGGCCATAGAATATGATATTAATGTTTATGTTTAGGTTTATAATATTTTATGCTATAATGTTATCTTACTTTATTGTTTATTAATTATGCAATTATATTATTTTATCCGCGTTAATATTAAATACGTTATAAAAATAAAATAATTTCTTATATGTCATAAAAAGTTTAAATGCTATATATTATGTCATTTAGTTTCTTAAACCAAATTACTATAGGTAAGTAAGTATTACAAGCATTAACTTTACCAAAAGTATAAAACATAGGTAAGGTCCAAAAATTTGAATGAGGCAGATTCTAGAGGTCCCATTCAAAAATCCATAACTTGAATTATACAGATCTAATTGATATAAAACCAAATCCCATTTGTTCATTTATGACTTAGCTAAAACGTGTAGAAATTTCAGAATTTAATATGAAGCCAATCAATTCCAGAAGTTAAAATACTACACATAGGTTCAGTATGAACGGGTAAACATTTTAGTATGACTTTAAAATTCAATAACTTTTGTTACACATATGTAAAAATTATAAAATTGATACTCATTTGTAGATATTTGAGTCAGTAATGCAATACAATTGGCCGTTTGTCAAAAACTACAAAATTGAATTAGTAGGGAGTACACCAATGTGGACTTTTGATGCCAAAGGAACCTTCTAGGTTAAAAAGTCTTAAAACATTTTTAAAATGGTAGGAGGAGATACCCACATTTTTAATAAGAGATAATAGTAGGAAAATAATGTATTATATATATTTTAAATAATTTAATTTAATGCCAAAGTCAAATTCATACACTATTTTTCACACTATTACACCTACCACCTTACCTATAAATAGCATGTCTCACTTCCCTTCTCAATCACTCTTTCCATTCAAATAAGCCACAAAACTCTCCTCCAAATACTCCCCAAAAAGTTCTATTAACACCCCAATAGTCCTCCAAGCCTTCTCTTCTCTCAATCTTCCTCTCACCTGTTGGAAGTTCCAAAAAGGTAAATATTTCAAGCATATATTAATCATGTTCATGGAAGGCTAATCCTCCTCATACATATATATATATATATATTATGGATGGCCTTTCCCCTCAATATATATATGTATATTTATTAAATAATATGTATATGTGTATATATAGATTATTATTATTCCATGGAAGGCTAAGCCTCCTCATATATATATATATATATATATATATATATATATATATATATATATATATATATATATATATATATTATGGATGGCGTTGCCCCTCAATATATATGTATATTTATTAAATGATATGTATATGTGTATATATAGATTATTATTATTCCATAGAAGGCAAAGGCTCCTCATACATATATATGTTATGGATGGCATTGCCTCTCAATATATATATGTATATTGTATATTGTATATGTATATGTATAGATTATTATTATTATCATGAAAAGTTTTTCCACCATAATATACGTATATATGTCTCTCAATATATTATTTATGAATATACTATTATTATTAAAACTAAAATATTAACTTTTAAATTTTATTTCAAGGTTTATAAACGTGGAAGACAAAAAGATTGTAAGGATCCCCTCTCCCTTTCCTTACCACGATCTCCGACGGGGAAATTCATTTCCTGTTTGTTCTCTATATTTCTATCTCAAGATTTCTCCTCATAATATTATTTTAAGAAGAATTAACTTTCTTTGGCACTTCTTGGAAACTTGGTAATCTAATTTATTGAATGGTGAATAACCCTTTTACTTATCGGGGCTATTATTGCAAGACCTTCCTTTACGTTGAAATTTACCATTGATGTGGTTGTTTGAAAATTTGTGAAGATATGTTTTATGTTTGGCAATATGTTTATAAGTGGTTCCAGAAAGACCTCTAATGCATTAGGTAAAGAACATCACTGGAGAGTGTCAATCCAATTGATAACAAGTTATGCAAGACATTTAGGTGGTAAACCTAGATGAGTAGATATTCTTATTCTTCCATGAGTTGATTATTCTCCATATATTATTCCTTAATTTTAACCTTACTGGGCTATTTGAGCTCATCCCTTTCATGTTTTCTTTCCAACCCTATGGAACTAGGAGAAAGCAAGGATGCTAGGATAATGGTGTCCAGAATGCTTGAAATAAAATTATAAGAAGATTGTGCATGTAGTATTTATATGTCATGTAAACTATAATGGGTTATCAACACCTAGTCTCTAAATGCTAAACCTTAGAGATCTTGTGATGAGTCATGATGTAATAAATAAACCATCGAATTTATGTTGAGTAATAGATTACTATTCATATAATTGTAATATCTTATTTGTCTAACGCACCCGGTCTGGAAGTCCAGATTTGGGGGCGTTACAAAAACCCTTTGTGTTGTTTTAATTATTTGAATTGTGATTGTGTTATTAGTTGTGTGAATTATAATTGAGCATTGATGCATTATTACACTACATAGACAAATAAACCCACTTAGCATATAGAGGTTGAGATGTTGGGTTAGTCCAGAGAGACTTGGTCCCTACTAAGTTTTTATTTGCTCACCCACCTTTGATATCTCTCGTACAAGTCCTATCAGGTGTTAGGAGGATTTCTTTGTTGAGGAGGCAAGAGTGCCGTTTTTCATTCTATTTAGTTTTATTTATTTTGTTTATTTATGGCTTGAGATGTTATTTGCCTTTAAGATAGAGATTTATGTATTCACTTTTAACTTTTTATTGAGACACTTTATTTTGAGGTTGGTGACCCTTTTTACCATTCATTTTTACTTTTTATGTATGCAGAATCTTATGTGCATGGCTTATGCATGTCATAGAATGGATCGTTACAGGTTTTGAGGCAGCACCCAAGTGTGAGCCCTCTTTTTGGTGGCTATCCACGAATCCCTTAACCTTTCGGGTGCAAGGCATGAGAGAATCACTAACCAGTCCCTTAGTGTTTGGGAATCTAGGGCATGACATATATGATATGGAATTTAGATGTTTGGAACCTAGGAATCGACTGGGTCGAGGTTGGTTGCAAGCTATTCATAGGAGCACTGCAAAACAATGCAAGAAAAGGCATTTTTATCATGCAACCGCCATAGCCACACCTGTAAAGACCCGTATTTGTTTAGGATTGAGATATAGCCATGATAGGCGGCTAGAAACATCTGGACAATATTGTGTTCGTCGATGTGAGCATTTTGACTGTACTTGGATCCGATTCTGGGTCGGGGCCCCGAGTGGCCTGATTATTGACTTTCTTGGGGTTTGTTGGTTGACCTTGCATTTGAGTAGTCAATTGGGTCAAAAAAAATATCTATATAGTGACGTGGTCATCAGTTCGAGCGTTTTGACTATATTTGAGCTCAATTTAGAGTTTGTGACCCTGAAAGGTCAAAGGTTAATTATTATTTTGGATGTTGATTACTTCATGATTAATTAACAAGGTGGTCAATATAAATAGGAGGAAAAGGAAATGAGCTTCCACATTACGCGATTGCATTGGTGCATTAGAGAGAGAGAGAGAGAGAGAGAGAGAGAGAGAGAGAGAGAGAGCTTGGAAGCTTGAAGCCTTGGTGATTTGGGGCAAGTAGAGCTCATGGATCTCAAGGAATTAGTCCAAGTATATGATTTTATCTCTCTACATGAATCCTAGTGGGATTAGCATGCATATTTGGGTGAAATCATGGATTTGGGGATGAACCCTATGTTTTGGGGGAAACCCAATTTTTGGTTGAATATTTGACTTAAGTGCATAATATATGATTAAAATCTAATATTTCGTATTGGGCATGAGTTTTATGAGGGTTTGGAGGGTTTGGGAGTTGCTGGGTTTAATCCAGACGAGAAAGAGGCCAAAAATGATGATAAATAGTAACCTTAGCGAACTGTAAGGTCGAGGACTCGAGGGAGCCTCAAGGCAGTGAACAGTTGATAGAATTGACTCTAGAACTGGTAGTTTCAAAGGTTATTTCAAATGTAGTTTCGAAGGTAGATTCGAAGGCAGTTTCAAAGACAAATTCGAAGACATATTCGAAGGCAGTTTCACTGGATATATAATTTCGTTGGACTGGATCATTTACACTGTAAACCTTTATGCCTCTCCAGATATAAGTAATATACTTAAGTTACAATGTAAATAAGGGAATACCCCCCATTTGGATTCAAAGAAAAATACTAGAAAATCAAATTCTCACTCCTTCAAAATGTGAAAAATAGGAATTAACACTGAATCTCTGAAAAATCCACTTTTTTGTAGAGGTGACTTCTTGGGAAGTGGGGTTAGACCTCTTAGAAAAATCCTCAAAAATCAAGTTATCTTTAGCTATGATATGATGAACCAATGCCGGTACTTTTTATTGCAAGAAAACACCTTCTACGAAAATATTCTCTCTTGGTCAAGACTTTAGGATAGATTTGTGGAAACTGGCCTCGATTATAAAAGGAGTGTTATGAACCTTAATGTCATACTGGTGTTGTTGTGTTGGTTTGAGGATTGAGCCTTAGGCTCTATGACTTGTTTGTGTTCTCACTATGATGCGCAAGCTGTGTTATATGGTTAACTTGATAGGCTGGAGCTTGGATTGAAATGTTGAGCTTGTGATGACAAGCTATGGCCTGAGTGAGCTGTTGAGCTCGTGGTGCTAGGGCTGAATGCCTTGAGCTAGGATCCTGTTAAGGATTGTTGACAAGCTATCCTATGTGGACAGTCTAGGTCCTAATGATTGTTTGTAGTCTGAGTCCTGATGATTTTGCACACTACACGGTGCACGAGTACACTGAGCATATAGTATTGGCTTAAATGTTTTGCATAATAGAGTGATGTGGAGTTTTGGGGTCACCTACTAAGCTTGTAGCTCACCCCTACTTTGTTGTTTATCATTTTCAGGTGTGACCTGAGCTAGTGGAGGACTTTCTTCCAGGAGGACGTGCCCACTACTCTGATGTATGATATAGTATTGTATGTTGTATTGATTATGTTTTTTATTTCGGACATGGGTCCGTGGATAGTTGTATTTGTACATTATTTGTAATGTGATGTCTGTATGACTGTCTGGCATACATTATGCATGATGATATATGAGAAAGTATAAGATTACCCTCGATATATGACTGTACAGATTTGCATGATTGAGACAGCACTCATGGTATAGTCTCTATTGGTGCTTGTCACCAACCCCTTGACCTTTCAGGTGTGGGCAAGGGGAAGTCATATTTCTGGTTCCGGGTTCTTTAGAATTTGAAGGCATGACAGCACCTTTCACGGCTATGGCTAGTTAATGGGTGGTAGTCGCAGCCACATGTTATGTGATCAATGGCTCGAGCGTGCTATTTTGCACCGTTTTGTCTCTTTTGCTCCGTTTGAGCTTTTTAGGCCCTATTTTAGATATTTTGAACCATATTGATGGTGTTCTAACCATGTTGGGCTATATTATAATATGTTATGGTTGCATATAAAGTGTTATGTCATGTTTAGGCTGATGAGCCATAGTTGTGCATATGTGCACTGTTGAAGCCATGTTTGACTTAGGTTGATAGGAATTCCTATGGGGAACCCAAATGATATATGGTAACTGTGTGTTATGGAATTTAGCCATTGTGATGTTCCTATTGATATGACTTTTATGTATATACTTGGTTGTGTTTGTATCTGTAATGTTAACTGTGAGACCTTTCATTCTATGTGATAGCTTGGGTGTGAAGGATTGGTTTGGACAGGTGGTTGAGCCCCTTAAGTTGGGAAAATGAAGGAATGATTATTGACAAGTGGTTGAGACCCTTGAGCTAGTGTATTAGAAGGTTGTGCTTTGACAGGCTAAAGCGTGAGCTAAGGATTATATATTAATATGATAGGGCCACTGCCCTAAGCTAGTATGTCACTATATATACAAGTTACTACATATATGAGTTGTTGTATGGATGAATGAGTTTGGTTTTGATTGTGACAAGCTAAGGGCTAATGGCTTGTGATGTAGAAAAATGATGATCTGGTTTCATGTCATATCACATGATATTACAAAATATAATATGATATGATGTGACATGGTGGCAAGTTGTGAAATAACAAAAGATAGAATGATAATATTGTTGGTCTATAAACATAATGATGATGTAGTATGACTTTGTGAGTTAGGTGACTATACTAGTTAGTGTTAACTATTGTTACATGTTATGCTATTTTTGATGCTGTAATGATTTAATGAGTTGTGATTTATCAAAGGGATAATCTTCCCGTTGTAAAATACTTTAATATATATATATATATATATAGTTGAGTTGTGTTAGATTATATGGTTGGTGGTTATGTGGTTAATTAGAACACTACATTGACACATGTATATACTTGAGCATATAATACTAGATTTTGGTGCTTTTGTAGTAATGTGGGGTTGTAGGACACCTAATAAGCATAAGTGCTCACCCCTACGTTGTTAACTTGATTTTCAAGTACTGATGGATTAGCTCGATGCTATTCTAAGAGCTAGCTACTGGTTACACCCTATCCGATGACATGATTGTTGTAATGACATGATATTTTGGTTTATTTGTTATCTAGACAAAGGTCCGTGAAAGCTGTAATGAATTCAGATGTTTATGTTTAATAACATTAATTTTTGTTGATTGCATCTCATGAAGGAATTTACATATATACTTTGTTGTATAATTATACAGTTATTTTCAGGATAACACCCGTTGTATAGTCTATATCGATACTTGTCACCAACCCTTTGACTTGTTGGGTGCAACCATGGGGAAGTCATATTTTCGATTTTGGATTTTCTAAATTTTAGAAGTATGATAGAATCCCTACCTCAATTTCGATTGAACTTAGGGTATTGAATCACAAATGCTCCTTGCTACTTGTTCCTCTTTGTTAGATGTTTCACACTCTCAAGAATATATCAACCAACAATTAGACAAAATAGAGTTTTCTCTCTCTCTCTCTCTCTCTCTCTCTCTCTCTCTCTCTCTCTCTCTCTCTCTCTCTCTCTCTCTCTCTCTCTCTCTCTCTCTCTCTCTCTCTCTCTCTCTCTCTCTCTCTCTCTCTCTCTCTCTCTCTCTCTCTCGTAACTTTACTTTAAAAATAAAAAAAGACACAACACGATGTATATCAAAAATTGGATTTCATGTAAGGTCGAGATTGAGCACAATACACATACATTGACCACAAATTCTTGCGTTGACCTCACCCCTTATCAACTAAGGAAGGTCAATGTCAACTCATGTATGCTCGATATGAAGCCACATCAACATTACATCGTAAATCAAGCTAGATCGACCACTTTCGAGAAAATGTCTCTAGAATCTCTCTCTGATCGACATCGACCAAAAACATGCTAAGTCAACTACGTCGGCCGTTATACCCCTAAAATGGATGGTGTTATTGCATAAGTACTTCAAATAAAATTAAATTAATATAGCATAGGGTTAACCTAGGTCATTTACTTACCAGGAGGACTTATAGAATTTAATTTAACTTATTCTTTAAGAAAAAACTAAAGAAAAACTAAGTTAAAGAATTGAGAATATTTTGTTTGAAATAAAACTAATTAACCATCTATTATGCAATTAATTAAGATGAAATTAACAATGATGCAATCGATTCAACCATTCCAGTTCAATTAATTATTTATTATTATCTCATAAACTAAACCTCATAATTAAATTGAACCAAGATAACTTACTCTAACAAGAATAATTATGATAAGAATTTTGGGAGAATAATTCATTCCCTATGAATGCAAATTTTATAATATCAATTAACTACAACTATGACTTAATCATGCAACCATGTTTTGAAATAATGAATATTTAACCACAACTGTGCATTAAGACTAAAATAATTAAATATGATAGAAAAAGAAACACACATCATAGCTCATGTATGAATTATCCAAGTGAAAATATAGATTCAAAATAAATAATAGAAAATAGAATGTTACCTAAAAGCACTCAAATACTTGAAAATATTCATGAAGCACTGAAAATACATGTTAAAATAAATATATTATAATTTAACAAATAATTGGGGTAAAAGTGCACATAATATCATAGAAATATAACACAAAAATACTGCAAAACCAAGCTTTATCAACCCTGCATCGACCAAAGGCTCACATCGACCAAAATTCTTTTTTAATCGGCCATTCAATTCAAGCTCTCCAAAATAATTTGGCTTTTGGGGTACTGCTCCCTTGACCCTCACTCATTGACTAGGCAATGAGACCTTCACTGAGGCACTAGTGCACTTGGACTCTCACAAGCGAAGCGGTCAAAATTCTTCATCCAAACACTAAATGCTATCTCTATAACGCATACCTCATTCTAAGACTAACTCTTCTATTCCTCAAACACGGGTCATTATAGAGAGAGAGAGATTAGAGTCAATTTTGAGATGGTAACGAATAAGATGGAAAGGAAAGGATATATATATACACACACACACACACACACATACATACATACATATACTCTTTAAAGTTTTTATAAAAGTGTCAACACATTTATGATCTTAGGTGGCCTTTTCCAAAAGGCTTGTCAAAGATCTAAACTTACTTGACATTTTAAAAAACACTAGCATAAATTTAACTCATCTAGCATTTTCCAAAAACATCGGCATAGTAAAAAAAACTGCTACATGGTGTGAAGTGGTATTAATGCAATATAATTAAATAATTTTATAGTTACTAAAATTTTATAAATAAATAATTTTTGAGTGCCTATTCATTTAAATTTGATGCAAATAAAGGCCAAATAATTAAATAAATTTAAACTTACTAAAATTTTGAAAATTTTATGTTCTCTCTGATTCGGTGTTATTAAAACAAAAATTGTTGTGTAATGACCAGAAGATTAGCAATGGTAGTATAGTGTCATTAAGATCCAACTATGGCCATAAATGAATCAAGTCGAGCCAAATAGTAAGGTGTTTGTGCCCGGCCTAGTATTATTCTTTAATGAACTGAGCCAAACATGAATACTAAATCATCATATTCATGTGTGTTCATTAGTGTTCATGAACAGTTCGTAAATATTAGTTTACAAATGATGTTCATGAATAAACCGGTATACTTGTTCATAAACAATTGTTCGTGAACTAAAACACCTAATTATTCAAAATTTATAAACAAATTAGTTCATTTATTTGTTTGTTCGTGAACTCAAGAGACTGCACATCTGTGTGACTATTTGTGAACTAAAGACTAATTATTCAAAATTTATAAACAAAATATTTGTTCATTTGTTTGTGTACTCAATTGGTTGTTCGTTTGTTTAACTATTTGTGAACAACTATTTGTGAACTAAAGCACTAATTATGTCAGTGTATTTATAAACAATGTTCGTAAACTAGTGTTCATGAGCTGTTTGTTCACAAGCTGTTCATAAACATTAACAAAATATTCGCGAACACTAATGACCAAACATGAACACAATGATTTAGTATTCGTGTTCGGCTCGATTTGTTAAGAAATATTACTATGTTGGGCTTGAATACCTTACTGCTTGACTCGACTTGGTTTGGTTACAGCCATAATTAGATCTTAATGGCACTACACTACTGTCGCTAATCTTCTTAGCACTACACAACAACTTTTGTTTTTTGTTAAAGTAGGTCTCAACAACACGAGTTAGAGAGACCGTAAATTTTTTAAAATTTTAGTACGTTTAAAATTATTTGATTATTTGGCCTTTATTTCCAAGAAATTTAAATGAATAGACACTCAAAAATTATTTATCTACAAAATTTTAGTAACTATAAAATTATTTAGTTATTTGGTATTAATACCACTCCATACCATGTTGCGGTGTTTTCTTTTCTTACTATGTTTTCAGTTTTCGAAAATACTGACTAAGTTAAATCTATTCTATCTTTTTTGGAAAAAGCCACCTAAGATCATATATAGATATAGATGTGTCGACACTTTCATAAAAACTCTCAGCAAGTTTATTAATATATGTGTATATATAATTATTGATGTCAAATATAAACAAGTTATTGTTTGAGTTGATTTGTTAAATTCATCAGTAAAAAATTATTCTCAAATATTTTTTTTTTCAAATACAACACAGATTTGCACCCGCTCTGTTTCTATTATTATTATTATTATTATTATTATTATTATTATTATTATTATTATTATTATTATTATTATTATTATTATTATTATTATTATTATTATTATTATTATATATGGCCGTAACGTTATAACAATTAGCGACATGAAGATTTCATAAGTACTATTTTTTTTAGCTAAATGATACCGTGCGGTAGCAAATAATGGAAGGCTAAAATACCAAAACCAAATGTTCTCTCCTTCTGCAGGACCAATTATTTCAACTTGCTTTTTAATTTTCCTAAACTCGAGCAGTACCATTGATTTCCAAATCATAAGAAGCCAGCTTGGCGAATACCTCCATATGCGATTACGCGTCATAGTCAGAGACACGTAATACAGCAACAACGCGATACAATACAGGTGGCATCACAGTCAGAAACACGTAATGCGGCCAATAGCGGTACCGTTGTCATCACATGACGGATTTTCAGGAGTTTAATTTGAGACGATCGAAATATAAATTATTAAAATTATTAAAATTTATATTTAAATAATTACAATTAATAACATCACAATAGAAAGTTCATCAAATTTCTTATAATTAAATCTTAGATAAATTTTTAAAAATTATATAATCAGTTAACAGTATCTTCATGAGATAATAAGTCATATTATTAATTAAATTTAAATATTAATAGTAACTAAAGACATAACGCGCGCTCTCTCTATATATTCATATTATATAGAGAATGTAAAGTCAGCTTCTTATCATGAGAATTTTTAATCTGAACCGTTAGATTAATATTCAATAATTCATATTAGACTTTCATTTAACTGTAGTAGAGTTACAATTAAATAAAAATTTAATTTGGACCATTGGTTATATCATTTAGCGGTTTAGATTAAAGTTCACACGATAAAAATTAGCCTTACGTTCTCATTGTAGCAAACATATATATATATATATCTTGATATATGGTAGCCATTTAATTTATTGAAGACTTTTAAACTATACCACACTTATAATTATATAATATAAAATCTTTGTCTATTAACAATCATGAATCACACTTTATATGAATAATATTATGTAAATTCATATTAATCTAATAGATTTATATGATTTAATTAATTAACTTATTTATTTTTATATTATATATATAATTATATATTATTATTTATGATATAAATTAGATTAATCTATGACTCGATGACTCATGTTAATATAAATCTATTAATCTATGATTTTATATTAACCAACTAAGGTTATATAATTTGTTACTTCATATTTTATATTAATAATTATATTTTTTAAATTATAATTTTATTATTTTAAAAATATTTTACTAATATTATAATAAATTATTTATAAATAAAAATATTTTAAAATTATATATATATATATATACACACACACACACTTATAATGAGAGATGGTCTATTTGGACCAAATAAACTCAATCGAGTCAAATAAATTAAAAATATATATATATTTAAAAAATACTTTGGTTTATTTAGCTTGAAATTTTTAAAAAATGATATATTATGATTAATTTATGATTTAAACAATTCAAGATTTCATTTGTGTCTCTTCTTACACCTAGTTCACTCAAAGACACAATTACAACCCTTATGAATCTAGATTCTTCCTTAAAATTATAACATAAATTCAACGTTATTGCATCCATACAAGCTTTAATGGATAAAGCAAGAGTATTAATAGTAGGCAAATTAATTTCTTTCGATTCTATAACAATTTAATACACTATAAAGTTATTAACATGTTATTTTCTTCTTTGGTGTTTCTTGACTGAGTATTAATGGTGAAAACCGATATTCATCCCTATTCGCAAATAACGCTCGCAACGCGACTCCAATGGCTTATGATAAGGGGGATACGTGTAGACTCTAGAGAGGTTGTGAACGTGTATATACTTTATGTTATGTTTGAAATTAAGGCAACATAATCAATTAAATTAGAAGTTCGGAAGGTAACCTAGGTGTCGTTCGTCGTTTCCAATTTATTTGATCATTTAAAAAAAATTTATTTGGTTTACGTACCATTCGTAGAATTAACAGTCACATCAATCTATGTTTTAATTCTTTTTAAATTAATAAATTACAAGTAAAATTATAATACATTAGGGAATGTTTGTTTCACATGTTTCCTGTTTTCGTTTTCAAAATGTGATAACTGTTTTCGAGTATAAAAACCATAAAACTGAAAACAATAAAATGTTGTTTTCATTTTTTATGTCATAAAAAATGAAAACAAGTTTTTGTTGTTTTTAATTTTTAATTTTTTTTACCTAAAAATAATTATTACATTTTGAAAACGAAAACAGAAAACACCGCAACCAAACCCCTACTATCTAACTGAAAATTCAATTAATAGCTTTCAAAAATCGATTTTCCCACTCGTCTATCTGCAGGCACAACCGTCTTTTTAGGAAGGTCCCGGCATGCCAATCCACGAGGCCATCTTGCAATTTTCAAAAACTTCGTCATTAAAACCTAAATAATTAAGTTTCTCAGCGTTGACATCATTTATGACTACTCTTATAACTATTTTTTTAATAAGCTGGATAAATTAATATCTTTATTTTTAAACTCTACATGTCTCGATTGAATATTAATTGTGTTGACATTTTCTTATTCTTAACTATAATCTAAAGTCTCGCCTTACCAATATTCAATCCACAAGCAATATTTATAATAATTAATTCTTTGATCAAGTACGAGTCATCATCATCAGACCTGAATGGGAAATTTCATTGATGCTAAACATCAAACCACCATTGCCTGTGATTACTTGATTTGATATCCTTCTTCCCCGACTTTTGATGCATGAAAATAGAAATATACATTTGGAGATATTCTCTCTCAAAGCTTTTTCTCCTATTCTTTGCTTGTGGTGATTCATAAAGACACTACAGAGAGAGAGGGGGGTGCCACGGTGGAGGTTAATTAGTGGTAACTTTGTATCCTAGATCCCATCATCGTCGAACCATATATTACATTGGTTACCACTGTGCAGTGGAATAATCCGTACATCACGATATATAGATTAGTTATGGCGTGGGATAGATGATGGTGTGCGTCAGATGAGCTGGCCTGGAGGCTCGTTAATTTAAAAAGAAAAAAAAGAAAACAAGAGACGTGCATGGATTGGGTGGTGTTCTATTATTTTCAGGTGATGGCCTGAGTTCAACTTCCCTTCACTGGAGAGATTCTTGTGGATTTCTCAAGCTTGATGGCGATTTGAACTAGTGGAGAGATTCTTGTGGATGCAGCTGTGGGGATCGTGTACGACATCGGT
Organism: Taxillus chinensis; assembly: GCA_023512835.1. Taxonomy (NCBI): domain Eukaryota; kingdom Viridiplantae; phylum Streptophyta; class Magnoliopsida; order Santalales; family Loranthaceae; genus Taxillus; species Taxillus chinensis. Next base: position 17,903,386 of record CM042092.1, on the reverse strand, counting down.
TGACCGTCCTAGGGTCCATAGATGTCAGGGCATGTGAGGGGGTGTGTGTGAGGCTGACGAAGATAACTTAATTATTTGATAGAAAAGAAACAAAAAAGTTCTTACAAAATTTTGATAAAATATTTCATTTGAATTCCGCGCTCTTGTTTCTATATTCTTTTTATATATATATATATATATATATATATATATATATAAAATATTTTCCCACTTTCTTTTTTTATATTTCTTGTGTGCGTTCAATTCTCCTAAACTAGCTCACAGTTTCATCTTTATTTCCAGATTATTTTCTTTAGATTATTTCCTATATAATCACATTTTCATTCTCTACGTAGGGGGCCGAATAATTTAATGTTATTTATTTGGTAGTCATTTAATTTTGATAATATGTGAACCATTAAAATATAAGGATGTGACCGTGTGCAGGTTGTGCGGAAAGTGAGGGCAAAGGAAAGAAAGAAGACCCAAAAAAAAGTGGGCAAGTCCATATTGTATATGGGAAGGAAAAGGAGGGAAGGGAGGAACTAAAAATTTAGTTGGTAAATTTTATATATAGTGAAAAGTTTATATTTTGCTGTTAGCTTTTTCCCTTACAAATTACAGGGTTTTCTATTTTATTTTTTAAAATTTATTTTAGCTTTTTTTACAGTATTTAGTAGGGATTTAATTACATTTGGGAGTCAATGTTTTGAGATGTATAATAGTCGAGAAATCTCACAAAGCTAAATCCAAAATTCATAAAATTTAGAATGTGTTTGTTACTAGTAAATTTGATGGTTATTTTTTAAAATAATGGACTAAGATAAATTTAAAATTATTTAATTTTATAATTTAATTTTCAAAATAGATGTATCTCATAACTGTTTTTAACAACTGTTTTTAATTATTTTCTGTTTTTAAATGTAAATTTAATTTTGGTGAAAAACCTAAATAATTTTTTATTTTTTTCACTTTTTATTTATTTTATTACCTGAGCCCACAATATTAAATTTTTTAAAACTTTTTATGGGACCCAAATTTTTAAAAAACAATATTCTTTCTAAAACACAATTTCTCCTACCAAATAAAAATTCTTTTCAAATTAAAATTCAACATAAACTCCAATTGAATACATAAATCAAAATTCATACCAAATAGGCCCGTAGATTCTTAGGATACAGGGTCAAGGGGTATCGACGGTGGAATCCTACTTCCTGCAAATTCTTCATGCATGAGTAGAGATGTTATGTTTGTAGAAAATAAATTAGAAAAAGAAGATCATAGCGTGCTAATAGAAAGCTCAAAACCTATGATGATAAAGGTAAAAGAAATATCTAATGAAGAAGATATTCCTTAAGTAATATAAGAATGCGAAGAATAATTAAGAACTAGTTGAGTACTATGAGGTTACAATGGTCACCTCATGAGAGAAAAACACTAAAGATGGGGAAATGTTTTTGACTACATTATGGGAGGAAATGTGAGATACTTTCTTCTAACCAAAGATGGAGGAATAAGCTTATATGGATCATTTTGGATGACACCAATGGAAGAGGATATCAAAGTTCTTCATAAAACAAAACTTAGCTTGTGCCATTACTTCAACAAATGACATCCATTGGTATTAAATGAGTTTACATGATCAAACATGATGATCAAGTAGAGTAGTATTGTTCTAGATTGGTGGTGAAAGGATATACTTAAAAAGAATATATTAATTTCATTGAGATTATTTCACATGTGGTTCATCAAAATACTAATCAGGTGGTTCTAGCCTTGTGTGTTACATTTGATCTACAACTAGTGTAATTATATGTGAAAATGACATTTCTTCATGGAGATCAGAAAGAAGAAGTTTATATGTCCTAACTAAAAGGTTTTAAAGAACTTGGTTTATAATGTAAACAAAACTTTGTATGATCTCAAATAGGCACCGAGATGTTAGTAAAAGAGATTTGACTCTTCTATTATAAGCCGTGAATATAGGCTTAGTTCAGACCCTTGTACATATTGCATTATGTTTAATAGTGATGACTATATCATCCTACTATTGTATGTTGACAACAAGTTAGTGATAGGCCCCAACAAAGGTTATATCCAAGAATTGAAAGCTATTGTTTTCATAGCCTTTTGGGTTGTTGTTGTTGTTGTCAATAGTCCGTGTTTGGCAAGTAGGGCAGCAGGGCAGAGTGTGTATTTGAACTTGGTTAGACAACTTTGTAAAGTGATCTCTTTGAGTGAGCTTATAAAGAGAGTGTGATTATATATTGTGTTAGTTTGTATTATTTGCCTAAGTATCCTCATTGACTCGAAGATCTATAGAGTCAAAGGTCAAAGGGTCGAAAAGTTGCTGACTCGAAGGGTTAAAGATCTGATGACTCAAAGGTTGAAGATCAATAGAGTCAAAGATCTGATGACTCGAAAGTCTAAGATTGGAAACTAAAAATTTTGATTATTGTTGGGTCTAAATTGAAAGTTCGAAGACTCAAAGATTCAAAGAACATAGATTTAAAGGTCGTAAATTCATAACTTGCTCATCTGACGCACTCGCTTGTAAGTAGTGGAACGAATCTTTGAGGCTACGAGATAATTATCTTCAAGGTAAAGTGTGCCTTACTCAAGTCGAAGGTCAAGATGCGTATCAAGACGCCATTTTAGTAAGTTATCCTGACATTATTATCACACCCCCAACTCCAGGAGACCCAGAACTAGGCACGTGACTATCCCCTGCCCACACTCAAGGGCAAGGGGTCGGTGACTAGCACCGAAAGGGGCACATCGTGGGTGCTACCCAAATGTACTTGTATGATCATACAACAAGGGTATTCTTGTATACTCTCAAAATCATGCAACTAAATGAAATACCAAATAAATATCATCATAGTATAACATACATATCACGAGAACTAGTACAATAGTCACAGACCCATATCCGAGAAGAAAATATAATAATAATACAAATCAATCAAAATGGACATAGAGTCTCATACATCAATGAGGTCTGGTCTGCTCGATCTGCTCAGCTGTAAACCATGTGGCTACCTCTTGCCTAAACCTGAAAGTCAAGACAGCAATATAAGGTGAGCACAAAAGTTTAATAGGTGACCTACAACATACTACCCGTGTATACATGTGTCAGTGAATGCATAACCACACAGCAATGTACTATGCAATATGATCGAGGGGATTTATACTCCCTTTTTAGGACCATTTTGGGTATATTTTCATACTTTTTTTACTTCATTTCTTGCCCAATCGTGCTTCTTTATCACATTTTCATGTTCTAACCCGAAAAAGATGATTTCTTGTAGTTTTTGTGGTATTTTTGCTATATTTTGACAAGAATTCAAAAATCAAGGAGGAATTCACAAGATCAACAGAAGGAAGAAATAATCCCAAGGACCTAAATATCACGACGACCGAATTTCATGTTGGTCGGGTGAAAGTCGAGTGAAGGACCTTCATCCGACCAAGTTGGATGAAGCCCAAAATTGCACCATTGGAGTCTTGGAACCTCAAGAAAGATACTTTCCTTTCTGGTCAGGTGAAATCCGAGGTGGACTGGTGTTGGTCGAGTGAAGGTTAGGTGAAGGACCCTTCACCCGACCAGGTCAGGTGAAGTGGATTTTTGCATATTTGGGGTCTCTAAGCTTCACTGAAGACACTTTCCTTCTAGTCAGGTGAAATCCGAGGTGGTCTGGTGTTGGTCGGGTAAAGGTCGGGTGAAGCCTTTTTCACCCGACCAAACCCAAATTTCGGCATTGAAATTCTCATTTTTGCAGCTCACTTATTTCCTTCTGGACCGAATTCATTTGAACAAAAGACAAACACCAAACATTCAAGTCAAAGGAGGATTAATGGAAAAAATTCAAATTCAAAATGGGTACTATGCATTTGGACTAAGGTTTTATGGGAACTAAGTGAGCTTTGAAGGTTGATATTTAATCCCTTTTTTAAATTCAAAAAGTGGGAGTTACAAGGGATTAAATATGGGTTATGGATTTAAGAAATTATAAGGATTAATGGGGAATTCAGAATTCAAATATTCAAATTCAGCTTGGGAAGCTATAAAAGGGAAGTTGATCCTCCATTGTTAGGCAAGAAGTTATCATCCAATTCTGATCTAGTAATCATCCATTCTTGTCACTCCCCTGAATTCCAGGGAACCCGAAACCGGGTACATGACTTCCCCTTGCCCGCACCCGATAGGTCAAAAGGGGTTGGTGACTAGCACCAATGGAGACTACACCGTGGGTGCTGTCTCAAATATGCAACCCTGTACAGTCATACATCAAGGGTAATCCTGTACTTTCCCATAGATCATCATGCATACAATGAGTCAAACAGTCATACAGACATCACATCATACAGTATGCAAATACAACTGTCCACAGACCCATGTCCGGGATACAACACATAATAAAATATAGAATATAGTACTGTATCATACATCAGAGTAGTGGGCACGTCCTCCTGGAAGAAAGTCCTCCACTAGTCTCGGGTCACACCTGAAAAGGGTAAACAACAAGTGGGGGTGAGCGACAAGCTCAGTAGGTGACCACAACACTCCATATCATGCAAACATACAAGTCTATGCTACATGCTTTATGTACTCGTGCACTGTGTAGTGTGCACAATCATCAGGACTCAGCCTGCAAACAAACCTCAGGACCCAGCCTACCCACACAGGACAGCTTGTCCATGATCCTCCATGGGATCCCAGCTCAGGGCACTCAGCCCTAGCTCCACGAGCTCAATGGCTCAACTCGAGGCCTTAGCCTGTCCACATCGCAATATGCCCGGCCACAGTCGCCACACAGGCCTCCCATCGGTGCATATGCCTGCCACGTCAACCACATAGCACCATCGGTGCATCATGGTGAGAACCCAAACAAGTCACAGAGTCCATGCCCCAATACCTCACACCAACATACTAACATTAGTATGACATGTCATTCTCAACATTTCCTTTAGAACTGTAGCCAGTCTTCACAAGTAAATCCTCAATCCTTGATTTATGAAGGAAGTACCCATAGCAGCTATTTTCTTGAAATCAAAAGTCCCGGCATTGGGTTCCCATATCATAAATAAGATAATCTGATTTTTTGGGATTTTTTCTGAGATGTCTAACCCCACTTTCCAAAAATTCACCACTACGAACTTTTGGGTTTTTCCGAGATTTTACACTAAATCCCAATTTTTACATTCTGAAAGAGTGGGAATTAATTTTTCTAGTATTTTTCTTTGAATCCAAATGGGGGGTATTTCGTTATTTACATTGTAACTTAAGTATAATACTTAAGTGTGCAGATGGGTATAGGTTACAATGTAAATAGGTCCAGTCCAGTCTTGTCAGTGTCCAGTTACACTATAGGAGCTGCGACTCGTAGCTCAAAACCTGCGAATCGTAGCTGCAACCTGCGACTCGTAGCTGCGGAACGGCGACTCGTAGCTGCGGAGCGCGGAGTTGCAGCGCGCCTCGAAGACTCGAAGCGAGGCTACGACCTTCGACCTACGAGGCAACGAACTTCAACCTTCAGGTCTACGAACTACGACCCTACGAACTACGGGTCTACGAACTACGACCCTTTGACCCAAAAACTTCAAATTTTCGTCAGTTCGACCCAGTAACGCACCCAGGATACTGTTCATCGTCGTTTTCACCTGTTCTTCGTCTGAAACGCGCCCAGAAACTCTCAGATGCTCACTAACACCCTTGTTTCGCAACAAACTACGATATCTACCTCAAAACGCATCCAGAACGCCTCTAAATCGCGCAGAAACAACAGAAACACGTATAAAATTCCAGATTTCCAAAAATCTAGATCTAAACCCATATTTCCAAGGTTGACTTATCAACCCTCATGAAAAACACAATAATCAACCCCAAAATCACAGAAACATGTATCCACAATGATAATAAATAGTTCTTAACCACAGATCTTATGCTAAACCATTAGATCTAACCCAAAATTGGTTTTCCCCAAATTCTAGGGTTCATGCTCAATTTCATAAATCATGATAAATTCGTGCAGATCCAAAACAAGAGAGAGATAAGAAGTTCAAGGACACCTACTTGAAGTGAATCTTTGAGCTCCACGAATCCAAATCGCCCCAAATCACCAAGGCCTCCAAGCTCTCTCAAGCTCTCTCTCTCAAACGCACAAACGTGAAACGTAAAGTGAAAGCTTCTTTTTTTTCTGCTATTTATATTTATGCCAGTCAACTGACCTAGTCAACCATTGACCCAATCAATAATTGACCTCCCAACACAAAAATTGACCACCAAGGCCCCGAACTCCAAATTGAGTCAAACTACAGTCAAAACGCTCGAAATGATGAGCACAACACTAAACAGATATTATTACACCCAAATGACCGCCCAAATGCAAAGTCAACCAATAAACCCCAAAAAGTCAACAGTTGGGTCAAACGGGGCCTCGACTCGGAATCGGGCCCAAGTACAGTCAAAATGCTCACATCGACGACTACACAACCGTCCAGATAGTTACATTCCCATAGAATGACTATCTCTCAAGACTACCCAAATACGAGTCTTTACAATTCTATTCTACCATTCATTTAGAGTAGAGAAAGGGAGAGAGAAGAAGGTCTGGAAAATCACTTGAAGCTTGAAGGCAAATCTGGAGGAAAAGATAATCAACCTTGGAATTTCTTGGTTTAAATAGGCAAATTTTTCTTTGGGTATTCTTAATTCATATTTTGTAATTCTATTGTCTTCAAACAAATTATGGAAGCTTAAAAACCTTTGATTGGGGTTAGGATGGAGTTTGATGTAATGGATTAATTTAAAATGTTTTAGTTTAATCTCTTTCACCTTGTGAATGTTTATTGAATATCTTGAGTTTAAATATAAAATGGATTCTGGCCATTTCATTTTATCATATTAGGTATTTATGTGAAGGATTGGAAAATGAAGCATAAGTACTTAAAAAATTAAGATACTCAGACTAGGGGTTGCATGACATACGGCAGCGAGTGTAAACCTAGTATACTAAGTTAAGAGTGGGTGTGATGCTAGCTCTAGACTAAACAATCCAAATATTAAAGGGTCACCCGTGTATTAGATGTTGGGTATTAAATGTAATCACAAGAAAAGAATTAGACTGAACTAAGACATAATCTTTGGAAAAATACATCAAATGAAATCTTAACTCCAATCACTTTTATCAATTGAACTTATCTCTACTCGAAAAAGCATTTCTTCATCTCTCACATTTCTTTAAATCAAATTATTTAAATTCAGTTATGTTTTTATATTATTTTCAATCAAAATCTCTTTATAAGTTGGTTAAAATTTCCAATTTCTTCATCCTTCCCTTGGGTACGATATTCAGACTTAAAAACCCACTTTATTACTTATCATGATTTGTACACTTGCAAATTACCGATCACAATACTACTGAAAACATAAACACAAGGTCCACATAATCAAGTCACACAAATAGTTCACCGCTCAGGTGATCAGCACAAGGCAAGGCTCTTATAGCCTGCCCACTACAGTGGGAACACAGAAGTATATGGGACCTCGGTTGACCAGCTAATCAAATCAATAAATCAACACAAGTATGTCATTAGGGTTTCACAACATTCCCTCTGTAACAGAAGCTAGTCTTTACGAATTTATCTTCATGTCTTGATCAAGAAAGAGAATTTTCGTAGAAGGTATTTTCTTGAAATAAAAAGTGCCGCAAATGGTTTCTCATATCATAACTAAGATAACCTGATTTTTGGAGATTTTTTTGAGAGGTCTAACCCCACTTTCCAAGTAGTCACATTTAACCAAAAATTGAATTTTTCTAAAATTCAGTACTAAATCTCATTTTTCACATTTTGAAAGAGTGAGAATTTATTTTTCCATATTTTTCTTTGAATCCAAAAGAGGGCTATTTTCTTATTTATATTGTAACTTAAGTAATTACTAAGAGTAGAGATATTCATAAAGTTTTACAATGTAAATAGCCCTTTGGAACTCTGCTTCAGAGCTTCGTAGAACTCTGCCTTAGAGCTTCGTAGAAATTCTGCTTTGGAGCTTCGTAGAACTCTGCCTTGAAGGTCCTAACCCGAAGCACTGACTTGAAGCTGCTCAGACTTTCGACCATTCGAACCTACAAACCTTCGAACCTACTAGTTCACCAAGGGTAGGGGTGGCAATTTCGCCCCGCTCCGACCTGCTCCAACCTGGGCCACCCCAACCTGTTTTTCCACGCCCCAATATGCCTTCAGGTCGGGCTCGGGTCTTGCCCGATCCTCCCCGACTTAGTATTTTAAAGCCAAACTAAGCGTAAAAACACTGTCCCAATCCGACCCACCCCGGCCCGATGTCCCCAAACAGGCAGGTCGGGGTGGGTTCGGGGCAGCATATAAACTTTTGGGTCGGGTTCGGGTTGGGGAGTACCCGGGCTAACCTAACCCGTTGTCATGCCTAGCCAAAGGTATTGTTTATCATCGTTTTAACCTGTTTTTCGTATGTAATCAACCCAACAACCCTTAAACACTCACAAACACATGTTTACTCGACAAACTACAATATACACCTCAAAACTTGTCCTAAATGCTTCTAGATCGCATGATAACAATAGTAATACACACACACACACACACACACACACATATATATATATATATATACATATTATAGTTATTTAGATCTAGGTACAAATTTTCAAGGTTGACTTCTCAACCCTCATGCAATAACATGGTTATAAAACCCCTAGATCATAGAAGCACATACCCACAACTATATATATTATATCTTAACCACAAAATTTATGCTAAACGACCATATTCAACCCAAAATTGGATTTTTCCCTAAAACCTAGGGTTCATGCTAAATCTCATAGATCATGCCAAAATCATGCATATCAATAACAAAATCGAAATAGGAAATTCAGGAACACCTACTTGGTAAGGATTCACAGATGAATCAACCCCAAAACCCAAAACCCAAGCTCCGATTCGACAAGCTCCACCTCTAAGCTCTCTTTTTCACTTTAACGTGAAACACAAAATGACAACCCGCTAGGAGTCTCTCTCTCTTTCTCCCCTATTTATATTTTCTGCTAATTCTTTAATTAATAAACACCCAAAACTATACAACTAGCCTTCCGAGGTTCCAAACTCTAAATTAGACCCAACTACAGCCAAAACGCTCGTATCGCCGAATACGATTCCAAAATGATATCTTCATTACCAAATAAAGACTATCTCAAAAATAAACTCAAACACAAGTCTCTACTAAAGGGCAGTGTGATAAAATTTAAAGGTGGAGATAAATGATTAAATATTGCTAACCCTAGCTAATGGTTTTCTAAAATGGCCATCGTATTTATGGAAGAGATACTTATCTTACAATAAGCGTCATAAGTAGAGAATGAAGTGATAAAGAAAGGTATGCAACAAAGAGAGTTTTTGAATATCCAGGAAGTATACATGGCCCTACCTCTTGGGTACACACTGTCATCACCCGTTTTCGACCGGGCTCATTGTTAGCTTTTGTGAAAGGACTCCATGCTAGTTCATTTTGTTGATCCTAGAGTCATCCCTGCACAAGGCTCGCACAAACCATTAAAGAGAAGAAAAACACAAAGTCGCCACCAAACAAATTAAAGGTGTGATTGGGCACCTAAAGAAAGGTCTACGGTTCCAGAGAATTAGGTTCGGGAGTCGGTTACGTGTGGGGAAGGAAGAAAAACTCTTGCACCCCCACAACGCCCACAATTGGTACCTAGTCTTGATCTATGGTTTTTGCTTGCATTATTCAAAAAGAAGTTATTTTTTTTATATTTTTTTATTTTTGAAAAAAGGAGAGTTTTTAGGATCTAGGCCTTAAAACAACAAAAAAGATTTTACAACAAATAAAAAAAGAAATACATTCTAATTTTAGAAAAAGAATGTGGGATCTAGGCCCATGTGACAGTATTGCATTTCTTTTAGAAAACAAAAGTGATTTTCTTTTTTAGAAAAGAAAATAAAAATCATTTGAATTCAAATATGAGAATACTGCCACAATTGATATCGGCCCAGGCAGACTAGGATATGAGCATCTAGGACTCAACCCTCATGACCGCCTAGGCCTTATTTTAATTTTTTCTAGAAAATGTACTCTTTGCTTGTCCTTTTTAATTTTTGAAAAAAAAGGAATGAGAGTTAAAAGAGAAACCGTTTCACTTCAAAACATTTGAGAAAAGAAGTTTTAACAGTTTAAATGTAAACAGATTAAAGAGAAGAACCTGGGTGATCTTTTTGTGACCGAACTTGGAGATCTTCCTCCAAAAGTCTCCCTGAAAATAAAAGGTTAGAAAGAAAAATGCAGCTTCCCTTCCCTGCTTTAAGCCTTCAATTTCCACGTTTCCAGAATGCTCCCACCTTGGCTTGGAACGTTCCCTTTAGGTGCTTGAAGATAAGTATATCTTTCTCTGATTTTTCCTCTCTCTGAATAATATCCTCTGATGCGTGATAATTCCCTCTGATACTTGATAATCGATGCCTCCTCCCCTTTCTTTGCCTCTTGGGGCAGTCTATTTATAGGAATCTCCGGGGAGATAGCCCGTGCCTCGGCATTTATTGGATGCCTTACAGTCCCCATGAGTCAACTACATCGTTCCAATGAATTAATGACTTCGGAAATGGGATTCTCGGTTCCCAGCGATTTATAATAATTCACAGTTCCCGTGCTTTGAAAAAGGAGTCCCAATGCCTGAAAATAAATAAATCGTTTGAGATTATTTAATCCTCTGTTGTACCTGGACGCCTTGGTGGGTAAGGGTTGAATGCATTTCCGGATGTATTGGAGCCGTTGGGAATTAATAGTTATGCAGTCCTCAGGGTCAACTGTGATGTCCCGAGGAAAATGACATTTAATTATAGAGGTCTTCCGTCCCTATGCTCAAAAATGGAGTTCCGAGACATTTGAATGTAATATTCGGAGATGTAAAGACTCGTATTTGGGTAGTTTTGAGAGATAGTCATTCTATGGGAATGTAACTATCTGGACGGTAGTGTAGCCGTCGATGTGAGCATTTTGACTGTACTTGGGCCCGATTTCGAGTCGGGGCCCCGTTTGACCCGATTGTTGACTTTTTGGGGTTTATTGGTTGACTTTGCGTTTGAGCAGTCATTTGAGTGTGATAATATCTGAACAGTGTTGTGCTCGTTATTTCGAGCGTTTTGTGATAATTTGACTCAATTTGGAGTTCGTGACCTCGGGAGGTCAATTATTGCGTTCGGGTCAATTATTGCTGGGAGGCCAATTATTGGCAACGATATATATATAATTAAGAACTGCCTTATATCTTTAATTGCCAATTATTGGTACGTGCATGTTTGAGCAAGAGAGAGAGAAAGAGAGAGAGAGAGAGAAGGTGAAGAGCGTAGAGCTTTCTTGGCGATTTTGGGGCGATTGGAGCTCGTGGATCGCAAAGAATCTTCCAGGTAGGTGATTCTAACTCCTTATATGATTCATAGTAGGCTTAGCATGCTTAATTTGGGTGAAATCATGGAATTTGGGGGTGAACCTCAAGATTTGGGGGAAACCCAATTTTTGGTTGAATCTTGTGATTTAAATGCATAAAAGAGGTATTCGTTGATTACATGAAATTTAGAGTTATTTAAGACGTGTAATGGGGTGTATATCAAAATAAATGTGTTTATGAGTGTTTGGGGTTGCTGGGTTGTCGTTCTAGCTGAGAAAATTGGCAAAAACGACGATGAACAGTGTTTTCCCGGACTAAGTGAACAATATTTTTTCGGACTAAGTGAACAGTGTTTTTCCGGGCTAAGTGAACAGTGTTTTTCCGGGATAGTGAACAGTAGTCCGGAGTAGTTAGTCCGGATCAGTAGTCCGGAGTAATCAAGTCCGTAGCAGTGAAACAGTGATCCGTAGCATCAGTCCGGAGCATCAAATCCGTAGGAGTGAAACAGTGTTAAAGCGGTCGGTAACCGCATCAGACTGGACATTTACATTGTAAACCATTATGCCTCAAGTATTATACTTAAGTTACAATGTAAATAACGAAATACCCCCCATTTGGATTCAAAGAAAAATACTAGAAAAATTAATTCCCACTATTTCAAAATGTGAAAATTGAGATTTAGTGTAAAATCTCGGAAAAACCGAAAAGTTCGTAGTGGTGAATTTTTGGAAAGTGGGGTTAGACATCTCGGAAAAATCCCCAAAAATCAGATTATCTTATTTATGATAAGGGAACCCAATGCCGGGACTTTTAATTTCAAGAAAATAGCTGCTATGAGTACTTCCTTCATAAATCAAGGGTTGAGGATTTACTTGTGAAGACTGGCTACAATTCTAAAGGAAATGTTGAGAATGACATGCCATACTAATGTTAGTATGTTGATGTGAGGTATTGGGGCATGGACTCCGTGACTTGGTTGGGTTCTCACCGTGATGCACCGATGGTGCTATGTGGTTGACGTGGCAGGCATATAAACCGATGGCAGGCCTGTGTGGCGACTGTGGCCGGGCATATTGCGCTGTGAACAGGCTAAGGCCTGAGTTGAGCCGTTGAGCTCGTGGAGCTAGGGCTGAGTGCCCTGAGCTGGGTTCCCATGGAGGATCGTGGACAAGTTGTCCTGATGTTTGTTGCAGGCTGAGTCCTGATGGTTGTGCACACTACACAGTGCACAAGTACACAGAGCATATAGTATAGACTTGTATGTCTGCATGATGTGGAGTGTTAGGGTCACCTACTGAGCTTGTCGCTCACCCCTACTTGTTGTTTACCCTTTTCAGGTGTGACCCGAGACTAGTGGAGGACTTTCTTCCAGGAGGACGCCCACTACTCTGATGTATGATACAGTTATATTCTGTATTGTTTTATGTGATATCCCGAACATGGGTCCGTGGACAGTTGTATTTGCATACTGTATGATGTGATGTCTGTATGACTGTTTGACTCTTTGTATGCATGATGATATATGGGAAAGTACAGGATTACCCTTGATGTATGATCGTACGGGGTTGCATATTTGAGACAGCACCCGCGGTGTAGTCTCTATTGGTGCTAGTCACCAACCCCTTGACCTTTCGGGTGCGGGCAAGGGGAAGTCATGTACCCGGTTCCGGGTTCCCTGGAATTCGGGGGCGTGACAGGAGACTCCTCAATTCCCATGCTTAAAAAGGGGGTTCTGAGACACTGCTGGCATTTAATGCACTTAAAAAGAATTTTGGGAGTCCCGATGCTTTGAAGTCACTGCCAGACCCGTAGAGGAGCTATTTTAGAGTTTTTCTAAATTATTGACTAGGTTTGACCTCCAGATCTGGGCTTATTCCGGATCAGTGGCCTTATTCCGCATCAATAGGTCCTTATTCCATATTAACAAGTCCTTATTCCGCACTAATGAGCTTATTCCGCATCAATAGGTTTAGCTCGGATTTGACCAAGTTTGACCTCCGGATCTAGACTTATTCCGGATGAGTGGCCTTATTCTGCAAAGTCCTTATTCCGCATCAGTGGGCTTAGCTCGGATTTGACCAAGTTTGACCACCGGATCTGGGCTTAGTCCGCATCAGTAAGTCCTTATTCCGCATCAGTTGACCAAGTTTGACCACCGGATTTGGGCTTAGTCCGCATCAGTAAGTCCTTATTCCGCATCAGTGGACTTAGCTCGGATTTGACCAAGTTTGACCACCGGATTTGTGCTTAGTCCGGATTTGACCAAGTTTGACCGCCGAATTTGGGTTTCCCCAAAAATTTCCGTGTGTGGGCTTGGTTGCCATGTGGTGCCTCTACTTGGGCTTCCTTAGGCCTCTCTTGTTATCACTTGCTGTGTAAGGAGAGTGCCTTTGTATATATACTGGGCGAAGGAGAAGCAAAATTGGCAATGTGGGACAAACATGCATACGAAGAACCAAAATTCGTGGAAAATTGGCAGATTTCTGGGGCAACTTTAAAAATTCATAACTTTCTCCAACAGAGCTCGGATTAGAGCCAAATTGGTCTTGTTTTGCTCAAAATTCTGTTATCTATCTTATGAAAGTGGAATCACTCCAAAAGGATCAGCTATTTAGGAGAAAAGTGGGAAATACAACACAGAGGTACATGATAAAGTGAGCATTCTGCCCATCCGATTCAAAAATTCATAGATAACTGCACAGAACTCGGATTACCCTAACACTAGTTGGAGATGATAGATAAAGATGTTATCTAACTAATGCAATTGACTTTATTTATATCCAATAAGTATTGAGAAAGTTATTGGCATTGGCAAAATAGTGCGCTGCGCACTGGTTGTCTCCCCCAAATTTGTACAAGGTTTGGTTGCCAACTTTGAAAAATCATAACTAATTGAATACAGCCCGGAATATTCTCAAACCAATTGAAAATGATAGATAAAGATGTTATCTAATCAATGCAATTAACTTTGTTGGATTACGACAAGTATCGGGGAAGTTATTAATAAAATAGCGGGCTACCCACCGATTGTCCAATTCAACTTGGTACTTTTGTCATAGCCATTTCATTTCTCCTCGGAATCAAGTGTGGTCAAGTGTGTTATTCTCCAAATGTCATCCTCTATCACTTAGTGGTCCTTTGCCAAGTACAGTTGCGATCTAACCCGGTCAAAATGGGGTACAACAGCTGCCCCTCTTTGTGCATTGTTTGTATACAAATGATGTACAAAGATAACCAAATACTCATTTTGAATGGTTAGATCTCCTTGGAGTTTGGCATTGCTGTGAGATTGATGCGGCATTTTGGTTATGAGGGTGGCTTCTTGGGCCGAATAGCTTCTTGGGCTATGATATGACATCTTGGGTTGATTTGTTTCTTGGGTTATAAGGGTGGCTTCTTGGGCCGAATAGCTTCTTAGGCTATGATACGACATCTTGGGTCGAAAATGAGTGACATCTTGGGTCGATTAGCTTTTTGGGCTATGAGGGTGGCTTCTTGGGCCGAATAATAGCGTCTCGGGCTACAAAGGTGGCTTCTTGGGCCAAATAGCTTCTTGGGCTATGAGAGTGGCTTCTTGGGCCGAATAGTAGCATCTTAGGCTATGAAGGTGACATCTTGGGTCAAATGATAGTGAGATAGCATCTTGGGCTATGGATAGGTGACTCTATCATGGCTCCCTCTACGAGTTCACTCTAAGAGATCGCTCTACGAGATTACCACTCAAGAGTTATGCTTGGGCTTACGATCTAGGTCTGCCGAGTTTAGTTCTTTGATTTCGAAAGGGAATTCTGTTTGTCGAGGGTGAGTCTTCATCTGTCTTCGAAGCTTAACTGTTGGTAGATCATGAGATGAATCCTCATGCCATTCTGATATACGGATAATCCTGTGAGTAAGAAGAACAAACATGCTAGGATGTATGCTAATGATGCATGAAGATGTTGATTCATTTGAGAATGATGCATGAATGCTTGTGAATTTGTGATTAAGTTTTGAAGCCCTTTTTATTTGAGAATGAGGCCAGTGGGTGCCTTTGGTTCTCTTTACTGCAAGAGATTGGGACTTTGGTATCACTTTGTGTTGGCACCCCCAAAAGTGAACTGATTTTCTTCTGTGAATATTTGGATGTGGCATCTAAGGCCGATGGAAAGTGACGTTGACGGTCAAAGTGGATGGACATTGAGGAGATGACTTCTAGGGTTGAAAGGAAATGACTTCTAGGGTTAAAATTGGTAGCTTGATCCAGGCTCCCTTTACGAGTTCACTCTACAAGGTTACCTTCCAATATCACAGGGTTGGTGACTTGACCCTCATGGTTGATTTTCTGAAAAGAGGCTCTTAAGGCGCAATCGCTTTGGTGTAGTTGGCTAGCTGCTTCTTGGGCATAGATGCTTCCAGGGCACCTCTTGGGGAAAATGATGAGGCTCTTTTGCCCCAACTTGAGGAGCTCCTCTACTGATTTGGTGACAACTTCTTTAGAGAATACAGTACCTTTTTAAAAAAAATGAATTTGTTTCTCTGTGTGTAGAGCAATTCAAAGTTTTGAAACCTTTTTCTAAGAAATACCGATGGTAGACCCTATTGGGGTAATATAATCATAACTTGTTTCCCTCTCATGGCAAAGGCAAGAGCTTCTAGGAGCATGCTTTTACATAGTCGTCTGAACATATATAAGATTTAGCCTTAGCTTGCCTTGTGATTGTAGGGGCCGACTAGTTTGCTTGATTTCTTTCTTGGGGAAACCTTGGTTACTCTGGGGATCTTGCACCTATTAGAAGGCCTGATGATTTTGCAATTAGTCTGGATGATATTAAGGCCTTGGCCTTGGTCTTCATTCATGCTTGCCCTTTTGATTTTGTTGGGCTTGCCTCTGACTCTTTCAGTGTTCTTTCTGCCTTGTAGCTAGCTTTGTATTTTACCCTTGATGTACTCTTGGGCTGACATCAAGTCCACTTTGTTTTCATCTTCACCCTCGTTTGAGCATTTGAGAAATAACTTTGTCATCTAATCTGAGAGGACTTTGTTAGGACAGTAATGTTGGCTTAAGGTTTTGGGTTTGTCAAAGAAATGATATAAGAGGCTCAAACCCATTCTAGGCTAGACTTGACCCATTGTTCAAATTAGAATTCTTGAAATTGGAACTACCTTTCTTTGTGCTCTCATGTTTTGACATGGAAGCAAGATACAGAAATGTTTTGGTATTGAAACTTTTGTTCTTTTTCCAATATTGCCTCAATATAAGGTCTTTTCAAAGTGGCTTTTTTTAAAAGGAATTGCCCCGATGGGATACTATGATAGACCCAATGTGAGGACTCTATTACGAACACTGCCCCAGTGTGGGGTAATAAGTTGACCAATCGTCTCCGACAAAAATTGCCCCAGTGTGGGATCTTTTTGTAACGGTTGCCCTATTTAAGGGGTCGTCCAGAAAAATTTGATTTCCTAATAACTGCCCCAGTGTGGGGTGAACCATGGATCGGGTTATATGAAAGAAAATTTTACTGCAGGCTCAAGAGGGCTGACAATGGTATTGTTACGAGATAGTACAAAATGATGGCCTCTCTTCATTTTAAATGATCAAATTCTTTCTCAATTTGCTCAAAAGAGCTTCAAAAGTCTTCTTATTTCCTGTGACAGAAGTAACCAACTGTGGCCATCAATCAAATCTTCCATTAGTGCCCCCCAAGTGGGGATGGAGTTGCGCATCCTCTGGATTTGCTTCAAGCTTAGGCCAAGCACTGGTTTAGAATTTCTTTGCTAAGCTTGCCCCAGTGAGGCTTCTTTGCCCATGCCATGAGAGTTCACAAATATATGATAATAATGAAATCTTTTATTGAAAAACAATTTAGTCAAATAAAAGAAAGGGAAATACAAGCAAAACCATTTATTGAAAGTTTTTATGAATTGCTTTACACCGAAGGGTTTCCCATAGTATCACTCGAGCTCAGGTACTTCAGCTTTCCCCTCATTGATCTTTCCTTCTTTGATGCCACCTTCGATTCTTTCCCCGGAGGCGACAATGTCTGCGAAGCTGCTCGAGACATTCCCAACTAACTTCTTATAATAAACTCCCTTCATAGTGCTGATGAAAAGAGTGGTAAGTTCTCGCTCAGTTAGTGGAGGTTGGACATCCATGGCCGCTTCCCTCCATCTTCGGGCATAAGTCTTGAAGCTTTCGGTGCTTCCTTTTTCGAAGGACTATAATGTCAGCCTATCCAGTGCTAGCTCAGTGACATGTCGATATTGGGCTAGGAAAGCTATAGCCAGGTCACCCCAGGTTTGGACATAGCTGCCCTCCAATTGAATATACCACCGCAATGGTCCTCCAGTCAAGCTCTCTTGGAAACAGTGTATTAGGAGCTTGTCATTATCAGCATGGGCCGCCATCTTGCGACAGTACATGATCACATGTGTTCTAGGACACTGCGTACCATTGAACTTCTCGAAATCGGGTACCTTAAACTTATAAGGTAATACTATCCCTGGCACCAAGCATAAGTCATGGGGGCTAGTTGCCCCATACACCTCTGCTCCTTCGACAGCCTTCAGTCGGGGCTCAATGTGCTTCCAGATTGATGGATGATCACTTCCTCTAGGGGTCAGTGACTCCACAACTTCTTTGATATTCTTTTGAGCCGGTATCCTAACAGCGGGTGGTGTGGGCAAACTGTTTGCCCCTTTAGTAGGGCTAGCTCCTTTTTCGGCTGTTAGCTTGGATAACATCTTCGTCATGGTCTTCAACTGAGTTTGCATTTGCAGCATGCTTTCCCCCTGCTCCCGTTGAGTTCATTCAAGGCAGGTAAGTTTGTCTTCTATATGCTCAGCCATCGAAGGGGGTGGTTGATCACAGTGAGACCTTAAGTTGTGTAAATGCCCAATCCTGCTGGAAGCCTTCTAGCAAACCTGGATGAAGAAGGATTTATTTTTGGTTTTTTAGTTTTTTTAGTTTTTTTTTTGGCCTTTTTTTTGTATGCATGTTATGCATGGAATAAAGATGTAAAATGGAATGACATGATATGCAATGCATGCAAATGAGGGGTTAGCAAAGAGAGCATGAATAATATATACAAAGGGGTTAGTACATGGACAATATATACACGGTTCAAACAAGGTAAGTAAACAAATGTCATAGCATGGCTCAAACACATGAAAGTCATGCCCCTGATGGGCTTCTAAATCTAAGCCTATCTTATTCATTGGTTCCCAAGCAAACCCTACTTAGCCTTGTACCTCGAGGGCATTAACAAGAACTAAGAGGGAGCCCCCGTACCCCAAAGGGCATTGACGGAGGGGGTCCTTCTTGTACCTCTTGGGGCATTAACAAGAAAGGACCACTGCCAGAGTGAGACATTTCGGGTATTCCACGTAGACAAGCACAACCAAGTCCACGTGGGCAAACCTTTACTAGCCTCTTCTAATCCTGTTATATTAGAGAAAACCCGGGTATAGGGTTGGAGAAAGAGAGAGAAGCATGTATGCACAGTTAAAACAATTATAGAATAAAAGGAAAATAAACAGAAAAAAAACAAGCAAGCAAACATTCCAACAGATCGAGACCATGGCTAGACTCTCACAACAGTCCCCAGCAGAGTCGCCAGCTGTCATCACCCATTTTTGATCGGGCTCATTGCTGGCTTTTGTGAAAGGACTCCATGCTGGTTCATTTTGTTGATCCTAGAGTCATCCCTGCACAAGGCTCGCACAAACCATTAAAGAGAAGAAAAACACAGAGTCGCCACCAAACAAATTAGAGGTGTGATTGGGCACCTAAAGAAAGGTCTACGGTTCCAGAGAATTAGGTTCGGGAGTCGGTTACGTGTGGGGAAGGAAGAAAAACTCTTGCACCCCCACAATGCCCACAATTGGTACCTAGTCTTGATCTATGGGTGTTTGCTTGCATTATTCAAAAAGAAGTTATTTTTTTTATATTTTTTTATTTTTGAAAAAAGGAGAATTTTTAGGATCTAGGCCTTAAAACAACAAAAAAGATTTTACAGCAAATAAAAAAGAAATACATTCTAATTTTAGAAAAAGAATGTGGGATCTAGGCCCATGTGACAGTATTGCATTTCTTTTAGAAAACAAAAGTGATTTTCTTTTTTAGAAAAGAAAATAAAAATCATTTGAAATCAAATATGAGAATACTGCCACAATTGATATCGGCCCAAGCAGACTAGGATATGAGCATCTAGGACTCAACCCTCATGACCGCCCAGGCCTTATTTTAATTTTTTCTAGAAAATGTACTCTTTGCTTGTCCTTTTTAATTTTTGAAGAAAAAGGAATGAGAGTTAAAAGAGAAACCGTTTCACTTCAAAACATTTGAGAAAAGAAGTTTTAACAGTTTAAATGTAAACAGATTAAAGAGAAGAACCTGGGTGATCTTTTTATGACCGAACTTGGAGATCTTCCTCCAAAAGTCTCCCTAAAAATAAAAGGTTAGAAAGAAAAATGCAGCTTCCCTTCCCTGCTTTAAGCCTTCAATTTCCACGTTTCCAGAATGCTCCCACCTTGGCTTGGAACGTTCCCTTTAGGTGCTTGAAGATAAGTATATCTTTCTCTGATTTTTCCTCTCTCTGAATAATATCCTCTGATGCGTGATAATTCCCTCTGATACTTGATAATCGATGCCTCCTCCCCTTTTTTTGCCTCTTGGGGCAGTCTATTTATAGGAATCCCCGGGGAGATAGCCCGTGCCTCGGCATTTGTTGGATGCCTTACAGTCCCCATGAGTCAACTACATCGTTCTAATGAATTAATGACTTCGGAAATGGGATTTTCGGTTCCCAGCGATTTACAATATTTCACAGTTCCCGTGCTTTGAAAAAGGAGTCCTAATGCCTGAAAATAAATAAATCGTTTGAGATTATTTAATCCTCTGTTGTACCTGGACGCCTTGGTGGGTAAGGGTTGAATGCATTTCTGGATGTATTGGAGCCGTTGGGAATTAATAGTTATGCAGTCCTCAAGGTCAACTGTGATGTCCCGAGGAAAATGACATTTAATTATAGAGGTCTTCCGTCCCTATGCTCAAAAATGGAGTTCCGAGACATTTGAATGTAATATTCGGAGACTCCTCAATTCCCATGCTTAAAAAGGGGGTTCTGAGACACTGCTGGCATTTAATGCACTTAAAAAGAATTTTGGGAGTCCCGATGCTTTGAAGTCACTGCCAGACCCGTAGAGGAGCTATTTTAGAGTTTTTCTAAATTATTGACCAGGTTTAACCTCCAGATCTGGGCTTATTCTGGATCAGTGGCCTTATTCCGCATCAATAGGTCCTTATTCCATATTAACAAGTCCTTATTCCGCATCAATAGGTTTAGCTCGGATTTGACCAAGTTTGACCTCCGGATCTAGACTTATTCTGGATGAGTGGCCTTATTCCGCATTAGTAAGTCCTTATTCCGCATCAGTGGGCTTAGCTCAGATTTGACCAAGTTTGACCACCGGATCTGGGCTTAGTCCGCATCAGTAAGTCCTTATTCCGCATCAGTAAGTCCTTATTCCGCATCAGTGGACTTAGCTCGAATTTGACCAAGTTTGACCACCGGATTTGGGTTTCCCCAAAAATTTCCGTGTGTGGGCTTGGTCACCACGTGGCGCCTCTACTTGGGCTTCCTTAGGCCTCTCTCGTTATCACTTGCTGTGTAAAGAGAGTGCCTTTGTATATATACTGGGCGAAGGAGAAGCAAAATTGGCAATGTGGGACGAACATGCATATGAAGAACCAAAATTCGTGGAAAATTGGCAGATTTCTGGGGCAACTTCAAAAATTCATAACTTTCTCCACAGAGCTCGGATTAGAGCCAAATTGGTCTTGTTTTACTCAAAATTCTGTTATCTATCTTATGAAAGTGGAATCACTCCAAAAGGATCAGCTATTTAGGATAAAAGTGGGAAATACAACACAGAGGTACATGATAAAATGAGCATTCTGCCCATCCGATTCAAAAATTCATAGATAACTGCACAGAACTCGGATTACCCTAAAAGTAGTTGGAGATGATAGATAAATATGTTATCTAACTAATGCAATTGACTTTATTTATATCCAATAAGTATTGAGAAAGTTATTGGCAAAATAGTGCGCTGCGCACTGGCTGTCTCCCCCAAATTTGTACAAGGTTTGGTTGCCAACTTTGAAAAATCATAACTAATTGAATACAGCCCGGAATATTCTCAAACCAATTGAAAATGATAGATAAAGATGTTATCTAATTAATGCAATTGACTTTGTTGGGTTACAACAAGTATCGGGGAAGTTATTAATAAAATAGTGGGCTGCCCACCAATTGTCCAATTCAACTTGGTACTTTTGTCATAGCCATTTCATTTCTCCTCGGAATCAAGTGTGGTCAAGTGCGTTATTCTCCAAATGCCATCCTCTATCACTTAGTGGTCCTTTGCCAAGTACGGTTGCGATCTTACCCGGTCAAAATGGGGTACAACACACACCACCACCAACGTCCATTTCCCATGGCCAAGCCAAGGCCACCCTCATTTGTCGTCTCAATCTATGGCTTACACTAAGCTTCCCGAAGGTATATGAATTTTGCCACTTTTATTTTAGAGCTTGGATTCACCCAATCCAAGGCCAACTATTCATTATTCACTAAAGGCAACGACAACACCTTTATTGCTCTCATCGTCTACGTCGATGATATCATCATCACCAGCATATCTCTATAGGCTGCAGGCAACTAAACACCAACTACACAATCGTTTCAAGCTCAAAGTCCTTGGCCCCCTTAAATACTTTCTCTCGCAGCATCACTACACTCTTCAATTACTGGAGGAAACAGGATACTTGGCCTACAAACTTGCCCTTACACCCATAGAACCCACACTGAAGCTTGCTGCTTCTGAGGATGAGCCACTAGCCTGTGACACTTGTTCCTCTTATCAACGCCTAGTGGGCAAACTCCTTTATCATACTTTATCCCACCTAGATATCTGTTTCATCGTACATCGCCTCACCCAATTCTTTGTGGCCCCATGCACCACCCACCTTTAGGCTGCAAATTATCTTCTCCAATACCTAAAAGGACACCTTGAATAAAGGCTCCTTTTCTCTCTTTTACCTTCTTTCCAACTACAAGCATTCTTCGATGTGGATTGGGGCTCCTGGCTCAATACTTGTCGCTCCACAACTGGGTTCTACAGCTTTCTTGGGGACTCCCTTATATCATGGAAAATAAAGAAAAATGCTATAATCTCACGTTCCTCTGTGGAGGCAGAGTATCGTGCAATGGCTTCCACTACCGCTGAACTGATTTGGCTATAATAGCTTCGCACAAATTTGCAACTGCCCAAATCCACTCCACCCTCACTCTACTATGACAACCAAGTGGCTACGCACATCACCTCCAATCCCATGTTCCATGAGAGAACAAAACACGTTGAAATAGATTGTCATTTTCGTCCGTGATAGGGTGACTTCCGATGATCTCAGGATGATGCCCATTCGCACTCAACATCAACTAACCAACTTGCTTACTAAACCACTGCCCTCCAAGTGTTATGTCCTCTATTGGTTAAGATGGTAATACACATTCCATATCATCTTAGAGCACTAGTAACAGATTCCCTATAGTGATCCATTTCCTTATATTTAGGGAAAAAAAGTTAAAAAGTTATAAAATCATTCCCACAGAAGATGTCCTATATTTAACTTTCTCTATAGGGTTTGTACAGTGTTTCTCAATACATTGGGAAGCACTATTCGCTCTCTATAATTATTAAATTATATCTAAAAATTTTCTCTCACCTCTCTCCTTCATGTTTCCTATAACATTAACTTATATTTCATATTAAATTATAAAAAAATTATTATTAAATAAAATAAGTAGTATAAAATATTATTTTAATGATATAGATGGTGATTTAGGAAATCAATTGTGATGTATATTTGTATAGGAAAACAAAAAGTAGTTTAAAACTGTAAATTTAAGGAAACTTTTAGAAAACTAATGCGAGTGCTCTAAAGGGAGTGTATTAAGGGTAGCATAGTCATTGCTCTCCAAGTCAATGTAATAGCCAATATAAATAGTCGATTGGAACAATATATGAACTCATCATAATAATTTAATCACAATATCGTGATCAACTTCTCTAACCGTCTTCTTTCTCTCTCTTTGTTATCTTTGTATGCAATTTTCTTGATTAATTCAAATCCCAATAATAAAAGCAATAACAATCTTATGAGTCTAGGCCTCATTCACTATCCTAGGTGTCCTAAGCATGTCATATATACAATTTAAAATGAGTCGTCGCTATCATCACTCATTTTCTTCCGAGTAATGGAGCTCTTTAGATTTTGGCATAATAAGTTTATTTTCGGGAGTAGGCACAATTTATATGGTATGAATGGACATCTATTTCTACTGGCATGGTCCATGTTCATTGGTTACATGTGGAAAAAGTTTAGTACCTTACAACATTCATAATTGATATCTTTAATTAGAACTATTATTATTTATTTATTTGTGAAGAAAATTATTTAAAATACCAATACAAAATTACGTTTAAAACCAAAAAATAATCTTTTGTTTCTCTTTCCTTTTTTTTATTCATTTTTTAAGACAACATGTTTCTTTAAATAAACATATTTCTTGTTAAACACACTTCAGTTAAAAAAATTGAAAACGTTTTGTTTAGACAAAAAAACTTTTGACACAAGCATTTTTTATTTTTCTTTTCATGTTTTTGTCACACGTTTAGAAGTTTTTTATTGAAAAGAAAATATTTTTAATTTCCTTTTTAAAACAAAGCAATAAAAATTTTATGCCTTTATTACAATACATTATTACAATTTTTTTGAAAGAAAACATTTTTAGTTTTTTTAAACTGAAACATTAAAGTGTCTTTAATATATATATATATATATATATATATACACACACACACACACACACACACACACACACACAATCCATGTTTAAAACTTTTTGTTTGAATTTTTTTTTTTGTTTTTTCAAAAATAAAATACCCAAAAAATATGTGGATGGCTTTCATCTCAAGCCTAGACAAACACTTGGAATGGCATTCATATGAAAGTCTAGACAAATGTCTAGAAGGGCGTTCGTCCAAAAGCTAGAAGAATGCCTAGCTCTAATGTATTATTACACTGTTCATTCTACCACTTATTTATATGCATATCCCAATTAGGAAATTTCATATTATACCCTTAATTCTGTCCATAGAATTGAGGGTACTCTGGATTTGAGGAAAAAGGATCGAGCCATGTTTAGAAGATGGTATTTTAACTCAATAACAGAGTTCTGTTGTGGCCTTTCCACGCAAGAAAATTGATGAATGATGCCTTGGGCATTGAAAAACTCTTGAAAAGATAGTTTAGGAAGATTATCAGATCAAAATGCTTTAATGATAGTATGAAATTGTATTTTTATGAGTTCAATAAATTGAGGGGTAGTGGTGAGGACTTCGAATTTCTGTTTGAGGAGGTACGACCACGTGTAACATGTGCAGTCGTCTACAATGGTCGAGAAGTATTTGTGACTAATATGGGATGGAATATGGTAGGGGCCCCAAATATCATAATCGACTAAGTCAAATGGAAAATTAGTAACATGATTATTAGAAACATAAGGAAGATGATGTTGCTTGGCGAGTGGACAAATGAGACAAGATTGTATAGGTTGGGTGTTGACTTCACTATATTGTAAAGGATTTTTCAACTAGAGTAGTCTCTTAGTTGAGGGATGGCCTAACCGATGATGTCAAGTTGTGATAGTGACTTTGTTGATTGATGCGGCAAAAGACTTGGGATTTATTGATTGATAGTGTAGTATGTAAAGGCCTTGTACACTTTCCCCTCTTTCCTATAATGTGGTTTAGTGTATTATGAATAATGAAGCTATCATAATATAATTGAATCATTATATGGGATTTTTGCAAGAGAGCACTAACGGATAAAAGATTCATGTGGAATTAGGGAATAAAAAGTACATCATGAAGAATTAGAGTATTATAAAGGATGATATCACCAGCATAATGGGCAATTGTCTAAGAACTGTTTAAGGGATGAACCGTTATTTAGGAGATGGGGTGAATAGATATAAAGAGACTAGCAAGAGGACATATATGTCTAGTGGTGCCAATGTTTACTACCCAAGAGTGGTCACTTCTGAGAATGGTGGACATAGTTGCATAGAAACATACTCCAATATGACAGTCTTCGAGTGGATTGGAAATATCCAAATGTGTAGACATGATTGCCATGAGCTCTTGATATTCATTCGGAGTAAGATTAGCCATGAGGTTTTCCATTGACCCAGTATGCTGTTTGTCGAGTTTGTCATCTATATTGACCTCTTGGGAGGAGACCTGGTGTGCAGCAATTGTATTATCCTGTTCTCTGGTTTTGTAACCAAGTGGATACCCATGAAATTTGTAACATCTATCAACGATGTGTTTGGTGATTTTGCAATTTGTGCAAAAGGGACAATCTTTTCTTGAATTGTTCTTGTATGTGGTAGGATAGGTAAAACCAGAATGGTGATAGGAATTATAATTTGGTGCATCATTGGAACCACACTTGTACGTTGTTCCTGTCTAAATAGCACAAGCCGTAGTACTGTTGTGGGTTTCTTGACTAGTAGTGGAATGTTTATGTTGTTCCTCCTATGTAACCAGGGAGAAGATCCAATTGATGAATGGTATTGGATTCATGAGTAGAATCTGACCTCGTATTTAGCCATATGAATCTAGTCTTATTAAGAAAGACATGACATACTTTGTGGCATGGTGATCAATCATACTCTTCATACCGCCACAGGTGCAGAACATGTTGGTTTGTAGTAATTGAGTTCTTCCCATATGGTCTTTAACTTGGTGAAGTATATACTGACAAAAGAAAGATCATGATAAAGATTCATCAATTCTAGATAGAGTTGGAACATCTTTGGTCTGTTGCCTTGTTGAAACCGATCTTGCAAATCTTGCCTTATCTCTCTAGCAGATATCAGATAGATAATGCTTGCAGATATATCTTTGAAAATTGAATTTAAGATCCAAGAAACAATAATTGCATTGCTGCGAATCCAAGAACTTGAAGTGATTGGGTCGGCATCACAGGGCTGACTTTTTGGCGCAACTCCAACTCGGGTAATTATTACGGTGAGAGATTGAGAAATTAGAACTTGCCAGGATTCTCCACATGATGTAAGAACTAGAACTTCCAAGTTCCGTGTGATTCCAACAAAACAAGCATGATGGTACTGAGGAAGAAAATGACAGAAAGAAAGAAGGTAGGAATTTCAGGCATATTGCTCAAATAACATATTAGGATTCAGGATTAAGAGAAAATAATTGAAGTTCGTAGAAGAAGACGAATAATTTCATCCTTTTAAAGTCAATGTGCTATTACACTGTTCATTCTATTATACCCTTAATAATTGTCGTTACGCTCGAAAAAACACCTTAAAGCTTTGTTGTTTTGTTCTTTCTTCCCGCACACCACCGCGTGCATGGGACGCATGGTCAGTACACTGGTCCAAAGCCTTTTATTTCCTTGCATGCCAATGCTGATTCGACTTGTGGCCGACTTTTATGACCATATTTGATGATTGTGGATGGTTATAATGGTACATCTTAAAATGTCTTTTTAGTCTGTTTTAATAATTTTGTTAAATAACTCATAATTAACTAAGCTTCAAGAATAAACTTGAATAATATAAGCCAAAAGAAACATTATATTTTGAGTTAAACAAGAATTAAAGTTGAAGAAATGATGTTCTAAATTAAATCAATTAAATATGGACAGAGAATGAAAATTTTAACAAAACTAATGTGGAGTTTTTTCATCATCAAATACATCTTATTAAGTAAAATAATTTTTTTTTAAAGGCCAAAAATAAGTCACCAAGCACCTCCGTGACACTTTTCTCAATCTAGTCGGAGACCAGATGTTTCCCCAATTTAGACCAAGCACTTCCCTCATAGTTACCTCAATATGCCGTATGGTTTTTTGCAATTCTCGTATGCAGTTCATATATTATGAAGTAACCGCTTCCTTAATACAGGATGGCTGGAATATGTCCCCCCCAATTCATCATTTGTTCATGGCTTTCCATTTTTCTGGTTCATGGAAAAACCAGAAACATGCCAATCTCCTTGTTTGGATGAGTTCACGACCGTTCTGCATTTCTACAGTATTCTGAGCAGTATGTTGGAAAGGTATGCCCCTTCGGGATAAGATGGATCAAGAGGATGGTCACAAGCTGCTCCTGCCTGCCTCATAATGGTAATCTTCCTCCCTGCCAATGCTGCTGCTCCCTAATTATTTTAAAAAATAAGCATAAATAAGGGAAAGGGAGGATGAATCAGAAAGAAAGAGATGGAGTGGGGGCTGAGACACGTCATGGTTATCATGTAAAATTTCACCTTGATATATGTATTCTTTCCGATGTATGCCAATTGGATTGCAGACAAAGCTTTCCCAATAAATTTGGGGGTTCTAAAGAACTAAATATCGTGAAGGCCTCCAGTGATTATATGTATGATGCCCTTGACAAATTCAGCCTCCCATTTAAAACAGTATTTTGAACTTTTAAAGCATGGGCACCTATGTTACCCACCAATCACCTACTGAAAAATAGTATTTTATTTTATTTTATTGTGAGCTGTTGTGTCAGGTATGTCCACTGCAAAAAAGTTATTGTGTTTTATATCTTGTAAACTAAAATTACAAATATAGAATTATCACAACAAATAGAAATTTATGCGGATTATATTTGGAAACAAAAAGTGTCATTGGATATATGACTTCAGTTTATATCTATAACATTAACAAAGCCAAATGGTCAACTCAAGTAGTTTCTCTAATGCAAACCATGCAAAATATATTAGAAGTGCGGCAATTTTAAAACAGCTTCATTTTCTATAGGGGTGTTTGGTTGATGTATCACGTTAATTATAATTGAATTTAAAAAAAAAAAAAAAAAAACTTTCCTCCCATGCACTTCCCTGGTCTCAAAAAAATAAGTTCCAATTATGTTCACATTTATAAGTACACTAAAAAAAGTATTACATTGTGAGGATCTTAGATTGAGGGATGAATATAGGTAAATTTGGACAAAGATATTAACCATGTCACCCTTTTTTGAAATTTTGATTCCAAATACCAAATGAACCGTGAAGTTATTGTTAGTTGGGTTTCATTATCTACATCCAAAAAACACAGAGCTCACCATCAACATTTAGAGTAAATAATTACTTGCCTGAAGAATGCGCAAAAACATCCCACTTTGGGTCATGGCTCCAGAACATGAGCAAGTCATGAGAAGGCCACCTCTCTTCGTTAGTTGCATGGCTAATGAGTTTAAATTTCTGTACATCCCAGAAGCACTTTGTAGAACCTGCCAATGAGGACAATCAGCAGCAAAAGGCATCATGCTATTAGACGACTCAAAAAAAACTGTCAAAAGAAACACACAACCTGTAAGGAAGCCATGATCTCACAAGTTTTACATGCAATAGAAAGCAGGTACAATGCACTCATAAAACACAAGATCCATCCTTCAGCTCTCATTTGGTTCGCGAATTATCTAGTCCATTGGAAAGTGATTAGCTATCACTATAATTAGCTACTACTAGGAATGACTTAGTTATTCTCATTCATTTGTTTGATTATATCATGAGATTAGTCAATTAGATTGAACCAGCAAATCACATACCTCTAGTGACCTCTGGAAGTTGGGACAGAGAGCTGAAAAGGTGGAGGTTGGGACGCTGCTGAATAGCTCCTCAGATAGGTCGAGCCGACATATTTTGGCAGTGGACTGGGCTGATGGAGGAAATGTGAGATGAATTAGCTAAGCCACTCGTTTTTCAGCGGTTTAGCTAAGACAATGTGTATGCGATTAGTATTCCCAACAGGAATAACTACTACTAGGAATAAATATTACCAAACAAATTATTAGCTAATACTAATGTTAGCTAATTCAATCTCACGACCTAATCCACGAACCAAACAGAGCCTTAGTCTCTGGTTGCTCCCCCTAAGAAGAGAATATACAAAAATAGCATTGTATCATTTTTCAAAATTAAACAGACCTCATTAATGACAAAAATAGACCTATTCACTTAGATTCCAAGTAAAATAACTCCGAGCCACTTAAAACTCTATAAAAGATATCATATTTACCCAGTTTTGTATACTTTTTACGTATCCGCATAGGTAAACCATAAGATGGTTCATAAATCCCAATAAAAACATAGGTTGTAGCATGGATGTTTCAATACCTTTCTTGTAGGTGCTAATTTGGGGGGATCAAGAATAACAAGGTCCCAAGATTCCTTCCTATCAACAGCCTCTTTCATGAATGTGGTTGCATCCTGTCGTAGAAATGATATTCTTCCAGGATCCATGTTGTTCAATACTATATTTTCATTAGCAAGGTCAATAGCAGGCAATGAAGAATCAACACCTGGCAGAATATAATAAATAATCAGAAAACATCTCAAGACAGAAGTTTTAAAAATAGAAAGCTATAGGAACTTGCTTTATTGAATAATAACTTCCATTAGTGAATGAAATATATTCTTCATTGTAGGTTTGTGAGATCTGGAGGTGGAAAATGGAAATAGGAACAAATAAGGTAATCTAAAAACATAGTTTCCGATGGTATATTAAGATGTTTTTGGTTTCTTTTTATTGGAAAAAAAGTAATTTTATTGAAGCTGCCAAGAAGGTAATACAGAGATACAAAAAACAACAGATGGCAGGGAAAAAAACTGATCTATGCAAGGAATGTTGCAACAGAACACATCTTACAACAAAGTCCACAATGTAGGGACCAAGGTATATTTTCAGTTTCCTCAGCATTTAAATTCCAATGTTGGGAATATGGTAAACTTTTTTTAAGCTGGTGGAGTTGAGTGTATTTGAACCCATTTTGAGCTCTGGGATAATTTTATCTTTTCAAGGAAGCATAGTAAGGAAAACTTGCTGGTTTTTACTTTAATAAATAAAAATATAAAAAAGATGAGGGGGAAAAGGCACCCTCATTTTTCTTGAAACTTTGGGTGCTAGAGTGAGCTTGAGAAGGAAGAATTAGCGAAGCCCCTTTCCAGATTGCTAGGGCTTCGTGGCTGGCTTTTGGAGCCTCATTAATTTCTCTTTGCTCTTGGAAACTAGAACTTGGTGTTAAGAGGTAGGGATCCCTAAAATCCATCATAGGACCTGCATGCTCCTAAATTGTGTTTTGTTATTGTTGGTGCTGTGGCATGATTAATCTAGAATTTATGAAATTAACATGTTAGATTCGTTCATGATATGCTTGTTATTATATGAGATTGGGGAAGGGGGCTTTAAACATGAAATTGGGGACAATGAGCCTGTGATGAATTAAGGTGCGAGAGATCCAAAATACATGAATTTAGGTAATTGAACCTATAATGCACATACAACTTGATATGAGATAATTTTTTGTTCCTTCATTGTGAAATCATGGGGTTAGGGCTCACTAGTATGCTAATTGGGGATTCCAAAAATGCTGATGGAGTAGGGTGTCATTAACCAAATTGAAGCTTGATTCGATATCATTTTGAGTCATATAACTTGTATAAACTGTTTTAGGGCAATGTTTTTGTCAAATAATGAAGGAGATATTGGATTTTTGCTGAGTGGTTTGCATGGACAAATAAAGAACAGACCCTAGTTCGTGATGCACCACAGCAAATTGGTCTTGGGGTTTTGGCAATTTTTGGTGGACACCATGGCGGAAAATGAGGACTCTAAACACTAGCTTTTGGTGTGGGACGTGGCACCATGGCAAAGTCTGATGTGTTGTGGCAGATGGTGGTAGCTTGTTTTATGTTTTGGACCAACTTATAAAGTGTCACCTAGGCAATCTGGCGCCAGGGAAGAAGCAAGGCACTAAGGCGCCCTACTAAAAACAAGAAAGGTGTGCACCTTGGAACTCCATTTGCGTCCAGGAGCACGTCTTGGGCACATACTTAATTTTTATCCCCTCCTTATGCATGATTGAACTGATGATTTATAAAAAAGTGGACACTAGAAGAGTAACAAGCAATTAAAAAGGGGTGAAAAGAACTGCAGTTCCTGCAGCTTTTGTGTTCTTTATTTTATTTTTCTCTTCTTTTTTCTTTTTTTCCCACAGCCTCTTTTTCTTTCTCCTTTTCTTTTCACCTTAGTAAGTTACTCGTGAAAAAAAAAACACTAACCATGAAGGATTTTTTCTTTTTTTTGTTGTGTTAGCTGTCTTCTAAAATGTAAATTCAGGTGAACATAATGGAACTATAATAAGTAGAATTGCATAAAAAAATAAGCTGAACGAAAACTATTTTTAATCTAGTTTTTGTTCAATTATTTTTCTCTTTTGTACTATGAGCCTCTTGTTTTTTATTTGGTATTTTAAAATTATTATACGTAAAATTAATATTTTTTAAAATTGACAGGAAATTTTCAAGAAATAGAAACTCAGTTTAGTATTGGAGATGGCATCGGTTCACTCAGTTAAGTGACATATGGTGTGCAGCCCCTATTCTAAAGGAGGTGTGCTATTAAGAATATTAGGAGGCTCAATGAAGCCCTTCAGGAAAATGGTTGACGCAGATTGATGTGAAAAGGGAAACATTTTGGAAGAAGATTATCATGGTGAAGTATGGATCTTTAGAAGGTGGATGGGTGTCTAAAGCCTCTAGTGGACCACATGATGTGGGATTGTGGAAGTTTATCCGTTCTAAAAAGGCTATATTCTCAAATTTTGTGATTTTTAAAGTAGGAAATGGATCTTCCATTCATTTTTGGGATAATGTGTGGTGTGTTGAAGAACCTTTGAAGATGGCTTATGTAGAGTTGTATCATATTGCTTGTGCTAAAGATGATCCCGTGGCTGATTTTATTCAAGTTCAAGATAATACTATACAATGAGAGGCAGATTTTATTCAAGTTCAAGATAATACTATACAATGAGAGGCAGATTTTATTCAAGTTCAAGATAATACTATACAATGAGAGGCAACTTTTACTTGGTTAGCTCAGGATTAGGAGCTGAAATCATTTTCCTTTTTCTTTGATTTATTATATTCTATCAATATTATAAGTTCTGAAAAGGATAAAATGTTCTGAAAACCTATTCAATCTAAAGGCTTTTAAGTAAATATTACTTTTGTTGGGGCTGAATATTTTCCTTAGAGGAATATTTGAAAGGCTAAGGCTCCATTTGCATAACCTATTTATTTTTCAAAATATGACTATTTTTAAAAATTGTAAGTCTAGATGCGTTTACATCACTCATAAATACTAAAGGTGGGCAACGGATACCTGCATTCGCTATCCCACTCGCTATTCGCTTCAATCCCGCAATGTAGAGTGATTACACCGCCCAGGTGGAGACGGGAAATAGTAATAAGTAGCGGGGTACTCAACCTCGCTCTCGCATTGCCTAATTTTAATAATTTTTGTTTATAAATTTTAAAAATTATTATTTAATAATTATTTATGATTTTTGATATTTTTGAATAGTATTTATTATTATTAAATTAAATTATTTTTATTATTTTTTGATAAAAAATGATGTAAAATTTTAATTTAAGCCAAAATTATTCATATGGATAGATCCAATAAAAAAAATAACAAAATGCAGGCAGATAGAACCTTATTCGCAGACACATTAAAGAATGGGATATTCTGTCCTACCTACATATGAAACAAGGTATAATTTTAAAATTTGATTTACCACCTAAGAGGGAGGGGGCGAGAGGCTGTAATAAATTGATTCCGCTCCCGATAAAACCCGAATTAGCCCTATCAACTGCTTCACGAAGCCTCTAAAAAGCAAATTTGTTTTAAAAGAGATCAATAGAGACCGATAACGGAGAGTAAATGGATAAAGCCTCCTCCCCGCCAATCCCGCCATAGGATAAGGTATCCCACCCCGCCTACACATAGGGTAGGATACAATTTCAAAATTTTACTACCTGCCTAGGCAAGGGGGATACAGTAATAGGTATACCCCACTCCTACTAGGCAAGATTATTGTTCAGCCAACAAAAGCATAGATTATAAGCTTATGGTTTAAACCCGTAAAAACATAGAATAAATATTATTGTTTTAGCCTGGCAAAAATGGTAAGACATAAAATGAGGCTCACAATTCAATTTTGATAGTAGAACCTCGGCGGTTAATTGAAGAGTAGCGTAGGATCTGAAACTAGTGTCGAACATCTATAAACTTGCTGCTCTTCTTCTCCACTCTTTCTTTACTTTAAGTTAGCAAACAAGTAGATTAGTTCCTTTTATTTAGAGTTTCCACATCCAATGGTCACTTGGGTAGATAGTTGTCATTTAATTGTAAATTAGTATAAATCTCAATACTTGTTTACATATTTCTTAGCCAATTTGCACTCAAACACCCAACCTAAAATTTCAACAAAAACGAAATTTGTTATGAAATTACACTAATCCAGATTTTTAAAAAAAAAAAAAGGCTAGATCTTGACAAAGAAATAATTTTCAGCTTCTACCTACAAGGCCACTATTTTGTAGGGTTCTTCAAAAATCTTTTTTGAAAAAATTTAACTCAAGCAAAAAAGCTTCCTTTACCGCCATAGTGAATAAGTTACAGAGTTTGGGAAAGGGTGAAAGAAGAGGTGATAGTACCTGTCACATTAACAGCACCACCACGTGCTGCATTTAGAGAAAAACCACCACTATAACAGCACAAATCAAGAACACTCTGGCCATTAGAAATTGTTGATATGAACTGACGATTTTCACGCTGATCAACATAAAATCCTGTCTTTTGACCTTCCAATGAAATAGCATAAGAAATGCCGTTTTCCACAACCTAAATAAAAAAACTCAAAGACGTCAGTCATCATTGAAATTTATCGGTCATGCGTTCAGAGATGGCTTTATTACTCGTTCAATCATATTCAAAAAAATAACTGAGATCTACCTTTATCCTTTCCAGAGAATGACGAGGTAAACAAATTTCCTTCGTATATGGCAAGTCCAAACCTTCTTCCTTTAAAATCTCCACCGATGGCCTCCAATTAATATGACTAATCCCATCTATTCTGCTAATGCAATCCTCTACCTGTTGTCTGTACTTCTCAACCCAAGCAGCAGATGAGGCTACTACAGCTAAACCTCCAAAAATGTCCACGATGAGGCCTGACAACCTGTAGTGAGCGTCCCCAACAGGAAGAAGGTGTCCAGCAGATAGGCAGATAGATAAAAAGAACTTAAATTTAATGGGCACGAATTATAACAAAGGATGAGTCCAGAAAATAGTCCAGATTCTTACAATTAACATCATCTTGTGGAAAAGCAGTCAAAAACAAATAAATCAAATTTTAAACAAAGACCACAATGTCAAGAAGAAGGAAGCACAATGAACTGTAAGAAAACAATGCTCAGGAATATAAAGGACTCTAGATCAAGCTAAATGGCAACATTAAAAAGAATTTCTGCAGCTACCTTGAACTCTTCAAGTAAATGGTATCTTTAAGTTACACAACTCATATATTACACATCAAACTAGATCATAGCTGATAAGGTGGTCCTGATTGGAAAAAAGAAGCATAATTGACATTCTTAGACAACAAAACCCAAGAAAAGGATTCAAATAAAATCTCAGCCAAAGCGTTTGACAATCACTCTATCTAGCCTCTTTTGAAACACCCATGTAACCAGGGGGCAGGTTTAGCAAGCATGCAAACCAGTCGAACAATGATAGATATAATATTACAAAAGGAACATGAATGTAAATCACAAAAAGAAGCAGGGGAAGGAAAAGGGAAAACAATAATATCTCTACTAACTCTGGACGACGGCTTACGGTTGAGAAGGGAAAAAATGAAGATTAGTAATATACCTGTCTCCTTCACTATTCACAAGGCGATAAGCAGTTGTATAGGCAGAAGGGAGCCCCAAAAGTGTACGTAGCTCTATAGAAGCATTGATTCTTGCTTCAAGTAAATTCTCCATATCCAATGCACAGGATGGATCTCTATGCCATGCAGATTTTAAAACAAACAAACAAAAAAGAGCTTTTGTCAAAGATAACACCTGAAAAGGGATCCTGCTGTTTCGAGAAACTAAAGCCCTGTTTGATTTTCTTCCCATTCTCGGTTCTCAATCTCAAAATGAATCTCATTATTGTTATTTCTAATTTCCTCAAATATGTTGTTTACATGAAAACCGAAACATATTTGATAAAATCCATCTCATTTTTTCTCTAAATTGCAATTTAATAATAATAATAAAGAAAAAATATTATATTTATTCACGGGATCAGGAGTTCGAAGAAACAAGAACCAGTCTCCCAAGGCCTGCGGATCACCAGCTTTCTCAATTCAATCTTCAATTTCGTCCATGTGACCAAGAGGTTGAGGCCACAACTGATTGATTCTGGGAAGAAATCATCAACTTCCTCTTCAATGTGCTCCTCTGTGTCTTGTCCAACCACAAGACGATCTCGAAGTCTTGGTCGAGCGAGCACTCTTAAACTTTGATTTGAAGTCGATGTTGATCAAAAACTAATTGCCCTCAATCATCACATTCACAAATTTGTATTCACCAGCAACGACGGAATTCAATAAACTTTAAATTTTGTTACAGATTTCGGAAAATGTAGAGAGCAGATAAAAAACAAGCCCAGGCCTCACCTCTTTCATGAAGGATGTCTCCCAACCCAACAAGATCTGTGAGCTTTACTATTGGTTGGAGCCAAATGAAGAGAAAAATGAGACCAAAAAAAGCTTCTCAACAGAGTTGAAGCCTTGACAATTTTAAACGAAACAAATGAGAGTCATGCCTTGAAAAAGGAGATCAAGAAAATTACTATCGTGCTTTTGCCTTGATTTTCATTCCCATTCCATTAAAATTTGAAAACAAGAGCAAGAAAAGAGGAACCAGAAGAAAATCAAACAGACCCTAAGTAATTCTAATTAGGGAAAAAAAGGGTAACTGTCTACCTTGTTGCTTCTTCTTCCAATTGCATGAGGCGAACACAAAACATGGAAACTGAGTTATATAATCCCCATCCAATTGGTTTCTCAGTCCCATCAGCTACAAGCACAACATCTCCAGTCTTCGGGGGTGGTTTACCAATTATTCTATCAACAGCCCCACTATAGACCATTGGACTTCCATCCCTGAAGAGTTGTGTCTTCCCCTTCTTGAGGACAACCTTCGCAATTCCTACCAAACGAGGGATGGATCTTAAAATTTGTGCCAGAAAGAGAGTTCCAACACTTAACCCTAGTAAATGGGTTAAGCCCAGATTATCCTAAGGACATAATATGGAAAACCAAAAGATATCCAGTTTAGGAATGACATAAACAAGTGGGAAGCACTGTTGGTGATAAAAAATTTAAAAAAAAAAACATTAAAGATGTGTATGTAAGATGGAAATTTCTGGGAGTTTCAATTTAAAGAGGAAATTTTAAAGGGTGCCTATGACAACTGCATAATTTGAGCTAAGAGAGGGAGACCCCCTCCATGCAAAACCTTAAAAATTAATTAACAAACACCCAAGGGATATGGTCTAAAGTTCTATCATCAAAAGAAAAAAAATGCCAAATACCAACTACCTATATTGATCCCAAGTCACAGTTCCATATTATTACTGCATAGACAGGGTTTGATATACATCTGATTTTACATTGGTTGATCACTTGTTTCCATCAATGTAAATTTGGCTAACCAATTTAATTGCTCTTAATTTTAATGTAACTGCATTTAAACAAGAAAACAAGCACAGCATACATACCTAATGGTTTATCAAAAAAGTGTAGTTGCTTGACTGAATGAGATATAAACAAGTTAATGACATTACAGTCTACAAAGCTTTTTTTTCTTCTACCTTCTGCCCCTAATAGTGAACTTAAGACCGTATAAATTAAATTCTTATGCTTGTCAAGGCCTAAAAACGGAATTGATCATACTCACACGCCCAGTACCATGTTTAACTTAAATCCAGCAGACATCCGCTGCAGGAAAGTAGGTAAAACGGAAAAATAACACATACCATTTCCGAAATAAACGGAATTGAAGACACCCAAATGATGCAGCAATACCATGTTTAACTTAAATCAAGGACTCTAGATAAATATTCACAAATTAACACACAAACAGAGAGAGAGAGAGAGAGAGAGAGAGAGAGAGAGAGAGACCTTTGGGGTGATTTGAAGCGAGGTTTAGGAGGGTGGTGGTACTGATGGGTGACGTAGACGCTGAAAGAGAGAGATACTTGACAAGGCGGGCTGAAACATTCATCTTTGATTTTAAGACCAGATTATGGTGCTCTTCCCTCTTATTTTCTTCTATTTCTTGGCAAATGGGGGACACAAGACTTGCCCGTCTAGTTTTTAGATTGACTGAATTGCCCTCGTTTTATAAAACCATCAAAAGTTGGAATGAAAAATTTTGGGGGGTGGAATTGGTATTAAAGTACTGTGTAAATTTTTTTTTAAATTATATATACGTTTATAAATATTAATCACATATAACTATAAAATATATTTTTGAAGTATGTATTTTAGTTAAAAATTTTATTAAATTATAACTTTTATTTCATTGGTTTTTCAAATTTAAAGTACTGACATTGACTTTATCAAACCAACGTAAAAATTTGATAAAGAAATATCACTTTTTTATAATTTTGAAGGATTCTTTCCAAATATTGGCATCGGATTCATCAAATTGACGCCCCCCCCCCCCCCCCAACGGCGTCAATCCTATCCCCCCTACAACGTATCAACCCCTCCCTCCCTCTCCCCTCCCTCTTAAGATTTGGCATACCATTTTCTAAAATAATGGGATCATTGTATCTTAATTTAAAATTAATAAAATTTTAAAAACGATGAATCTCATAATTGTTTTTAAAAAATGTGTCTAACTATTTTATGTTTTTTAAATCTAAATTCAATTTTGACATAAGACTATTTTTTCTTCCATTTTATTACTTGGGTCTACCATTTTTTAAAAAAATTATAAGACTTAATTTTCAAAAATACATACTCTTTCTAAAACACATTATCTCTCCTACAAAACAGATATTGTTTTCGAATTACAATTCGACATGAATTCCAATAGAATATAAAAACAAAAACTTGTACTCAACATACCCTAATATTTTATTAATTTTTATTTTTTATATTCAAAAATAGCTATCATATTTAAAAAATGATAATAGAAAAGTGACAAAACAAATATATCTTATAGTTTTTTTTAGATAAATCTTTGGATTGAAAATGAATTTATTAACTATTTAATATTGAATGAGATGAGATGAGAATGATATTGAAATAAAAATTAAATATACTATTATCATGAGTTAATAATTTAATTTTTTATAACTAATTAAATATTCTTATTATTATATATAATTTATAAATTTAATAATAAAACAAAACAAAAATACTCACTTTTTTTCCTCTAAAGCCAACAGGAAGCCAAACATCCTTTCTTTCCTCCTCTTTTTGGTTAGAATTTACTAGCGTCGTGGATAACAATGAGTCTCTTTCGTTCTCTTCTTGAGTTATATATAAGCCTTTTGCACGGGTCTTCCCCGTGCACATCTAACATGGCAATATCCTATTAGTTCGGCTAAATCACAAGTAGGACCTAACCAAATCATTAATCAATGGAATACTACCACATCAAGTGTACGCGAGAAAGCTTATGCAAAAAGGCTTGTATAAAATATTTCTCTTTCTTCTTTCCCTATGGATGGTAATGTTGTGTCATGCCCCGGATTTTACAATCTAAGGAAATCAGTTAGTGACTCCCCTTACCCATCCAGTAGGGCAAAGGGTCGGACTAAACAACAAGTCACACAAAGGACACCATAAACTACCACATCAAATATCCACAAAGTCAAACCACATGTTTATTAATACTTCAAAACTCTTTTACATCATTCTCCACATGAGGTTACATCAGTTCCTCAGAACAACTTAGGATAAAATGAGAACAGACAACAAAACAATAACTCAGAGTCTCCACCTTTGTGTCCCACCTAATGCCTGTATGTACATGAAAAGAAACAATCACATAACAAGAGGGGTGAGCAACCATAGCTCAATAGGGATCATGTCTTCTCGACCCATCTCATGCTCCTAACATCTACATGATGATGTTAGTAAGTATAATGTCTTAGTAATGTATAAACAATCCATAATTAGCATTTCAACCTCACATGGTACTCATAACTCAAATAGAATATGAAAAAAACACATGAGCCTCAACCACAACCTCAACCTTAACCACACAGGTTAACACAACCAGTTGCACAGATTTTCACCCTCAGCCATGCAAGTCCCACATCACCATGTCATATAGTACAATTAAAAACACAATAGCACAAATCAACATATCTATCCATAAATATTATTGCGAGAGCACTCCACGTGGCATGCATTACCATACAAAACATAATTCAGGATAATATGCTTCAACCCATGTAAAGACTCGTATTTGGGTAGTGTTGAGAGATAGCCATTCTATGGGAATGCAACTATCTAGACGGTAATATAGTCATCGATGTGAGCATTTTGACAGTAATTGGGCCCAATTCCGGGTCAGGGCCCCAAGTGGCCCGATTGTTGACTTTTTGGGGTTTATTGGTTGACCTTGCATTCGAGCGGTCAATTGGGATGGAAAATATCTGGATAGTGATGTGGTCGTCATTTTGAGCATTTTAACTGTACTTGGGCTCAATTTGGAGTTCGTAACCTCGGGAGGTCAATTAATATTTTTGGGATTTATTAATAAAAGAAAATACATAAATATAAATAGGAAGAGGGTAAGAGCTTCCACGTTACGTTTCGTGTTCGTGCGTTAGAGAGTTTGAGGAGAGAGAGAGAGAGAGAGAAGCTTGGCCGTCGATTTGGGGCGTTTTTAAGCTTTCGATTGTCAAGAATCATTCCAAGTAGGTGTTCCATTGATTCTTCATCCTTTTCTTCTTTGTTTTATTGGATTAACATGTAAGAATTAGATGAAATTATGCAAATTCGTGATGAACCCTAGGAATTGGGGAAAAATGGAAATTGAGCATGAAACCTAGATGATTTAGGTTGTTTGGTAGCCTAATGTGGCTAGATGATGTTAGAAACCCTTAAAAGGGATGAATTGTTGCTTAAAATGGAGATTTAACGAGTATAATTGAGTTTTGGGACGAAATTGGGAAGAACGCGATCGCGATTCATGGCCCGGGAACCGCTCGAGGCTAGCCGAGCGATCTCGAGTGGAGGCCTCGAGCGGGAGCGTCGAAGCAGAATGTAGCCTCAAGCAAGTGTCTTAAGCGATCTTGAGCAGAGGCTTCGAGCAAGGAGCGTCAAGCAAAATGTAGCATCGAGCGTGTTTCGAGCGATTTCAAGTTTAACGAGTGTCTCGAGCGATTAGACGATGCGATTCGATTTGATTAAACTGGACCATTTACATTGTAACCATTATGCCTCTCCACATTTTAGTATTATACTTAAGTTATAATGTAAATAACGAAATACCCCCCCCCCCCAATTTGGATTCAAAGAAAAATACTAGAAAACTAAATTCTCACTCCTTCAAAATGTGAAAATTGGGATTTAGTGCAAAATCTCGAAAAAATTCAGTTTTTTGTAGAGGTGGATTTTTGGAAAGTGAGGTTAGACATCTCAGAAAAATCCCCAAAAATCAGATTATCTTAGTTATGATATGGAGACCCAATGCTGAGACTTTTTATTTCAAGAAAACAACTCATATGGGTATCTCCTTCCTTGGTCAAGGAATGATGATCGATTTGTGAAGACCGGCTTCGGTTATAAAGGAAGTATGGAACCTTAATGTCATATTGGTGTCAATATGTTGGTTTGAGGAATTGGGTTCTCATTGTGAAGCACGAGATGATCCTATGTGGTTGACGGGCGAGCATATGCGTCGATGGCGGTCCGTATGGAATCGTGGCCAGGCATATTGGCTGTGGCCGTGGCGGCATATGTGTCGATGGCGGGCCGTGTGGCCACGTGTTCGGGCATAGAGAGGCGTGGTAGGGTGAGTGCCCTGAGTTGGGATCCTGTTGAGGATCATGTTGAGCCGTTGAGCTCGTGGAGCTAGGATTAAGTGCCCTGAGCTGGGATCCCGTGGACAATCGTGGACAAGGTGTCCTGTGTGGCGGCCGGGTCCGATGTTTGTTTGCAGGCCGTGTCCTGATGATTGTGCACACTACACGGTGCGAGTACACTGAGCATATAGTATAGACTTGTACGTTTGCATGATGTGGAGTTTTGGGGTCACCTACTGAGCTTATCGCTCACCCTTACTTGTTGTTTACCTTTTTCAGGTGTGACCCGAAACTAGTGGAGGACTTTCTTCTAGGAGGACGTGCCCACTACTCTAATGTATGATACGATCGTATTCTCGTATTGTTTTGTATTGTATCCCGGACATGGGTTCGTGGACAGTTATATTTGTATACTGTTTGTGGTGTGATGTCTATATGACTGTTTGACTTATTATATGCATAATGATTTATGGGAAAGTACAGGATTGCCCTTGATGTATGACTATACAGGGTTGCATAATTGAGATAGCACCCGCGGTGTAGTCTCTATTGGTGCTAGTCACCAACCTCTTGACCTTTCGGGTGCGGGTAAGGAGAAGTCATGTTCCTGGTTCCGGGTTCCCTAGAATTTGGGGGTGTGACAACCCATAACGACACATATTAAACACATATATATTATACAAGTCTTGATTTAAGGTAATTAAAAACTATATTAAGCCTTATAACACTCACTCCCAACCACAAGTCCTCCTATGATCCTTGAGGGTTGATCCCTAGCAACCCTCAGCCACGGTGGACATCCCAATGGCCTCCATTCCTCATGAATCGATTTTTAACTAACTACCCTGAAATAGACCCTTAACTTCCTCTAACCATAGGCACACAAAACAACCATGTGCACAGTATGCCATTTAGCCAGCATTCATATAGGATGTCACACTTGTCATGCTCCCGAATTCCAAGGAACTCGAAACCAAGAATATGACTTTCCCTTGCTCGCACTCGAAGGATCAAGGGGTTGTTGACAAATACCAATAGAGACTACACCGCGGGTGTTGTCTCAATCATGCAAATATGTACAGTCAAACATCAAGGATAATCTTGTACTTTCTCATTCATCATCAGGTATACAATATGTAAAATAGCCATACATACATACATCACAAACAGTGTGCAAATATAATTGTTCACGGACCCATATCTAGGATACAACGCAAAATCAATACAAAATATAGTACTATATCATACATCAGAGTAATGGGCACGTCCTCTTGGAAGAAAGTCCTCCACTAATCTCGAGTTACACCTGAAAGGGTAAACAACAAAGTAGAGGTAAGCTACAAGCTCAGTAGATGACCCTATAACTCCATATCACCCTGCAAACAGATAAGTCTATAATACATGCTCAATGTATTTATGCGTTGTGCAGTATACACAATCATTAGGACTTAGCTTATCAATAACAGAGTCGACTTGCTCATGATCCTCATAAGGATCCTCGGCTCAAGGCACTTTGCCCTAGCACCATGAGCTTAACAACTCAACTCGGACCTCGACTTGTCTCACAATAGCCTAACAGCTTGCCTCACCCAACAGGGTACAATACCAGCACACCAAGAGCTCATCTCAGGCATTAGCTTCGTTATACTCAACTCAAGGGTCACACCCACTCAAGGGTACCTCCGTTCAGGGGGCCACAACACCTGCCAATACAAGCTCAAGTGCTAAATATACCAGTTCAACCACTAAATACTAACAAAACAACCACCCTCCAAACCTCTAAAAATTGTGAGGAGCTAGATCCAGAACCGTGTTCACATCATCTAACGAGCTATGCTAAGCAAATACCAATATCGAGTACCCTTAAAAAGACGTAAGGATTTATTTTATACCCCAAAACGTGGGTTATAAAGCTTTTGGACCACTAGTGATTGCACCAGAACAAAACTACCAAACTGCTTGAGCCCCACACTCGACGCTCAACACTAATAGACTCGGGCAATACATAAACCCTTTGCTCGAGGCACACTTACTCGAGGCACCCGCTTAAGGCTTAGTTCAAGCTTACTCGATGCTCTAATATGCTCAAAGCTCCCTACTCGAAACACCCCGCTCGATGCTCTGCTCGAGGTTGGCTCGACTCTCGAGCCATAAGTAGTTCTTTAGGTGCAATCTGTCAACTGCATTCATCCTGGTTTTGTCTCGTAACCCAATTATACCAGTTAAATCCTTATTTCTAAGCATCAATTCATCTCTACCATGAGTTTCTAACATCATCTAGCCACATTAGGCTACCAAACAACCTAAATATTCAAGGTTTCATGCTCAAATTTTA
The DNA here is from genome assembly GCA_023512835.1 of Taxillus chinensis. NCBI lineage: Eukaryota > Viridiplantae > Streptophyta > Magnoliopsida > Santalales > Loranthaceae > Taxillus > Taxillus chinensis. Next base: position 17,859,600 of record CM042092.1, on the reverse strand, counting down.
GTTTTTACTAATTTCATAGGGCTCATACTAATCTCATGAAATCATGCTCATCCAAGGAGATAATCAAGGACAGAGTGCTAGGAACACCTACCTAGAATGGTTCTTTGAGATCTATAAGCTCTAATGGCCCTAAATCACCAAGGCTCCAAGCTCTTTGTGTCTCTCTTTAGCTCTCAAACGCACGAATGTGATAACGATAACTTAGAAGCTCTCTTTTTCTTTTTTTCCTTTCTTTCTTTTTAATTAATCATTAATTAATCAACCTCCAAAATAATAATTGACCTCTCGGGGGACACGAACTCTAAATTGAGCTCAAATACAGTCAAAACACTCGAAATGATGAGCACATCATTATTCAGATGTTTTCTAACCTAACTAACCACTTAAATGTAAAGTCAACTAACAAACCCCCTAGTAATAAACCAATGAGCCTTGTGGGGCCCCGACCCAGAATCAGACCCAAATATTATCAAAATGCTCACTTACCGACCACATTATCGTTCGGATTTTTTTAGCCACCTAGAAAGGTTGTCTCTCAATACTACCCAAATGTGAGTCTTTACAACACTTTTATGAATTTACATATATATATATATATATATATATATATATATATATATATATATAATCCACCTCTACTCCTTACCTTAAAAGAAGTCTCTAAGAGCACTAGTAGCGATTCCATATAAGTCTGTTTCCCTAAATTTAGGGAGAAAAGTTGAAAAGCCATAAAATCATTTTCACAATGAGATCCTATATTTAACTTTATCTATGGGATTTATATAGTATTTTCCTATGTATTGGGAAGCCTATTCAATCCATATAATTATTAAATTATATTTAAAAATTTTCTCTCACCTTTCTCCTTTGCGTTTCTCATAATATTAACTTTTATTTCATATTAAATTATAAAAAATTATTATTAAATAAAATAAGTGATATAAAATATTATTTTAATAATATAAAGTTTGATTTAGGGAATCTATTGTGATGTATATTTGTATAGGAAAGCAAAAAGTAGTTTAAAATGTAAATTTAAATAAACCGATGAGGAAGTCGATCTTAGTGCTCTAATAGAATAAGCCAGAAGAAAAGAGGATAGAACAAAATCCCTACCTTGATTTCGGTTGGAATTAAGGTTTTTGATGTAACTTGACCCAAGTCCCCGTAGCACGATATTGTCCGGTTCAGGCCCAAGCCCAATCTCCGATTTTGTTCTTGGCAGTGCCACACACACCCTAAAAGGCCTCATGCTAGGAGAGGTCTCCACGCCCTCTTAAGAGGCACACTTCGTTCTCCTCCCTAGCCAATGTGGGACTTGTAAAGTCTTCGGACTCTACAATTCACCCCACCTTAGGAGGCCCACGTCCCCAGTAGGACTATAGTGCACCGACCCGCCGCCGACTACGATACTATCTCGTACCATTCAAACGCCTGATTAATATTAAGCTACATATAAATTTTATCTTATTATACTATACTATCAAGCCCAATATTATTACTATTTTTTTAGAGGAAAATACTAAGCACAATTAATATTTCCAATGCCAAATAAATAAAATCAAGTTAATCATCCACAATTAATATCCTTCAAGCCAAATTAATCAAGCTACAAATAATAACATAAATCCGTCTAACTAAATTCTAGGCTAATTCCACCCAAACTAGACTCGGCCACCCCTACGGCACCAAGCGGGTGTCGAAATTGATCCAACCAGGCTATTGGTAGACGACCTGGTGTGCGTAATCGTGAGTCACCAAGCCACGGGCCTAGTGTCTTCCTTAATAATAATAATAATGATGTCTACCCAAATTTGAGTGCTAAGGGGATTAGAATAAAAACAAGAGGTGCAAATACGTTGGGATCGGTGGTGGAAGTCGATTTGGGAAAGAAAAGAACTTGTGGACAAAGACAAATACATGCACAGTCTGCTACACATGGAAGTCGGCTAGAAAAGAAGAAGAATTGAATATATATATATATATATATATATATATATATGACCTATGATAATGAAGAATCAAGAATCACCTACTGAATATAGTCTCGAAGGATTGATAGAACACGACGACTTAACCCCTCTTCCTTACCAAGCTCGCGACGCACAATGAATTAGGGTTTTTACCCTAGGTTTCCCTTTTATACTTATCAATATATATTTATGTATATATATTATTAAATCTAAAAATAATAATAATAATAATAATAACTTTAAAAGTATTATAATAATCATAATAATAGCATTACAATAATAATAACTTGAATATTATAATAATCATATTAGTAATGATAATAATAATATACTTAATATATTAAAATACTTATATTTATAATAATAACATAATAATAATAATAATGAACCAATAATGGCATCATAATAATAGTCATAACCTTAATTATCATAATAATAATAACTCAAATACTTAAGTGATTATATTAGAAATATTAATATCATAATAATAGTAAACTCAAAATATTAAAATAGTTGTAATAATAATAATAATATATAGTAATGGACTCAAAATATTAAAATCATAATAATAATAATAATAATAACTCAAAACGCTCACGCTAGGCCATCTTTGCCAATAGTTATCCCTCACTCTATTCAGGGCTAACTTCAATCTCACTTTGGTATGGGTCTTTACATCCTCCCCACCTTAGGACTTTTGGTCCCCAAAAGCCAACTTACTCAAATGTCACAACTATCACCATAAGATGTTATAAACCTCAATATCTAACCAAACCCACACTCACGCAATTATAATCACTTACTACCTATCCCGACACACCCAAACCATCTTACAAATGGACTAACTCACAAGCAGTGAGTGATACAATATCTAACATATACCGAAACTAGTATGTGGTCTCAAGCAACGAATAAACACATGAATACAATTATAAAACAACATACAACAAACAAAATAGCCTAAAACAAACACTCACATAACACGATATTAGAATAATTCTTACATTCTCTCCTTAAGACTTTGGTCTCGAAAAGATGAACCAACCAACATTCTTAATGATAAGGGTCTCTAACCGCAATGTTAGGATCCAAAAACCCACTTAGCCACTAACTATTTGTCTTTGTTAAGGTAACGCTTGGTCCACCAACCGTTAACTGACCTAATGCTTGGGGACATACCATTAACCATCATGAAACAACAATACATTCACCGATTCACATTCCCTGAACTTACAACACATCCATTAACCATTCACATAATGAGGAGGGTTTATCATCCTTCTATAAATTATTTATAATCCCTTGCCAACACAACAAGGCTTAGATATTTGGGTAACACATCCTTAGCTAAGTCACTTGGAACGTGACTTAAACTTGCCCAACTCTAGTGGTAATTCTAGACTATGGATAACCATGATCATAGTAACAAGGTTAAATAGATGCCTCGACATAAATCACGGGATCATAGTTGATCCGATCACCTATCAAAATCAATAACCAATCAAATCAACAAATTTCATCATACATAACCATTGCATGCCCAATACCCAATAACGAACCACTACAATAAACTAATTTTTGTTAACTTGCCATATAACCATCATAAATGAATCGCTAAAGAAACAACACCACAACCGATCACGTATCACCTTAAAATTATACCAATGAATCCAAACACTAATGGAACCCAAACAATAAGGATTAATACTAGAACCCAAAAATCAATCAAAGCACTATCGACTCAAATTAACATGATAAACTCACCACCCTAATTAAACATTGTATAACCAAAGTCCGACAACCTACTCTCAATTAACCAATAGCCCGCAACAAGTGCAACGAGGAAAACATTGCGTCCCAAATCATAATCACATATTATGAACAATATATCAACCATATAATAATTACAAACGGAGCACAAAACAAAATAACATTAACATATCAACAATCATGCAAATATCTACTCCCACGCACGGAAGGAAGGTCACACCCAAGTAGGCTCCAACAAATAGGGTAAGACGTCATTGAATCATAGTTGAGTCCCCTTACAAAGAGGGCTCCACAAACAAGCAACAAGCTCGGCTATCACAACATGTCACAATGATCTCACCGAGGAGACCTCACCACGCTAGTCCCACCATAAATCATCCACCAGTTCCACATCATCATGCTTACCACCAACCAATCAGGGAAAACAATCAAGAAAAAAGGTCCATCTCGGTTTCATCACGGGTCACCACACAAAATAAGAATTTATATAGCTATCAATAACCCAATCAAGGTAGAACAAGACAACAATAGAAAGTACTATTATGCTCACACTCGAGGCATAGATACATAACACGATACACTTATCAATCACTCATCAAAATTTCAAATATCATATGGTTCATTAACTCCCAATAGAGTCATATCACTCAACTATACCACAAAACAGGATGGAAGCCCACAACTTGTCATTTGCACACTATATCATATGAAGAATATCCAAACAATCATACGGTGTCATAATCCACATTAACATGATCCGACCTAATTCACAACAATGTCCAGCAAAGAGTCAATCATCATCATTTGTCTATTTATTTATTTACTATTGTTACTAGTATTGTAAGTTTATTATTCTTATTAGTTTTATTATACACTTACCATTCTTATCAATAACTAGTTACACCCACCTCCAAGGTCCACCGCAAGCCAACACCACACAAGGTGCATGCAACCATAATGAGCAACGACTCAAAAACAAGCAGGCCAATAACCCATCAATATTTCTTTGGGCAAACAAACACAATTATAATGGCAATCTATCCAAGGAGAAAGGCATACCCAAGAATGTTCAACACCATTCACTAACATTCAACCAAAATCTCATATAGCATTTCAACCAACTAATAGCATATAACGAAGTCAACATAAAACTAACAACACAATCAACATACGACGATTGGAAAATTTGATACAATCACCTTCATATGTAACAAAGGAAGGAAATATTTCACACAACCCTTCACCGACATCAACTAACAATTTATAATAGCAATAAACCAACCAATGCTATACAACAAGGTCACATCAACAACATATTATACAACTAACCACGTCAATTAACATGCTCCCTTTTTTGTTTAATTTTTTTACACTGAGTCAACATTTAACTATCCCTTAAAGACATCATCACATTTTTTTAACAAGTTACATAATTTAAATCTAGGAAAAAGAGCATTACTTTCTTGGTGTGTTGTTCCTCTAAGACTATTTCCAAAACTACTTATAAGTCATAAGAAATATAACTCCCTTTAATTCTCGGATTATTTATCAACTTCTAAATCACTTACTAACATTTTCAAAAGATAAATTATTAAAATATTTTATCGATGGAAATGAATTCTTCACTCCCATTTCAAAAGACTATGTTATCACCATCTCCACCACACGTTGGTATTTACCCTTTAGTTGCGTTAAAACGAAAATAAACCATTATTAAATCTACTAATCCTATCATTGTCTTCTCATAATATTTAAGCTTAATATCTAATCAATATATATTACTAGTCATAACGATTGTTAGTTTTTTGTCGTATTATTATATTTATCGTATGATTGTACTCTCAAATACTCTATCTTATCGAGTTACCATTGTTTTCCTTAAAACCCTACTTTTTTGTTTTGTTAGTTGTCTCCTTGTTTACTTTTATTACTTTTGTTTTATATGTGTTAATTAAAGAGGAAGAGAAGAAAAACAAAAATTTAAATTAAATAAATTAAAAACAATTAAGTCACATTTTCCAACCATCCAATTCCTTTATTATTACTTTATATATCATACATTAAACAAACATGATATAACCAATTCACTTCCTCTTCATCAAATAACTAAGAGGGCTCTAACACCCCTTTCGGAGATAATCCAAACTACATGACTCTATATGTTTGGCCACTTTATTACTATTTATTACTACTAACTTCAAGATGGTGATGTAAATACTGAATCGCCACTCAACCGTTTTGGGTGTGTTTGCCACCTAAAGAAAATTAATCTAATGTCACTAGGGAATGTTGTAGTTTATTTTTTAATAAAAAAAATTACTCGTACTCTCAGCCCCCTTTCGCACCTATATTAAGATTGGAAGGTTTCTAATGTGTATTATTTAACCTAAAGTTAATTAGCCTAAAAGTGATAAAAAATTAAATATGGCCTAAAAGTCTACTCTTTATTTTCTAAGTTGCTTGTTAAAGCCAAATTAAATCAATTTGTCCTAGGATGAAGCCCTAACAAATTTGATTTTTTTATTTTTATTTTTAAATCTTATCTAAGTTGAATCTAAAAATCCTATGATTTTCAAAGTAAAGCTAAAAGTCTAAAGAAGATGCCAAATTAATTGATTCTTTAAACCCCCTCATCAATATCCTAAGTAAAGGGGTTTGAAAAGCCAACGCATTTGAAAACGTAAGAGAAAAGAAACGTTTAGGTGAATAACTCGTATTTATTTATTTATTTTTGTGGGAAAATCTTTTTTTTTTTTTCTTTTTTGTTTTTTTGTTTTGTTTTGTTTTATTTTGTTTTGTTTTTTTTGAAAGTTTTTTTTTTAAAATAAAATAAAATAAAAATAATAAAAAAATAACTAAAACAAATGTGATGTGTGTGAAAGTGCCATCTACAAAGTAAAAACATGCTCTTTTTGTTCTCTTTTTTTCTTCCTCTTTTTTTTTTTTTTTCTTTTCTTTTTCTTTTTTATCTCTCTTTTTTTCACTATGCTTGAGTCGCATTACATATTACAACAGGATGCACAACCCATTATTACATGCCCAAAGCTGCCACTTTTTTACAAGGCCAGAACTAACATAATCCCCTATGGCCTGTTAAAACTAAAAAGAATTGACAATTTGACATCACCAATACAGAGACGGGTCAGCACTCAGGCCTAACAAAATCCACAACGCCCACATTACCAAAGCAGAAAACAAACCAGCATGCCAGGATGCCAAGACGTTCTTAGGCCATCAGCAACAACGAAACACTCCAATCAGATTGCCCGACAGTAGCCGTGCATGAATAAACACAAACGTAAGAGAACAGTAGGATGTAAAAAGAAAATAAAAATGCAGTCCAGCAAACAAAAATACAACTTCCCAGCCGTGCCAGGAAAAAATAAAAAGGGCTTTATGAACTAGTAACCGATGTACAGAGGTCACCATGCTAAAAAAAAAAAGCCAACATGAGTATGAAATCAGCCAGGTGGGGGAGACAACACACGACTGTACTCTCCTCCTTTTCTAAAAAAAAACCAAAAAAAAAACCAAAATTTAGTGTAAAACCGAAGTCGCACGTTTTGATTAGAACTGAGTAAACACAAACCAAAACAAAACCAACAACAAGACGCAACCAGGCAGATGCTCTGCCACAAACCAAACTGACCCGATGCCCAAACCAACAGTAGAATCACAGGTTAAACTCAATACAGAACAGACCCAAAATGCGAAAGCAAAACAGGCAAAGCAAAAAAACATAAACCCGATCATCAGAGACGTGAGAAGACCAAGAGATAGAAACCAAATGCAAAACGCAAATGAAACCAGTAACCCAACGACTTTAATAAAGGCGGCAGTGTCAGGGAACTACTCAAAACGCAACCCAGTAAGATAATCTTCAAGAATAATGCTACCAAAAAACTGAACGGGTAAAGCAAACAAATGAAACCCACCAAATTCGGTTCTTCTCAGATATGAACTGGGACACCTTTGCTGAACTCTTCAGAAGCCCTTTTAGTCACCCTTCAGCATCCCACTGTCCTTCTTCTTCACGCACTGGGAGTCGCGAGGCGGTGGCAACAAACGCCGAGGTCAGCCAGGTTGAGTAATCGGTGGTGAGCGAACGTGGAACTCCACGTTGGCCAGCAGGAGGCCAGCCGACCAAAGAAAGTACTTTTTTCGAGAGAGCCAAGGAAAGAGAGGATGTGGGATTTTTCGGGGAAGAAGGGAGAGAACAGTCGATCGGGGCTTTGATTTTCGGGGGAGAGATCGAGCCTAATGTTTTTTTTTTTTTGTAGAAAGGGAACAAAGACGAGAGATGAGGGCGGCGAGTTTATGTTTGGGGAAAGCTGGAGAGGAAACGATGGAGGGTGGTGCTGGTTTTTCCGGCGAGATGGAGAGTCGAGAAGGGGCGATGCTGGTTTTGGGTTCCGGCGAGATGAGGAACCAGGGAGATGGGTTTGGTGTGCGCCAGAGGGCCGGGAGAGCGAGCCTGGATTTTATTTTTTTGGGGGAGAATTCAGCCGAGAGGAGAGCCAAGGGGACTGGATTTATATAGATTGGAGAGGCTAGGGTTGAATTGGGGAGTGGAATAGCAGCGCGGACTCGATCGTGGTTAGCATTGTGGTTTCATTTGAGAGAGAGAAGGGAACCGGGTTAAGGCCATGGTTGAGCTTGGATAAGGTTTGGCGAGGAGAATGGCGCTGGTATGGGACTTCGGTGGTCCTCCGGTGGGCGCGGCGTGGAGGCAAGGAAGACGACGTGGATGAAGCGGATCTGGGAGGAAGAAGACGAGGCGGCCGTGGGAGAGAGAGAGAAGACGACGTGCTGTGTTGTGCGTGTTATTTTTTGTTTTGATTGATTTTTTGTTTTTGTTTTTTGTTTTTTTGTTTTTTTTGTTTTTGGTTTTGATATTTTGTTTTTATTACTTCCAACCAATGAAAGGTTGACAGCTGGCATGGGGGTGAGCTGGAAAATAAAAGGAAAAGAAATTTATTTTGTTTTGGTTTTTTTAACTGATGTCTTCCGGTTTTTGGGATCGGTAGGACAAACCGGATTTCAAAACATCTTGAAAAAAATATTTTTGGACTCGGGGCATCATGACGAGCAACCCCGTGTCAATTTTATTTGAAAACGATCTCATTTTCACGGCATGTACTGAGATTATTTATTACCGAAAAACAACTTATTTTTAATTTTTAATGAAAAATGCCCCGGGAGCGAAAATAAACAATATATATGTCAAAATTCTCAGAACGACGAATAAAATAGGATTATGAGGTTCAGGACTTGATCTAGAGCTCCATTTAGAAAGTCAATTACCGTTTTGACTACCGTTGGCGGCCTGAACACTGTTTTGACGACATCTTCTTCGTTTGACCTCGGAATTGAGCGCGGTCGATGGCGTTGATTCTCGAATTTGATTTTCTACCGCCCAGGACTGGCTCTTTGGCATTTGGAGACCTTTCTTGAATAATGTCTTGAAATCGCGCATTTGCGCTCAACCGTCACAATTCCGTCGTTCTGCAAAATTTCAACAAACCGAAGCGGCATAGAAGGAAAATTGAATTTGATAACATGTGTCCAACCCGGACAAAATATGGTCCAACACCTACGATAACGAAGAATCAAGAATCACCTACCTGGATATAGTCTCGAAGGATCGATAGAACGCGATGACTTCAACCCTCTTTCCTACCAAGCTCTGTGCACGCACAATGAATTAGGGTTTCTATCCTAGGTTTCCCTTTTATACTTATCAATATATATTTATGTATATATATTATTAAATCTAATAATAATAATAATAACCTTAAAAGTATTATAATAATCATAATAATAGCATTACAATAATAATAACTTGAATATTATAATAATCATATTAGTAATGATAATAATAATATACTTAACATATTAAAATACTTATATTTATAATAATAACATAGTAATAATAATAAAAAAACCCAATAATGGCATCATAATAATAGTCATAACCTTAATTATCATAATAATAATAATTCAAATACTTAAGTGATTATATTAGAAATATTAACATCATAATAATAGTAAACTCAAAATATTAAAATAATTGTAATAATAATAATATATAGTAATAGACTCAAAATATAATAATAATAATAATAATAATAATAATAATAAAATAATAATAATAATAATAACTCAAAACGCTCACGCTAAGGCCACGTTGCCGAATAGTTATCCCTCACTCTATTTAGGTGCTAACTTCAATCTCACACAGGTACTGGTCTTTACATTCGAATTGAAGGATCCTCCTTGCTCCTTGCTCTTCTTTGTTAGACGTCTCCTACCACCTAGAACGTAGCAGTCACAATCATACAAAATTGGATTTCCCTCTCTTTCTCTCTCTAATAACTCGACTTTAAAACAAAGTAAAAACCCTTAAATTGCAAAATAGAATGATGTATATCAAAAATACACTGCCATAGGGTCAACATTGACCAAACACACACACACACACACACACACATACACACATACCGACCATATCGACCACCATTTTCTCGCATTGACCAGACTCCCACATCGACCACCCTTAATTCAAAGATGGTCGATATCGACCACACGTCGAAAAATATGCTAAGCTGACCATCCTTTGAGAAAACTTTCTGGAATCTCCACATGTTGACATGAACTAATAGGGAAGCTAGGTCGACCACGTTGACGATAAAATCTCACAATGACCACAAACCACATCAACTAAACTCCTATAACATACCTTACATCGACCAAAGGCTCACTTAACCAAAGTCCCTTTATCGTCCATCTAGTTCAACCTTTTCATAATAATTTGGCTCCCAGGGCCCTACCCCAGAATCCCCGCAAGGGGCGTTGCCCCATTGACCACCGCTTGCTAACCAGGCATCGAGACCCCACTAAGGCTTTGCACCCTTGAACTCCCGCTAACGGAGTAGTCAAGAGCCCCCTGCCCAAACACAAATGTCTTATCTATAACCTTTACCTTGTTCCTAAACTAACTCCTTAAGTTCCCAAACACGAGTCATTACATGGTAAGATCGAAATCCAGCTAAGAAAAAGACAACCTTGCAAGGACTAATACACACTCGGCTCCCTTAACTCTATTTAATAGATTTACCTTCTCTAACATTCATATTTATTTATAGAGGGATATTCACACCCCCAAAAATACTAAATACACCCACCAAACATTTTTTTATCTCACGTGAAATTATAAAAATACCCAAAAAAAATATTTTTATGATGTTCAAAAAATAATCTTTGAACAAAAATAAAATATTAAAAACTATTATCCAAATATAATCTTTGAACATAAATAAAATATTAAAAACTATTATTCAAATATTTTATTTATGTTTTAATAATATTCTTCTAACATGCTTGTTTGAAGCTCTTATCATATTTGTTCAAAAATAAGTATTCGAACATAAATGCAATGTTCGAATAATGCTATAAAATATTTATGTACAAATAACATTTTTTGAACGTTATATTAATATTCAAATATCATTATTCGAGCATTTTTATTATTGTTTTAAGATATATTTTAGTTATTTCACACTAGTGGTAGGAGTGTTTATAAAAATAGCAAGCGTGAGTATCCGTCATCTTATCTATAACACACACACACACACACATATATATATATATGCTTCAAATTTAAGGTTATTAAAAGTGTCATTTCTTTTACCTTTTGTTAAAAAGTAACATTTGAAACATAATTATTGATAAAATATAATATAGTTAAGTCAAGAGATGTAAATTTATAAAAATTTTAGATTATTCCCTTAAAATAGATGAGTCTATAATAGCCATTATAAGAATCAAATTCTTGGACTAAGGAATCCCAACATCATCAGGAATTTTCATAATAATGGATATCAATAATAAAGATGCTTCTAAAATAAAGACAGATTTTATAAAGCTATGTTTTAGCGGGTAATGAAGATTATGGATGACCTTATCATCTGTGTCTTCATTACCTATCTTTGTCTTAGGTGTTGAAAGAACTTGCTCTAAGTTAGGGAAATCTTCACACTGTATTGGCAATGTGAATGGGATTTAAAAGAGTATTATAATTCAAATTATACTATTGGTTGTTCAAATCATATGTTATATTTTTAGTTTGAATGTCCTTTACTTAAACATAGGTGTTTCCAATTAAGGGTGACTCTACACGTATTTCAGTGTGTACTGTTGGACCCCATTTTGACCGGGCCAGATCACAACCAAAGAAATCCCAAAAATAAGAGTCATTTCTGAGGAATCTCAAAATGCCCCAAGGTCAACACTAAAGTATAGAGGATGAAATTTGGAAACCAATGCACTTGACCGTGCCCAAATCCGACTTGAAACGAAGAAGTTATGACTAAAATAGTTTTGGGCATGAAAGTTAAGTTTGCGGAAAGACGGTCAACACCCTCGGTCAAAACCGACTGAAAATGTGATTGCGAAAATTCCCCAGAAATAGTTCAGGCGAATTTATAACCGCTGCCTCGAAGACTCGCAATTATAACCGCGCCTCGAAGACTCGCGATCACGTCGAAGACTTCATGATCCAGATCGAAGACTCGCGACGATCGGCCTCGAAGACTCGCGATCACGATCGAAGACTAAAGACTCGCGACGATCGGCCTCGAAGACTCGCGATCCACGATTGAAGACTTGTCACGATTAAGACTCCACGATCGGCCTCGCAGCGCAGCCTTGCCTCGAAGCCCAGCAGACGCAGCCTCGAAGCTCAGCAGACTCGTAGCCTCGTAGCGTAACCTTGCCTCGAAGCCTCGCAGTCAGCCTCGAAGATTCGCAGTCACAGTCAGCCTCGTAGCGCAGCCTTGCCTCGAAGCCCGCAGCCTCGAAGCCCAGCAGATGCAGCCTCGAAGCTCAGTAGACTCGTAGCCTCGTAGCGCAGCCTTGCCTCGAAGCCTCGTAGCACAGCCTCCAACCCTTCGACGCGGCTACGACCCTTCGATGCGGCTACAACCTTCGATCCTTCGACCCTTCGACGCGACTATGACCCTTCGATGCGGCTATGACCCTCGACCCTTTGAGGTAGCTTTCAACCTCCACCCGGTAGCCTCCAGCTTCGATCCTGCGACCTGCGAGGCAGCCTCCAGCCTTCAACCTTGCGATCTGCAAACTCCAGAACGACACCGTTTCTGCTTCCCTTTTAAGTGCACAGTAAAGCGGACGCTGTGTCTCTCGGAATTGATTTAAAAGGCTCAAAACACGTTTTTAATGCCTGGGAACCCGCTTTCACCTCGTAAATGCCTATGTCATTCTTGAAACTTGCTGTCAACGCATGGGAACTCTAAAGGTCATGACATTTAATTCACCAAGTACCCAGGTGGGCGGCTGTTCCCTCTCGAAACTCTATAAAAGGGAGACATTACCCATTCCTGAGGGGGATCCTATTTTTGGGGGAAGAGGAAAAAACGTCTGGGAACATAGAGAATTTAAAAAAAAAAAAAAGAGCCAAGAATTTTGCAGACATTATTGGCTGGAGCTAAAGAAAACGTCCTCCACCACCCTTGCTGGAGTTTAGTCCCCGCATTCCTCAAGCATTCAAAGAGGAGTAAAGCTAGCAGGAACATCAACCTTGATTTCCAGGTTTTATTCCCCTCTTCTCTTACATTCTTCATCATAAACTATACCAATCTCACCTTCTTTTATCCAAAAATACAAAACGTTTTCAGAGGCCCGGTGGCCGTGGGATTGAGCTTTTATGCTCACATCCTCGCCACTTGGCCAACATTGAATCCGATAGTAAATTTGAGCTCCCCTGTATGCTCTTCACGACATCGGACTCAACTTTCTCGTTTTTAAAATAAAACCCCAAATTCCTTTTAAACAAACCCAGGCTTTTGTGGCTGTGAGATTAAGTCCTATTGCTTATGTCTTCACCACCGGCCAACATCAACTGTGGTAATGAATTCGAGCTCCCTGTTGTACTCTTCATGCTACTGGCTTTCTTTCTGTTTTCTTTGATAAAACAAAAGAATAACATTCTTTTTCTAAATAAACCAACCACAGTTTTTACAATGAGATAAAAGGAAAGAAAGGGAAATTAAAATAAGCAAGGACCCATAGACAAAGACTAGGTACCAATTTTGGGCGTTGTGGGGGTGCAAGAGCCTATTCTTCCTTCCCCACACGTAACCGACTCCCGAACCTTTTCTCTGGAACCGTAGAGCCTCCTAGGTGGCCAAACGCACCTTCATCTTTGTTTGGTGGCGACTCTGTTTCTTCTATCTCTCTTTTTTTGGTTTTGTGTGAGCTATGGCAATGATGGCTCAATGACCAAATCTCCATCCAAAGGAGTAATCTCAAGCCAAGTCACGAGCCTGGACAACACCGGGTGATGACATGTACAATTACACCTCCTGACTTTTGATAAAATTAAGAAAAATTTAAAGTAGATATTTTTAACAAAAACTATTTTTAAACACCCTTGAACAAAAAATTTGAATACTCTCAAATAATTTGTGAACTTAAATATCCTAAAAAGAAAAAATAAAACCACACATGTTTGCAATAGTTGCATATGCAAGAGTTCATGACTGCTAGCTTTTCTTGTTATTGAATTTCATGATACATTTTTGTTTTGACCTTTTACTTTTTGGAGTCGATTTTCTTAGTATGTGACTTCTTTTTCTTTCTAGTTATAAAATCCGTGAATTTATAATAAAGAAAAAACTATTTTAATTAAATTACGTTAATTTAATTAATTATGTTAAATAAATAATTTATTACATGTAGTGATGAATTTAAATAAAAAGTTTACATATTTGAATTTAACATGTTGAAAATAGCATGATAAAATTTTGATAAGTAATAAAAATAATAAAAATCAATATGTAAAATTATAGAAAGTAAAAAGTTAAAAGCGTAACTACCTCTATGATGCATGGATATTGGGGTTCAGATAATATTTTCCACAAAACACCCACAATACCAGACTAATTAAACAAGCATCAACCCATTTAAATGTGCCAAACAAACCAATTGTTCACGAGTCCTTACCTAGAAAGGAAAACAATTTCAATTACAAAGAGTTTTAAAATAAATAATATCCAACATATTATTATCCAAATACCAGCCTCTCTCAAGTTTTAAGTTATTCCAATAATTTTGTTCTACACCTATAAAAATCAACGAGGTGGTGTGAGCTAAAAGCTCAACATGTGACCTATCACTCCTCATCGTAATGCCAATGATAAACCTAAAACTCTATATGGAGAACGTGTAAGTATTAGTGCAAACTCGTGCCAAAATAACAATATTTACAATGGTAACCATAGTAAGTACCGATTAAATAAAATAAGGTCATAGGACTATCATATGGAAAAATCAACATAAACAACAAGTTAACTTTTAACAATCCATCAAAATTCAATTAAAATTTCTATCAACAGGACTCAAGCCTGTATCATCAACAAGATTCATCTTGTATCACCAATAGGTTTAATTTTGATAAAATCAATTATATAATATTAAATAAAATACAACAGTGAATAAATTGTTCAAAAAATAGTAACAACATGTCAATTGATCTATTTTTTTTACCCATCAAATACTTGAAATTATCATCTAAAATACAACATCAGTAAATATAAGTAATTTATCCATACCAAGTCAACTAACAAGAGCTACATGCTCATAAAAAAAATCAACAAATCAATCAATATAAGGTTTAACATCAACAAAAGAAAAACAAACTGAAAAAAAGAGTTGCATAACAAACTATATAGAATGTGCTAAGTAGAGAGAGAGAGAGAGAGAGAGAGAGAGAGAGAGAGAGAGAATGCCGAGCTACCTATGATCCTCACAAAATTTTCCATGCTCAAAAAGAAAAACATGCAATATCATCTTAAAGGACATCAATAGTAAAATTCACGGACAAATGGGTCAGAGCATATCAATGAGATAAATTAGGGACAACCTCAGATCAGCCTTATAACTTGGATAATAATTCTAAAAACAACAGCCTACATCATCTTAAACGTTCAAATCCTCAAAATAATACCTAAAGTGATTTCTAATGAAAATTCATCCAAAGCAACAATACAAGTTTCGTGAACTTATAGAGCCATTATTCTAATTTTTTTCCAATAATTAATTACTCGCGAATCGATCCAACAGAAACATAGGTTCCAAGTTCTAATCCTAACGACAAACATGACAAAAAAGAGAATGGAGAAAAAGAGAAAGGACAAAAGAGAGATAGAATACCTACCTCGAAACCAGAAGCTTGAATCACTAAACCTTGTGCTATTAGAAATAATAATAATAATAACGATAGAAATAACCGTGAAGATTGAGAAGACAATTAATTTCACTTGATTAACATTACAATATGAGCCATATATATACATGGCGAAAAAGGATATCAACAACACCTAATTAATATAGTAATAAAGATTATAATTTCTAAAAGGAAATAACTGTAGAAAAAGACTAAGAGTTAAAGCCCTTAAACGTTAAAAATTAATGAAGAAAAATCGAGACACCAATTACTTTGGGATCTCGAACATAAACACCCTTGATTTCACAATCTCAAACATAAACTAGCATCAAACAGAAGCATTTAACTCGAAGTCATTAGATACCAAATGGAAGTCCGAAGTCATGAATTGAAGTTCAAAATCTCAAACTAAAGAAACTTAAACCAAATCGGAGTAACGTGTGAAGGACAATGTTGAGCAGTTCGTCAAATTGATAACTCCTCAAATCAAATTAAAACTAAATTGATAACTCTCTGTAAACAATCCCATTATTTATTATTCCCTACGTAACCCAATTTAGCATTCCATTTAAATATCAAATCAATAATTAATAATAATATTTTTTATAACTCCCATATAAATAACATCAAATCAATATTTAATTTCCTAATATAAATTTGACAACTCACTAGTTTTAATACTAATTTGACAATTGGTTAATAATAATTACATCCAGCAACTAACTCATTTAACTAAGTCATTATTACTAGTGACATGTGAAAGTTAGATATATCTAGGTAAAATATTTAATTAATTATATTTTATAATTACAAAAATGTCATTATTCATTTATAAAACTTTCATTAGACAAACTCTTAAAATATGCATTCAATCTTAAATGTTTTCACCCCAACTTTTGTGACACTCTCTCTCTCTCTCTCTCTCTCTCTCTCTCTCTCTCTATATATATATATATATATATATATATATATATATATATGGGATTTTCGGTATTATGAAGAAATTCGTTGAGTGTCGAAGTTTCAAGAGAGTTAAGAGTCAAAATTTTAGCTTATTCAATTTATATTTTATTTAGAATTCATATAATATACTTATATACGTTTTTTATTTAATATATAAGCAAATAACAGTACTATCGTCTAAATAGCCGATCAACTCGTGGATGGACTAAAGTTCCACTATAGTATTTTATTATGTTTTCTTAATTTATAAATACATAGTTGGTTATACCACCTAGAAGTATTGTAAAGACTTATATTTTAGATAACTTGGGATATTGTCACCTATCAGTGTTGATAATGTCTTAATGATGATGTAGCCGATAATAGAGTCGTTTTGATTATAATTTAGTTTAGTTTGAAGTACATAGGTCTTGAGGGTTATTTAGAAATTTTTGGTGACTTAATGAAATAAGAATTAAAATATTGATTTATGGAAACTTGGAGGGAGACGTTTTTGGGGTTCATATATGTCATGTCCTTAAATTTAGGAAACCTGAAACTGAGTTAGTGATTCCTCATGTCTACATCTGAATGATCATGAGATTGGTAACTAGCACCTATAAAGACCACACCATGATTGTTCTCCAATGTGCACTTGTACCATTGAACATTAGGGGTATGAAAGTACTTTCCCAAATGAAATAACAATATCATAGTAGCATATAGTCAACTAACATCCATAAAACTAGAACTGTTGTAAATACTTTATTCACCTCTACTATCTCAGGTTTAGATCTTTTTGAGAGAAAATATTCTAAAGACTTTTATAATCCATATACACCACAAACTTCTCCTTAAAAAGGTAATCCCACAAGCTCGTTAAAGCAAATATCATTGCAACTAATTCTAAATGCCTCCTTACATGCCATGAACTGTAAGTAATTACCATGCGGTTTTGCATCAAAACATAACCAAGTCCCAGTTGGGAAGCATTACAATAAACTCGAAAGGAACCCCCCCCCCCCCAGGAAGGATAAGGACAGGTGTTAAGGTCAACCATGCCTTTAACTTTTCAAAACCCTTCTCACAAGACTCAATCTACTAGAATTTCACCCCCTTTCACATTAACCTCGTCAATGGTGTAGCCAACTTGAAGAAGTTCTTAACGAATCTCCTATGATACCCTACTAGCCCAAGGAAACTCCTAATTTCAAATACATTTATTGGCCTCTTCTGGGACATAACAACCTCAATATTTCCCGAGTTCAATGTGATACCCTTAGCTAATACCACATGCTCGAGAAACTTTCCTTATTGTATAATATTTTGTGAACTTGGCAAACAACTAGTGGTCCTATAGGGTTTGTAAAACAATTTGCGATTACTCTACAAGCTTTGCTTCAGTTCAGGAATGAACCATCATATCATTTTTAAATACCACCACGAACAAATCCAAATACAAAGGAAATATTTGCTTTACTAGTCCCACAAAAACATCAACGTATTGGTGAGCCCAAAAGGCATCAACATCCACTTCAAATGTTCATTACGGCAATTAAAAGGTGTTTTCAAAATATTAGTCTCCCTAACTCGCAAGTAATGGTTACCCGATCTCAAGTCAATCTTTGAAAACAAGCGGGCATCCCTGAACTGATCAACTAAGTGGTTAATTCTCGGTAATGGGTATCTGTTCTTTATCATTACCCGATTCAGCTTTCGATAATCAATGTAAAACCGAAGTGATCCATATGCCTTTTTTGGTAAACAACACCAGTGTGCCAACAGGTCATTAACTTGCTTCTTCAACTCTATTAGCTTTGTTGGCACAATTAGGTAGGTTTCCAATCTGATAGGTGTAGTCCCTAGTAGTAATTCTATCAAAAACTCTATCTCTCTCACTAAAGGCAAATCCACTAGCTCCTCCAGAAAAACTACTAGGAATTGCTCCACAACTCAAGGTAAGAAAGCTTTACCCTCCCTATCACGCTCGGATTTCCTACTTGAGGAAACCAGTTAGTAACGCCCTATGCCCACACCCAAAGGGACAAAAGATTGATAATAACACCTAAAAGAGGGCCTTAATACGAATGTTGTCCCTACCTGTTTATCATACAAACCATACATATACTTATTCATGAAACATAATACCAAACAAATGCCATATCACGAATACCTTATTCATCCCACTTAGGATTACATTATGGCTATAAATCTCGTTACATCACATAGAATCAAACATAACAACAAAGGAAACTACAACTAAGATCTCCACCTTA
Organism: Taxillus chinensis; assembly: GCA_023512835.1. Taxonomy (NCBI): domain Eukaryota; kingdom Viridiplantae; phylum Streptophyta; class Magnoliopsida; order Santalales; family Loranthaceae; genus Taxillus; species Taxillus chinensis. The sequence continues at coordinate 17,840,395 of CM042092.1, read as the reverse complement.
AGTGATCCTCCTAGCTCTGATAGACACTTGAAAGAAACATGAATACAATAGGAGCAATGAGCAACTACAATTCAGTAGAAATCATGTCTCCCCAATCCGTCCCAACTTTTAAATTCTACATGCAAGGTGTAGGTATGTACTTGTGTAATGGTTCACATGTAAACAAATAGTTCATCAATGTAAAGCATACAACTCAATTTAGCCTCCTAAGCTCAAATCTCGGTCTCACAAGCCTTCTTAAGTCTAGCCTTCCAAGCGCGACATTAGCATCTCAGACTCAAAATACTATCATGTCTCGATAAACATACACAAAAAGTCAAACATCTCAAGTAAACTTTAACAAGAGTCTCATGCTCAATGTCATATTCCAAAGAGATTAAGTTAAGGCATATATACATCAAAACTAAAGCTAAACTTCTCAACTCCTCTCAAGCTAACCCAATACTCACTAAAGGCCACTGTGGCATTCCAAATACCCCTTGGGAACAAAAATATACTAAATGAAGCTCAAAACGGAGCAAATAGACGAAATACACAAGATCAGCCACGATAACCCTTCTTCTACTGTGGATCGCTATAGAAAGATCGGATCAAAAGCCCTCGTCGATTGTGCGGGATTCCATTTCAAACGTGACCAAAACTTGATTAGCCACGGTGGATTTTCCCATATCACATCTTGCATCACAGGTTCTCTATCAGCCGTGATAGACTTAAATCAGTCGTCACTGAACCTATTACGACTGCATTAGAACCAACGCGGAAGATTTTATCAGAAGACACTTTACATTTTGTTGATCGTGACCGGTTTCTTCAACTAGCCAAGAACACTACAATTGGCCATGGTGGACCGAAGCCAGCTGCAGCCGGGTGCCAACGAAAACCCAAATTTGGTACTTTCAACCCAAAAATCTAATATCTCATGTCCCAAAATCACCAAAATTAATTCCTAAATGACTCATAATTAGTTCTAGACACAATAAATCAACACAAAATATACTAACTTGAAATCCATAGCCAACATGCATATGAGTCATTACACCCATATGCATCACAAATCATGAATTCATGGGGATTAAACAATTAATCTCTTCCAAAGCAAGCAATAGGTTAAGAAAAACCAGGAAATTGAATCGCTACCTTAATTATGGATTTGCGGTTAATTTGAGCCTAGACTGCCAATTCTTTACTTCCTCTTTTGCTTTCTCTCTCAAGCTAAAACATAAATGCAAATTAGGAATTAAGGATTCCCATCCATCCTTATAAATTTTCTGTGTGAAATTAACAAAAATACCCAACTGAGATCCCAACTCTAAATCACATCTAATTACTATCAAAATACTTCATTTAACAAGTATATTACCATCTAAATATTTACATTCTCAAAAAATAACTCTCACACAAAGTCACCTAAAAATATCACAAAAATTACCCAAAAAATCAAATCTAGTCACCTACCCTAAATCACAACCAAGACCCAAAACTAGGGGTGTAAAATAGACCGATTCGGTCCGATCCGATTCATTGCAGAGCGGATCTAAACGTGCCAGCCCATTTAGGCCCGCACTTTTAAGAGAATTTATTTTTAAAAATAATAATTTTAGATTATATGTACTAATATATTAAGTAAAAGAAGTAATAATTTAAAAATAAAAATAAAAATAATAAGCCGATCCACGGATCGATCCGTGTCTGCACGAATTTAGTCCACATAAACCGGACCTAAATGGACCGATCCGTTTAGGCTGCAATTAAAATAAATCAATAATTTTTTGATCCAATTCGATCCGATTAGCAAAGTTTGCAGACTAAAAGTCCATTTTACACCCCTACCCAAAACTAGAAGGAAACTGTCATGGTCACACAAAGACACTAGTCAATTTTAAGGAGCAGAGAGTAAACCCTTAAAGTAGAGGGCATTTAACATGAGCTATCAGGCTCACGCAGGCCGTTATCAACAAACCAACCTCACGATAATTAAACAATTTAACATCATGCCAATAGAGAACAGTTTACATATTCTAAGAGCTAAAAAACACAACTCGCAAGGTTTTAGGGGTACCACCTAAATTGTGTAGTAATAAAACAAAACAAATTGTACTGATCTTCTTACATGGGTGGCGACTAAAAATTTTAGGAAAAAATATTAGTACTCACTTCCTCACAAACGTAGTTAACATTTAAATTTGGACCAAACGGCGGTGGTTGGTGTGAGGTAGTCGTATGAGAAATTCCAAGGACATCACATTACCATCAATTATCAAAACATTAGCTAGAGATGATGTTTGAGAAAGTTCGAAAATGTGGGTAGTTTGAGAAACTATTAGGACCCGTCACGGCTATCAATTATTATCATATTACAAGCCAGAAGCCACTTGTACCATCTATGGGAAACATTTTCAGATGAACATTTTCTTAGGCAAGATGTACCTGATTCAGCTGGACCCGGGCAGCTATTTAACTCGAAATAATTTTTAAAAAATAAAAACAAAAAACATCGGACTGCCATTTTTCTGCCATGGGTTACGCTTGCACGCCCTTTCCTGGCTCTTCCTTGGGAGACATTGATGTTCCTTGGGGAGCTGAAATTTTCATTACCTCTCCAGGTGGTGGGTGGTCGAACTTACAGGTTGCACCAAACTTGCATGTGGCAGTCTTGAGATAGTAGGGACAAATTACAGAATTCTGTAAAAACATGTACAAAGCCGGAGAATACTCATCAGCATTCAAGAAACAATAATTTCTAGTTTATATAGATATTTCTGTCATTTCACAAACCAACCAAAATTTGACATGTTTCAGGATTCCAACAGATTTAAAATTCATTCGTGAGTGGTGTGAAGTTTAGTCCTAAAGAATATATATAATTAGCAATTTTTATTTTTATAGTCACCTTTTGAGCTATATGTTAATATGATGAAATAATGTAGTTAGTTGCAGTGTCACAGTTAAACTCAATTTATCCTCTTCGTCTCCTGTAATCCGCATTCCCTTATCTTCTTACTACCATCCTATATTGTTTTCTTCCCCATTCTTTCTCCCCATTCTCCAAGCTGACCTAAAGAACAACCCCAAACTGTAGCCACATTTTTGTTTCCTTCCTTGTGGCATCAACTGCTAACGGCAAACATGCACTCTAGGGGCCTCGAATTAAAAGAAGCGGGCTCAAACAGTGGAGAAGAGCTGAAGCCACAGTGTGAGGCAGCATTAAAATGGCCATACAGGATGCAGTAAAATACATTGCATTTGAAATTTTGTTCTCTTGCGTGATTTTCAATGGTGATTAATTTCTCTCTTAAAAACCTAAAGGGGTCATTTAGTTGCACACTTGAAAAGTACTAGTAAGCATACCACACAATCTGTTAAAAAGGGTGGGGCAAATAACAGTACAGTTGACAATGACAAGTTGAACTATAGTTTATGCAATGAAACATAACATGCCAATTAGCACAATTATTTAAAGCATAGCTTAACCATTGAGTGCTACTGACAGTGGTTACGCGGCAAGCGATGGCCCTATACCAACTCCAGTACAGACAAAGGATGGCGATGAGGTCAGTCACTTCAATTCCAGCGTGTACCACAGGGAGACAATGATGATTGTAACCAACATTTGCCAGAAACAATGATTTGTAATGATTATATATGAAATACAATATACCAGCCAAACACTAAAGTTTCATTTTTATAGCTCTGAAAAGTAGGCGCTGCCAAGTGATTACCAGTTCTACGTAGAGATCAAAACCATGTCCACATCCAATATTAAAAGGTCAATCCTCCATCTCGTTTTGCTTTTTTCACATAAAAAAATTTCCGTTTATTTTTTTAAAACAAACATTAAATTAATCATCCAAATCAACTACCCCCATTATTAATGGAAAAGAAATGGAAGCTAGATTCTTTTTTCAAGCAGCTCTTTTGTTTGATGAAATCAACCTTCTCTTTTTTTCCTCACATTAAAAAATAGATGGGGACAACAAATTTGGGAGGGGAAAAAAGAAGGCGGCAAAGGGTGCAACTGATTTGGGACATAGGGAGAATATAAAATTTTAGGATGGATAAGAGCTTTGTTCATTCCAAAGAAAATATTTTCTTTGTGCAAAAAGATTGCCATCTCGCCACGTCACCATCAAACCATTCTTACAGCTGGGGAAGTACCCCCACCAGTATCTGTTTTGGAAAGTCAACCTGAAGTCGAAGGTAACTAATAGAGTAACCTAATTCAACAGATGTCATTCAGAAGCAAAAATTGACCATCGAAGCATGACAAGGAGAACATAATTTGTTCAAAGGTCATAACGTCTTCACAAGTTTATAACCCAAAATCTTAACTTTCTTTTTTCCTTTTTATATTCCTGTTTATTCCATTCGACTTCTCATCGGGGGTATATCTCATCCTCTTGTATCTATTCCATTCTCTCAAAGACAAGCTGATTTTATTAAAGCAAAATAACTGTAAATAAAACGGGAAAAAGGTACTCTTGGCGTTTAGTTTTGAAATTAGGTACTAGACTTTTAGAGATTTGGAATATTTTAAAAGAAAAAAACTTCTGGTAAATTATTAAAAAAATTATATAGCTTAAAGGAGGATTTAAAATGCATACCTCTCGCCTTGGTAAACCTGCAAGTGTGAGTTTAACATTTTGCTCTACTGCTTGCTTCACCATTGAAAGCGTTGGTGCAGACCTATCAATAGGATGATGAAATCTGCACCGTTCACCAAATTTGCACGCTCCAGTTTTCATATAAAACTATGAAATAAACCAAGAAATCAGAGGCAAAATAGTTGCCAAGAAGTTATTTTGGAAAGAGAACAGGCAACCATAACTCTGTAATTTTGATAGAGATGAAGGAAAATGCCAACTACAAATGGAAGAAAAGACAATATTTGTAACCACGATAATCCAATGACAGTTTTAAAATGAATTCAGAAACTTGAATCCATCCCAGGTCATACAATTATTATCAGGAATGTTGTGCGATGAAATTCTTTGTTATTAATTGTTCAAAGCAATAACTGAATGTGCCATCAAATACAAATATAAAAGAATAATCCCTGCAAAATCAGTTGTGGGGCTAAAAAATTATTTTAATCTATTAATGTGTGTGTGTCCTTGACATAAAAGAGATAGAATGGTTTTATTATTCCACGAAAGAAACCTTTACAATATATCTTTACAAAATAAAGTAGTGCTGAACTATATACCGTGAACTATTTTCAAACCAATTTCACCTAATAAAAACATAATAAAAATAAATAAAAGGAACGCGTACATCACATTCTATCTGTCCAGGTCGCTGAGGGTAGGCAGTTGGCTCCAATCCCAGCTGCAGCAAAAATAAATAATTGTTCAAGAAAATAGTAAATACATAACTATTTGACAACAGATCATCCATTAAAAATCCTCACCAAATGTGAACAAGAAAACTTAAAACACTAAATTTGGGAATTCCAACAACTCAAGCAAAAACTTCATTTTAGACTAACAAAAGACACAAAAAGGTTGCAGAGACCGAATCTATATCCAACAAGATGTTCAAATATCAATATGATGCTCTAAAATATAATTTGGAAATTCCAACATGGCAAAAAAGATCAGTTTGGTTTTAGACTATCAAAAGACTAGGGGTGTTAAAGGGCTAGTGGCCCGCGGGCTGTACGGGCTGACCCGTAAAATGAGCCGGGCAGAGCTATAAAATTGGAGCCCATTTAAAAACAGGCCTAACCAGTTTGCAGCCCGCGGGGTGCAAGCCAAGCCCACGGGTTAGCGGGCAAGCCCGCAGGCCAGTATTTTTTTTTTTTTTTTTTTTTCTTGGTTTGTTTTATTAAAAATTTACATATATTACTAAAATTTTGTAAGTTTGACCATCTTTATAGTTATTTGTAGGTTGTATTTAATCCGTGTGAACTAAAATTATTATTATTATTTGGAAAATTAAGATATTTAAAGTAAAAAAAAAGGTATTTTAAAAAATAAAAAATTTAAATGGACTAGCCCACATGCTAGCCCGCTGAGCCAGAGATTTCTGGCTCACCTAAACGGGCTCAGCCCATTTAGGCCGGGCCCGCCTGTTTAACTCTCCTACAAAAGACACCAAAGCGACATCAAACAAGATGTTATAATACAAATATGATGCATGCCATAATAGATTTAGAGAATAACTAAATGGAAAGTAGTGGTTTGTAGGGGAAGGGTGTAGCAACATAACGCTCAATAGGTGACAAGAAACCAGTGCTACATTGAACAAGATGCTCTAATGCCAATATCATGTATGCCATAATATATTTTGAGAATAACTAAATGGAAAGTAATGGTTAGTGGGGGAAGGGTGTGACTGCATACCACTTTGGTGACAACCAAGGGAAGTGAGTGGTCTCACTCTCAGAGCACTTGACACAACAAGCCAGAGGGGAACAGAAATTTTGAGATGACCTGTAGATTGCTATTTTTACTGTAGTCAGTGTTCTAAAAATTGTGATTAATTGCTGAGTAACCGTTGATCAGCAATTAGACACTAATCAATAGATTAGCATCTCAAGATCTGGGAAAAACAACCACGGATGGTTTTTAGAAAAATACAATTTTTAATCTGCATGTAGTTGATTCACCTGCGAGTAACAGTCATGGATCCAATTACTCGCATGGATGTTTTTTTTTTTTTTGGTTTTCGTTGTTATTTAACCTGCCATGAGCAAAATGGTTTGCTCTGGCAACTTCATGGAATTTTAAAAAAAAAAAAAATCTAACTTCTTTCTCAGTGACAGCAGCTGCGAACCTGTGATTGCAGGCACAGACGCTGGATCTTATTTTCCACTGTCTGCCGCCACTGGCTCTTCTCTAACTTCGGTCAGTTAATTTGTTTATGATGGACTTACGCTCATGCTTAAGATTTCTCAATATCCTCAAACAATTGCACAGCCCTGTCCTCAAAGCCCCTAAAGGACACTCCCACCACTTTGCTTACACTTTTTACCCTACGAAGCACCCATTCCGATACCTGCATTTTAGATATCAGGCTCTCATATCCCTCCTATTTTGCCTATTCTATGCAAAGGATCAACATAAAAAGTAGCCTTCGAGAGAGAAAGGAGTCTAGAGGAGCTCCCCCGCTTCTTCCAATATCAGAGCTGTTCTTGTTCTGGTATCACCATCACAGCAACTACTTGGCTCCGAGGAAGGTCGCAATGAGGCTATCTATGAAGGTCCTAGAAAAGGTGTAGATGAATGATGTACATAGATGCACATTATTGCTACTCAAACAATGGCCTAATAGGCGCATGAAAAATCCCCTGTAACCCCAGGCCTCAATTCACCCAATGACAACCCATCTAATGAAGGAGACAGATTAGCTCCATATGGCTCCACTAAGACGTGAGACGTAGGTAAGATCCTCCACACTGCGAGATCTAGGGAGCTTGCCCCTTTAGCAAGCTTCCATGGCTGAAGCTCGACTGTCAGCTAGCAGCCAAAATTGGAACATCTGAGTCTTGTGTCACCACCCAGCAAGGCTCTCCCATCACGAAGCAGTGGCCGCACCTCCCTTCCTTTTGCTCTGGCAACCAGAAGCTCAATGAATAGCTCAAAGGTGGAGTCTGACACCTTGAACAAGACTGACGCATGCGATCTCCTACACATCATTGATGCATCCATTTCCAGGGCCGGTCGCTCCTCCACAGATCCATCCAGGCCTCCATAAACCAAGCGAGTTCCTCGTTGCATATCACAAATGAAGGCCGTCAACTCTGCCTGAACTGCATGATTTGAAGGATACCCTGGTGGATGTCCTTCATCACAAACTCAAAAGTTCTTCGGTTCAATTCAAAAAACCTTGATTTGCATGATTCCACCCCATTCTTAAGTATACTCTCTCAAAACCATATTTACTTCTATTATTCTCCTATTTCTTTTCCTCCCTTGCTGTCTTCCTTAAATCTATCCTCCCCTAGGTAGCTGAATGGCCAACTTGGCCATTGCTTACCCTGGTATGATCCTTTATCTAATTCTAATGCTACTTAACTCTTCACAAAAACGAAAGCATGCCAAAAAAAAAAACTATTCATATTCCAACTTTTTTTATTCGATTACAGAAGCCTCTATAGAAACCCAAAGGTTCCAGGCAAAATTACGAAATGGATGTTAGATAAAAGAGTTGTACGTAGAAGAGGATCTACCAATGGGAACAAAAGATGGATGCTAAAACAAAGTATAACACAATAAAATCTCATAATTCATTATTCTGGCCTATTTTGAAGAAAACTCAGACCTTTGAGTTAATAGCAACACACAGGATTGAAGAGTTATATAACAAATTATTTATCTGGATTCTGGATTATAATTAAGGAAGGAATATTCACACCCCCTAAAGTTATTAACACACACTTATTATTTTTTATATCATTTAAAATTACAAAAATAGCCTCAAAAATAGAATCGTTTTTGATAATATTTGAATAACATATTTTGAACACTTGTTTAATTTTCTTATTATATTTCTTCAAAAACAATTATTCTAATATTGTTTTTTAAACATTGTATATTTTGTTCCAATGCTGTGAAATATATATATATATATATATATATTCAAATAATTTTCTACAAACATTTGAATTATGCTCTAATATTATTAATCAAACATTTTATTATCATTAATTGTGTAAGGGATATTTTGATCAAATCATACTGTTAGTGGGTGTGTTTATAAATTTAGTGGGTGTGAATATCCGTTCCCTTATAATTAATAAATAATGGTAATAATAATAAAAAGAAATAATAAATCTCTTTTACACAAGGAACCCTCTAACTCTCAACTGGAAAATAATAGCAATAATAATAATATAAAGAGAAACAAGCACTAAGGTAAGGGAGAAATTATGAAACATGCAAACTCTACCCAATGAATTCCCTTTTTTTAGAATACATATATATATCTGTAGCAGCAAAGTTCCATAATTTTCGAACACAACTCTTACCATTGTCTGTGTAAGTCTAGGATCAGTAGCTTGCAAAATGGAAGTAGATGGATTAACAACTCCAACATTTAGGGTAGCTGGAGAGGCTAAAAATGCATGGCCAAATGTGGCAGCAGGAGGATTGATTGCTGCACCAATATTACATTATATCACTTCAAAGAAGTGGAAAAAAAATACAGTTAGGGAAATTGAATTGTAAGAAAGAGGCTAGGCATGAGAAATAAGCGTACCATATCTGTCTGGATGATTGAATCGACAAGTTGCTCCATATTTGCAACTGCTTTAATGACAACATCAAAAAATAAATAAATCAATCTTTTCAGACTTCAATACTCCACTTATTAGGGGGGGTGTTCGTACAGGGTGCAAGAAAAGTAAGAAGCGAATGCATTTAGCCTTGATGGAAAAAGTTAGTGGGATATTTTCACCTGCCAGTTTTCATATAAAATGGACAATCTACTTCCCCCTGCCAGAACCGAAAAAAATTGATCAGACCATTTTAGATATATATATATGGGAACAAGGAACCAATATCATGATAAATTTTTGAAAAAGGGAAGAATGATAAATAACATCAACCCAAAAATAGAATGAAAACTACAGCTTAACCCAGGTCCAAAAAAGGTATAGATTTAAGAACTGAATAACAGTAGCTCTCTATCCATACATTTTTAAATTGTTTTAGTTCTTTTACTTAATATTGTAAAAGTGCAGTTACTGAAACACGATTGACAGGTTACAGTTATAAAGGATTAACCCAGCCAGTCTATTCTAGAATTGAGCTTTAAAACATAATATGTCCATTAATGAACACAAAATCTTCTGATTAGCATTGAGATGACTGCATATTGAGAAATGCTGTGGAATCTACAGATTAACTGATTTCACCGAGTGAAAAGATTTAAATCTAATCAAAATCCAATGATTAACAGATTTACAGTTTCACCACGTGAAAATATTAGTGGAATGAAAAAAAACCATTAATATATATAATAAACCTATCTACAAGAATTAGAGAAGCAATGACAAGTAATAATGAATGAGCATATCAACTTGTTCAATTCTCAATGAACAGCATGTTGACATTAAGATGGCCTTTCAAATAAATAGTATAGCAACTCATTGCCCAGCCCAATTGCACTCTGATTATTACCGGCCGAACAGGCAATCCTTTGGAATTATGCATCAGGGCTGGATTTGCAGGAAGCAT